>CM067060.1:42994733-44209733 GCA_033980235.1 Diadema setosum
CGTCAGCGTCCTGTCTCTGATTTGTATGCGTGACTGTAACCGATGTCACTGTTTTGCTGAACCATGCTGCGCTGATTTCTTTTTCTTCTCTTAGACTTTAATGAAACGTTTGCTGCTCTGGTTGTTGGATTCTACTGTTATTAGCGCCCACTTGACCAGCTGATGAATTTCCCTTGCCAACTTTTTTAAAGTCCTTATAGGCCTACAGGAAGATGAGCAAAGCCGGTAGTCATTTTCTCCCTCTTTATGATAAGAATGGGAAGTTCACCCACGCTCGTTTCCACTTTTAATGTGGCCCAAAGTTCAGATTGGCAGTGGCAATGGCCTCTCGTATGCGTCTTCTTTTCATCCAGTAACAAAATCTGGCATTTATCGGCTATTAGCTATAATTACCTCGTGACGTCATCGTGTGGGAAAAGAAATCGACGCCTGTGGTCAGTCTCCACAAGTATCCATTTTGCGTGTGTGTGTGTGTGTGTGTGTGTGTGTGTGTGTGTATGTGTGTGAGTGTGTGTGCGCGTTTGTATGATTTTTTTTGTGTATGTCTGTGTTTGTGTGCGTGTGCGTGTGTGCTCGTGTGAGTGCGTGTTTAATTTGGTATAGTTTCATCAGGTATTGAAATTAATAATATTGCTGTTATATCTCAGGTTATAATCTGACTAAATGGTACAATGTATTCCTTAATATGCTCTGTCTGATACATTTTATATTCAATATTGTTGTTTAGTACGCCATTGTTGGACTATTCAAATTCTACCAGGAGATCATTGATGGTTGATGTTGTAACAAATAGTATCACCCCTTCCACCCCCCCCCCCCAAAAAAAAAAAAAAAACAGAAAGAAAAAAGAAATGATATTACTGTAATAAAGCAGGGCTCGACACTAACGGTGGCCCGGTGGCCCGGGGCCACCAAAAACGCACATCGGGCCACCAAAATTTCAAAAATGAAGACTTTGGTGGGCCTGATCGGGCCACCAAAAAAGGACGGATGTTTGCCTTTGGGCCACCAAAAATAAAAGTTAGTGTGGAGCCCTGGTTAAAGTATCAGCATTAGTAGTCTATCATAATAAGATATAACTCGATCCGACGGCTCTTCAAGTCGGTAGCAAAATGTTTTTTTTTTTTTTTTTTTAATAGTTGCCTCCTATGCGATCTTCTGCCTTGAATGACAAGATTTTTACGACAGACATAAACTGTCTGTCGAATGCTTACTTCACCTTTAAATTTATTCACGATTAATCTCTTGCAGAGATCGTTATCAATCTAATCCCAAGACAAAGAGCCATTAGCCACCGATTGACCGCCTCTTCTCAAGTTAAACTGATCGTAATCAAACATTTCCAGTGGATATGTCAGTGCAGCATATATCAAATGCCAATCCTCATCATAATATACGCTGATTGTCATCAAAATGTAATCTTTTAAATATCATATTTGGCGACCGGAGCAGGAAATAAACTGAATGTTTGCGTATTCTGGCTATCGCTAAACGAAATAAGACATATTATTTACGGCAAGCATTTATGTATCATTGTGGATGTTTGCTGATCTGAGAAAGAGGGAAAGAGAGAGAATGAATGCAATGACCTTAATGTCTTAAAGGTTCACAGTCATTCACCACATTAACCGATTACAGCCGACAGATGTGATGATTTTAAGAGTTTTATAGTTATCATTATGGCAATCCTGTATGGTCTTCGTATGCAACCAGCCGTTTAAATCATAATTAGGTTTGTGTCCTTACTCCTAGCATTGACATGTGCAAAGTTTATCTCAACACATTTTTAGAATCAAATGAAATTGAACTCAAACGGAATAAACCGTTAATTAGCAGCACAGTAAACTAGCATGCGATATGCGTGAATCATAAGTATCGCTAATTAGATTTGCAGTCATTAAGGCGCGACTGCAGGATGAGGTTGTGACTTAAAGACATTGACATAACGAAAGACATAAAAGAAAATATAAGAATGTGGACTTCAACATATTTTGCCGAATTACATGATAATTACACCTCCAACATGAAGCATGGGTGGAACAGATACCAGTCAGAGATCTATTGGCTCCCTATAGGTACAGTTCCAAAACAGCGATTATAACCAATTGTCCGCGGCTGCCTGTTAATTAGATCATGGACCTATTATTGGATACGACGAATTTGATGTACTTTGAAACTCTACGATACCCAACATGCATACCAGTGCGATATTACAGTTTGACAGTACCATTGTACTCACCGCTGGACGAGACCCAGAGGCCACAAAATTTATAAATCTTCTATTTAAATCCTCAAAGTCGGACTGAATGCCTGCCGCAGAGCCGCTCGATTTTAAGCTCACTGAATTTGACTTCTTCTTTTTTCCTTTTTTTTTTTTAATAAACAGAAAATGGCTAGATGATGAAGACTTATGAGGTTTCCTGACGAAGCTGCAATCGGCCCCTCGGAAGACTGCTATTTATGTCGACCTTGTGATCCGATGGGTTCCGATCATATCACTGCAGTCATAGGCGAGGGATGAGCGCGCATCGGTTACAACGAATCCCTCAGGTTTCCCTCATACGTGAGTTCAGTCACAGTTTAGTCCGAACGCCTCGCGATTGCACTGATTGCCAAAGCTCTCTGTAATTCCGGGGTTCAGGGTGTAACGGGGGAAAATATACAACCCTCTGTTGCCTTCTGTACGTCGTAACCGCTGTTTCATGGTGGATATGAGTAATTGACGTGAGTTGACGGTGAAACACGTGCATGAGCAATAGTGGAGTTCCCCCCCCCCTTTTATCCCCTGTGCTTGCCCTGTGTAATGATAGCCTCGTCTTTTCTTTTTATTGTTATGTTGTAATAGATACATTTTTGATTTTGTTGTTAATTGAAGGCAATTTCTGTTTACTGAATTCAACTCCCTTTTTCCTATGCCAGCAGAAATGCTGTATATATTCCAAGAACAAGCTACTATTTTTTTTCTTCAATGATGACTTCTGTTTTGCATTGATTTTTTTTTTTTTAATAGGATATGGCTCGACCTACTCAAAGGCCTTTGACCATGCTTTATACACGATATAAGGAAGTCCCTATAACATGTAAACAGGATACAGTACACTGTATCTTTTGTGAATTCTATGTAAACCTTAATATAATCCTCGGGCACTGGTAGGCCTATTCATGTATGACTGCATTTTTTTCTCCTATATACAGAGATTTGAAAAACGATACTGTTCAGATATTGAAGGCAATTTCTGTTTACTGAGTTCAACTCTTTTTTTTTATGCCAGCAGAAATGCTGTATATTTGAAGAACAAGCTACTATTTTTTTTTCCTTTAATGATGACTTCTGTTTTGCATTGATTTTTTTAATCAAAATAGGATATGGGCCGATCTACTTAAAGGTCTTTGACCATGCTTTATACACGATACAAGGAAGTCCCTATAACATGTAAACAGGATACAGTACACTGTATCTTTTGTGAATTCTAATCCTTGGGCACTGGTAGGCCTGTTTATGTATGACCGCATTTTTTTTCTCCTATTGATACTGAGATTTGAAAAACGATACTGTTCAGCTATCAAAAAAATATAGTTATACCTCTCTAATGCTACGCTATAACCGCATTTCAGACAAAGTTTCAAAGAAATGCTTGGAGTTTAGGCCTGTTGGTCCATTGGATGCTTAGATTTAGTCTGACCTGGTTAGACATGCGCAAGGTTATAATCATTTACGTTGTGATGTTCTATCACAAGGGCAGGATACTTCCTTTGAGCTTTTTGCCGTTTTTGGAGCTTCACTGCAATTTCGGATGTTTTCGTCATTCTGAAGCACGGCCCGGATTATGACTACCGTCGGTGAGTCAGTGCGGATGACGATGACACCAAACGGCAACGCAAGGAGTGTCGACAGACATTGCATGTACACTCATAGTAGTATTCTCGAAAGATGTGATGACCTAAATCCATTCTTGTCAGTGTAAATAACTCAAGCATTTATCCTCCTCAACATATGATTTCCTTCCTATATCACCATTTTTTTCCTCTAGCTAGAATAAGCAGAAATCCGGGCCATGGCATCCGTCGACCGGAGAATCCTACACTTTAAAGGGGACCTCCGGATGATTGCCAGGCTTTTACATTGAAGCAAATATAAATTGATTAAACTGAGTACAGAGTTTCAGAATTTGTAGTGATTGGCATGAGGAATGAGTATGTTTCCAAAATTTATAACAAATTGCAATGGACAAGAATGATGACATGGCAGCCTCACCATAAGAATGCATGGGTTGGGGCTCAAGGAAGCAGAAGAGGAAGGTATACATAAATTGAGCAAACCGGTGTTGTAATGAAATCACACTGCTACATTTCTGAAATATGTGAGGCTCTGATGTCATCAACACACTGTTCAGTATAATTCTTTTAAGATTTTCAGTTTATTGGTTTCTCTGCTCAAGGACCACAATAAAATCCACGAATCTATACACGGAGCTGTCGATTTATGTACTACATGATGTGAAATTGTGAATATCGTCTGGAATGCACCTTTAAATGCAAATGCTTAGGTGTTGTTTTTACTCTTTTTTTTTTCAAGACCTTTACGAAACAGAAAGGTACTTTATGCTGCGGGATTTCAAGAAAACGGATACTGACGCGATAAACTGGTAATCTGGAAAAGGTGAATGAAGTCATTATCACTCCGCACAGAATCAATCATAGATGGAGGGGTTAACAACAATAATTTATGTAAGTCGGTGAGAGAAGCTACTTCATTATCACCGGTTAATCAGATGGATTTGGGAGTATGATTGTTTATGTAACAGTCAATCTTATATCGTAGACACAATCACTGTTTTGTTATTTAAATTTGAAGAGTGATAGGATGTGCATTGCCCAGGATGCTGCCCGTTCAAAAGTGATCCTCCAAGTCCACAAGCTGAAGTAAGCAAATGCCTGCGAATCATAGGTTGAAAGGGGCAGTGTGCTTCTGATCAAAACGGTCCACACCGAATTGAACGCGTCAGCTTATACAAAGAAGATACAGCAACACGTGTGCATCCAAAAATTATTGTCACATAAGCGCACACACTGATTACACAATCATCTAGACTCTTTGTACCTCGATTATGATCAAACTTTATCATTGTCATTTTCATGGTGTCACAAAAAAAGAAAGAAGAAGATGGTATTAGTGATGTATTAAATTGTACCGTTGTAGCATTCCTATTATTATTATCTCTGTCACATTATCTCCCAACTTTTCTGGAACCAATTGTTTACATTTAATGAAAATGCATCGTTTTGGTGATATAATCAAAGCACAAAGCTCAACTTACAACAAAAATGTTCTTCCTGGTTTGCGTATATCACATGTAGACTTTATCTGACGAAAATGAATACAATGGAATAGATAAACGAATTCCACGAGGATATAAATGCGAAAATATGAAAGTGTAAATACATGTGTACATACATGTAACTTTGTAGTCGGTCAGGCAAGATCGGAAACAGTTGGAAGGTCGCGGTGTGTACATCCGGTCACGATTAACATACGGGAATGTGAAGCACTTGTATGCCTACATGCTGTTGTAAAGGAGACTACTCGTCATGAAGTTGCTGTGTGTTTCGACTTTGGTCTCCTAGCTGCAGAGGTCGTTTTACTCTTTGTTTATTTCTCTCAATGCTGATGTTTTTATGTTGTCATGACTTGCACCAATGAAATGACACTCAGGTTAATGTGAATAAAATACTTGACAGTAATTCTCTGCATGACTCGTAATTCTTGATATGGGACGAACTTTTCGATATTTTATACAACATCGCGATTCACTGTATGTTTTCAACGCAGAGCAAAAACACTGAAAAAGAAAAAAAAATGCATGAGACTACTATTGTCATGATTATATAAGCAGAGCTTTAGTAGGATGGCGGCCTTAGAACAAATTAAACTACTGTAGTTTGGCTCAGTCGATAGAGCGTCTGCCTCTCGATTCAAAGGACCCGGGTTCGATTCACGAGTCTATAGCTGACCAATGTTCTGTGTAATCATACCGCCCCTAAGGGCAAAAACACAGTTCCTCGGATGTGTGAGAGTCACAACCTACCCACGTAAAAGATCCCACTTCATTCATTCATCGTAAAGAGTAGGGTGATAACCCGGTGAAGTGGCCTACCTACCCTCCCACACTCATCTTCGTGATGGGTTGCATAGGCCTATAGCCCTTTAAAGATTAAGAAAAGAAAAGACGATTGAATCTTGTAGGGTAAAATAGGACCTAAAGAGAATGTACATGTGACGGTCTGCAAGAGTGCGTATACCATTTTCTCTTTCGATGTGAATGGATGTGCGTGTGCATGCGTGTGGGGTATACTGTGATTATGCGTGTATACATAAAATAAATGTGATTTTGAATGTGTGTTTACACATTTCTAGGCCTGAAAATAAGTAAGAGTATAGATATTCATCCCTAAATTACAACCACTTCGTTCGGGATGAGACTTCTTTAAGGTCATCGCTCTCATGGTTACAAGCGTTAATTGCCTCACGTAAAACTAATCATGATACATGGCCCATTCTCAGTAAAAGCGTTCAAATACGGAATTTTGGTGTCGCCGACATTCCAACTGTTCCCTGAAACCTATTAGATACTATTTAAATGTTTATAATATATCACGAGGACTTTATTTGTTAAAAATAAACACGATCAAATGCGGTTGTCTGCCTTTTTGTATAAAATTTTGCTCTTAAACTTCGTTAAGACCCCCAAAACGCAGTGTCGCCGGCTATTTCAGAATTATGTTTTATTGCTCCTCTCCGTCCACAAACATACTTTCCAAATATCATTTTCATGGACGATGAGCATATCATATGCGCTAATCATAATACTCAAAAAGTTCCAAAATTTTTATTGACTTCTTTTTTTATAGCCTTTTGAAACCTGTCGCCAAATTCACCGCCCGATACGTTACCAGTTTCTTTAGTGTTACAGCACTGCGAAAATAACAAGACTATGCAATGACTCTGTGTATATGAAACCCTGAGGATATACTTCATACACTGCAAATACTTAGATTTTTTGTGCAACAGCTCTTTATTGAGAATACGGTACAATGCTTGAAATATCGGTTTTCTACACTTTTATTTGGACAGATACGTTACATATTTTTCAAGCCACCCACTGCGACAGATATTACAATGTCAGACAAATTGTATATTATACATTACTCCTCGGAATGACGCATCGATTCAACATTAAAGTTTAGTACAAGTGAGAAATATTTGGTAGATATCGCTCTCATAATAATATGATCGACCATATACGTTACCCCAGATACGTGACCGAATTTTGCTCATTGGTCTTGTGCTTTCTGGGGATCAAATCTGGTCAAAATTCATTCCTACACAATTACATGCTTCGTTTTGTTGGACCTCAGGATTATATTCTTACACCAAAAGGACAGAGAGGTGAAAAAGAGCAACACTTCCACATGATTTTTCTTTGTGCGTCAGTGTCTCACAACTTAATGCCAAGTTTTCCGACAGATACGTTACGACATAATCAAAATTCTGAAAAGAAATTGTAAATGTTTTTACAAACAAATCGTTGTGTGCTCATAAACTCCAAAGTTCTATTCTATAAAACTTAGCCACTTTCATATTCGATGCAACAACTTTGAACGTTTATTTTACAAGACGAGGCTAAGATTCAGCATATCAGTTTTTTGCTTTTCAGATTTAGCAGATACGTTACGTATAATTCAGGGCACCCACGGTGACAAAAAATGTTATGTAAAACAAAGTGTTCATAAAACAATTCTGCATAGAATGACGCTTCCATAAAAAATTAAAGTTATGTTCAAATGAAGAATATTCAATAGAAATTGCTCTGTAACTTCACCGACAGATTCATTTACGGTACGCCAGATACGTTACCAAACTTTGAAAGAGTAAAGAGTAGTTTATGAAACACTTCCGAGAAAAGTTTCAGTGTTCTGTTGCATATTTATTCTAGTGTTTTTCAACATATGAAGAACTACTCAAGATTCATTGATAAGTTGAACAATTATTTATTCATTTTCATTAAAAGGGATGAGCCAAATACGTTACCATAGGTCAAACAACTGTTTAGCATATCGTGTTCATAGAGACTATACTTCCTTCTAAGTGCCTGCAAAAATATATTTTTTAAACCTTGTTTGCATTATCCATCAAAACTTAATGAATATTTATAGTCAGATGGATAAATACACTCAGACGTAAGATGAGAATATTCTGTGAATGAAGAACTCAGCTTACACATTTAGGGCTCTTTTCCACTACATTTCATAGTTTAAATATTACGTACAATGTTTAAAATTTGGGCTTACATCATTCAATTTTACATCAATTCATAAGGTAAATAATTAAACAAGTGATATTTATTAATTCATACGCAACTAAAATTATTACTTATATTTTACCAGATACGTTACCAAAGGTGATTCGTTGTTTTTCAATAGTTATTTCCCCAGGAAAGCAATTCATATTTGTTTCCTGTGGAAATTCCAGATCGGATCGTTCCCTTTGCATGATTTGTGGGATTCGAAACTTTATTTGTAAGCGAAATTTGCTAAAAATACAAAGTGAATCTTAAGGTTATATTTCATTTCAGCAAAAAGCATATTTCAACCTACCACACAGAAATAATTTCTACCAATTAGCAAGGGATGACAACATCTTTACCTCTTGAAAAACCCCAATATCTTTAGGGGGGACAGATGTCTTTTCCTGAACAGAAATTGGATCAAAACAATAAATTTAATTCAGAGTTAGGAGTCCATTACAACATGTAAATTTGCGGTAACGTATCTGATTGGTGATCAAAAAATCATATATGATGCTCTATTTCAATTCATTTTTACTCAAAAAAATGGCCATCATTTAGAAGGTTCCACTTTTTGTTTCGTATTTGACTGGTTTTGAAGTTTCCGAAAACACATCTTTGAATGTATTACTTTGTGGTTGATTTTTCGGTTTTCCTCACATGGAATTGAACACTTAATCTGAGAATGGCCCACATGTACTAACAAAAAAGAAACAAAAAATATAAATCTAAGTGCTCACATAAGCTGTGCTGCTAACATACCATTTATTCTGTCAGCACGGACAGCAGGTCACGACTGACCAGCATTTCGGGTATTCCACAAAAACTTCGGTGAGAATGCGTTCTCCATAATCGATATACGTTATTACTAATCTAATGATTGAACTCGCCAGCTACAAATCCCATCATTCATTGGAAGTTTAGTACTACTAGTATTGCTATACTTCGTCCACTTCCCCTTCTCCTGCTTCTTTTTTTTCTCTACATTTCCTTTTGTCGTTCTCCTCCTTCTTTTTCTTTTTATAAAAACATGAAAAAAAGGGTGCAAATATAATGGCTAATGACGATCTCAAGTATAACGAATAACAGTTTGCCATAACTTGGTGTTTGTCAAACTAGACTAGAACACAATTGGGCAAAAAGAATGGTTACCCCCTCCCCCCCCCAAAAAAAAAAAAAAAACAAAAACAAAACAAAACAAAACAAAACAAACAAACCACGAACAAACAACGACAATCAATCAAACAAACAACAACGACGACGATTAAACAACAACTAAAGCAAGAAAGAAATTGAAATTGTGTTGGAAATGTACATCAAAGCATATAATCTACCAAACACTATGTATACGTTTCACATTTACTCAAGCAACTTCATGATTATTGTGTGTTCTCTATTGTGTATTGGCTATAGCTCTCTCCTAACATAATACTTGCGCATAGCTTTGTAGTGATAAGATTAAGTAAGTTAAGCATAATACGTCATAACGGCAGCAACCGTATCAACAAGTTACACATACATGATATAGGGGCGTAGAAACCGAATATGATTGAAATCCTGAAAGTTAATCTGTGGCTTAAAGGACAAGTTCACCTTCATAGACATGTGGGTTGAGTGAATGCAGTAATATTAGCAGAACACATCAGTGAGAGTTTGACTAAGTTTGGACAATCCGTTCAAAAGTTATGATTTTTTGAAGTTTCTGCTCAGTTACGGCTGGATGAAAAGACTACTATAGCTTGTGATGTCACATGTGTACAACGATATAAAGAAAGAATAAAGGAAATTCAATATATTTCCATTTTTCTCGCATAACAAAAGAACACTCGACTCCTCTCTTTCAGAAGGCAGGGGGAATAATATTACCCTTAACATACGTCAGTAACAAGTCGAAGAAATGTGCACTTTATTCAAAAAGTGAAATTTTGTGAAATTCTCTTTTTATTTTCTTTATATCGTTTTACGCAAGTGACATCATACATTGTAGTAGTCTTCTTATCCAGCAGTGACTGTGCAGATACTTAAAAAATTCATAACTTTTGAACGGATTGTCCGATTTTCCTCAAACTTTCACTGATGTGTTCTACTAATATTTCTGCACTCTCTCAATCGTTATGTATATGAAGGTGGACTTGTCCTTTAAACCAACCTTTAACCCTTTTTTTTATGCATCGTAATGACAAAAAGCGAAAAACGAAGGTTTAGGCAAGCAAAGAACGAAGGTTTTTCAACTTTTGTAATTCATTTGTTAAGATTAAGACGCATATCTTGTCACTGGCAATTATTTTAGAAATCACCTCCTTAAAAGAAATAACATTCCAGGTTCACAATAAATAAGTTGATACTCAATGATTTGAATAAATATTCCCGAACATGTTTGGAGTTTATACATCGTTTATACATGTACGTTCGTTCTAGAGATTATATTTTGAAGACCGTCATCAGACATGTACGAATAGGGAGATACTGAACCAACTCTTAGAAGTTACACTTGTCTGATGTGACAAACAAGACAAACAACGAAGAACATCCCATGACAGAAGTGAAATAAGTCCGATGATCAGAAGTGAACTGCTGTTTTGGCGTGTATTCATTTTTCAAGGCCTGATGGGTCCGAATGTTTCCCGATCACCTGTTGTGGTTGTGGATGTTTATCCTACATTGTTTAAAGGGTATCGCGCCGTATAGGACTTAGTTTTTGCTACATCAGGACAGATACACCACTCTTAACCACATAATTATCACAATAATAATAAACTAAAAAATTGCTAACAATTTAACATGAGGACAGCATGATTTGTGAAATATCTTGCCGGCAAATGCCCTGTAAGGGTACATCATTCACTGCGATTGATGTATAAAGAGGATGTATAGGGCTTGATATCACTGGTCCCTGCATGCACACCGTCACTATAACCTCGCGTGGATGCATGATAGCAGCAGGTCTTTGCTTACTGTACGGGTCGACTTTTTATGATCATCACTAATTAAGTGGACTCGATGATAGTTAAAATCAATAACCTTTTAACGTAGTACACATATCATTGAAACGAACAAACTGAATGACTTTCCTTGAACGTCGTTCATAATTTCTTAGTTTTCTCTCTACAGAAATCGTTGTCATATTTTCGATATTTCAGCTGCATGTGTTTTATAAGCAATATAGATAAGGTAAAAAAAAAAAAAAAAACCTGTCTTCGTCTTATGGTCCCCTTTAAGGGGCGTAGGCTGCTTTATATGGCCCTTAGCCAAAATCCGTAAAGACACTTTGGTAAAGCAACAGGTGTCGGCACCAGCGACCAGGACATATTCTGCAATCAAAACCTATCCATACGTCGATAAACACGCGATGACGACAAAGTTGTCAAACATATGGCAAGTTGCCTTCATTTTGAAACCTCTACAACTATCCGACGGTCCATAAGCACGTCCAGTGACCAGACGTTCCCATGCATCTTCGTGGAAATCTTAGCTTTCTGCGTTACACATTGATGACAAGATGGTAATGATGATAATAATGGAATAATAATAATAATGATAATGTCTTATTTATCCAGGGTAGCCTCTTCAGTGTTGCCACTGCTCTACCAGAGGGCCCTGTCATTATTATTACCCTAGCGTTGCCAGGTACCCATCTATACACCTGGGTCAAGAGGGACACGGTGGGTAAAAACATCTTGTCCAAGGAAGTAAGCACTGCATGGATGGAAATCGAACTCGACAACGGGTCCTCCGATTGGGAGTCGGGTCACGGAGTTGTATCCACTATGCCACAGCGCCCCCTATGATCTTATGTCGGCGGAAGTACGATGAGTCGTAGATGCGTTGCATGCAGCTCCAACAAAAAGAAATTGGGCATCTGAATAAGACAGTAAGATCGCATAATCATCTTTCCTTCCCCGAGTCCAAGGGGTGAGCTTGTCGTGTGTCATATAAGGTTATCATATTGACGTTCATTATAATAATCAGATTAATAAACACAAACACACACACAACACGCACATACGCACGCACACACACGTACACGCGCACACACACACACACACACACACACACACACACACAGACGCACGCACGCACATACGTGCATATAGTTTATTTGGTGTTAATTTGTGAATTATAAACAACCCCCAGTCTCCAGAACTTCATTGTAAGACATGTGTTATTGTTTTAAAGCCACATCATCAAATTTCATGAAGATTTACAAGACACATACGGAGAATGCAGAGAGAGAGAGAGAGAGAGAGAGAGAGACAGAAAGAAAATGGGATGAGTTCATTTAAGAATAATGCCTCTTATTACATTCTCAATAACACTTCAGATGTTTTCTTTTTTTCTACATGTTTGAGAGAGTTCTCATAATTATACTTGCTTGGGGCAGTGGATCTCGTTCTATTTAGTGAAGATCTTTTATAGTTTGATGCATTTCCTGCAAATTGAGGTAGCATTCTCTGAAAAGAACAGTCATATTGACAAAGAAAATATCACATCCCCATTACTCGTGTCACCTATTCCTTACCAATATCACTGAAGTGATTTTCTTTTTCTTGAGAGAACAGAGAAATAGAAAGATAAATTAGAAATACGAATAGTCGATCAAAAGCTTACGCCGTCGCTCACGCATTCTTACCTCTGGCAAAGTCTGGGTAATTCTTTTTGTACAAGTCAAACGTGTATCTTATATTCAAAGGGTTCGATATTGCACATAATCTCCAATAAGGTGGGCAAATTATTGCGGGCTGTAATTTCATCAATTTCCTTCATCACAGTCTCATCCTCAAATCAATCATTCGTTTTTAATAGGTCAGAAACAGGTAAAATGTCAGAGAAATAAGAAAATTCAGTGTAAGGATACTATTTTCCGACGGTCTACATCAGTGATTCATGGTCAAAGTTCATGGGGTAGCGCTGTTAATGAAGGTGATTCTTTTTCAGGACGGATATATGATACTCAGCCATTCGGAAAACTGAAACAAGTCACACATATGCATCTACATCGTAAACTTAAACGCATTCACAAAAATTTTGAATAACACGAGGTTCTGAAATCTCGAAGTTATTTGAGAAAATATATCATTTATTTTTCCTCACAGAACCATAAAACGTTCAATCTCACAAACACACGGGGAAAAGGAATACGTGCCCGGAGATAAATTTCAATCTAAAAAATTGCACATTCAAATGGTGTCCGCGTAGTTTCTTGAGAGTATCGAAATCAAGTAACAGATAAATGATGACTTTTCTTTTGTTCTTCTGTGTCGCCTTTCTAACCCGCTGTGACGCCAATCGCGGCACGCAATCCGATTACCCCGTCACTGAAAACAAAACCACGCTTTAATTTCTACAGGGCACATAGTCTACTTCCCAGTATAGAGGCGCACACAGCTTCTTGTTGTTGTTGTTGTCGTTGTTGTTGTTGTTGTTGTTGTTGTTGTACACATTGTAAGCTATACGTGCATTTTAGATATTTTCGGCAAAATTATTGTTCCGGCCATGAAGGTAGTGGCTGAAAAGTAATAGTGATTCATCATGCGCCTCTACGGTCCAAAGGGTCTATCACGACGCATACAATTGTTTGTTTGTTTGTTTTTTTTTTAACTTTTTAAGAAGGGTGAATAAAAAATTGTACAGTAGCAAAGAATTTCCACGAATACACGGATAAAAATGCAAAATATACTTATTTTGATAAACTCTTTTTTGGTCGCATGGACATAAGCATACACAGGAGAAGATTAATCACGATAGCTCTACACATAACGCAGAAATAAAAATTACAATTCCGCATTTACAGAAATAGGTATTCTTTGTACTGTGCAAATGCCTGTGCTATGATGACATGGTATGTAATCGATCACCTTACACAAAATATTTGATAGAAAATGTGATTCAAATATTTATAAAACATCATTACATAATAAATGATACCATGTACTGGAAGAAATAAAATACAGGAAACAGGAAAAGTCCACTGATATCCAAGAGCCCGTTTTCTGACGTCATCCTAGCTTAATCATCAGTCTTTCTCAAACACGTATTTTAAAGGCCATCTAAAGTACATGTATACGGAGCTTCAACCACAACAGATTTGAAGAAGTGTATAAAGCCAAAAGGAAACATTCAGCCTTTCTTGAATTTGTTCTTTTCAGATAGTGTACTTGTTAGGAAAGCCGTACAACTGAAGCGATTCTTCGTGACGTCATTCTGGCTCGCAAATTCCAGGCTGCGTAACGATAGTTTCTGATCGTCCTTTCTCGTTGTATTGTGTTCATGACTCTACTGTCTCTGTCTACTCTCACATTATACACCGCAGCTTTCATGGCCCGACTGTAGACCAGCGATACGCTAAGTCGACATCGGCGAGTGTAGGAGCGACTGTCGGGCACGTGCCGCGGAAGAGGATCATGTCTTCGGCACTGATGTAGCCCTGGCACTGCAGCAGGAGGAAGACGCACTCGTTGATGTAGGTGACGAAGTTTGGAGTGGGATCGGGGTCAGCGGACACCACGTCGTTGATGGCGGTATACGTTGCGCAGACGGGGTCGTGGGTGAACGGACAGGATGTGGTACATGGGTCCTCCGTCTAATCATGCATACATAAAAAGTATGGCAAAAAGCAGGTTGGGTTTAGCAACGTACGCATTTCCTCGTGCAGACTACACATATCCCAGAATGATGACGCAGCATTAAAAAGAAACCTTACCTTAATGTTGAGTCATACTTGTTATTTTTCTCCCTAAAGGCTTTTCATCATTGTATATAGTCAAGTAAGTTACCGTCATTCAATAGAGTACCTGAAACTGTGGTCTCTTAAGGACAAGAAAATCGGATATTTTTGGTTGGTTTCTGACATTGCAGTTTCTTATTATAGTGAAATCAAACTGTAACATAAAAGTTCCCTTTATTTCTTCTTTCGAAATTGAGGAAAAAACAATAACATTTACTGTCATGCTTTTATATGGTATTCTTTCGCATAAATTCCCCCTTTTCATTACCTTCGCTAAGAAGGCTTTGCTTTTGCTGGCGTTGATTTGTTTATTATTTGTCTGTCTGTTTTGTTGCTTGTTTGTCTTTTTGCAAAACAAGTCAAATAGTTATGAACGTATGTAGGCCCTATGTATGTAATACCGAACTCCATTCTTAAGGTGAATTTAATGAACAGATGTAAAAACAATCTATAGAATGGTAAAGATTTCATTAAAGCTAGACATAAATACGAAAGCTTTAACCTCTCATACTTTGAGAGGTGAAAGAGTCTTCTATTGACTTCAAGATGTGAGATTAATGCTTGATAATGTCCTCAATATTTTCAAAAATCTCCTAACTATGCATGTTTTTAATATCATTGTTGTAGTTTAGCAAATTTTTGTCATTTGTCATTTATCTTAGGGGCAGATCTTCAAAAAGTATACTATCTACCTTTCCTCGGACTTTTTGAGGTTGGGAGAGGGGTGCTATGGAAAAAGGATTGGAGAGGGTAAAGCAATCGTGACATCAATGACTTACGTTGGGAGTAGGTGTCGTGGCAGCTGCCCTTGTAGTTCTGGCTCTTGTCGTGGTGCGCACTGCCCCCGTCTTCAGAATAGGAGGGCGTGCGGTAGGACCTTGAGTGGTAGTAGCTTTCCTAGTGGTAGCTTGGGTGGGATTTTGGGTGACCACGCCCATTGGGGTACTGGCCCTTATTGTGGTAGCTGCTGGAATGATATTAGTAGTGGCGGCTGGAGGAGTGGTTGTAGGATTGTTGTGGGGTACTTTAATAAAGAAGTATAGATTAATGACAACAATAATATAGATAATGATCAACATAAATAATAAACAAATCTTTTTGGCTTTCAAAGCATATGCGAAAGAAGTAAACTAATGACAACATAGTCGATCAAAATATTATATCATACACTGTATTTAATATCAAGGTCTTCTCTTTAAGACTTCCCCCTAGTGTTATACGACGTATTTATCCTCTTTTTTTTCTGGGTTCAGTGACGATACATCGCATAATTAGCATAATTATGATCCCAGTGGCATTTTCAACATTCTTACCTGTTATTTTGGGAATATTCAGATATCTGTCATTTTCCAAGCTGGATTTTACAATAGATGAATCAAAGCTGCAGGCATAGTCTTCCTCATAATTAGAGTGTAATGTTATTGTATATCATTTTCTTAACAAAAGGGCTTTTTGAACAATATTTCTGTGCGCTTCTGTCTTTAATATTATTTAGATGTGATTACAAATACACACACACACACACACTCATTCTATAACATTTGCATCGAACGAAATCAAGCTTGTGGTAAGGTTGCGCTGCAGCCACTTATGTTTTGTTTTGTTTCGTTTTTTTTTTTCTTTTTTTTTCTGCTCCAGAATTGTCTTCCCTGAAGGCGGATTTGAAAGTATAGCATACCTGGTTCTGTGATCGGAGTGCCTAAGTCAGTTGATGCTGATTCTTCGGGCTCCTCGTCTTCCTCATCGTCCTCATCGTCATCTTCCTCCTCCTCCTCCTCTTCCTCTTCCTCTTCTTCCGGCGTAGATGGTTCAGATCCTGCTTATTCAAGAGAGAGACGATTATTATTATAATAAAACGTATACGATCAGTTAATCATAGTTAATCAGTTAATACATTATACAGCGATCTGAAGAAAACAATGCAATGATGATTCACGTCTGCCACAAAGTTCCGACGGAATGAAATACCGTATATCATAAATGACACCAATGTAAAGCCACACATTATTTTTCGACACGACTTATGGAGAGGATATATTTTTATTAAGCCGATTAAGTGGTGATGGCTTTCAAACATTCAATTCTCGCCAGTCGGTTGGTATGATCTGTTCAAACAGATTGTAGGAAGGTAATCAAAATTAACTCTGGTTGTTTTGTATCTATTAATTTTGTCACATTAATTATGCATCATGCGCGATACTCACATGTGAATTGATGTTCCTTATGTTCCGCAATATCGCCGAAGTGTTTGTTGTTCAAAAAAAAAAAAACCGAAACAAAAACAAACAAAACCTTACGCGCCTCAGGCCCTCCCTTCTATGCATAAAAACCACACGGATGATATCTTGGCTAAGCCCACTAGGCTTAACTACCTCGCCAGAGCAAGAGCCAATTTGCTTTGTAGTTGTCATCTTTGTAGTATCCGACCGTTTGATCTGTGTTTATTATCTCTTCCCCCTATCCCCAATCTGGATTGCTTTTATTTCTTTGCATCAGGCCTGCATGAACTCCCACAAGAAATGACATAGCTATTGCTTGACTTTATTCTTCATCGGTTTTAATTATAAGCCCTTATACATACCGATTGCAGATAACTTTGCAAAATATGGACTTGCAGATTTCGAAAAAGGTTAGCCTATAATATGGTATTACTGTCACCAACCGACCATAACTCCAAGATGAACACAGAAGCTGCCTTTTGCTTGAATATATTAATCCAGAACACCCTTGTTATAAGTCCACTATGTGCTGCTTAGTCTTTTCTTTTTACTGCTCATGTTATGCATCTGTAAGTCAATCAAATGAGTTGCATTTGTCTAATGCACCTCATGTCGTCAAATTCGTATCGTTCATTATGGTTTATAATGAAATTTACACGAAGTTGTTGCTCCTTGCTCATCTATGTAAATGCAAATGAATCTGTAGAGTCTTTTGCAATCACATTACTGTGATTGACATTTGAACTTTTTGATTACCAGCTTTAGCCAAGGATCGCTCAAGATACGCCAGTCGGGTATGGTGCAACTCTCCAGATACTTGTTGGACTCGGCAAACGCAAATCTAATAAATTAGTTCAGGCCAACACCCGTGTATAGACCCCGACATACGGACCTCAACATCTGAAATTGATAGGATTTTACTTTGTGAAATCTAGATCTGTGTAACTAGTTTAAATATGATGTGGAAGTGCATTCTAACGTCGCTGGGATTGCTAGAAAAAATAAAAATTAGATCTTACCTCCCTGTTCTGCAGGGGATGACTCCGGTTCTTCGGGTTCCTCTGACTCGGGGCCTTCGGATTCCGAACCTGAATGTTCGGAAGAATTCGGGAAACACCGGGGGTGAATTTTGCGGTATGTAGGCCTACACATATATCAACTCTCTATCATGCACACCCACCCACCCACACACACACACACACACACGCTCTATGTACTTGCAAATACATTAATGTACATTTAAAGTATTTTTTTGATAAAATTTTTATTGAACGATTAGGGCAGTTCAGCACACTTATATTGACAAGAGAGAAGGGCATGTAATGGTCTGATGACAACGCGGAAGGAATAAGGACACTCGACATTTTAAACGTTCTCTTTTTTATCACAAATGATAATTATGATCACTGATGATAGACACGGTGAAGGCGGTGGTATGGCTGCGTTCATTTTTCATGTTCTGCAAACGCGTATAGGCCTACCGGACGCAGATCTGAGAAATGGGTAGGCCAAAACCTGTGTATATAGACCTTGAGATACACACCTCGCAATCTGTAATTAATGGGATGTTGCTTTATCGATGAAACCTAGGATTTCGAGAAAAGAGAAATATTCGATCTTACCTCCTTGTTCCGCAGGGGATGACTCTGGTTCTTCGGGTTCCTCTGACTCGAGGCCTTCGGATTCCAAACCTGGATGTTCGGGAGAGTTCGGGAAGCACCGAGTGTGAATTTTGCGGTGGAATATGCACACATCAACTCACACATACACACACACACACACACACACACACACACACACACAAACACACACACTCACACCATGTGTGTGCAAATGCATTTTTGTAAATCTAAAGAAACGCCAAATTAAAGATAGAGTAGATGAACGATTAAGTAGTCAACACACTGACATTGGCAAGAGAGAAGGGCAAAAAGAGTGTGATAACAATCCGGAAGGAATATAGGGACAGTCGACATTCGGAAAGGACTTTTTATCACATAATGTTGTTTAGACATGGCAGTGGTAGATATGGAAATTCAACAACATACACATACACACACACACACACACACACACAAATTGTACGGAAGTCTCTGACTGTATCTCTGAAATGTGGTTCCGTGACATTTACTCCTGTGGCAATTGCTCTACTTAAAACCCTATATCACAACTCTAATCCTAACCCTAAATCCTTGCAGAAAGTAAGACCGGAGGGATTGTGGCAGGAATACTAGTATCGTGTCACCCTGAAATATACTTCAGTACACTCCTTTGGTCACACATTACATATGAAACAAAACTTGTTTGGCGAAAAAAGGAAGGGAAAGACTGCAGCTTGAGCAGCGACTGAAAATCTCGGTGGAGCATACATTTAACCTTTCCTTTGCTTGTAAAAAAAGAAGGAAGAACTGAAACAAGCTAGCTTTTGTTACATAATATGTTACTTATGGTTTGTTTACTTGCCTTCAACATTTATTTTATAATAATATTGAAAGTGAAAATCATGAACACTAAAACTGGACACAAAAACCAAAAAAAATCGATGAAAAGATCTCGCGTTGGATTAAAGATGGCGTCTACAGTAAACCGACTTGGCAAAACCAGTATACAGTACGAAGGGTTGTGGCAGATCCTTCTCCGTGGCAGTTGTGGTTCTTACCGATCGGGGACGACTCGGATTCTTCCGGTTCTTCCGGTTCTTCAGATTCCTCTGGTTCTTCGGATTCAGATCCTTCGGATTCCGATCCTAGAAGAGAATGAAAAGGAGAGTTCTTCGTAGTATCTACAGAGAAACCACATCGAAATAACAAACTATATGATTTCAATATCATCAGCAGTGGAAGTTTTATGCCGAAATATGGAGTTTGTATATGCTTTGTCTCTTGTCGCTGACTCTTTGCTTATCATGGCTAAATTACACTCAAGTGGTTATCACATCCGATGAAGTTCATATTAATTACTAGATAGCAGTGTTGTCCCTGTTGCACAAAAGAGGCATTTATAAGGATCAAATCGTGCCCACGTGTCTGTCATTCCATCTATTACTACTACTACTACACATATTTGTCTTTATGTTCTCACAGATGGCAACAGGGAGCTTTAGAGCTTTAGACGTTCAGAGGAAAAAACATGTTCTGAGCATGCACAAAACGCGCGTCAAGTCGATCTATTTTTAGCTTGCGTCGTCCGAGTTACTACGCGTTCTGGGCTTTTTTTACGTCAGTTTACGACGTAGAGAGCTACTTCATGCACCGATCATGATGGGGGCACCATTTTTATTTTTAATGCGTTGCGTCCCAGCGTAATCTCAAGCTACTTTTCAGCACGACGCAGGGGAGAGGAGAACGTTCAGCTCAAGCGTCGTCTCAAACGTCCACACTGCAAATCTAAAGCTCCCTAATATCTAATGCAGGAAGGAAACACCGCATACGAGATCGCGCCGGGCCTCACCTCCTTGTTCAGCGGGGGCACTCTCAGGTTCCTCCGACTCTTCGGGCTCCTCAGACTCCGATCCCTCTGATTCGGAAGCTGATTGAATGAATGAAGGAGGAGAACGTGGAGGTGGATGAGGAAGAAGAGGAGGAAAGAGGAGGATCATTACGAGACGGAGAAAGAAACAGAATAGGAAATGAAGAGTGATACATATTTTGATTCGTGTTTATTATGTGTTGTACATGGCGGTGCGTGCCCATACTTGATTTCGTAAATGTATACATGTATATGTATATATATATATATATATATATATATATATATATATATAAAATCCCTCTTAAAACTTCCGGGTCAGAACTGACCCGGGAAGGGTCCGTTGGGGTCACAGCCCGTTCCGGGTCAGAAATGACAAGGAATGGGGTCACATATGACCCCATTCAGAGTCATGAATTGGGTCAGAGTGACCCCATTCCGGGTCTTAATGACCAAATTCCAAGTCATATTTGACCCGGAATGGGATGTAATCCCAACGGACCAGGTACCGGGTCAGTTCTGACCCGGATTTTTTTTTTTTTTTTTTTTTTTTTTAGAGTGTATGCATTACTTTATCAAATCCCAGTAGTTATTGTGTTAAGTGTCCTTTTTTTGTGGGGGGGGGGGATAATTTAATCATTCTTTATTGTATGTCTTCTCCTCATGATAAGCGTATATACTTCGATTTGGTTCAACTGCAATGCCTCCAGTGAGATATTACAATAATCAAAATAATACGGCATTAGAGGTATTAGTGGCAAATATTATTATATAAAAACTCGCATCCTAGACTCCAATGTAGCGCCGTAGACACTGTGAAATGCTGCATGTAACGAAACAGAACTTTAAGGGTTTTACCGATAAAAATCTAGGGCACGGAAACCTAAAAACATTTGCAGATAACCGTCAAACCGTTAAATTTACATGCCTTTTTTTGGCACGTAATCATTATGCATTTCAAATTTTGTAGAAGTAGGTTACTGCTTTTCTTATGAAATCAATGATACTGACCTACTTAGTACAATGGAAAGACCTCGTAACGATTACGAGCGAAGAGCCTTAAGTTATCATCTTGTGGTGATAACATTTATTCGGGCTTTAAAATTAAAAACGCTTTGAAAGAGAGAGAGAAAAGGAAAGGATTGTTTCCTATCTGCATAGAAAATACTTCTGCGATTTCCTCCAAGTGCCAACAAACAAAATCATTAAAAAAAATCAAATCTTAGATTTAGATAATAGTCAAATCATCAACCATTCAACCATTAATAGATTTGGCCAATAAAAGAAAAGTTTCGAAATTCCTATACTACAAGCAGTGTTCCAAAAGGTAAGTATTACCTGATGCTTTTGATTGTTTCTCGACCCCAACGACAGTTTTGAAATATGATAACAATAAGGCAATTTGAAACCTATAAAGACATCATTATGAATCTATCTTCCATATATACATAATTTGGTTGTCATTGATTGGGCTGAAAAGCTTTGTCATAGTGTCAGAGTGATTTCATAAGTGGTAAAATGTTGTTAAATATATAGGATGACTGATTTTTTTTTTTTGTCAGGAAATTTGACAGATAGTTATTAATGAATGACATTAATGCATAAGGTAACTAGCTAATTCTCTAGTGCCTTTCCCATTTGCTCTTCATCTTTTGATTGTTCTTTTTATCGATCAATGATACTTCTGCCACTTGACTCTCTTTCCATCTTATCTATCTCTCATTTGCCTGCTTCGACATCTTGTTTGTTTGTTTGTTTGTTTTGGGATCTACCTTGAAGAAACATCTTGTACATTACATTGCTCTTCTTCTTCTTCTTCTTCTCCTTCTTTTCGGTCCAATGGTGACCAAACTTCATGGACATAGATTTTTGTATATGCATGGGATGATAAAACATGGTCAATCGTCATACCCTCTTGTTCAACTGGTTCTGAACCTCCTTCGGATTCTTCCGGTTCTGCGGATTCTGAACCTCCTTCGGATTCTGAGCCTCCTTCGGATTCTTCCGGTTCTGCGGATTCTGAGCCTCCTTCCGATTCTTCCGGCTCTTCCGATTCTGAACCTCCTTCGGATTCTTCCGGTTCTTCGGATTCTGAGCCACCTTCTGATTCTTCCGGTTCCGCAGATTCTGAGCCTCCCTCGGATTCAGATGCTAGTTTGCCGCGGAAAAATACAATAGTCATAATTAATTATACTTACGCACAGAGAAGATATTAAATTTTCTTCTTG
This sequence comes from Diadema setosum, assembly GCA_033980235.1. Classification (NCBI taxonomy): domain Eukaryota; kingdom Metazoa; phylum Echinodermata; class Echinoidea; order Diadematoida; family Diadematidae; genus Diadema; species Diadema setosum. The sequence goes on from CM067060.1 coordinate 43,017,718, forward strand.
TTTTCCTGTTTGTATACTCTGAATAGTTGTACACGTTATACATTATCATGGGCAAAATAGGTATGATCACAAGAAATGTCTGCATACAAGCTGTAATCGGAAAGACGTGTACTTGGTTATAGCTGTTGAATAAGGATCCATATAGTAAAATAACAAATGATAACAATTCCGTGACACGATTTGACTTATACTTATAGCCGACATCATTGCCGTCAGCAGTCAACGCATGAACATATTCAAGAAAATGAGTTATTAAAACTTCTTATAACATTCATGACGGGGATTACTACATGAAACCAAAAGCTTTGACAAAAAAAAAAAAAAAAAAAAAAAAACTCACCTCCCTGACCAATCGGTGCTTTCTCGGAGGATTCTTCTTCTTCGGGTTCTTCGGATTCCTCCGGTTCCTCAGATTCGGAAGGTACAGACTCCCCAATAGCAGCTTTTAATTAAAAGAAGGTTAAAAGCAATTATAAGATCATCTAATGAAACAATGTACTCACGTATGCATCTTTCACTTACTCATTTTTCTCCTTAAAACGGACGATGTCAACTAAAATGTATCTCCCATTTCATGAAAACAAAAAGTGCATGTTGCTTGTGGAATGCTATAGTTATTTCATGAGCGTACTTCATTTTGATCGATATGTTTGCATCCTGCCTGTTATGATGATGCCTTTTACCTGGAGCCGATTCCTCCTCTTCCTCCTCCTCTTCTTCATCTTCTTCTTCCTCCTCCTCTCCTTCCTCCTCTTCCTCTTCCTTGGTCATCTTCTGCCGTACTGGCTGCGGGGGTTTCTTGCTATCTCTCGTCAACTCCCCAAGGGGGTTTTCCTTCAACGGGTTGCCCTGTTGCCAGTCTTGCCAGTGGTCAATCGATGGTTCCGCCTCATAGATACTGGAAAACTGACTGCTCAGACGGTACTCCCCCAGACATGCCCCCATGTACGCCACCTGCCAATCAGCAACGGGTGTCTGCGCGCATGCGCTCATGCGCATATAACACCACGAGATATAAGTCCTCCCGTTGGTGGCGCACACCTTCTTTCTCTCGGGTGGAGAAGACCAACATTTCCGCGGACACTTTGTACGGCTCGCCATTGGACCTTGAAAGAGAAAAGGCAAGTTGGCGTCATTATGAGTGAAATAATGAACATGACGTAGAACCACATTGCAATGAAGCCAAACAAGTTTATAAACTAACAGTTCGAGGGATATAAAGTGCAAAATATGAAACTCGACACCCTCCACCTCTGTGGGTGACTTAACCTGTATTCCGCTTCCAAAAAAATAATATTACAATCCCATCAAGAACACCTAATTTCGGCAGTTTCAATATCTGAATGACAAGAAATGGTACACTAAAGGTAACTGAAGAATCTCCGATGATGACCTTATCAAAAGTATCCCCGAATGAAATTGTCGAACAACAGAAATGGGCGAGAAATGATTGTCTTTCAAAAACAAAGAAACAAAAACCCAACAAATTCCCTGAACACTTTGCTTTCTCCAATTACATGTGGCTCCAGTGATTCTTTCTGACGGAGCAATTACAATGAGATATTTGAAGCAGTGATATTTCATTTCATTTCATTTCAATTTATTTTCATATTTCTCACATATATCACAATATAAAGTAAATTGATACGAAATTTATACAGAACATAATTCAAAATAGAACTTTACCGGAATGTTCAAAAGTTTGTCTTGGTATACACAAGGTCTGTATACATGCGAGTTAAACTGAGATCATAATGCGAAAAATATGATATAGTTTTATTTGCAGGATGATTGACAGCTACTACAGTATTTAATAGCCCTGAGATAAAATTCAGCAAAGCTAAGTGACAGTATTTCCTTCAACAGGACAACAGAAAATTATACATCTACTCCAGGAGAACGAGAAGAAATAAATACCGAAATCATGGTAATTTTCTTTTTTGTCCTCGTCCATATCGTCTGCCAAGGCTGCCACGATGCATGTTGCCAAGACAACTGCCGAGATGAGAAGTTCTCGAGATATCTTCATGTTTCTCTAAAACAGCAAAGAAAAGTTGACATCCAACAGAGTTAATGCGAAGTGATCAACTCCCTCAGGGCGGAAGCGGAAGCCGCTTGAGATAATATGTGTGGTCATTGTATCTTGGAGTCAACGAAACTCATGGAACAAAATTACTTTAGATTTGAAATGTTACTTTGATTTAACTCCCGTGAATTATGGTACTATTAATGTTTGATATGACTATGGCAACTGATAGATGAAGGTCCCCTGTAAGTCTCACACCCGTGTACAATTTTCCATAGATGATAGAAGCGCATGTTAAAGAAAGCCAAATACAAAATGTATATATTAAAATACCCTTTACCCAACCTCTGCGTGAACACTTTCGCTCGGTCGTCAAACGCTGTTGCAAGTCAATGCCAACGTGAGCACACTCCTACTTACTCAACTATCCAATGTTCTGAACTATACTATTTAATAACTTCATCCAACCACCATGAGGTGTTTATAAAGTATTTTCACAAAGGCGTTAACAGCACGCTTTAGGGATACTGCAGGGACTTATGTTGATTCTGTAGTTCCCCATTCGCTGTTGTAACCGTACTGCATGGTTCATTGGTGTGAATGGAAGCGAGTGATTTTAATTTCATTTGAACACCTTTCTACTGACAAAGAGCAGGGAATGAGGCAATAGCCGTTGTACTTCATGACGATAGTTATCGTAACCAAAAAAAAAAAACAAAAAACAAAAAAACTTTCTTATAACAATGCATGCCGTTTTGCGGTTGGTCATAACATGTCTATACATAGTTTCAACAATTAATTTGGGTGAACAAGAATGATAGAATCGAGTCATGTTACTGGGCGACATGCTATTCAAAAGTGCAATTATGGTTTTGATTTGAACAAGGCAGACACTTCTGAATCACCTCGCTATATTAAAACTACAGTCAACGTGAAACAGGAAGCTGGCTGGAAAATCACAGTGACTCTCGGTGATTTCGATGGTTTACAGACAGGTCATGCTGGAAATATATCTATCATGTGTATAGTCTGATTTCAATCACCGATTATAACAGCATTTTTGATGCACCTGTGATGACTGTGGTAAACTGAGATCTGCGGTATATGCATTTTGTGTTACACTCTGGATTTCATTATATGGCTGTCTATCTTTCTGAAGGCAAAGGAAATAGTGGTCAGGTATAAACAATGTGTCACTAAGAAAATGTTGTGGGCGGGTTTTTAACGTGGAATCAATGACCATTATACAAGTTATCCCTCTATGGGGGTGGGGTGGGATAATAAGAGATCTAAATGTTATCATTGCAAAAATGGTTTGAATTTAGGGAGATCATAATAGTATTTATTACAGTCGTTCTTTTCAGTGGTGAAGCTGAAACATTAACTCGTTGCCTCCAATGGTTCATTTAAACGAATGTTTTGTTCCCTCTGCATGTTCTGTTTGTGTTAAGTCGTATTATTCCATAAAAAAAGTAGGCCTATACTGATGAATAAGAAACACCTTGAGCCTTTCATCATTCTTATCAGGCTTAAAGTATTACTATCGTATATCCTACACGTAAGTACATGTATTTTGACCTTTTTGAATACTTTTTTGTTTTTGTTTTGTTCACCACCAATCCCATACCTGTATTGAATCAAGTGGAAACAGGATTTCACTTGCCCCGCACTTGTACACACCTGTTCCTTGACCTGGCACACTCGACTGCCAAGCAATCACTATGAAGGGTTTTCATTATTTTCTTTTTCCCATGGGTATAAAGAAATTTCTGTCGGTCCGAGTGTGAAATGATATCATTCAGTTTTCTGAAGTCCCACCACTTGAATACATTGTTGTGCAAAGCCGTTTGCTTGTCCAGTGCCAAGAATTAATAATCAACGTAGTCGCGTTGAAGAAAGTTATCTTGTACTTGTTGCTGCCATGTAAACAACCTCATTGAAAAAGTGATTAACTCACTCATCAGCTCATAGCTTGAAACATCTTATGGTATACCATACTCATATGCGGATACCATAAAACGACAAACTGTCAGGTATAAACAGTAGTTAGGAGAGATATGTATGCAGATATTCTATTTGGTTCGTTTTATTTCTGCAGGTTGTCAGATACAAAGATCGAAATGGAATGCAAAGTAAGGAAGAGCAAACTAGCAACCTCCTAATAAGAATACATAAATATTCAGTACCCTGTACCTCCATTTACGTCTTCAGAAAGAAACCACATCAACACCCACTTATTTAAAGAACAATACCGATGATTATGTAACTCTTGAGTACTTTGTATATTCATATAGTTGACTTAGATATCTGTTATGTTGTTTTTGTTGTTGTTGTTGTTGTTGTCGTTGTTGTTAATTGTCAATGTATATTATTACTCCGCTGCGTCTGATACGTTAGATCATTGCCATTTCCTTCTTCCTCTTGAGTGTGGTCATGGTATTAAAGGAACTCGTTTCCACTGGATAAAAATCTTATCTGGAGGGACGCAATTACGAGATTTTCCCCTCGCTCCAGACCCTTCTCATTTCCTTCCGGAGTACCTCAGGGATCAACCTTTGTCACACCCCTGATGTAGGCCTATATCCTGTACACCGGTCCTCTGGGAAGAATATCATCAATTCTTATCACGGAATGCAACATGCAACCTACGCTGATGACACTCAAACAATACAGTATGTCCACAAAAAAATTACGCTCAGATTTTTGCACTGATAACACCCAATATGATTAAATTGTCTAAATGCTACTTCAGGGTCTTAAAATATAACATTTTAGCTCTATTTTGCAGAAAACCCCATTCGATTTGGCCAAGCGGTCACAGAGATATGTGGATTGTTGTAAAGCATGTCATGAGTCTGATTCTTCCAAGTTTAGCACTTCGATGATCTTGTGTGCATGTGAATACAATAGACAGAACTTGGAGGGAAGAGATTCCCGACATCCTCTACAAAATTCCTCATTTCTCTTTGACCACTGGAGCAAATCGAATGGGGTTTTCTGCAAGATGTGGGCAATGAGTTATAGTTTCATACCCTGAATTTGTATTTAGATTGATTCAATATTTTTAAATACGCTGTATATCATTGCGGAGGGTCCCGTTGTAATTTTTTTTTTTTTTTTTTTTGGGGGGGGGGGGACATACGGTATACCTCCATGAACTCACAATGATCACAAGGGGGCTATGCTAAGACTTTACAATATCATAATCAGTGAGAGCAATCCTTTCATCAGGAGAATGACATCTTAATTATTCATGAACTAATATTAAGAGTTTGGGATAATTGGCATGAATATTATTACGAGTGGGTGTAGGAAAATAGTGGATATTCCTAGTATATATATATATATATATATATATATATATATATATATAGATATAGATATATATATATATATATATATATATATATATATATATATATATATATATACGTGTATAGTTTGAATCTCTAATACGTGTGGAAGTACAATATTTACGACATAGTGAAAGGACCCTCTTCGTAATGCTTAACGACACGCGATAGGAGATCAATAATATTATGCAGTATGTGTACTAGGAACAAATGCAGCTTTTATAGAGAGGGGGCAAAAGAAATCAAATCATTTGACCTAACAACTATAGCCAGTAAGACAGTCAATGTGTCACTTGAAGGGCATCCCTATAACCTGATATTAGGTTGCATTGTGTGAGAACAGAATAATGAGAAGTAATTCTGTGAAAATTTGGGGAAAATCCGACACAGACAGACAGACAGACAGACACACATACACACACACACACACATGTTGTAAATTAGAAAGTTTAGAGAGTGAGACATGTGCAAATTTGTGAGATTTAGATGAAGAGTAGTTCTCCACATGTTTTGTAGGCCCTTAGAAAAAAGAAATCACCAACCTTTTTTTTTCCAAATGTAATGTATCCGCTAAGGAGGACAAGCAAAAAAAAAGTATTATTTTCTCTTATAATAAAGAGAGGCCTCCGTTTTGGCGCCACTGAGCATCATGGCTTTGAAACCTCTTCGAATTGGCATAATTGCCAGATTACTGTAGGTATACATGAATTATTTCGCTTGAGACAGTCAAAAAAAAATCCAATACATTAAGTTTTTTTTTAGTTACTTTGTATTTCATTGAATTATCGAAGTCAGCCAGAACACAGAGCATAGAGGTTGGGTTTAGTAAGTGTATACATGTTGTGAAAAGTATGTGTTAAAGGGGCATTCCCCACCAGTTATGGGTTTAGTGAAAAGAAAGAGTAGTTTTTTTTCAAGGCACAAGCCTGACAATTTGATAGACATTGGACAAGAATTAGGGAAGTTATGAAATTGTGAAGTTTTGTTAATTTTCGCAAAACGGTTCTCGAACACTTGATATCAATATGCAAATGAGTGCGGTATAATGATGTCATCAGTCCGCAATTTTCCACTGATGGAGTATCGTACAAAAGAAATTAATGAAATTCAATTTTTCTGCTTGCAAAAGTGTAGAACGTGATGCTATTACTAGCTCAATAGCTCCAAGGTGATATGCAGTCAGATGATTTAAGACTGGAGCATGATTGAATTTGAACCCAAAAAATTAACAAATAAAAATGTTTGCTTACGAGTTATAGTATTTGGCAAGCTGTGAGGAGATGATATAATATGATACCACCGACTCCCTTATTTGTTATTTTCTTAAAAGAAATATTATGTAAAATTAGCCAGTCCCTCACAATTTCATAGCTTCCTTAATTGCTATCAGATTTTTTTAAATCAAATTGTCACTGCTGTGCTGGTAAATTTTTACTCTTTCTTATCTGGATATCCTTAAACTGCTCTGGAATTCCCCTTTAACTAACGAAATCTCCTTGCCACCCTCTTCATTTCACTATTTCTTTCACCATCTGTCCTTTTTTTCCCCCAATAAATCTAATATTCTGTGCATTGGAAATCAAACAAAGCTTCTTTGATTTTAGAATGTTAAGGATGCATACTGATAAATCAGCCATGCATATAATGTTCCATGAAGATGGTGTGTCGTTTCCATCCAGTGCACATACATATACCGAGTTATTCTTCTAAGGTAATGTATAACATGTATAAGGTACATTTCAAAGCATCTACAGTGTATACACGCATATATAGCATGTGAAATAAAGAAGAGAATGAAGGAAAAGTAGAAACATCTAAACAAGCTTCTTATTGCAACTGATTGACAAATTGCCCTATACATCGACGTAAATGAGCACTGAATTGATAAGTGTTTCAGTACAGCCATGATAAAAAAATCATGGGCGTACGTACTCGAGCAGGATTCGAGCCTACGACTTCCTGATCTCCGGACACAGGCGTCATCTCCACTAGACCACCGAGTTTCTGCTCCACAGCAAGTGTTAAAACACTGATCAATTCAGTGCTTAGTTACGTTGATGTAGGGCAATTTGTCAATCAGTTGCAATGAAAAACATCTCGACGGAAGAATTTCATGAATTTGAAGCTTCTTATTTCGGAGAAAATCGCTTTTCTGCGTCAACTGTGTTTCGAAATATTTCGAAGATCATCACATATAACAAGGCAATTCTAGAATTTCATTAATTCCTACACTACTGACCGCACGTCATTGCGTCATGTATCACCGTTACTTCGCATTTCTACATTTACATTATGTATAGAAAATTAATAGCAAAAGTCACTTGACAATGTGTGTAAATACAAAACAAAACAGCATGATAATATTAACATCTATGTCTCTTTGTCTCGATAGGTGTTTAAATAACAGGTAAATCTAAATCTTTGATATTCACTGTAGGACAATTACAAACATTTCCATGGCCTTGCTAATATACACCCCTAAGCAATAAATTTGAAGTGCTTATGTAATCGGGAATAACTGTATAGGAACATAACACAGAATATATTAGTACGGTTCCTCGAGCATAGAAACAAAACTATCATCTTTCACGGAAAGTGGTCGCCAAGTAAATTGAAACCCTTGAGAAGAGCGCAATTTTGCAATCTGTCGTTGTGATCCTCCTTCAGAAAATGATATAAAAGTTCTTGGATTCTACCGGTTTATTGATCGAATAACACACCTCATTATTGCGACGTGCGTCAAAATGGGAGCAAAGTACGACTCAGTGCGTATGAAGAACTACAACTTTTTATTCTCAAGAACCCTTTAACATTTACACAAAAAAGAAAGATAAGTAACAACAGCAGCGATAGAGATGGCATATCAACAGCAATGAAGGGCTATCTACAACCACTAAAATATTTCATACTTCTTTTATAAACACTGCGGTATATTTGAACAATGTATAGCGTATCTATTTAATGCCTGTTATCATAGTAATTCAGCTGTAGTAATAATAACAATTATACATAATGATATGTGATTATTATAATGATAATGATGACAATCATAATAATAATAATGATAATAATAATAATAGTAACAATAATAATTATAATAATGATATAACATAATATAACACTGAATACAAAGCAATATGGAATTCCACCTACCTTGATTAATACGTAACCAAAACCGCTCGAGGTTTTCGCGTCCTTGTGGGATGAATAGTATTACAAGTTTTACCAGCAAGCAGTCACTTGTTGTCAAGTTCACGTTGGGACTGAGCGGCAGGTTGCTGCCACTTGTTTTTATACCATGCCTCACATAGGTGACCTCCGCCTCATACTTACATGATTAACAGTTCAGACTGAGTGGCATAGATAACTCTTCCCACCTATCAGGTGCACGTTGTTTTATCACAATGCTGCAGGAGAGGTAGTTGATGACGTCACCAGACAGGGAGTTGAGTCATTTACTGGTTCCAGTCCATAATGAAATTAACGATTTTTTTTTCTATGTTGTATTCAAAGCTTTCAGCTATTAATGTCATAGAACCAAAATCGTTTTAGTATTTACCACCCACACACAAACAGAAGAAAGACCAGGCCTTGTTTTGATGAGATCGTTCATGTTAAAATCACCACTATTCAGATTAAATGCCACAATTGGTGCCAGGTAGTACATACAGACCATTGTACATCAGTTCCCTTGGATAAAGAAAAAAAAAAACCTAGATCAGTTCCTTGGCAACAAATTGATAACTCATTAGAAATACTGGAACGAAAGGCTGATGAATGTTATATGAATATTCTGCTAGCAAGCAAGGTATACATAGACTCCCATACACCCGTAATGATATACACAGTAAATAATATGACAAGATGAAAATAAATGAGTAATGAATTCTAATAGTGACGTCGGTTTATCTAGGACACAGTATGTTTGGAGATAATTTCCTGGAGATTATTTCAAGTTAACAGCTACCTTCATTTGACCTTGAACTGCCTACCTCATTTTATATGGAGATGAAGGATTGATTGAATGAATCAATGAATGAGTGGATAGTTGAGGATAATTGATGCATGAATGTGTAGATGAATAACTGAAATACAAGATGGATGAAGTGATAAATACATATTTTACTTTTTTTCATGTTTCCCTCGACAGGACATACATGGTTACTGCTTTTCTCAAACCTTACCGATTGCGATAATCGTGACTAGTCAACGCAAATACAATTAAGAGATGAACACATTCTTGAAGGCCCTTTGTTTGAAAACAAACAAACGAATTTTGCAAAATTTGTCATCGAATCGGGCCTCAGAGTTTGGATGACTTTTCTCGAACCACGTTAGTCGCTTTTTTTTTTTTTTTTGCTTGAATCACCAGTCCTGTACAGGTCATGAACTCTTTCCATCCCAGCCCTTCTTTCGTCTTTTATCGGTTCAAAATGACGTCAAAGCGTGTCATCACATCGGATATTATGCAACTGGCATTGCTATATAAGATAGCTTACTGACAGGTTACTAGTAATAGGAAACAAAAAAAAATCTGAAGATTCCATGAGCTCTATTTGTGCTCATGCCATACATCTCCCGATAACTCAGTAAAAGAGGGAGGAATTTCTATGTATCACTCTACTCCTCTTCTTTTCTTGTAATATCAAGATATCGTGAACGTTTGCGATAAAACACATTTTCACATCATGTTCAATGATAACTAGAAGACAACATTTAGTACATCTCGCATCAAAAATTGGAGTTACAATGAAAATTTATGGGATGTTGGATTTTCCATAGTAGAAAGTTGTAGAACAAAGGTATGATTTTCTTAAAATCTTCACGTGCAAACCAGTGCGAGAGTTATTCGGTGCCAACATCATGGACTCTGCAAATTTATGTGCATTCGATGAGAACCTGCGAAACTTTGAAATGTCATTACTTTCTTGTGTCACGCCAAATTTGATGAAATTCATCATATTCAGTTTGTCTAGTATTTGCTGTGCGTATAATGAAATAAACTTCTGAATTCAATTCATACTTCAATTACTTGCCAATATGTTTTTTTGGGGGGAGTAAAAGTTACAGTGTTTTCAGCTGAGTGTCAGATATCATCATTTTTAGTGCAGTTGCAGAGCAAACCAAATTTCAGATCATCGCTGCATATAACTAAAGCAGTAAGAACTAACAAGAATAAGACTACAGCAAGCTCCATTTATTACTTGCCTAAATTTGAGTCAGACCAAGGCTTGGATGTGGGGGAGGGGGTATTTTAGTCGTCGACCTGTAGCGTCCAATGGCTTTAACTCCTTTTCTTGATGCAGAAGGCCTTACATGTTTATGTTTAGTGACTCAATTTTTGTTCCTTTCATGTCAGCATCGGCGAAATGCACAGCAACTAAAAACATGTAAGTGGTAGAAGGAAAGAAAATAGGAACTCACGCAAACGATTCCGATTAAAAGTTGGATGCGCTATCTATGAACTTAATCTGCTTTGGTGACGGTGTATGCATGGTGACGGTTAGGTGTTGAAATCCGGTTTCTATCTCTGTAGAGGGAGATTCCGAGGTTTGTATATGACTCACCCAGCAGTGTGCCAATATTGACAACTTTCCTTTTGTTATCGTCTATAGCGGGATAGAGAAAAACATCTCCAAGCCATACACGTCCAAAATCAATAGTTATTGTAATCTAGTACTTAGGTCTTGGGGGATTACATCTGATTTTATCCTGGTTAATTGCATGGATGAGACAATGATTACTAATAGCTGATTAATTGATTTATTAATAAGTTAACTAATTAATGGAATTGTTTCTCCAGGATAATAGAACTACTTAAAAATATGTAATGCCTTCATCTTTTCGAAATCATTTTGCAATAGATATCACCGAATAACATATCAGAGTTTGTTAAGCCTTCACCGAACAGCAATTAAATGTAATATTCACACCAGCAGTTTAACAGATGTATCTACTTTGGAAAAGTCAGAAGAATGAACTGTGATGTGTGGCAATCTTTTCTCGTCCCTGCTAACTCTATAGATCAGTCCATGAAGAACTCCGTATATAGTTGTCTGTGTGATGCTTTCGAACGTAGTGATTTTTTACTTTCGTCAGGGTTCCCCATGCGGAGGAAGAACTCCTTCTAGTCTAGGATAATGAGTTCTCTTCCTCAGCACCCTCTGATGAGAAAAAACAGAACAAAAGATCGAAGTCATGTATTGCAAGAAAGTAAAAGAAGAAGGTCATTGGATATCAACAGGTAAGGGTTCTGGTGGAGGTTGTGGTTCTGCTGCCTCTTCCAAAGCTAAGTAGAACTCATTACCTTTGAAGATAACCAGCATCTCCGAAGCTATCATGGCAACCAACATCTCGATACATGAACTTATACTGGGAACCCACTACTACAGACGTCACAACATTGTAAAATATTCCCTACAGTTGTTGTTGTATAGGTGGATGGTAAGTGACACGGAGCGCGGATGCCATATAGTTATAAGAAGCGTTATAAGAAGCTGCTACTCGTCCTCATATGGAAAGGTTGTCTCTTTTAATACACACAGAACACGCGCGCGCGCACCCTGTGTTATAACCTATGGAGACGCACAAGCAAAACCCGACTTACTGTCATTAATGGAAAAATATCATAAAGTAAGTAATGTCCGTGGACTTGTGGCTAGCGGTTTTCTAGTCTTAGGACATTTTTCTGTAGAATACTAAAATTAGAAGATAAATGGACTTCTAATTACGTCGGACTGGCTGCTCAAAAACAGCTTTGTGAGTTCACTTCAGAATAACTGCCCCATAGGATTGTACACACTTCCTGAAGTATTCGCCGTGTGATGCAGTGATACCTCCCTATTTGAAAGGCTGTATCTCCGCAACCGAATGGCACATGAAGCTGTGGCTTCTACCATATTACGCGCCAAAAAATTCTCTATCTTATATGTCAAACTCATTGTGATTGGATTGTAGGTCTTGTCGGAATTGGCAAAAAACTGAGAAGGTCCCGTCCTCAATCCAATCACAATCAGCGACTCAGAGAAGCTCATTATCATATGAAACATGACGTCACTGTTTATTCGTGGCTGCATTTGGACGAGTTATGATTTCATATACCGTGAGTTATAACGTAAATTGGATATGTATTTCTCATTTCTAAGTTTCCTGAAGTCAGCGGTGAACCCTTGTATTAACTGACCACCTACTGTACCAGTTATGACTTTATATGTTGCTGAGAAGATATAGAAAACGGGAATTTTCTTCTTCGATGATGTTCGATGATCATATCTTTCTCGGCAAGCACATATACGCAGAGTGCACCATTGTGTAATGGGGGTGAACGTGCCCAGGTAACCGCGAGTGGAGCATGAAGCACACAGTGCAGTGCAGTGCCGGTGGAACTTGCAGTGGTCAACATTCCAACATGATTGTGAATCTACACTACATCAGCTTTCAGTTTCTATTTGTGCATCTTTTAGAGTGTACTTGGGTTTTGCTATTAATTTACTGAAGTTGCTGCACATGACCAGAAAGCGACTGTCAGCAAGATAAGATTGATACCTCAGTGAGTGTGTGCGTATATGTGTGTGTGTGTCAGTGTGTGGTCAGTTAAAAAGCAGATAATGTAAACAATTTCATGAAAAGCATGTAATTCATGTTGTCAATGTAGATTTAACCCATATAATGCTATGTTTATGACTGCCCCTATGTTGTTTCTGCAGCATTTTACCCATATTCGACAATGGACCAGTCCGTATCACTGCTGTGTGCACGACGTGTGTGGCAGACCGTGTAGGCTCATGAATAATTCAAAGCGTGCACCTTGGCGTTCTGTGTGTGCGGGCAGCGTGCGCTCTCAGCTGTAGAATGATTTTAGTAGACTTTTGGCCAAAAACCTTTCCATATGGTTTGTAGGAGGCTTGATGTATACTATTCATCATAATGTTCCTGGAAAACTTTTGGCACAGTGGGCGCAATGTACATAAAAGAATGTAGTGCATTGACCCTTGACCTTTGATCCTTGACAGCCCCCCCCCCCCCCACCCACTCTTGAAAGCGTTCCGCATCCCTTGTGTAATAGTGGAAGATCACTCTGCCCTGTGAAGCCATGAAATGTGCAAACAACCCATAATGTGTAAAAGTCTTGCGCAAATCTCTCAAATTGTATCAACCGCAAAATGTGCAAAGGTCCTAGTTGGACGTGAGATGTGCGAACATATCCCGTAAATTTGCAAATCTTTGTTTTCATCAGGAATCAGGTTATTTTGACAATATTACTTATAGATGGTAGATAGTTCTGTTGTAACAACTGCGCGTAAACTCTTTACATTAGTTTTCAGCTTCTTCAAAGTTTGGTTGCGAATTGGTCGTCAATGCACGTCAGAATTTCTTGGTTGCTGGAAGTCGGCGACCAGTCTTCGTGTATGTGTGTTGTCACAAATGTACACACAAGTAGTTATACGTACATGTATCAAGGTTGTATGCATGGTTGTTTTAATGTGCACATTGTATGTACACAGGGTTACCAGAATAATGGAGAACATTCTATATGATATAGATATAGTACATACAGGCTGACCAGATCAGTGGAGAATTTTCTATGTGGTATACAATGTAGCTACAGTACATGTATGCATGTGACAGGAAATACATTATAGCTCACTCAATCTAGAATGATTTAACCCATTCCAGAAAATTCTAGGAAGTGCTGGCTGAGTGAGGCACACTGCCCTTGTAGCCCAATGTGATTGGTAGTTAATTTTGTCCATGATGTTATGCACATATTAGGAAGTGAGTCATCCAGGATTCCTGGAATTTGGACTTGCTAGTATGTTCAGGTATGTAGCCCCAGGTTGGAGAAAATTACAGAATGTACTAGAAAGGGGTGAATGGGTAGTATATAAGCAGGAGGAATTCTGAGGTAGGCAGAGTACCCAACACCTCTGCTCTGAGAGTTACGTCACTTCTGGCTCTGAAGCGACTTGTTATAGTTAGTCCTGTGTTACCTGCTGACCTGCTATACAAACTGTGTTCGTGGAGATAAGGCCTGGGAGACATTTTGCCTGCAGAGAATTAATTTGCCTACGTTGGAGATAGACTCCATATTTTAGTGTCAACGGAAATTATTACGGCAAAGCTGTGACGGGCTGGATTCCTTGCTGGACATTATAAAGTGAATCATCATTCAACGCATCAACTGGACGTGGTCGTCATAACTTTTGGATTTTGCACGTTTCGCCGTGGACATACATTGTGGATTTTACCCCGGATTAATAACGAGGATTATCACAACCTGCGCCTCTGGATTTACGTCTGAGGTATCATTCATCGGTGCATCGCGGATCATTCATCTGTGCATCGAACATCGTATCTGGACACTGTCAAAGGGTTACTTGCTTTCAAATTTTGGACTGTAATGCACGTAAGTGATTCTATTACCGATTTGTAATTGTTTGTATTGATCGTTATTGTACTGATGTGAAAACCGATTACGAGTCTGTACCCACAATATCACTGTTAATAAACCGCCTGAACATTAGTTGATTGTTTCTTTTGTGCGATCATTCTCAGAGTGATTTTGGTCGTAACAGTGTGTCCAGGCCCTGATCCAACTGTTCAAACATCGGTCCTTGCGTTCTTACGCAAAGCTATGATGCATAATGTGTTTTTTCTCTCTCTCACTAGAGCTCGATCATATTAGATCATATTCTTATATTTCCCACGATACCTGCCAGCTCTCATGATTGGCAACCTTAATACCTTCAAGATATGTTAAATCTCTTGCAGGAAGTGGCGCGTCACGACTGTATATTGTTGGGGCATTGTCATTCCTATGTAGGCCTATGTACAGTTGTCTTACATTCTCTTCTTAATGTAAATATATGCGTGTGTGGTGAGCTTTCCCGTTTACTCATCGAGAAGTGTATGAAAATAGCCCCCAGATGATGTGGAAATTAGCTTCAGGTCGTCACCTTTCATCATTCATTCCCCTGTATTACAGAAAACGACCGGTTGCTTGCAAAATGCTTGCAGCAGCTAGGAATGGTGGATATAAGATAACAAGTTAATGGCAAGTTAATGGCCTTTATGGACCGGCGGATTCGCTTGGTAACGAAGGCCGCTATAAAACTCGTTTGCAAATAGACTTGATCTACGTGAAGATTAGGCATTTCACATTGATATTTCTGAATGAATTTAGTTTTTCACTCAAGGACCCATTGCTTTAAGTTTAAACCAATAAGACATACTCAGTAAACTGATACTATGTCTTGTTATACCTATTTTTTTAATTTTATTTCTGTTGTGTACGCATTTATTTTCTTCTTACGTACTCGTATACTGTTTCTTTGTCTCTGATGGAGCACGTCGAATCGGGAAAACAAACATACTATTAGTATTCTAGTATTAGTAGTATACTAGTATTCTTTGTACTACTGTTGTATAGTAGTAGTAGTAATAGAAATAGTAATAGTAATAGTAGTACATGTACTGGTAATAATAATAATGAAAATAATAATAATAATAATAATAATAATAATAATGTAATGTAACGGGTGGTGTTACATTTGGAATGTTATTATGAAGCAGAAATGAAGGAGCTCAGGTACAGTTTTGGTACATTTCATCGATGCAAAGTGTTTATTCACAATCGCTCAGAAATATCATGATGAAGTTCAACGACAAGTTAAATGACGAGTATGTACATCAGAGTAAAATATAGAAGTATCAAAATGCAGGAGAGAGAGCAATCTCAAGTAGAGGTTGACTCTCTGATGTCGAAATCATGATCTCTCTTGGGGGCTTGGAAAGAACACCAAACTTGGAAATGTTCAATGGGTGATGGGTGAGAATTTTGGTAAGACAACCAATCAAAAAGGGATAACTAAAAAGAGTGACCAAAGGGGTTGTCCTAAGGGGTGATGTTTGACCAATTAAAAGAGGGGGATTCTTTTGTGGAGGAGGAAGTATTATAAGATAAGGGGCAGACAAAGAGTCTGGTGGTTCACACGGTGTGTGTATATAATCTTTGGGTAATTAAACCAGGGACAAAGAAGGGTTGTTACAAGGGTGATTGAATGACTCCTTGATGTAAACATCAAACAAGGGTAATTAACGACAGGAAATTAATAGTAAATAATCTTGGTGTTATATTCTGAGGTGAGTTTACAAAAACAAGGGAATTTAAGTTGAGTTGTTAATGAACAGGAAGTTATCCCAAAAATATCCTAAATATACATTACATCCCCTTTTGTTAGGAAACAAGGCTCGGGGGGGGGGGGGTTAAAATATTACAAACAAATCAGAACATAGAGAGGTTTCTGGAATTTCCAGAATCTGAATGTTGGAAAACAAAGTGATAGATATTATAAATAAAAACAAATGAATGGTAGGTAGTGGAACTCAAATCATTACTGTCCCACTATCACTTTCACACATTCACTCTCACACATTTAAATGACATAATGATGATCTATTTACAATGAGATACAGTGAATAAAGTAACCAAAACTAATGCAATATTCTTCAACATAATTATCCTAAAATGGTCAATTTCTTCAACCATAACAATAACAACTGAGCAATGACTATAATTTATAACTTCAATATGCTCAATTATCAAACAAGGAAAATTAAACCAGCACAAAATATGCATGAGTAGGAATTCATGATTAAAAGAGCAAATCAGGAATTACAGCGAAAATTAATATATCAATCATAATCAAGAATTTGAGACATTTTCGCAGACGCTAATTTCCAAGCATCTAATTGAGTATCAGCGGAGAGGTAACGAGTGCGCTCGAGGTATGAGAGCTATCTGTGCGGCCTATTAGGAATTATCACTTCAGTGAAGGATGTACACAGAAGAATATGACTCTCAAACCTCACTCGATAAGAAAGTAAATATCTCCAAATTGATAACAATAGAAGTAAGCGAAAGAACAGACACTTTCAAGTCTGTTTATTAAAAATGAGTTAAACTCAAATTTCTCCAATCAGTGTTAAGACAATTAATTTGATACAATAATATAACATGCAATTACACAGCCTTGAAAAAGGATTCCAAAGCTTATATTCTCATTATTTTGGCAATGAGATTAATAATGTGATAGTTACGTATATTACTTCAGCAACAAATACAACAAATCATAAAATGACAAAGAAATATAACATATACAACAAATCATAAAATGACAAAGAAATATAACATATACAGCTTTTGACCTATAAAGCTTATCAAGAAAATTATGTGTACAATCGTTTCATATATTTCTTTGGTGTTCCCGTGACAGGAATGATTCTATCAATCAGAATTTGCCTTATCAAGTTACTTGTGTCTGCATACAGTCCTATGTTCCACCAAAATCTAACCTCTTTGGGGTTATTACCGTCAGTCGAAGTCCTAATGAATGAAGTCAGTACTTGTAATTGCCCGTTCTTAAATCGTCCTCGGTGTAGGGTCATGTCATTGTCAGAAGGGGCAGTTGTTAGAAGGTCAAATTGTCGTTCAAGGTCAGTTTGTCGTAGGGGGGTTGGGGCGGCTATTCCGTTGTTAGGGGTGATGGATGTCACATAGTCAGATGTTTGGATTGGGTCTGTCGTCTGAAAGCACATGATGTGATCAGCAGTGCATTCAGGAGGGGTGTGGTCATGCTCATCAATAAAATTTACTGATGGTTTGTCAGAGGTTTCACCGTCTCCAGGGGTCACTGTCTTTCCAAGTGCCTCTTTCAGTCGCTGGAGATGGGTGATGGGTTTCCTCTCATCCGATGCTTTCATGAAACAGGGTTTCAACCTGTTGTAGTTAAAGATATCTCGCAGAATTTCACCTTTGAGAGTGGAGAGAATGAAGTGGGTTCTATCGAGCACTTCATGCACAACTAAAGGTCCGACCCAAGCAGCTGCAATCTTTCTCGAGTTTGCAGTGAGGGAGGAAGAAGTTGGCTTGTACAAATAGACTAGCTGGCCTACTGAATAAATAGGAGTTTGCCGTAGTTTATTTGTAATGGCGACATTCTGCTTGTCTTGAGTTCTCCTTTGGAGCGAAAGCATCGTGTGAGAGATCTGGTCAAATTTCCGTTTGAGATGGGAAACATATTCGTCATAAGTCTGGGTCAGACCAGACATTGGGTTGAAGGTCAAGTTAGTCATGGTTGGGGGGTCTCGTCCAAATACAAGTTGGTAAGGGCATTGGTCACCTAGATGAGGGGAAGAGAATGAGTTGTAGGCATAGCAAGTAGTGGGAATAAACCGAACCCAATCTGTTCCAAATTGGTTCAAGTTCACCTTGAGGAAGTCAGAGAGTGTTCGAATGTGGCGTTCAACTTGTAAGCTGCCGTGGTTTGCAACACTAATCACTTTCCTATCAATGTTCAGGGCGGTACACAGTGTAGTCAGTAGTTTGCCTGTGAGAGCGGCTGCTGCGTCGGTCACAAGGCAGGAAGGGGGTCCGAAAATGCAGATTACCTTTTGTATCAATGCCTCACAAATTGTTTCGGCATCGAGAGTGCGAAGTGGGGCACAAATAACAAAGCGGGTTATCTCGTCACAAATGACCATCAAATGTCTAAAACCAGTTGCCGAGGTAGGCATGGTCTTAAAGTCAAGGCTTATTCTGTCAAAGGGTCGATAGGAGTCAGGTACACGAGTGTGGAATGGGCGTAACTTGTCTGGTTTGCCACGGAACTGTTGGCATCTCAGGCAAGCTTTGACATAGTTTTGTACCCTGTCAAACATCTGTGGCATATAGTAATTACGTCGTATTGTCAAGTAAGTGCGCATTGTTCCTTGGTGGTTGCTAAGTAGGTTGTCATGGTATTGTGAAATGATAACATCAGTCAGTGATTCTGGTACAGCAAGTTGTAGTTTAAAGTTGTCAGTCTTGTCAAAGAAAAGGCGGAATAATACACCATCACATAGGATGTATTGCTCAGCTTTCAGCTGAATTGTTTTCGCTGCCTTTTTGTCACTAGGTAATATGTCATGGGCTAGAAAGTCATAGATCGGTTTGAAAAATGGAGATGTCTCTTGTTCTGTCTTAAGTCTTCGTATGTCAATAGGCAGGTTGTAGTCACGGATGATTTTTCTCTTTATCAAGTCTAGTACTTTGTCTATGTCATGTTGTTTGGGTATATGTGGAGCAACAATCTGCTCAACATTTGAGATCAGTGGCTTAGGGGCTGTAAACAAGTCTGGGGGCACATCCCTGTATGTTTGTGTACAAGGTGACTCATTTTGTTTGTCCACCAGTCTAGGTTCTGTTCGCTTCGGAGCTTTAGGTGTTGGTTTCTGTGTGTTGGGTCTGTTATGGTCATGTGGGGCAAAGTGTGTCGTAGTTGGGGGCAGGTCATGGGGTGTGTCTAATGCTGATCTCTGATTGGCCGGTTCATGTGAATGTGGGGTATTGTTATTGGGTGCAGGTGTGATGATTGGTTCAGGGGGTGGGGCGGTGTCAGTATCAATATTGTTGTGGTTGTTAGTTTTGGGTCTGTCAGGATAAAGATTGGGAACAGAAATACCCATCTTTTTAGCAAAGGCGCGTGTCACTGGACGCTCGGCAGGTTGTATAGGATTAAGATGATCGAGGTCATGATTATCAACTAAACTAAATGAAATGGGCACTACATGATCTATTTCGGCATGTTTGTCGCTTGGTATGCGAGACAGAAAATCTGCTAGGACAAGTTCGGTACCCTTCTTGTATGCAATCTTAAAGGAGTACTCTGATAATTTCAAGATTAGTTTCTGAAGGCGGGTGGTGGATGGTTCATCTTTGGACTTTAATATCTGAACAATTGGGCTGTGATCAACAAATGCATTGAATTCACAGCCACGCAACAAGTGTTTGAAAGCAGTTATGTTTATCAAAAGGCCAAACAATTCTAGTTCTGTTACACTATACCTCTGGCAAGCGTCAGGGAGAACTTTAGAGTAATAGCCTATAACTCTTTCATGTCCGTTGATGATTTGAGTCAAGTAAGATCCAGTCGCAGTCCGTGATGTGTCACTGTAAAGTGTGAATCGTCCGGTATTTGTAGGCATGTGTAGTACAGGGGGTTTGGTCATGAGGTCTTTGATTTTGTTAAAGGCGCGTTCATGTTCGTCAGTCCATTTGAATTTCTTACTCTTTCTGGTAAGCTGGTGTAGTGGCTTCAAAATAGACTGTATGTTGGGGAAGAATCCTGCAACATAATTGACAGCACCAATTAACCGTCTAACTTGTCTGGGTGTCTTGGGTCGAGTCATGTTGTGTATAGAGGCGCATCTATTGTTCAGTGGTCGAAAACAAGCCTCACCGTCCGAGTTAATAGTTATCCTATGTCCCATGTAGTCTACGTCATTGGTGAAGAGTTTACATTTCTTAGGAGAGATTTTAAGTCCATTGTCAGAGAGGGCCTGTAATACTTTGGTCAGGTGGAGTTTGTGGGATGTCTTGTCAGGGCTAAATAGGATTATGTCATCATGGTGAGCAATGCAGAAATTGCGGGAGTTGGGAATGGTGCCTAGAATGTTGTCGATTTTTGCTTGGAATAGTCCGGGAGAAATGTTAAGTCCTTGGGCAAGTCGTTTATAGTAATAGTGCTTTCCTCCATGATAGGAGGCAATGCCGGTATATTGTTGTGCTTGTTTAGAGAGGGGAATGCAGTGAAAGGCAGATTTGAGGTCGATGACACTCATTACTTTAGTCTTAGCATGTCCGATGCGTTTAAGGGTTTCAGTCAGTAGGGGAAAGGGATGGTTGATACGTCTAATTCTAGAGTTCAGGTAACGAAAGTCGGTCACTACTCGTTTTTCAGTCTTGTCTTTCTTGGCAATGAGTAACACAGGCGAGGTGTATGCCTGATGTCCAACCTCAAGTATACCAAGTTTCACGAGTTTGGTCAGTTCCTTTTCGATTTGTCGTTTGTCAGGTTCAGTAGCAAAGTATGGTCGAATGAAAAACGGTTCGTCATTGGTCAAGTGTATGTCTACTTCAAAGTTTGGGCAACTAGATAGCTCACCATAGAGGGAGAATGCGGGTCTGTTGTCTTTAAGGATCTGTATCAACTCAATCTTTTCAGAGGGAGAAAGCACACTATCCTTTAAGTCAATATGGGCTCTAATGATTTGGTCTTCCGTCATGTTAGCAATGGGGTCATTGGGATCAAGGTGGGGGTATTTGTCAAGGTTTGCTTGTCTAGTCTGGTTGTCAAGGTTACTGTCTGCGGTGTCAAGCTGAGTGGAGTAAAGTGCATGTGTGTTGTCAGTCAAGGTCATAGTTATGTTATCTACTGGGAGGGGCTCAGTCACACGTACGGGGTTAGTAGTGTCGAGAAAGGCAATCGCCCTACCCTTAGAGAAATGTAGAGGTCTGTCAGTAGTATTAGTCACAATGATTTGAGTTGCACCTTTTGTTAGTTTTACCACCATTGTTGATGGGCAGTGCCTACTGAGGTAGTCATTGGAAGTCAGTATGACGTCAGAGTTACGTAAGTGGGCAGGTGTATGTCCCTGTAGTGTCATGAGTCTGGACCCAAATGGTTCGATTTTCACCTTTGATGTAGGGGAAAATGGTATCCTACGCCGTTTGATTTTGAACCTATGGTCCCTGAAAGTCAAAGTCCCGTCTACGTCCGAAAGTGTGTTATTGCCTAATATCAAATCAACACCAACAAGGTTTTCAACGACTAAAGCAGAAATTTCGAATTTGTAACCTTAAATTGTGACTCTGAATTTAATCGCGGTTTGCGCTTCAAGGAACTGTCCGTTCCCTAGTTTAAATCGAGTAGGAGTCACGCTCTGCCTCTTAAGGTTGGAAAGGTGTGGAGTTGATTTAACATAGCGGTCAGAAATCAATGTCTTGGAAGCACCACTGTCCAAAAGAATGAAAATGTGCTTACCACTGTCAATTCGTCCCTTAACAAAGTTATTACTAGTCAGTTGCAGGTCTACATCCTCTGTCCCTAAGTATGTCGATTTGAGTTTTTGTCCGTCCCTAGGCCTGGGGTGTTCATTTTGGGAGGTGGAATAGAGAGCGCTTCTATTTTCCTCCCTTAATGAAAACCCTGGGTATGTGTGTCGAAGTACTGTCCTGTGTATTGTAGATGATGTTGTTGTTGTTGTTGTTGTTGTTGTTGTCGATGATGATGTCGGTTATAGTCATTGTATTGTTGTCTGTGGGGTGGGGGTGGTCCGTAATATTGGGGTCGTCTGTCGCGTTCAATGTCTCTCAACCTATGCCGACAATCCCTCCAAAAATGGCCAGGAATGTGACAATAGTCACACTTGCCAGCGAATCGAGGTCGAGACCGTTGGTCGCGTCCTCGGCTTTGTGACCGATAACGATCACGAGAAGGAGAGCGCCGTCCAGGATGTCTGTCTCTACTATCATGTCGTCTGTCTCTACTTAAACTACGTCTGTAGTCAGAATGATGTCGGTCCCTACTTAAACTACGTTCATGTCTGCTGTGGTCATCCCTATGTCGAGTCCTACTAGCGCTGCGGCTGGTACTGCGGTCAGAGTCATTGTGTTGGGAATGTCGATTTCGTCTTCGTCCTCGGGAGTCTTTCTGTTCGGTTTTAAATCTAAGGGAGGAAATTTCCTCACGTAGGAGGTCGACATCGTCTTGGGTTGCGAATGTCACCTCTTTTGTCGGGGTAGTGTCAGTCCTAAGATCTATGAAAAGCTGCGCTTTCGCGGCTATCTCGTCAGGGGTGGTCGTTGATGTCGGCGATGCCATAAGAATGGCGGCGCGACAGTCGGGGGTCAGTGCAGCAAGTAAACGGTCCTTTATTTGCTTCTCCCCATAGTCTATGTAGGAGGCAGTCTGTCTGAGTCGTTGGAGAAAAGTTTCGACACTCTCTCCATCAGTCATAGTCATGGTGTTAAAGTCAGTAACCCTAGCAAAAGTCGATTTGGCGGGGCTAAATCGCCTAGTGAAAGCAGTCTTTAGGTCGTCATAAGTAGTGAAAGTCAATTTGTCTATCCAGAGTCTGGCCTGTCCCTCTAATGTCCGCTTGAAAGTCTTAAGTATAGTCGTCAAGTTGCTAGCTTTGTCCGAGTCAATGTCATGGGCGTCTAAATAGTCTTCAAAGGTCACAATATGGGCAGTACAGTCATTGTAATCTAGTCGGCTGCCAGAAAATTTAGTCGGTAAAAAGTCGGTCTGTCGGAGGGTCCTACTGGTGGTCAGGGTGGTATTGGTACTGTGATTGGTCATGGTGTAATATTGAGTGACACAAAGCCTATCTAATCAAATATCAAAGTCACAGATCAGTAATAACAGTCAACCAAATATGAGTATGAAAAATTCATAAGGAAACACATGAGGATTAAATACAAATAATCAGTCAAAATAAAATAATGCAAACTCAGTAAGCACTAATCAAAATCAACATACTCTCTCAAATATCTCTCACACTGGGACAGTAATAACAATCAAAGTTCCACTTACCCAATGTGAAAGGGTTCAACCAAGTCTCCAATATCCAAAATGATTGCATAGTATAGTATTCCAAAAACAAGAAAATAATCACAATGAGCAATCAAACCATCAGTCCTCCAAGTTAAGAGTCAGTTATCCTTGAAAATGTTATTAGTGTTTACACTGTAAGTGTCTGGTCCTGAATCCGTCTGGTAGTCCTATCGTTGTCGAAATGTGTCGGTCATTATTCAGCAAAGCGTCCATTTTTGAAGAATTTTCCCTGGAGCTGCATCCGCGTCAACACCAGTCATGGGTCCTCCTTGTACGTCCCTCAGGTCGTGGTCGTCGTAGTCCTCGTTGCGTCGTCATCCAAGTCGGGCATGATGTCGCCATCCAGGTCACGGTCATCATCATTGTTAATAAGTGGAGGTTTAAGTCGTCGGTCATCAATCAGTCGTCATTTGCAAAGGCCATGTCACCACAAAGTTCGTTGTCTAAATAATTGTTGAAGTCCATCGCCTGATTCGGCAGCAAAGTCACATTTCAACAATTTTCAGGTCGCATGCTGCCACGGTCCTATCAATGCTCGGCCTGCATGGTCTGGTGAAAGTCTCCTCCCAAAAGCGATGTCGAGTTGTAATGATGAGGTATTCCGATATAGGATCGATATAAGGTTCTCCACCATGTAATGTAACGGGTGGTGTTACATTTGGAATGTTATTATGAAGCAGAAATGAAGGAGCTCAGGTACAGTTTTGGTACATTTCATCGATGCAAAGTGTTTATTCACAATCGCTCAGAAATATCATGATGAAGTTCAACGACAAGTTAAATGACGAGTATGTACATCAGAGTAAAATATAGAAGTATCAAAATGCAGGAGAGAGAGCAATCTCAAGTAGAGGTTGACTCTCTGATGTCGAAATCATGATCTCTCTTGGGGGCTTGGAAAGAACACCAAACTTGGAAATGTTCAATGGGTGATGGGTGAGAATTTTGGTAAGACAACCAATCAAAAAGGGATAACTAAAAAGAGTGACCAAAGGGGTTGTCCTAAGGGGTGATGTTTGACCAATTAAAAGAGGGGGATTCTTTTGTGGAGGAGGAAGTATTATAAGATAAGGGGCAGACAAAGAGTCTGGTGGTTCACACGGTGTGTGTATATAATCTTTGGGTAATTAAACCAGGGACAAAGAAGGGTTGTTACAAGGGTGATTGAATGACTCCTTGATGTAAACATCAAACAAGGGTAATTAACGACAGGAAATTAATAGTAAATAATCTTGGTGTTATATTCTGAGGTGAGTTTACAAAAACAAGGGAATTTAAGTTGAGTTGTTAATGAACAGGAAGTTATCCCAAAAATATCCTAAATATACATTACAATAATAATAATAATAATAATAATAATAATAATAATAACATATTATTATTATTATTATTATTATTATTATTATCATTATTATTATTATTATTATTATTATTATTATTATTATCATTATTATTGTTATCTTTATTATTGTCCTCATCATTATTGTTATCATTAAGCTTATTCATAAGCTAGAGTCACTTCACTGGTTCAAATGCGCAAAATCGAGTGTCATGCTCGTGAAACGAAAATGTATGATAAGACAGTCTGCTTTCGATTCTACCCCTCCCCTACTCATGACATACGCTTTACCATGGGTTTCCTTGGCTTGTAAAATGAACATGAAAAGTTATCAACCTAAAATCTATTGTATTCATTTTCTGAAACTGGCGGAGTAACCTTTTCTGTGGGTGTTTAATAACCAATGGCCTCTTCTTTAAACACACTTACGCACATATTAAGCAGATATCCGAAATACATACACACACAAACACACACACACACACACACATATATGATATATATATATATATATATATATATATATATATATACATATATATACATATATATACATGTATATATACATAATATACATATATAATACCGTATATAACATTATATGTATTGGTGTGTGTGTGTGTGTGTGTACAACAGTATCATTATATCTATGATACTATGTATACACATACTCTATATGTATATATATATATATATATATATATACATATATATATGTATATATATATATACACATAATATACAATATGATACATGATATAATTATAATATATAATATATAATATATAATATATAATGTATAACATATATGTGTGGGTGTGTGTGTGTACAACTGTATCATTATATATTCATGATGCTATGTTGACTGAGAGAGACAGACAGACAGACAGACAGAGGAAGAGGGAGAAGTGTTAGTGCACATTCTTTTTGTGCTATTTTCTCACCATTTAAGTGATGGTTTTATTTCTCTCACTTCACAAACGACATAATGAAAACATCATTTCAAACACGCAAGTGATCAAACGATGATTATATTGCGACACAATACAACGATCATCAGGACAGTAGCATTATTGATAGGCTCGAGAGATACTTGATCGGGTAAAACTGTAAAATGAAACATGTATAGTATATAAAAAGAAACAGCTAGCCCTAGGAATTCTCAACTTTTTAAAAAACTAATGGCGTTAACATTGTGATAAAGAATACCCACACTAAAAAACAACAGCAAAAAAAAAAAAAAAAAAAACACGGAAAATTTGTCGATTAAAAATATGCCAATTGTTATCAACAATGATGGAAACATCGTGTTTAATTAGTGTTCTACGATTCTTGCTTTCTTGCAACTTATTTCGCCCTTCTGAATTACCTAGGTATAGACCTTTCGTTGTCCTAACTGCATGGCATGTTCTCCGTTGTACAAATCCCAGGCTATGTTGCCATGGTTACTGCATGACGTGACATCGCATTGGACTAAGTAGTAGCGGGGAATTTCGTATAAGTTGACACAAATTCTCTTCACGCTTTGTCGGCTGCATACACTGAGATCGATTTAATAACATCAAAAAATGGAAAAGCGGGCTAATTTTCATATCATTCTGTTAAGCTCATATATTCCTGTCAGAACTGATTTTGTTGATCGCGTGCCTTGCTGAAAAGGCGAATACCTCTTGGCGCTTAGTTTCAACCCATGCATTATTTGGTAAAAGGTACTTACTTGTAATGCATTAACATGGCGCCATATACCGTGGACATCAAATTGATACCTACTGACGTCAGTAACGCTGATGCGCTGGGATAAAACGCCATTTGATTTACAAATCTCTGTCAGGACCGCCTCATCGAATGATGGTGAATTAAGGCGGAAATCAAAACATAATGATATCAATGATGAAGAAAATTACACTGAAATGGGAGCCTACATAGGATACACAATGATTATGATGATTACAACAACTAACAACAATGTCATCGTCAACATCATGATCGTAGTCCCAATCATTATCATCATTCTAGCATCTTATAGAGGATAACATGTTTTGCCAGATAATGTATTAGTTTGTATGCATTTAATTTATCCGTCTGTCTGTCAGTTTGCAATATTATACTTGAAAGGTTATCGGCTGATTCTTTTAATGACATTTTTAGAAAATGACCTTTGAGGTAAACGGGAAAGGTGATTACTTTTTTTTTTTTTTTTTTGGTGATGATCCGCTTCATGAGTTGGACCCATGATTAAGTTTATTTGTTTGCTTTTTCTTAAAGGATAAGTAAACAGTAACAAGTGGCGTTTTTGACATGATGGTTACTTTTTGTTTTTCTAAGTCGGCTGAAGTTTGCACTCTCCGACTAGTGCTTCTATTTTTCTCTCACCTACCTCTGTAGCATTCTCTCAAAAATTATGAGCACTGACTTTTCCAGATGGCCACTTTCATTATCCCAAGGATTACGAGGTATACATTATTATCCAAGAGGGAACTTGAGGATTAGATATCCTGTCCTGCGTGAGACAGTTCGCATCGGGCATTGCAGCTTCATGTAGTTGCGGAGAATATTCCACTTTGAATGTATAGCTGAGATGAATACATGCATCGAATGGCTTGTTTACTATAATCATAAGCTTCTTGGCATAGAAACAAAGTATTCTTTTTGGACATTACGGATTACTATAGTGTAATTCAGTGTATGAAAGCCACCAGATTTTTAGTATCATAGCAGTTTACTATTACCATAATTAAGCATCTTCTTTATCCCACTGTGAGTTTGTTCATTCTGATTATCATCTTCATCATCGTTATTTTCATTATAATTTCTTAATTGCGATGATCAATATTTCTTCAGCGAACTGCAAACACATAGACATAAATCTGTCCGTCGAAGAACTCGAAGATCAAAGGAAATGAAGGAATGAAACAACATGAGTGAAATTTTATGACGTTGACGAAAATGAATTACCTATAGTTGTAGCTTACAACCACACGTACATATAGCTTGCAAATCCGTGCCAAATATTTATTCATACTTATTTGCAAAAGTGATGAGTTACAATATACTTTGTTCAACAGTGCGCAATATGATAACCCCTACACCCTTCCCAAAAAGAATAGAATTTACACCTACATACAACGCAATGTGAAATATTCTGAACTCGATTTTCGATTGCAATAAATGCTGAGTGCGAGATCTTGACAATATAAACATCAAATAGTTAGGTCTAAATTAGATTAAAATCGAATCCTGCTCGAGTATGTGCGCCCATGATTTTTCATCATGGCTACTACTAAAACATTGATCGATTCAGTGCTTATTTACGTCGATGTATATAGGGCAATTTGTCAATCAGTTGCAATGAAAACGTATCGACGGAAGAATTTCACGAATTCGAATAGTTAGGTCTATATATCTACGTTTGTACATGATGCCTTGCTTCGATTGCAATATAACTAATGCGCTGTAAAGGTCTGACAGACACTTTGTTACTGCTACTAATAATTGATTATACTTGGACAAAGATAAATTGTCTTGAAAGTTATGTAAATGGTTTGTAGTCCTCAAAACTTGGCAAGAGTTGCAGTGGTGAATCTCATACAAGCATCAGCGATTATTTTCTACTCTCAGACGCTCGGTTCCAGCTTCGGAAAGTTCCCCTTTGCATGATCTGTATAATAGGGGAATATCAGAGGTAGGTCCTATTTCGAATTTAAGAGATTAAACCATTTTTAAAAACACGTTCTAATTCACTGCATGCGCTTTGTCAAGCCAGCATGATGAAAAGTGTACATTTATACGTATATGTCAGTGATTTTTTTTTCTTATTTTTCTTCCATATTTCACATTTTTGTACATATTTTACATTCCATTTGATTTCGAAAAAAAAAAGTTTGACACAACAGTTAAATTGAGATGAAATTTCACAAATGTGAAGAGACTGCAAATAACGTGTAACATTAGGAACCTATACTGAAAAGCAATGCCTGTAGGATGTAGGCTCCAAAATCATGATATAAGCGTTTAGTACAATGTGTCAATAAAGAAAAATGACGAAACATGCAAGAATACAATATGTCGAGAATATGATAAAGTATACAGAATGCAGTAAATACTATATAGTGTTTAAGGTACCAATGCTCAATAAAGTAGCAATTAAACAAATCAAATGCTGTCACCCGAGCGAGGCATCATTGTGAGTACGCAGAGATATTTCAAGTGATCACGGTATAGACAAAATTTCGAAGTTAAAGTTAAAGTTGAAGTTGAAGTTAATTACCCCATTCACATGTTTACATGGCATATCTAATAGAAACATGCATGACTACAGGATAAAAGGTACCAGAAAATGGCATGAATGCTAATCAAGTCCGATGATTGTCTGATACAAAGATTTTAAAAACGTAATAAGTGCAGTTAAATGAATAGCTCTATACAAACGTGGTTTGAAAATACATGAAATATTATTATTTGCAAGTATTTACATCATAGAAGATCCGAATTAAAACATGACATGATAGTACATCTCCTACTATAGTGCAAATAAATATGTGGGTCTAAAATAATGTAAAGCCCAAGTCACATATAAACACGGTTCCTTAAGGATCTACACCTCGATCCCCGGATCATGCCGGCGATGATCCGGGGAGTTCCGGGATACTTTTACCCCGGATGGGGCATCGACGAGAGTTGATGACTGTACACACGGTAGCAACACGGCAGCCACACGGTTATGACGCCGAACCAACACGGCATCTACACGGCATCAACACGGCGCTTACACGTACTAACTACACGGTCCATGTCGGCAGAGCACGGCGTCTACACGTACCACGACTGCAGACAAAAATCTACTGTAGAAAGCAAGCTGATTCTGGATTTTCATCAGTCGTTTCGTTCTCGTCACCACGGACCGTGTTTGAACGTGATGGTCCATGCAGCTCAGTGTCGTGTTCCTGCCGTGTAGGTCCGTGTAGCTGCCTTGATGATCCGTGATGGTCCTTGATGTGAAAAAATACGTCACAGACTGCCAAGGATACTCGCGGCGCCTACACATACAATATATCGTTCCAGGCAGCCACATGGGCCTTCACGGTAACTACTACTGAACGTGATGGTCCATGCAGCTCAGTGTCGTGTTCCTGCCGTGTAGGTCCGTGTAGCTGCCTTGATGATCCGTGATGGTCCTTGATGTGAAAAAATACGTCACAGACTGCCAAGGATACTCGCGGCGCCTACACATACAATATATCGTTCCAGGCAGCCACACCGACCATCCCGGATTTCGCTGCCAACACAGCAGCCCATGGATGACGCCGGATGTGTTTGACCTCCAAAAACTGCCGTGTTGGCCTTCCGGACCTTCATGGATCTACACGGATCTACATGGCCCTTCGATGCCCAAGACGTGGCGTCTACACGAATCTCTCCCCGGATCACCCCGGATCAGATCCGGGTGATCCGGCATGTCTATGACTAGGGCTTTAAGTATATTAAGCAAGGAACACAATACATGTATGATAACATATGTTACTGTGTGATATTCAGCCATGAAATTGGCGGCATGGGTATCACACAGCCAACAAATGTGATCTTAGTGATCTACGGAATGAGAATGTTGAGCTGCACTATGCCGTATGCGTTGCGATAGATCATTCCATAAAAATACACCAACAAATAACACAGAAAACTTTCCGTTATTAGTCTTAATTTTAGGCAAATTCAAATTGTTCCTTGTAATACTTTTAGTATCATATCTATGGGATAACAATGAGCAATATCTAGAAGGTGAATGAGGCAGATTACCGTTTATAAGATTGTATGTAAATGAACAGACACACAGCTTTAAGTAATTAAAAAGTACTGAGAAACCGTAAATTTTAGCATAGTTTGTGCAATAGTTCGTAGGAGCGAAAAGCGCTTGATCATTTCAAATGACATCATGACAGACAGAAGTCATTTCACGAGGCGTTCCAGTGAAATAATCGATGCTGACTTTGTCATCGTAAACATCATTGTTTGTCCCAAACTAGAGGTTTGTTTCCCGGATGGAGTCGCATATATACAAGTAGCTTCATCTCAATGACATAGTACACGTTTTATGACCATGTATACATGTATGAGATACGTGGGATGGATGTCGGAATGCCATTGCCTGGACATGTTAACACATCGCTCGATCTATGCAAATACAAATGCAATGTTTTCCTAGCAGCTACACAGGGTAATATTATTTTTCCGTCACAGAAAAAATAACAATAATCGTCATTATGATTATTCATGTCGTAATTTCTCTTGGGAGAGAACGAGCGGACAGAATGTACAACCCTTCCTACAGAGCAGAGAAAAAATACTCTTCCAGGAATGATAATGACATGCCATTTGCCATCGCCTACGGGATTTAGGTCAAGAACGTCCCACTTCGCTGCAAGCAGGCGTCAATGTCACCCTACCTAAGCTTTGGTCAGAGCTAAACATCTTCGTGGTAGAAATGCGAGGAAGGTTCTCCTGAATACATCGCTATAAGCGATCCTAAAATTCTTGTTAGAGAGGGCGTAAATGTAAGGGCTGACAGAGTAATAGACGGGGTTGAGCCAAGCCATGGAGTAAAGAAGCGTTGACAAGTTAGTTTTCTGCGGTGTGGTAATGCTGTTCCACCAGTATGGTACCCAGGAGAGGCACAGTGCAATATAGAGCAGTGTCATCATCCGAATCAAAGGATACTCGCGGCACTTTGCACGTCGGCATCCTCCTCCTCGTTTAAAATTGAACCAGGTCTTCTTGGCATGACGACCAGACGTAGGAACTGCCTCAAAATCTCGTGACCTTTGTTGGACTAACTTAGGCATTGGAATTTGGACATCACTTTCCTGTTTCGTATCGTGCGTCATCGCACTGGTCGTGGGGGTTGGGTTTTGTTCTACGTTGAAAATTGTGATCTTTTTGCCACGAATTTTTCTTTTAAATTTCACGTCGTCCCCTAGAAGTTTTTCATCAGATTGCTGAATATGTACGGACTCACTGATGGATGTGACCTTGTCGAATGGCTGCGAACCCTCGGGTTCTGACCGAGGTGAGGATACGGCACCAATATCTTGGAAGATTCTACCATGATTTCGTCTGACTTGGTCAGGGGGAGGCTGGACCCGCACTCGTCTTCTGCTTTCACGGATGGCATGCAGAGTGAAGGCGTGTGCAATGGGCACTATAACCATGAGAGGTAGAAAGTAGCAGTAAAGGATAAGGTTGTTGACAAACATGGATATGGCGGTGGTGTGGTCAAGGCGACATCTCATCGTTAATGGATCCCTCATCACTTTCATATGGCTGACAACAGCGACTGCCATGGCAAATGTCAAAATCCAGAGAATGGCAATGACAAGCCTAATCCGTCTCGGCGTGCAGCAGGTACGAAAGATCTTAGGTTTAACGATGAGAAAATATCTATTGAGAGCTATGGCAGTGATGCAAAACAGAGTGATCCCGGCAAAAACCTCAATTATGGCGGTCCATATCTTGCAGAACAGTAAGTTTGATACGAAAGTCTCACTAGCTACCAAATAAGCACACGCGAAGTCCATAAAACAGACAGCGATTAGATTCACCAGAGACATATGGACGAGGAAAATATTGCACGACACAGCGCGCAGCTTCGCTCTGGTGCAAAACGCGAAAATAACCATCAGATTGCCAACAAGTCCCACGACGATTAATATAACGTAATAGGACAAAAGAATTGAGCGTATAAAGTGTATGTTCAAACCTTGCAATGGTACTGACGAGGACGTGTTCTGAGTGTCCAAGTCCTGGTCCAAGTAGTAGTCCAAAGTCTCGTTGGTGTCATTATCTACGAGTACGTTATGGGCAAGAACCGTCGGGTTAAGCTCCATCATGGAAGTAGCATTTGAAGCAATTATTGATGGTGATGATGGTGGTGGTGATGATGATGATGATGATGGGGTGACGGTAACGATGACTATGACTGGAGGAAACAGGCGCTACTTTTTTGAGGTAACTCCCTGGTCCTAGTCCTGAAAATAGATTAAAACTATATCATAAGCTGATGAGCAATGCGTGTATTAGCGCACGCATACAACACATTTCATATTCTCTCTCTGCACCTCTGTACAATTCATCTTGTCTCGTGTTTTTTTTTTTCTGAAATCTACTTGTCTCTTAAGACGATCGAGAAAACTGATAAAATGAATCATAAAGACAGTTTATACCACAGATAATAATGATTGCAGTGACTTGGAAAGGTCTTTCTTACACATTCTAACTAGTCGTTGATTCCTGTTATTTCACAGGTTCCTTTTTCGCACACCTGGGAAGTCGTTGCTTCGAAAATGAAATAGTTCTTTTATTTGTTGCGTTAATCCGAAGGATCGTTATTCCGGAGGCTTCCTATTTCGGTGCTTCATTATTTCGAAGGCCTTTTTTTTTTTAAAGAAATTGAATAAGAATTAATGTACCGAAGGTTCGTCTATGTGGATATACTTCTTGACTGTCTGACACTGTCAAGAGATTTAATTATTAGAAAACTAGACAGGGTACGTGGACCCGAAAGTGAAAAAAAAAAATGGTTCTTGTGAATTGAAATCACTTGTGTATAGTGTATTTGTTGTTTATTTCTTTGGCAAGGTACCTTTTTTAGGAGTTAGAAAACAGGAAGAAGGGTAGATGGGGTGACCATTGTCTATTAATGTTTATTACTGTCTATCCGTGTGAAGGACCACACCGACAGGTGTAGAAAGTATGCTGTAATGGTGTTGAAAAGTGATCACATGGCACTCTGTGGTGTTAATTTGACACTGCACTGGTGTTAATTCAACAATGACACTACATGATGTTGATTTGACATTCCTGGTCGTGGTAATTTCAATGGTATAACACTCACCCACTGTGAATTGGAGACTACACTCTCTGGTGTTACTGTGGTGTGAATGAAATCACATCTTTTTAATCAAGTTCTTTGGGGGGGGGGTTCTTATTCGCATTGTTGAAGTTTTAAGTTGTTTATTTTGAAGTGATATCGCATTTCTTAACGCCTGAATATCTGCAGTGTATGATTGTCAGTAATATATTTCGTATTAGTATTCTTACTGTTTTACTGATTATCATGGTCATCGGTCATCATTAGCAGCAATAACGGTCGTTCAGACATTGTTAGACTAAACTCCTCAAATCTTTCAATTGTCTTACCAATTGAGCATTCTTGATCTGAATATCCCATTAGTCCCTGCAACGTTACATCCCATCGCTCACCGCAGGGACAATATTGTTTACATGAAATCTCATTCTACATTATTCCTGAATCGGAAACCTATTCATTTATGCCACTGATGGAGACAAAATATTTGTTGCTACAATGATTTATACACAATCATATATCATCCTCCCTCGGGGAGAGATTCATTTGTCACAATCGATGATTTCATATTTAAGATATTTTCACCTCAAGAAATGTATGTAATTGAAACCTAGATACCACAGTTTTACATTTGAATGAACGAACTCTATATCATGTGTGTGTGTGTGTGTGTGTGTGTGTGTGTGTGTGTTTGTAGAAGATCATTGAGACCTTTTCATTTTCGGATTAACGAGCCTCATTTTCGACCTTCGAAACGTAATGCATGGATAGTAGGAGTGACGAACATTTTGTTGACTGGTCAACCTTCGAACTAACGGACCTCCAGGATCACGAGAATAACGAACTGCAACCAAAATGATTGCAGTGCTACTAGCACAACTGTAATGTTGTTTTATTTTGTTTTCTTATAAACAAGGAACAAATCAACTTATCAAACGATACGTAGATTTCTTTTTTTATAACAAAGCGAAAATGTAATGGAATATATGATATATATATATTATATATATTGTTTCGTCAATATTTCATAATGAATTCAAAATGATAATCTCATTTCCGCATAAATTAATACGAGGTCATTATTATACATGACGTTTTCACATGAATAAAGAATTTGAAATCACACAATAATTATAATTTCAATCAAACATAATACAATCATGGTAATGCTATCTTTGTATTTTGATAAATGAACTAAGTGAGCAATCAAAATGTTATTGTCTAACTGTAGGCCTATGTGGAAAAGAGAAATTCACAGCAAAGGCAAAAAGAGAGAAAATGTCAAAATTTGCCGCCATCTATCTGTCTATTGTTTACTCGAATCAAATTCTGTATTGACACAGACGTTTGTTGGCAGTCGTACTTACTCTTTTTGCATGGGTTAGTCATAATTTCTGGGTTAACTAGTGATTCTGCATCATCCTGTTTCGATTTCACGATTCACGATTTGAATTGTAAATTTCCCCCAAAGTCAATTTCTCCTAATTTTGGGATTTACCTTGTACCCAAAGCGAGATTTGGGAAATGCTGTTTGTCATAGATCATGTGAACAGAAAAAAAAAATGGGGAAAGCAGCCTGGTAGCTTTTATATCCGCTGTTATCAAGCCATCTTTGAAATACTTGAGATAGTTTCACATGCAGCAACTTTTAAAAGATATTGAATTCTATCTATCATAGCTTTTTTTTTTTAATTTTTAAATGATTACCTATTATTTTTAACTTATCACATTATGGGGCAATTTCGAATAAAAGATTTTCCTCTCTTCATGAAATTAGTATTAGTACCTTATTCACATGGAATATTGGAAAAAGATACACCTTACATGCATTAAATCTGTATAAGATAATTAGGACATCTTTGAGAAAAAAAGTCAAAATCATTTTGAGACAGAATTCTAAATTTGCTGCCAATTTAAGCGTTGTCGATTTCTAAACAGTTAACATATAGTTTTGTTTTGTTTTGTTTTTTTAATTCTGCGACTGGAATAAATAATTATACATGAAAAATGTTCGGCTCAAAACACCTGAATTGTACACTACCAAATGAAACAATAATAATATTCAGTTAAGAATAACAAGAAGATACAGGAGCAAGCCAATGGGTGTAGTTCCTAGGACCTGCTGGAATAAAAAAAGTAACTTGTAGTATCATAAAGCTTCCCAACACTAACCATTGTATTATACATGATATATGACCTCAAAATATTGTTTCCTATGATACGTGTCTCATCATAAGACTTAAATATATATATATATATATATATATATATATATATATATATATATTATTATTATATATATATATATATATATATATATATATATATACAAACAAAAACAAAATTAGTTTCTGCTTATCTGGCACTCATAAGGAATTCTGCTTTCTCTAAGTGAATATGATCGAGCTTTATCGTAAAGGTTTATCAACTGATCGTTGTACATGATGTTGTATGTATTCTCTACACTTACAGAAAGCATTTTTTTTTTCCTCCAAAAAGGAGGCACACATGCATATTCATGGCTAAATACTTAAGTCTACTGAATGAAAGAGCTTATCAATAATACATATAGGCTCATTCAATTTTATTTTTTATTTTTGTTGATTAAGGAGAATGGTCAATTATAATCAGATGTGCATTTTTTCAAAATTTTCAATAAAAACATATAATTATTTTAAAGAAAATTAAATACATAAATTACATGACAATATCAAATAAGTTACTGAATAGTATAAGTAGGCCTACATGTAAACAGAAATACTGGAAAATGGGGAGGAATGCTAAAAGGCAGTGCTTGTAGGGTGAATTCCCCAACGCGCAATTCAACGAATCATAATGATTAATATACTGTTTTACATAAAAAGCGGAATTACTAAAGAAACTACAAAAGACGTGGAAACCTAACTAACCCAGAACAGACACCCTCGACAAATCCGTACGCTAAATCGCTGTCATATGCAGGGAGAGTGGAGGAAGAGAGAGAGAGAGAGAGAGAGAGAAAGAGAGAGAGATAAACTGGAAATATGTGGTGTGAAGATAAAACATAGAAGACTATAATAAGACGAGAGTTAGCGAATGGTTGGAGCCGCTTGATCAGTATTAGTGATTGCTTGATTATAGCAGAAAATATTTCTTTGCAACCATTAAAGGATCAGAACAATTTTACGATTTCATGTTAAACACTAGACATTAATTTTCGTGATGAGACTTGGATAAGTTATTTTGAATAATCAGAAGACTTTTCTTCAAATTATTCTTAAAGTTGGGGGAGCTGTCATAGAGGTTATTCCCATATTTAGGTCCAGCAAATGTAAATGTGTAAAAACAGTCCTACTAAAGGCAAATGAAATTCATCAGAGTGACGATCGAGTTGGGTATTTATAGAAGGATCGGTTTCTTGCAAACCATGATTAATGTTTTGACAGCGAATTCCTTAAAAGATTGTCGAAATCAACATTTGTCATTCACTGACCCCAGGGAAATTTTGCAAGTGCAGCCTGATTGTCTATGTAGCAGAAGAGTACAGTCTTGACATTTACTCCACCGTGATTTGTATCAATAAGTTTCCATGCGTTTCGCAACATTAATCGGTAGCCATGCCCCGCTTTCCATCAAAGAGGTGATAATTTGATTCTCCCAACCGTCACCATCAAAATCAACCTGATAGGAATAGACAACTGATAGACAATTCTGCTCTCTCTCTCTCCCTTTTGTATAAGTAACACGCAATATAAATTTTGTATATACTAATTAATAGAATTATGTTTTGCGAAAGAAATCACCGGTACTTGATAGATTTATATAATGAGCTCACCTGACAAGACAGATAAGTCGCATGTTCTGAAAAATCGCCCAGCTGCTATGACTGAAGATGCTAAGTGCGTGATGGCCAGCCAGCAAACTGATACAACTAGCGAAGAAATCGTTCAATAAGCAGATTCTCTCACGGTTCTTCTCCGGTGTTAAAGTAAGTGGGCGTTGCCATCCTCTTCTTGCGGTGATGCGATCTGTATGGCTGGATGACGTCTGACCAGTTATACCTTACATCAATCCATCTCTCACAGCAGCTTCTCCACCCACCCTCCGCTTAATTTGCGTCTTCCTTATGAACTCTCCTTCTTTTTGTTTTCCTTCTCCTTTTTCCGTTTATTTCTCCTTCTTGCACTTTTTTTCCCATTTTCTTCTCCCAATTCTCTCCTTGTTCTTATTTTTCTTCTACCACAGCAACCAATTCAACCAACAATATACCGCTGCTTTTAGTCTTACATCGTTATCTATTTCATTCCCCTTATCTTCGCCTTTTGTTTTCTTATTATTTTCCGTCCTTCCGTCCGTCCATAATCAATTTTGTGGACAGCGTAACTAAAAAAAAAAAAAAAAAAAAAGTTTGAGTTATCCAAATTAAACTTGGCATGTATATGTAATTAGTATGGGTGTAATATAGTGTATGTCATGTTCATAACTCATGGTTTTGCCATAATGAAGTCACCATGGAATGGTTACCCTACGCTGTCTCCATAGGTTAAAAGTTAAACCAGGCCCGTAGCCAGGATTTTTCAAGGGGGGGGGGGGGTGCGGTCACTAAAAAAACGGACCTTCGGTACCAATACCAATGATGACACACACACACACACACACAATTATATATATATATATATATATATATATATATATATATATATATTCTTTGGACGACCGAACTTCAAAAGTTGTATAAGAATTTGTGCGCGAAGCTCGCCGCAAATTGTGAATTTTGACTGTTTTAACGACGTTTTAAAGTCTCGAGGAAATTTGTATTTTTGTCTGTTGCATGCAATCGCGTTACGGTATTTCATCTAGGAAATAGTAAAAACTCATTTTGCCAGGAAGTTGCAAAGTTTAATTGTGTTCGAGACTCTGCGCGTAGCGCGCCTCAAAATTGAGAATAGTGATTTTCCTGGTGTTGTTTTAACTTTTATTTTTTTCTATTGTATACCCGCGTTAGCAGGCCTGAAGCCAGGATTTTTAAAGGAAGGGGGGATTGCGTTAATTAACAAAACGGTCCTTTGATACTGTCCCGGGAGGGGTAGCGACAATTAAAAGGTGGACACCATGCTCATATCACATGGACTTTCAAAATATCCCCTAAACGAGTAATGATCATATGATTTTTTTCAGGCCTTAAAAACAAGTATTCCTTAAATGTTTCCTGCACCCTAAAGAAGTACTTCATCATGATTGAACAATATACCATTTTCCAAACTTTCGGCCTTTTTGATACCCTTTGATTATATACGCTCGTACATCACACTTTCCATCTAATCCGTGAGAAAAAACGACCCCTATTACGCGTTTTCTTTAGCGAGTATGGTCACGGTGTCCACCTTTCAGTTGGAGTTTTCCATCCCATTGGATGCTGTTTGGAAGATGAAACATTCACTTTACTATACAGTATATCAGCCGTTGGTATGCGAGTTTGTCAAAAACGAAAATAAATACGAAAATTTT
The DNA here is from genome assembly GCA_033980235.1 of Diadema setosum. Classification (NCBI taxonomy): domain Eukaryota; kingdom Metazoa; phylum Echinodermata; class Echinoidea; order Diadematoida; family Diadematidae; genus Diadema; species Diadema setosum. The sequence continues at coordinate 43,057,217 of CM067060.1, forward strand.
TAAAACAAAATGAATTGTAAATGTGAACCATTTATATTTTGCCTCCTTGTGGGAGGATATTTCCAGCATTTCCGAACTTTCAAATAATCATTTTAGATTTAATAATATTAAAGGTAGTAGATCCAATTCGCAAACATCTCCAATATCAGTCAAATGTCATATTAACCATCATGCTAAGAAGGTTTTCTTTGTGAAATTTGGAGGTCAGTGAAATTCAAAAATTAAACATCCGTTATATAGCCATTGGAAGAAGTTGAGTGCAAATTCAGACCTCAGGCTTAGTGCTCAGATGTTTTCCTATTTGATTTGATCTGTCTTACTGTGCACACTAAGATACATACTGGAATGGTTATTTCTTATTTATTAAATTATAGTAGCATATTTGGTTACTAGCTGTCTCTAGGCATTTTCGAATTTGGGCTGCAAAGAGATCCACTACCTTTAAGTTAGAAGAGAGATAAGTAGATAATGATAAAAAAAAAATGAGTTTCTTTTGTATAATACTATCTGACAAACTTTTTGCTTTACCATTTTACTTCATAGCTCAGCACTTTCCATTCTCTCTCATACCCTCTTACCCGTTACATTTAAATGAAATACAACTAAAATGAGTTTGCGTGCCTGCATAATACTCTTTGGAAATTATAAGTGAAAATGTTCTTAGGTTTTGACTCACTTTAAAATGAGAACCAATAGAACTGTCACAACATGAGAAAATGTATAAGTAATAATCAACACTACATTTCCGAATTTGGCCTGCAAAGAAATCCGCTACCTGTAAGTTAGAAGAGAGATAAGTAAATAATGATAAAATAAACAAACAAAAAAGAATGAGTTTCTTTTGTAATACTATCTGACAAACTTTTTACTTTACCATTTTACTTCATAGTTCAGCACTTTCCATTCTCTCTCATACCCTCTTACCCATTACATTTAAATGAAATACAACTAAAATGAGTTTGCGTGCCTGCATAATACTCTTTGGAAATTATAAGTGAAAATGTTCTTAGGTTTTGGCTCACTTTAAAATGAGAACCAATAGAACTGTCACAACATGAGAAAATGTATGAGTAATAATCAACACTACATTTCCGAATTTGGCTTGCAAAGAAATCCGCTACCTGTAAGTTAGAAAAGAGATTAGTAAATAATGATAAAATAAACAACAAAAAAGAATGAGCTTCTACCGCCGTATCCAGAACAGAGCCTGAAACGGTGCAGGCTCAAGAAATCGTTTGTACTAATACGTCTTGAAGTACTGTGTGATACTGTTGACTCAGACTTCTACAAAGCTGTAAGTGAGAATTTTAACCCAATCCGGCTCATTACCTGTGTTTTTATGAAAAATATGAATAAAGAATGTAAATTAAATAACGACGCGTCACAATGCAGTCTAACGCTCTCACAATGTTATCATACATAGGGTTTTTCCCTGACTGTTTTTACTCCGGAGCTCTTGCAATATTCAGGCTTTTGTAATACTATCTGACAAACTTTTTACTTTACCATTTTACTTCATAGCTCAGCATTCTCTCTCATACCCTCTTACCCATTACATTTAAATAAAATACAACTAAATTGAGTTTGCGTGCCTGCATAATACTCTGGAAATTACAAGTGAGAATGTTCTTAGGTTTTGGCTCACTTCAAAATGAGAACCAATCGAACTGTCACAACATGAGAAAAATAACTTAGTGTCAACCTCAATGTCATCCACGAATCGCACGTACTCGGGCGGCCAGTGGAAAAAAAAAAAAAACACCGGTCACACGCGCCAAGGGCCATGGCATGTAGTGCCAATATAATAATAGCTCACACAAATTGATACATAACATTTGTGTTTGTGTGCATGGGGACGATCCGATGGTTCATACAACAAAAGGGTTTCGTACAATTATTTTTAACATTGTTAAACGTACTCTTCCACATTTACGTAGCATATAATGTGTCTTTATATTAAAAACTTATTTGGATTGTTATCTTGAGAATTGCTAAAAACCGTTATTATGAAAAAGTGGACCTTTCAGAATTTGGGGGGGGGGGGGGGGGGGTGCGTACGCACCCGACGCACCCCCCCCCCCCCCCCCCCCCCCCCCCCCTGGCTACGGGCCTGTAAACGTATGTGTATGATTTTCCCCAAATATTTCCCTTGTCACTTTTCAAATTGTTGCCAACTGTGTGTAAAGAATGTGATTTGATTTGATTTGAGAAAACACATAAATAGAAAAAAAAAATTATATTAAAGCACGGCAGGAAAATTGCTTGTGGATATTAAAAAAAAAAATGTAATGGACGAGTTAGCATGTGAACACGGGTGCGGATAACTTGCGCTTACAATACATGCGGAAAAATCGACTTGTGTTGCGTGTACCGTAATATGTATCATATGATAATGTAACTACACGCAGCCGCTGTCGCGAATGTTGTGCTCAGCACAGTGTCTGGTCAGGCTAATGATAATGTAGATAGCACAACCATGGCGTCAATGGACGTGCCTATGGCTGGTGGGCTAGCAGCGAAAAGAGGTGGAGGCTTACCTAAATTGCGGGAGCTTCTTCGTCGTCAGAGGCGTGATTCGGATGTAAGAGCATTTCTCTATCCATTTCCTCTTAGATATCACAGTTGTTGTGACGTAGAGTCCCAGGAAAACTTGCGCATATTGTGTTAGATCCCACAGCAGGACAGTGAAGATTATTACGTTGTCCCATATGTGTATAACTGTGTTAGCTACAATGTAGCATTCTGCAAAGAACCTGAAGTGCTGTTGCTCTGAGCTTTAATTTAATCTGAGCTAAATTTAATCAAGTACTAAGTAGGCTCCCTAGCCTAGTCTATCATCTGCAAAATCATGAAATAGGCACCACCACAGCACAGGGCGCGTGCGTATGTGCGTGAGCTAGCAGTAGCAAGTACAATTGTAGGATGGTAAGTTATAATGGTTGAATTAATTTAGTCGAGGGACGTTAATGACGAAAATTGATATTTAAAATTATAACCCCGGTGCGGGGCACAGTACAGGTTGGGGTCGCTGGTGCGGTTAGTGACAATAGTGCCATAGTGCAGTGGTTAGGAAGTCATGGGACTGTCGATCTATTTATAACTGAGTGTGTGTATCCTGCTGAGCTCAGATAGGCCTACCCACGCCACGCCACGGGTACGGGCCGGGACGCTGTAACCAGCGAACGTGCTGGGGGTTGCTGTAACTGCAAAACACTGCCCGAACGCCGAACGCGAAGCATTCGGCATAAGATTCTTACTGTGTACAAGGAGCGCCCCGGGGTTAGGGTCATTGGTGCATGGTGCGGTTAAGATAGGCCTAGATAGGTAACATGTACAAGATGTACAAGTAGGAAGAAATGGATTAAAGGAACGAAAGTAAAAAGAAGGAAGGACAAAAGATGCTATGCTACGGAAATCGACAATGCTGCTGTATCACTATCAGTCATGAATATGCCACTAAACGCCGATTGGTGGAGTTGCATTTACTTAATTACAGTGCAGAACTGCAAGAAAGCCCAACTGTTGAATGTCACACACAGTGCACAATGCCACATGGGGTTGAATTGACGAGTATACTCTATTTAATAACTGGTAAGCCAGTGTAATATTTTGTAGGCCTACATATATTACTACAGACAGAGAGTGGTGGGGCCTATTTAAAAAAAGAAAAAAAAAAGGGGAAAAAAAAAAGAGGGAGTGCACGCACTGACCAAGGAATTGATGGCCGGCAGTCTATGTGCATGTATGTTCATGTTATATGTTGCACAGTAATTCATACCATCATGATTTTTTGTTGTTGCTGTTGCTAAATCTATGTTTATATACAGAAACTTATGTTTCATTAAGATACAATATATGTATATGATATCATATCATGTAGACCAACTGCTGAGAGTCTACAGTGCAGTACATATTTAACCTTTGTATTCACAAAATGGGAACTGAACTATAGCCTAGGTAGAGCAGAAGATTTCTGAGCATTATTACCTTTGAACATTATGATTAATAAAGCATTGTGACGTGGTACAGTAGTATGGCGCGTAGATTACTGCATTTAAGATTGGGAGTCGAGTGCATTTGAACAGTGTGCTGTCATCTGCTGTTCAATGACTCTACAGGATCCAGGCAAAATGATTCAAAAAAAAAAAAGGAGGAAAAAAATTCCAAAATTTGTATACAGATATATTAGCTCTCTTGCTGGTCCGCCTCCACTGTGGGCTATGTATGCCCTCTTGTGCCTATAAAATCTCTTTGATTAAGAATGAAGTCCCATAAGTCACCAAGGTACATCTTACATCTGGAAGTAGATTTTGAACTAACACACTAATGCCATATCATCATTCAGAAAAGTACTTTTAGTAGCTGTCGATATTCCATCAATCCCATTCCTGGTTCACCTCAGTTTGCTCTTGAGTGTCATAAACATGTACATGTATATGGTTTAGGATTCCATACTTAGACTGCCATTTACATGTATGAGACATCATCTGGTGAGTTCACCTTGCCATGTGTGTTGGTCTTGTGATGTACAAGTATTACCAACTGAATGGTAAACATTCATGCTCAACACTACCACCCCCCCCCAAGAATTTGTGGTTGTGATAGCATTGGCTGCAGTATCATGTGTTTGAGTGTCAAATGAAAGATCATGTCTTGAAGGTTTAACAAATGTTTACATTAAAACACACGTGATCAATAGCTCATGTAAATCCTACACAGGAATGACAAGGCTGAATTGCAGGGTATATACAGTTAAACACTAGTTTTATGTTAGTAGTCTAATATATTACGAGTCTGGAATTGAAATGTTGAAACTTTTGCTCTGTTTGAGGTGTGGTGGTTTCAGTGTTCACCAGTGTGCTCAAATATAGAAACAGATTTTCTCAGATGTTTCATTCTCTTTATTCACAGGGTCAAAATGACACACCAGATCTTGACTTTGAATACAATGATGCTCACAAATACACAGCGGAAATTGCAGGTAAGAGTTACATTTGTACTGTGGCTGTGGTTTTTGAAGTGTTTACCACATACTCTTACAGACTAGGGATAAGTAACTAAGAATAACTAGCGTGGTAATTGTCTGTCATGCATTTGCAGCATAAGTCTGAGCAGATTGTCAAAAAACTGTCAGAATGGCAACAGTAGAGACAGCTATAAATGCAATGTCGGAACAAATGCAATGTATGTGCCCATATGCGGCAGTGTCAGTAAATGAAGTAGATTATTTCATAATTGCTGTGCACAAGCTATCTGTGAGTGTAGCTATGCTAATTTATATTTCCTGGTGATAATCATGGAGTAGGGATGACACATTTTCCGATTTCATGAAAAAATGTGCTGGTCTACTTGGTTTTTCAAAAAAGGATCTTAGCCCAGATACTGTAGGATGGACTTATTTTGCTATAACACACATTTCCCACAGACACCTGCCCGAGTACTCTTGGAGCTTGTTTTTAATGGGTTAATTTCTACGTTATGATTAGACTTGTCAAAGTATTTGCTATACTCTCTGCCACCACTTCATGTATGTATTCTTCCAATTTCAGTGTTAAACCTCATACATTTGGATTGTGTTTTGTTTAAATTATTGTTTAGTATTAAAGCAGGAAAACAAGGTGTTCAAAAGGAGTTTCATTATTGGTTAACTTGAATTCAAATTTTCAAGTTTGTATGTCATGAATTATTATTATTTTGTAAGTTTATCACTATCACAATATTTGCATGATAAATGCATTGTTGTGCATTGAAACTCTGCCATGAACCAAGGACAATGTAAGCTGTAAACATCCTCATTGACTGAAGAGGCTGAAAACAAAGATGATTAATGCATTCTTGAAGTTATACGGATAACCAACTTTACATAATGTATGTCCTTCTGCATCTGTTTCATATCAGAACTCTACAGCTACACAGAAGAGCCAGAATTTTCTCTTGGACAGAAGTGCTTTGAGGAAGACTTTCATTCATATGGTAAGTTTTATTCAGTTTGCTTTGCAAAACAACATAGATAATCATGTTGACGTGCAAATGTACATGTGTATAATCCTTCATTTGAAAGGTCATCTTTTATGAAGTAAATACTAAAAAATATACCTAATCTAAAATCCTAGAAGTTGTTTCATTATCATTACCTCCGCCAAGGAAGGAGGTTTTGTTTTCATTTGCATTTGTTTGTTTGTATGTTTGTTTGTTTGTGTACAAAGTAACTCAAAAAGTTGTGGACGGATTTACAAAAGACTTGCAGGAAAAGTTGAGAATGACACAAGGAACAGATGATTGAATTCTTGTAGCGATCCGGGAATTTTTATGGATTTTGGAAGGATTATCTTGTCTTTTTGCAGGTAGGGTCAATGAACTTGGGAGTTCAAGCTGCATATGCATGTATTTGAGGTTTCCATACATGCTCTAAAGCTTGTGCTCTGCTCGGTCGAGATCCAGCTGGAAGAAGATGATGTAAACAAAAGGTGTCTATATTGGGAAATTGGATGATTTTCAGCATGTGTGTATGGGTGGAAATTAGCTGCTTGGTGGGGGTCTGCGCTCTCAGAGTGCTTTTCTGGTTATTGTTAAAATCATCATCATCACCATCATTGATATCTTTCAATGATAGTGGCAGTAAGCGAAATAGAAGTCGTAACAGTGCTACCATGACAATCATTATTGTGATTATTGATGCAGTGGACCAGAAGTGGAGCCAGCTGGATGAGAGTCGACAGGTGATGCACATCCTGCGCCTCCAGAACAGCCTGGAGTGTGCCAAGAGGGAACAGAGGATGAAGACAGCGAGGGCGGTACTCTACTTGGCGCAGGGTATGATGTTCTGGTCTCTTTTCCTAGGACTTTTTACTTTTTTTTTTCCCTTCAAGATCTTTTGTGCCATACATTTGAATGGAAGCAGTATCACATTGAAAAGCTCAAAACAGGAAGTAGTAGACAGATTACTTGTTTGTGTGTGTTTGTTAAGGTTACTATGCATACATCAACATTTAGAATAACAACAAAAAGATGAAAAAAAAAATAAAATCACAAACATAAATCAGAAACGCATACTCTTCAATCTGTGCAACTAGCTGTGCATCAATTCCATGTGTCATCTATCTCAACTGGCTCAGTTTGACGATTTCCCTTTCTAAACTGCCCTCTAGGTGTATTCAGTGAATGTTCGTCAGAGGATGACCAGGTCAAGTGGTGTCGCCACAACTGCTTCCTCCTGTATCGATGCGGAATCTTCACCACGTTTGTGGAGCTGCTGTGCATGGAGGCAGAGTAAGTAATTGGCAGTTGGTTTGAAGGCAAGAGTTGCCTCTCCCGTGGCAGTGCTGCTGTCATTTCCCAAACATGCCACTCTTTATCAACTTTCTTGAGTGTAGTTGTGGATTTAGTGCCTGTATAATTTGTTTGGGTGGCATATGGATAAGTAATAAACAAAGATATTGACACAAGAAGGATTAATTTCAGTGTGTTCCAGGTGAAGTAAAAAAAGAGGAATAATTTTTCCCTTTCTTTTACATCTAAAGACTTTATTTCAACTTCAGACTGCATAAAACCTATTAGCATTGACCAATTCAGAATGCGCTATACTAATATCAACACTGATGTGATGTTTGTAGTTTTCATATATGCTATGGTCAGAGTCAAATGAGTATAAAGTGGAGTTTAAAACATGATAATATTGTGCAACGAAAATTGTGAATTTATGCAGTTATCTGTGAGGTACAGGATTTTGTCCACTGCTGTGAAGACAGGCTAAAATTTGGCTGTCGACCTTTGCTGTTAAAATGGACAAGGTTATCAAATTACCAAGACAAAACTGTAGATTTTCTCCCGCAGCAACAATGTTTCAAATTTTCATCTGTGATGACTTTTAGTTGTTCCTGAGTGATGACAATGATTGGCTGCAAAGGGTCTTATTTTCTTTCCACTCTCTTGATACCCCTTACTTCAGTGCCCGTTCATCTTTTAAGCTGTTCATGTAGAGATTTTGAAATATATGTCGAAGCTGGTGTTGCTAGAATATGATTAGGCAGGCCCTTGGCACATTTTCAAGTTTCCAGATGTGTGTGTTTGAAATGATCTTCTGTGAACAGGAATTCAGTGGCAGCATCGACAGCACTACGCAAACCTGCAGTGTCCATTATTGATAGCACAGATCTAAGGTGAGTAGAATCAGTTGCCAGTGTTTCATTTTAGTATGTTCATGTTTCCTGAAAGTGTCGATCATCAAGGAAGGGGTTCATTACATAATTAATACCAAACTTTGCATCAAATTTGCCGGGACAAAGTCTTGTTACCATTTCATTGTATGGTAAGAAATAAAACTGCCCCTTTATTGTACTCAAAATGCCGAAAACATTTTTGCAGTAGCCATAGAATCAGAAAAAAAATAAGTCCTACACTAATCGGTGATAATTTCTCTGGCAGGCAAGGTGGCTGTTACCTGAAATGATAAAATACAGGCAGTACAGCATGTCCCAGAAAAAAGGAAACCGGGTTTCCATGCAACTTTTTACTAGCGAAATCAAACATTTTCTATATGAGATATACATCACTGGAAAGATAAACTTTTCTTCTTTCATTTGATGTACAACTTAACGTTGTTGCATGACTGAGTTAGAACAATGAACAGTGGTGCTACCAAATTTTCATTTGCATGCGCATATGGCGACTTTAATTTTTCAGACTTTTAACGTTACGTTTTCGAAAAATAAAATTCATAAACCAAATCTTCATATTTTCTTCTTTCATATAAGACCTTACGCGTCAAATATGAATAACGCATGCTTTAGAAAAATTTGCATGAAAACATGTTTCATTTCTACTGATTCTACGGATAGTCGAAAAACAAACATTCAGCTCTCCCGACTTAGCATTAGACAATGGGCTCATCTGCACCATTGAATTCACACGGGGGTGGAGCTATTTACAGAGAATGCTGTATGAGATGAAAAGCCCTTTGTTGTCATTTATTTACAGTAAGCTATGAGACATAACCAATAATTGAAGGCTAATGTCGTGAGTATTCTCAGGCTGCACGCATTCCAATGGCTATGAGAAATCAACATTACAATAATGAAACACATTTTGCTATTTTGTACTTAAAACTTATTTCACTGTTTTCATTCCTCTCAACATTTCCCTCATGCGTGGTTCATCCTTCATCACTGACAGGGTTTTGAAGTTTTTGAAGGGGGAGGTGAAGCAAGAAGAGAGGGTACATCACTTTCTTTATCACTGAACTTGTGCTTCTAACATTTCAGAGGTGCAAGTGTAGGGCAGAAAGTTGTCTTTTTTGGGGGGTGCTCGGAAGGTGTTTTTTTTTCTGCCCATTACTCCCACCCCACCTTCCGAAACATTCCCCTGATGAACACCCTTTGCTCTGTAGTTAGCTGCATGGTCAGGCAAGCTCATGACCATGTGCTAATTTATGACCCTATTCACAATCGAACTGTCTGTAACAATCCTTTTTACCCCCTCCCTTCATGTTTGTGTAAATTCATTGAAGCATGAAGGCCATTGTTATCTGCTAAGTTGGGCTGGTGTCGGGAAAGCTAACTGGCTCCTTATTTACTATCTATCTATCTGGATAAAATGGAAGCATATTTTAAAATCAAGTTTTCTTGAGAAGGCGTTGATCATTTTTTACGCATGGGATATCATATGAAAGGAAAAAGAATGGATATTGAGGCTATGGTTTTATTTTTCGCAAAAGATTGCTAAAAAAGTCTGAAAAAAACTCATTCAAAGTCGCCATTTGCTCGTGCAAATGAAAATGTAGTATCACGACTGTCTATTGTTCTAACTCGGTCATGCACTCTGTATAACCAATGATGCAGACTCTTTTGATCTTAGTGTACCATAATCTTCTTTGTATAAAATAAGTTAGAACTGCAGTGCATAAAACATGCTAAGCAGCTATGTAAACATAAAGATCATCATTATGCAGTGTTTTCTTTAGGTGTTACCATATAATTTCAGTGGATTTTTGTAGTAATTATGTGTGTATATCATGAAATGTAATGGGAATCATGAGATATGCCAGATGCCATGCTGTGTGTTCCTAGAAAAGCAATATGCGATTCAAATCGTGTTTCACTATTGACATTGTGTAGGTGTGCTTTTGTGAGGTTTTGCTGATGCATCAATATATACAGTGATGAGTAATGAATAAATTTGAATTATGTGGGTTTCCTTTTGCTTTAGTAGTGCTTTGTGGCTCAGAAATGTTATCCAACAATGTTTTTTCTCTCGATTATCCATGTGTTCCTTTCTCCCCTGCACTTTGACGTTAATCACCTTGTTTTCAGGGTTGTGTTGAGTGTCATTTACATCATGGTGGAGACCCTACGAATGCCAGCTGAAAAAGACACAGAAGAAATGAAGAAAGATGTCAGGAATTTCAAGGCTGAGCTAGGTGAGCTCCACTATTAGGTTATTCAAAAAAACAAAAAAACAAAACAAAAAACAAAACTCCAGAATTCTCTTTTGCTGAAATAACTGATTATTTGATCATTTCACCATCTCCTCCTGTAGTGTATAATATGTTGTGTTTTCTCTTTTGTGTGTGTTATTTTAACATGTTCATTGTGCTTTTATTATGCAAGTATCTAAAATGACTCCCCCCCCCCCAAGCCTCTGATCCTTCTCGCAATTTTTCTGCTCATTTTACATTGACTCCAAGCAGAGGCTTAAGTTCACATTATAATGTTAGAAAATCATGATGAATACTGTATAAGTGGTTATTTTCACGATGGTTTAATTTTTGCAAAGTTCGCGAATCGCAGTTGGATCGCGAACATAACAACAAGCGAAAGTGTCGCCATACACTTGAGTAACAATGCATGCAAGATAGCTTTGGTGTCAATTCGCAAAAACAACATCTCGCGCATATCTGTGACCTTCTAATTTGCGAAAATATCTGTACGCAAAAATAACAGCTTATACAGTACTCTGCATGCATTATATTTGTTGTGTAATTTTCTTTTGATATGGAAATGAACAAACAAAATAGAAACAAAATAGAAACAAATTTTAAAAAATAAAGAAAATAAAATGAATTACTTCTCAGTCAGTTAATCGCAGCCTAGAGGCAGGTCAGTGTTAGAAATCCTTTAGAGTCCACTGCAAAGAAGAAATTGGAGAAGTAAGGAGATCATGCTACGGAGTAGAGATTAGAAAAAAAAATTGCTCTGAAGAAGAGAAATCCTTATATTGCTTCTGACCTAGAACTAGGAAAATAAATTACATTCGGGTTGTTTGCCAGATGTCATCTGATGTCTTTGATGCTGCTATGAGTATGAAAACTCTCACTGCCAATTCCATAACATAACGGTGGATTGACGGTTATCTCCACCTCTGCTCCTCTCCTCAGGTCAACCCATGAAGGAGGAGGAGTCTCTGGCCATCATTCTCTTCAACATGGTCACCAAATTTTGCAGCGGACACGCCCCTCACTTCCCCATCAAGAAGATCCTGCTCCTACTGTGGAAGACGATACTGGTATGTTGCATCCGTCAGCCAAAAGGATTTGTCACCTTTTGGACCTTTATTTTTTGATGCCCTGTCCCTCAGGACATACAGTACCATGTATGAGAGAGTCACAACTCATACACGTAAAAGATCCGCTTCATTCATTCATCCATCCATTGCAAAATGCAGGGTGCATAACCCAGTGAAGTGGTCGCATCATATGTTCAAGTGGACCCCATGGAAGGCCAGCTCGTGCAGCTGAATATGGTTATCCAGACATCTCTTTGGGTGCAAAATGAGACAAACTAACAAACAAACACCCTTACTGGGACAAACATAATTTGATGTGTGGATAAGGAGACCCCACTACAACTACATATGTTGAGTGAACCACAGCGCACATACACACAAACAAAAAAGAACAGAGAAGAAAACAGCGTATGTTGATTGTTCAACTAAGAAGAAAGATCTGAAACTTGCATTTTAAGATCCTGACATCAATACTTACCAAGGATATACAAGTTGAATTTTGCGGGGGGGGGGGGTTGATTTTCCTCACAAGAGCTTATGGTTGATTTATGGCCTATTTAGGTGATCCGAGTATCCTCTCGGATCACCTATTGTATCTGTACGGATTCTTTCTTCTTCTTCTTCTTCTTCTTCTTTATTTCTTTCTCCTCAAATCTTGTGCAGCGGTTAACTCAAAAAGTCCCCGACCTATCACTTTCAAACTTATACCATATATGTATCATGTCTTAAGGACGACAGATCTAGTGTATCAATGTGATCAGTTAACCGTGACGTCAGTATGACGTCATTATCTGAAATCACGTTTACATCAATATGTCATTAATGGAACGGAATTTTTTACTGAAATTAAGATATCATATAGTTCAAGTCAAGGTCTAATGATATATTTCATAAAATTTAGACACGTTCATAGTAAACGAGCGCGTACGCGCGCGTTGAAATTAAAACATGCTCTAATCAACCTCAAAATTGTTTTGCACACGTTTCAGGTTATTTACAGTATTTCAAAAAAAATCGACGGACGCGTACGCGCGCGCGCATATACGCACGCACAGCTCATATGGAATAGAAATTTACCGTTTTATCGCACGGATCGAATGTCTGAAATGTCAAGGCATATTTCTACAGAGTTTCAAGTCGATCCGACTCAATATGACGTCATACGGGCCAATCAAAGTTGAAATTCCGCGCGCGCGTCAATGGCGATATACAGTGCAACTAAGCCAAAAAACCGCCAATTTTTCAATCCGATTTTACTCGCTAGGATGGAAGGTGACCCCCCATTTTCTTTACATATTTTGAAAGCTGGTGAGTTGTACATGTCATGGGTTGGCGATGCTGGAAAAATGATGAAAAGATATCAAATTTCTTAATAAAATAAAAACAGTAAATTTTCAAAATGACGTCATCAAATTTCAAGTTTACTTGAGCGTATCTCACTTATCCTTGGCCAATTTTCACCCAGATTTCAGTATGCTGTAGCTAATTTAATGCTCTATCAGTTATGTAATAAAACAATTTTGATTGAATGACAGCATAACCTAGTAAAAATGGATTGAAAGTAACCTTGTCGAATTTGACCAGTTTACGTGTTATCTCTATGGGAGTGCAGTTTTTCTGGAAATGAAAATTGACATTACTATCTCTATCGAGCACTAGCTCCCTTATGCTTTGGTGAATTTCTCCAAGATTTTAATATGATGTAGCTGAGACTTTGGGCTATCGTAAGTGTGCCCTTCGTTTTTTCATGCGTTGTCGGGATCACGTGAAAAAACTTGGTTGAAATTAAAGCTTATCTTCGATGTATTGAAACATTTCTTTCTTTCTGCAACTTTCTGTGCAATATCTCGAGAAAAACATACCCTATCACCACCATATTTTGCATATGTTTAGTTCATGTCACGAACATTATTTCACAAAATAACAACTACTTGATCAGACGCCATCTTGGGTATGTAAATTAGGGTCAAAGGTCATAAGTGTTTCACCCTGTATCTTAGTGAATACATGTCCTATCTTTCCCATATTTTGCACACGCAAAGACCATGTTACAAGGATCATTTCACAAAATAACTAATTTTTACTCAGATGCCATCTTGTCTGTGCAAATTGAGGTCAAAGGTCATATGTACTTCTTTTTGTATCTTCGTTATGACGTGTTATCTCTATGGGAGGGATTTTTTTTTTAATGTGAAAATTGACATGATTGTCTTTATCGAGAACTAGCTCACTTACCCTTCGGTGAATTTCTCCCAGATTTTAATATGTTGTAGCTGAAACTTTGCGCTATCGTAAGTGTGTCCTTCGTTTTTTCATACAATGTCGGGATTACGATAAAAAACTTGGTTGAAACTAAAGCTTATCTTCTATATATTGAGATATTTCTTTCTTTTGGCAACTTTCTTTGCAATAACTCAAGAAAAACAAGCCCTATCACCCCCATATTTTGCACATGTTTAATTCATGTCACGTACATTATTTCAGAAAATTACAACTACTAGATCGGACAACATCTTGGGTATGTAAATTAGGGTCAAATGTCATAATTGTTTCATCTTGTATCTTAGTGAATACCTGTCCTATCTTTCCCATATTTTTCGCACGTATAGACGATGTCGCGAGAATCATTTCACAAAATAACCACTATTTCATCAGATGCAATCTTGGGAGTGCAAAGGTGGGTCAAAGGTCATATGTACTAGTTGCTGTTTCTTTGTTATAGTGTATACAGAATTTGGTACCTAACATGGCAGATATGACTCCCTTTGCTAAATGAGAGTGCAAACATCACACGGCCAATGTCTCTAAACACAGATGAAACTTGTATGGTCATGCCTAGCCCGACCAGACGCCGTGCGCTAACGCTAGCACAGCGTCTGACGGTCTGTGATACACATATCTACGAAACCCCATACACATATCTACTAAACCCCTCGAACACGGCCACGCAACAACAAAACTGTTGAAAATTTCAACATTCTTATCACAAATTTTACGAATCACTCACGTGAATTGAGATGCTTGGACTATGAGCATGGTATTTCAGTCCATAGTGAGCCCTCACGCAATATACACTGAGCAAAAAGTCCAATCTTAACCCGGAATGCTGTGATCATCGCTGGGCCATTCAAAATAAACCGTTCCCAGCTTTGAACGATGGAAATTGCGCTGCTAGAGTTTGTACGCCCGCGAAGTCGACAGCGCCCTCTTTGCCCTGTGCTGCGCCGACATTTCGAATCATTTCTGCGATTTCTACGATTTCTGCAGCATACAGAATTAAAAAAGGTGCAATTTTTGGTAAGTTGTAAAATGAGGTTATCAATATCAATAGCTGAAAACGGTAGCTAAATAGATAAAGTTTTCACCTTATGTAGTCTTAGTAACAAATATGGCGCAGTAAATTCAAAATCAAGTCGGCGCCCTGGAATCCTGAGATTATGTAGTGTCCACACCGTACAGCCCTGTCGCGACTTACACTTGTGTACAGCGACAGGGCTGTGTATAGTTAGGTCATGCCTATTGCGATCAGGACTCGAATCATTGATTAAAAAAAAATCGGCTCACCTTAATTTGTCAGTGATGACAAATTACAATCTCTAGTTTTATTTACTTTCAAAATGCAGTTCTCGTTGGGCGGCCTGACGGACTACGCGGATATGAAGCAATCGGCAAGGAAGGCCGCGGGGCTCCCGGCAGTGCGGGAAGACACAGTGGCCATCGCCAAGACTATGAGGGCCTCCTCCCCTCCCATGGCTGCTGCCGAGGTCTTTGACCCCCATCGGAGGTCGACAAGGCAGAACAGAAGGGTAACACAGCTGTTCAAGAAATAGTTGTTCCATTTAAGCCATTTTACAAACACTCTTGTGAGAGTTATTTCAAGCAGGGTCGGATTTCAAAAAATAGTGCTGGTGGCTGAAGTATGCACAAGAAAATGATACTTATCTAGTGATTTATGCAGCCTAGAAAATGGACATCATGAGGTCATAGAGACATTATGGGTTATTTTTTTTAGGATCAAAGCCCTAAAACATGAGTAGAATCATCATGCATACTTGTTTCTATCATGTGAAAATCAAAGGATTTATGTACATTATCATTCCCTCAGCCATTATACTATTATGATTGCTGATTTTTATTTCTAAAACAAACAAACAAACAAACACACACACACACACATTAAAATGCCAGAAGAACAAAGAGTAGAAAACATTAAAAGGTAGAAGATGTGATATAAAATAAAATAAAATAAAATAAAAACCTTGAAACACTGCTAGTTTAGCAACAAAGACATATCAATGGTGCTGTAGACATATCAAAAGTTTTCAGTCACATCATTTGTGTTCATATGATTGTATTCAAGTTGTATAGATTGTAATTCATTGCTATAGAAATACCCAGAATTTTGTGTTTGTTGAATATTAATCTTGTACACACGTTTACCCGTTACGATTATTTCCTTGCTTAATTTTGCAATCCGTCATGTGTCTTAGAGTCATTCCAACAGAGCACAGGTTTCCCGAGTATGTCTCCAGTATTTCATTACTTAAACTGTCTTACCATCATTAACTGTTAAGCAAAGTTTGACATAGTCAATTGAGAGCTGAGGTAGATGTCTAACAAGTCTTTGCTGTATCTTTTTTCTGTAGTTTTTCTTCTAATGAAAGCTTAAATGAACTTGAGGGGCATTTTTGTTAAAGTTTAAGGCACTGCAGAGAAAATGTAAGCCACTTTCAGATTCAAATAGGAACTTAACAAATTTATGTAACTTGGTGAATGAATGATTCAGTATTACAAAAAGATTTAGGCACTTACTAGCATCACCCTTTCTGCTCATGAAAGCGCTGCCGTAGTATATATATATATATATTTTTTTTTTTTAGCATATTGTACACATAAAACTAGAAAGCACAGGGATGTAAAATGCATTGGTGACAGACTCCCATCATATTCACTAATACATCGGGCTAATGTGGTAGTATAGTCTGCAAGTTCATGCACTTTTTGGTAACTTTTGTGAGGGAGGAGGCTCGTGACATCATGTTACGTCACAGCAGTAGTCTTAGCCCAAAACGCTCAAGGTGGTGGGACGTTTTCTGCATGACTTCCACCGGTGTGACTGGTCAATATATCACCGTGGCAACTGGTCAATATATCTTGACAGCATTAGGTCCTCAGTGCATGGCGCTCAAATGACTTAGACGTCTCACTTCAAAAAGCTGTAGAATAACTCCAAAAAAAAAGTAGAAAAGAGAAAAGTTCCGCTGCCTCTGTCTAATTCCACCTCACTCTCTTCTGCTATCCTGTCCCCTGTCTGGCTTTCACTTCTTGTGGAAGTTGCGAGTGTTGTTGATTTCACTACATTGATGTGTGATTGATGTTTTGTCTCATGACTCGTTCGTTTGTTTAACCATAATTTGCTAATTTCTTTACCCAAAGATCTAGCCTTATACTCGCATGGAAGTATAATTTATCTAATGTAGAATATTAACCATTTGAATGGTTTAGTTGAATATCTACAGTGCTTGATTTTTATAACTAAGCCCATCTAACTCACATTTGTATGCTAAACCTGATAAAAAGATTCTGAACCAGATACTCTGCTATCTAGATTAATAACGGCTGGTGAAATCGTTTAAGTTTCATGCTTTTTTTTAAAGATATATACACAATATGAGCTATTTCCTTGCAGTAATGTTCACAGTTATAGTTCAATCCTCAAAGCTCAGACCGTCATGTTTTGAAGAATAATATTTTCTGAGCAACATCTTTCACTTTACAAGCAGTTATGTGAAATCTATTCCAAATAGGTACTTTATCTTACACTGTGATTCTTACCCACAAGCACTGCCATTTGTTATTCTTTTATATTTATTTCATATTTTCTTCATCTGATGGAAATGGTTCAAAAACAAATGCCCCGACCTCTCACCCCTGACCTGATTCTGCTGCCGATGCTGGTTACCCATCATCCATCACCGTGACCTACCCATGATTCCCTGTGCCTCTGACATCATTGCCTTCTCGTGTACGTTGAAGTCTTTTTATAAGTGGCCTTTACAGTAAAGTACCGTTTAGTTTCTCCTCCCGTGAATCAAATATTCCCATGTTTGTTTTCTCTATGACCTTTTCCCTGAAAGTCTCTATGTATATGTTCTAAAGAAGCCCTTATCTTTTCTCTCTCTTTTTTTATTTTGTCTCCAGTAAGTTCTTGTTATGTTTGCTTGTTTGTTGTTTGTTCAGTTCAGTGATGGTCAGACCTCTCTACATGCCATTGTACATTTTATTCATGTTTGTAATGCTATGCCCTTTAAAATGAAAAGAAACTGGACTACCAGTATTACCTTGCAAACAGGCAAGTTATATGAACAAACACACACAAAGCATTAATCACATTGATCACATACTCGGACAGATGGAGCAATTGCACAAATGTTTACTGTATAATCACGATAGCACAAGAAATTTATCACAGCCTACCTGTCTAGTTATTTAAGTATAGACATTATCAAAATCATCGTGCATTGCCTCCAAACAGCAAAGTTCTAGGGTAAATATTCATTATTAAAGTGAAGGTTTAATGCAGTCGGGTTGTGAAGGCAGTCCTGGTGATCATGGTACCCGAGTGACTGGAATGAAGACTAGTCTAAAATTCACACATTTTTCAACAAACTACATGTATGAGCGAATTCCCATATAGACAAAACCTCACTGTTTCACTTGGGACATCAGAGATAGATGAAACAAAACTTGTGTAATTGAGACTGGAATTCAGGTAGTGTGGTGTCACCTTACATATGTACATTTACTACAATAGATCTATAATTTTTGATTCCATCCATGTGAAATATTCTCAGAGCATGAATAGTGCAAAAGCACTTTTTTTTTCCACAGTCAGTGCATGGTCACCATGACCTTTGATGCAGCATGGTGTTGCTAAAAACAAGTGTGTAATGTTCCTCTTGTATACATTGTGTGCATGCCAGTGTGTGGACTCTGCGTTCTGTGTATGTGTACGACAGCTGAAGGAATTAATGAACTTGTATACTGCATGGCTGTGACCACGCTGCATGCATGCCACCATGCATGCGCAAATAAAACATGGGCATACAGTACATGTATCACTGCATTGCATGCATTTTATGTGGGGAAAGAAAAAAGAAAGAATGGGCAAGCCTTGATTAGAAGTCATGCACTCTGAAGTAACTGTGTTCCATCCGATGACACTCAATTGTACTGTAAAAGTGGACATTTATGGCAAGAGTAATTTTTTTTTCCTGTGCTTTGCAGGTAAGATGATTTTTTTCATATTTTTTATTTAATGGACAGTCATGAAAACTGAGCAAGCACTTCAGACAGCTCATTGCTGCCACTGCAGTTAGCACGTTGTTAATGGACTGATTTTGCTGCAACACACATTTCCCTTAAACCCTTGCCCGAGTATACTCAGGACACGTCCTCAGTGGGTTAAGGGCTGTGGCAGCACATTCCACACAGCTGTAAAAAGTTTCTTGTCCGCATTTATGATGGCCAAGTTACTCATGCTACAGAACTAGGGAATGTGAAGAAAATTACAAATAACGTAACAGTTATACCCCGACAATACCTACCTTGAGATCAAAATGATATCACATATAACAAGCAAAATATTGACGCTCTTTTATTTTTGCGTTTGTTTCATGTCACATTATTTGGATGAAAATTTCCACATTTACAGTAATTCACTCGAACCAACAAATTTCCTTGCTCGCAGTAAGGATTAGGAGTTTGGATGTGTAAATTTGTCATGAAGTCAACACTTTATTTAAATGAACATGGGGATGTAAAAATCTCGTACTCATCTGGATTGCCTTATAGTGTAGGCACACGATTAACAGTGGTGACTTGTCTCTTTTACTCTTAAATTGTGTGTACAAGAATTGCATTAAAACAGCTTTCAGATCAGCCCACCACATGTAATCATGTCAATTAAGCCTTTAATTAAGAGAGTTTATATACAGGATAATCGTTTTCTATCCATCAGTAAGAATATATCACATTCTTACTTTGTCTTACATGGCTACCCGTAAGGTAATGTGATGCAGTTGATGGCAGCTTGAGAAAGCATAGGTGTTTCCAATATCTCACCGGGAAGCAGTTCTGTCTTGTGGTGCTTTTTTTCTTTTTCTCATGGGTCATGAACTTCTGTATGACTGTTGAGGCAAAACATATATTCATGCAGTCAAGTATGCTACCTCTTCTCAAACTTTTCTATCCCGGCCATTTGGTACCTGTACATAATCCTGGGAAAACAATCATGTCTGCTGCATCAACATGTAAACATGGAGGCGCAGTATTATATATCTCATTTGCATACTGCAGCTGTAAAGGCTGTGCCTCCCTGGTGCCTACAAACTGAGTAATTCCTTGTATATGCCTGTGTACATCATAAGAATCTGATGTGATATTTAAGAAGGAGTTGATTGCTTTGCTGTCTATATCAAATTCTGGCATGTCTTGTATTCAGTTATGCCATTTATTGCAGGATTTACAAGTACATGTATGTGTTTGATAATTGCTATAAAGCCAGTTTATTTTCTGCCCTATTATTTATTTGTTTGTTTTTTCTTTCTTTTTTCAATGTTTTTTTTTTCATCATTGGCAGCATGCAGAGACATGGGGCTTGCATGACAATTTTGTAAAACTAAAATTAGTGTATGTGCATGTTAAATTTAAGGTGTTAAGCCTTAAGCCCTAACAAGGGAAAGTTGCAGCCTTTCCTATTAAAAGTACTTTAAACTTCTTCATTTAAGTCATATTTTGCTAATGCTCATTTTTGTCATGTAATACTTCATAGTCATGTAAGTGTCATTTATTGTAACTGAGCAATAGGATCAAGAATGCTTAAGTTAATGTGAATAGCTGTGTGCTACCTATACATTTAAAGGGGTTGTTGGATTCCATGTTAATGGCAAAGTGGTAAACTTTTTTCCTTCATTGTTATGTATCATAAAACATAGCTACATTTTGAAGTCGCCACTAAGAAGTTCCATGTTTGCTCCAGTTAAGTAACTTCCATATTATGGTGTAGAAGATGTATCAAACTGAAGGTCAAGCGAGAAATAGAGTAAAAATGTTCCTCGGGCAGTGTCTGTTGCCTTGGGAGGAGAAAATTTGTGTCAATATGTATTGAGATTGCTCAGGCGGTACAACCTTTCAAGTATAGACTCATTTCTTCTACCGATGGCATCACAACCCGCCACAGGGATTGGTCAAGCAGAATGGCATTGATGAGCCCATGCCAGACGATCCATCCAATCAGGAGAAGGACGAGGGCAATGGGAAAGAAGAGGGAAACAACGGGAGTGAGGAGGATGACGAGGGCAATGGACGACCCCCTGACACGCCAAGGGAGCCCAGGGTGTTACCATGGGTACCGAAAGTCAGGTGACAAAAAACAAAAACAAACAAACACAAATGGTGACCAGTGATGGCCTTCAGTCATAGTGTGTTTGTCTTTGGTTGTAAAATGATGGTGAGGGTGACAATCATGACAATGACAGTGCTGGTGGGCAGGATGATACCAAGGGTGATGATGATGGTGGTGATGGTGGTGATGGTGGTGATGTTGGCAGTGATAGTGATGATGGTGATGGTCATGGTGATGATGGTGATGATGGTGGTGGTGGTGGTGGTGGTAGGGATGATGGTGATGAGAGTGGTGGTGGTGGTGATGATGTGTAATCAGATAGTGATGGTGATGATGGTGATGATGATGATAATATTGATGATGATGATTGTGATGATGGTGGTGACAGTGATGATTGTGATAACTTCTGACCAGGATAGTGATGGTGATGATGGTAGTGGCAGTAAAGGTGATGACAATGATAAAGGTACAGGTAATGGTATTGTTAGTTTGTGTCATAATGAATGCCATAATGGCAGTGGTGCTAATTTGCATTGTTCTGGTCACGATGATGATGGTATTGCAGTGGTGATGGTTTTAACTGTGGCTATGATAATGTTGATGTTAATTTTGAATGATATGTTTAAAATGATGGTTGTCTGAGAATTATATTTTTGTTTGATGCTGATGACCATTGATGATAATAATTGTGATTGATGCTTATTAGTGAGAATGATGTTTGATGTTTGAGTCACGGATGGAGAGTATTTCTGTAGTGTCGGAAGTCTGAAGGAATGCTATACATAATTCGCATACCAGTAACAGGGGAAGTTGGACATTTTTGTTTGCCCTTTGAGAAGTGAGAGGGATACATGTTAATGTTTCACATTTCAATTTCTTGACCTCACCATGCAATGATTTCATATTACTGTGCAGACAAAGAGATCTGGATAACTTCTTGGATCACACAAGGAACAAGTTTGTTGGCTATCAGGTCCCCAGGTCAGTGCAATAATTTATTTCTGTTGTTTCCATGTACTTTATGTAACCATTGTCACAACTTAGTTCATGTCCTCACTTCTTAGCCATTCTCTCTTTCTATGTCTTCATATTTTTTCCGTTTTCTATTTTTTTCATGTGCTCTTACAATTTTTACTACAGCCCATTCTTTAAAAAACTATTTTGATATTTAGATAAGTTCATGGAATACTATGTATACAGTCACCCATGCTTTGGTAGTCTGGCCTGTGAAGTATTAGTTATGCTGCACACACCAGCACTCTCAGTGACTCTGTTCTCATGCCATAGCAATGATTTTTCAGAGAATTTGAGCACTATGTATCTTGAGCTTTATGGCATAAGCTTTGTCAAGTGTCAATTGTTCTGCCAGAAGAATATCTCATGATATACATTACTCAATCTGCTGTGGTATTTGTAAGCTGATGCATTTGCCTATGTGTAGGCCTGTCAGAAATTGAATCGTGGTAATAACAGGGTGAGGTGTGCAAAGACAAACAAACAAACAGGTAAACCAACAAGTAGTTGGGTAGATAGATGGATGGATAGGTAGATAGATACAACTGTAGATAGGTAGATAGATAGATATGTAGATTGTTAGGTAGAAAGTATGCAAATTAGTGAGTGGGTAGGTGAACAATAAACAGAACATGCCTACATAACTTTGTGAATTCTGAAGAGAAAGCAGTCACTTCTGAGAGAATGAATTTGAAATGGAGATAACGGCTGAATTTGAAATGGAGATAACAGCTGAATAAATTGCAAACAGACAAGATAAGTAGATAAGTTGGACAATAGATAGATAACTAGATGTGAAAGGAATAAACAGATAATGAGGTAACAAGTAGGATTCATAGAAAACAGGATTCATAAAACCTTTTTAATACCAACAATACTTTTTGAGAGAATTTAATTCCAAGAGAGATATGATGACATAAATGGTACCCTGGGGTACCAGAAAAAAATCGGCCATTTTGTTGAATTATTTATTTTTTTTTTAGGGCTGTACCCTGGGTTACCAAAAAGTGGGAAATTAATTTTTGTGTGTGTGATTAATTCTTCAACATTCAATTATGGCCATTGTTCTTGTAAAAAAAACCCTCTTCATCCTGTAGTTTTCTCAATTAATCCCTTGTTAACGTTATGAGTAACTATTTTACAGTGTATCATTGATATTGTTTCATGCTGTTATGATACTTGTACACCCTGTATTATTATTTATATTGATTCCCCATGAAATAGCTATCTTGTGTACTGTGTTTTCCTTCTTTTCCGGCCCTTTCCTTTCAGTGCGGCATAGCCCCCGTCACCTGCTGGCATTTTTGCAGCTTGATCCTAATTGCGAAAGGATATTTTGTTCGGCACAAAGTGCACAAAGCTTACAAAATTACGGGATCGAAACTACGTCTACGAGATCGTAACTTTGGCACAGCTAGCGGGCTATTATAATAGTGCGTGTAGTCAGTGCATGAAGCGCTATACTGAGTATCGCACCGTACCACGGGTCAGTACAGTGCGCATACGTAACGCAGTAACTCTGCGGTTGTACTCGAGTGAACGTGAGATGGCGCTACACAACGTGGTACCCCGGGTTACTACGATACCCCGGGGTAGCGCGTGGTGCATCATATACTATTCCTCCTATTTTGCATTAAATATGGCATAAATTGCAATCAACTGGTAATAAGATATGTATCAGCATGCCGTTTACAACATAACTGTACTGATTATTTTTTACAGTGACACCACCACACTTGCAGGCCTGCCTCACCCTATCCATGAAGGTGTTCAAATTTTGAAAAAGGTGAGGAGTGCTCGTAAGACAGGGATAACATTAGGAAGATCATTGCAAGTTATCTGACAAAAGGTGAAATGCAGAAGTGCTTCACAGTTTTGTGATGTATCAGCAGGAAGCACACTTTTACATAGATTTTCCAGCCTCTGGCATATCTTCTGACAGGAAGTACCCTCACACAGGAGGTACTACTACGTTCTAAAAATCTTAAACGCATTTCTCATTTGTTTCATCTAGATTATATTAGATTTTTTTTTTTTTTTTTAGGGCTGCACACTAGCCCATTTTTTCTACTGGTCTGACCTTTGCTGTCGGACCAGCAGGTACCCAGTGTTTCCATTTTTTACTGGTCCATTCCTGAAAAAGTTATTGGTCCGACAGTGATTTTTACTGGTCAGGGACCGTCAGACCAGTGCCAGTGAGCAGCATTGTTTTTTGACTAGGTGTTGGCCTGTGGCTATCTGTCTTGGCTCTGATGACTTCTAAAGCCTTGTCATGAATCTAGCAATGCTGTATCATGACCTAATTATTTCATATTTGTATCAGCTCAGAAGACTTGTAAAAATACTCATTACAGAAACACAAAATTGCTTATTGATTATAAAAAAAAAAAGGATCAGTCCAGTATCTATGTCATCTTCAGATGAGGAGAGGAAATTCCCATAGCTAGTTACTGGCAAAGGATTTTTATACCTCAAGTGCTTTTTATTCTGTACGAAGTGACATAATGACCTTGTTTGCAGGGGTTTGTTTTATGTCACTCAAGTATGACTGAAATAAGATAGGAAAAAAGAAGAAGAAAGAAACCAGACACTGATTTTATTGTTGTTGTTGTTGTTGTTCCTGCTGCTGCTGTTGTTGGAATTGGCATAAAAGAGTTTATCATTACGTTATGAGAATGATACAATTGTATGAACATGTTCAACAGGAATTTTGTCTTTTGGAAGAGGGTTGTAATGGTGTATGATGAACTTCAATCATGGGTTGTTGTTTTTTTGTGTGTTTCTCTCCATGCAGCATGTGTATGTTTCGCTCTCAGAACTTCAAATAAAGCGAGAAGAAGAAATCAACAAGAATCCCCTATCCAAAGTAAGTGTGAATGTGATAGTAAGCATACAAGCCACTGAGCATGTGGCGAGCCTGCCAATTCCACAGAACGGGGAAATATCTCCCCTGCAGATATTCATTTGTGTTTTCTTAGTGCTTCTGTACAGTCTAAATTCATATTTGAAATACACTTGTAGTTACCGTTAAGCATCGTGTAGACAGAACTTGTTGATAGGAACTTGTAGATAAGTGTAGGTGGGGAGGGGGGGGGGGGGGAATACGGGGAGCCTATCCTGGAGTATAGCTACTTTTGAGGATAAGCTTTGTTGTGTGAATGTGCGTCGTAGTTAGGGGCCAGAGTTTATCCTCAAAGATGCTCTATCCTTGAGGATCAACATCTGAATGTAACTGTTGATCCGTCAATGTTCCAGCATGAATACTTTGTCATTGGGCAATATTTATATGAGGTTACGCTGAATAATTTGGTTGATAGAAGCTATGTACAATTCTTGAAATTCTTGTTTTACAGCTCACTACTAAAATATGATACAAAGTTTCACGCATAGTGAAGAAATAGTCTGTCTCAAGGTGGCCATGGAAACCAGTAAGGACATAAAGGAAAATAAAAGAAGAAATGGTTTCTCATTAATTCTCTGGCGTTTATTTTGATATGTAATTCCATACTCGACGATCATTAAACTATAGGCCTACACATGTACTGTCTCGTATCCACAAACAGTGTGAATGTGATGGGGCAACAACATACCTCCCTCCCTCCCCATCCCCCCCCCCATCCCCTGATGTCGTGTCTGTACCTGCACCCAAACTGCCCAAATATTAGTTTATTTCCATGTTATCTCTGCCTGTAGGGTGAAGGGGACATCACATCTTCCCCTGTGGAAGCCCTCTATCAAGCCATGCTTCCCAACTTGCCACAGTACATGGTAAGTCTCCACCAGCAGTGCTGCACAGCGTAGCAACCTGTATATATGTGCCCAAATTCATGAAGGTGGTACAAAATTAAACCATGGTTTATGCAAATTTCTTCAACGAAAATATGATTGACAGATTGCGCACGCTGATGGACGTCCAATAACAATCGTGCATTGATAGGCGCATGTCAAAGAGAAGCCTATTTCACACCTATTCTAGACCATGGTCGAAAACCATGTTTGAACCACCTTCATGAACGCGGGCCATCGAGACTCGAGAAAGCAGCATTTTTTTCATAGATTGTATATCACCCATATTAACCCTATTCTAACTGGGCTATTTGAGACCAAGTTTTTACTGGGGGGGGGGGGTCAATTTGACCCCCCCTTCAGATCTCGGCCGCCGATCGCGCGATCGCCGCAAAATTTTGCCTGAACATAGAGCCGGATGTCAACTACAAGATTACATGTTCATACAATAGAAAAATTTTGATTTCATATTTTTTAATAAATTAATTATGCAAATTAACGCATGAAATCATATTTTCACCTATAACTCCATCAAAAAGACTGAAGGATTATTAAATTTTTGTGTCAGAGTTCCTCAAGACACATCAAACAATTTTCTAGTAAAAAAATAGCGCAATCAAAATCATTTTCTTTTGTTTTTTATTGTTTTGTTAATTTCTTATGTATTTTATTGTTTTTTCGATCTTTTGTTTTCTATTGTTTTTTTGCCAAAATTTGTTGGAGGCACTTTTTCAAGCTTATCTACATTAGAATTGATTTATTTCAATGGTTAAAAGTTGAAATAATCTAATCTATATCAATTAAACAAAAAAACACAGTTTGCATTGGATTTGCACACGAAATCATGAATTCAAGCGTTTTTCGGGTTGACATGCATATGCAAAACATTGCATAACTTCAGAACGGTGTACCCGGACGTCGCAAATTTGGTCTCAAAATATGCGGGAGACTCGAATGAAAAAAGTCATGAAACGACGCGGCAAAATCTTTGCGCGTTGCGGAATCATGGCGCGAAACGTCGAGGGGGGGGTCAATTTGACCCCCCCCCCAGTTAGAATAGGGTTAAAGAGATGAAATGACAATTCATTCCTAAATGATATTTAAAAATCCTTTTTCTTTCTCAATGTCGATAGCAAGCAAATGTTAGCCTCAGAAAGGAGGACTTGATATCGTCTTTGTCAAAATCATGAGTGGGACATGATCTTAGGCTTGCTTGATCAGAGGGGCAGAAAATTTGCTTGGCAACACATATATTACAGTGAGTAAACTCTCATATGTATGTGGCATTGATAATTGCAAGAGAGAATCCGTCTGATTTGTATGTATCCCAGAACTTGGCTTGGATTAGAGGTTACAATTTATTAAGATCAAATGTATCAAGGCAAATTCATTTCAATTTGAAAGACGGCATACTGAGTTGTCTTGTTCTTCCTCTCCACATGTGATTACCCTGTAGAGATAATAAGACCTATTATGTTCAATCTCAAGAACCTCTTCAATCTTTGCTTATGTTTGTACATGTGACATTCTCGCCCCACCAGATCTCTCTGCTGAAGATCCTTCTGGCCGCTGCACCGACCTCCAAGGCCAAGACAGAATCCATCAACATACTGGCAGACGTCCTTCCAGAAGAAATGCCGTATGTCGTGTGCCTGTATTTGTCAAGTCTTGCTCCTGTGTGGTGGTTTCAAGTGAAGGAAAAAATAGTGCTACTCTGTTTAATAACTCAAACAATCTCAGTCTGTGTTGAAATTCAGAAAATGATAAAGGGGCATGTGATAACTTTCATGAGGGATAATTAAAGTCTTACCTCAATTGTTTATTTAGGAAGTTTGGGGGAGGGGGAGGGCAGTAAAAAGTGTCAGAAAAGACAAAACATTACATTTAGTTTTGGCCATAGCTTGCTGGTTACCCTGGTATTTTACCTGAAGTTAATTTTTTTTTCAGAATATATTGATTTTAACACATTGCTTTTTAGATAATGCATATTACAAGGACTCATGGCAGCCATTGTGTGTGTAATAAGACTGGTTTACCATGTCAGTGTGGTTTCAAACAAGATTGTGCTGTACCATGTGATGTTTGTTCCAAGATTGATTTTATGCCTAAAGATATCTAATAACTATGCTTTTACCAAATCATGTGTCTCTAGGCCATGTGTTTTCATGTGCATATTCTATTCTATATCAGCTGGTATCAATATAATGAGCTCGTTTTGCGTATGTAGGTCTAGTCGATACGCACGTTGGAGAGTGATTGCTTCATTTATTAATCAATTTTTCCCCACAATTGTTTTTTTTTTTCCCCAGATGGAAAAAAAATATGGAATGCAACTGTTTTTCTCTTCTATATGTTGTCATCAAGTGTTTACAGTCAGAGAAATTAGGGATATGCAAGATCCAGTTAATGTTATAACTGAGCACAAAGATTACTCGCACAAACATCACCTCTTTTTACATCAGTAATTCGTAAGGCTATGGTGATTATGCACAGATGTGAAACTTGTGTTTCTATGAGAATAGGATCACTTTGAATGTCATTTTGTTCTGTTTTATTTGCACAGTATCACTGTTCTGCAGAGCATGAAGCTGGGAGTGGATGTTAACAGACACAAAGAGATCATCGTCAAAGCCATCTCGGCTCTTCTCCTGCTTCTTCTCAAACACTTCAAACTCAACCACGTCTACCAGGTAAGCATTGTTTTTTTCACATACACGAGTCAAATCTGTCTACAATAATGCTGGGGGTAAACACAAAATGTAATCGCTGTACTAGACAATTGGTCGCTATAGACCAAGCAGTCATTACTGTAGACAGTATGAGTGGTTAGTCATCCACCGAAACCAAATCTGTGGTTACTGATTGCATTAGGTAGATAGTCACTATGCACAGTTTCTTAACCACATGTTTTCTTTTCTGACATGGTTTTTACGGACTGGTGGTTGTTAATAGACTGATGGTTGTCAGAGCAGATTTGAGTGTATAGTAGACAGTATTCAAAATGTTTCAGAAGTTAAGTGTAGAGAAAACATATGGCTACCTTAAAGTGGTGTTGTACATTGTTGTTGAGGTCTGCTATTTTCCTGTTACGTTTGTTTATCAGTCATTCAGTTGATTATGTCAATATGGAAATGAAAATCAGTTTCACTGTCTCGTTAAAAGAATTATAAAGATACCTGACAAAAAGCTGTGAGCTTATACTGACCTCCATCAAACCAAGTCTACATACAATTTCTATGCTGCCAATGCTCGGAGATATCATAAGATGTATTGGTGGTAGGAAATCATGTTAGGAAAACTGTGAAATAGTTTTGATGATGGCAGCAAAATGTTTTAGATATTTGAGATTGTTTCACAAATATTTGTCCTTCCTTCTACCAGTTTGAGTTCATGAGCCAGCATCTGGTCTTTGCCAATTGCATACCACTTGTCCTGAAGTTCTTCAACCAGAATATCCTCTCCTATGTTGGAGCAAAGAACAGGTGAGCATTGCCATCTCCTGGTTATATTTTTGGCAACGGCAAGGAAAATAAGCTGAGAGTCACAATGTTAAAGATAATATAAAGTTTTGGTACCTCAAAATCCCCGAATTTCCTTTTCTTAGTTTGTGTTTCAGGCTAAAGTACCTTTCATATAACTAACACTGTGAGCTAACACTGTGAGACTTACTCACCCCAAAGTGCTCTCACGTCTTAGTAATCATGCAATCCAGAGCCGTTTACTAGTATGCGACGCCGTACGGCGGCGAGGTAGTACACGTATTGTA
The DNA here is from genome assembly GCA_033980235.1 of Diadema setosum. Classification (NCBI taxonomy): domain Eukaryota; kingdom Metazoa; phylum Echinodermata; class Echinoidea; order Diadematoida; family Diadematidae; genus Diadema; species Diadema setosum. Next base: position 43,086,688 of record CM067060.1, read on the forward strand.
CGAAACCATTATTGCATGATAACTGCGACCAGCGGCGTGCAGCCCCATACGCATAGCTAACTGTGACCAGCAGCCCCATACGCATAGCTAAATGGGGCTTCGCATTGTAGCATTCAGGATCATGACAGATTTAGTATCGCGGGTAAATATCAACTTAAAATCTAAAAATTTCTTCAATTTGAAGACTTACCAGTTAAGTTGAAGTATTGAAAACAGGCTTCGGGCAACCTTTGGTTTTGCCAATAGTCCCTTTCTGTTCGAATTGATGACTGAATGTGACTCGGTCGAGAGGACCTTGGGAGAGCTACACTGAATTGACGGCCAGAATCTTATCCATTCATGGATTTGAAATTTGTGCGCATGTGATGTGTGCGCATGCGCTGGCCGTAGTATTCAGTGTATGTAGCTCTCCCAAGGTCCTCTCGATTGAGTCAAATTCAGTTATCAATTCGAACAGAAAGGGACTATTGGCAGAACCAAATGTTGCCCGAAGCCTGTTTTCAATACTTCAACTTAATTGGTAAGTCTTCAAATTGAAGAAATTTTTGGATTTTAAGTTGATATTTACCCGCGATACTAAATCTGTCATGATCCTGAATGCTACAATGCGAAGCCCCATTACGCTATGCGTATGGGGCTGCTGGTCGCAGTTAATTGCATGATTACTAAGACACGAGAACACTTTGGGGCGAGTAAGTCTCACAGTGTTAGTTATATGAAAGGTACTGTGGCGAAGTTGTCCCACTGTCGCAGTCATATATCCCTCTAGTCCTGACACCATATGTGTTGTGAATAACTTTGGTGGTAGATGTGTGTGATGATAGATTGGTGTCTGCGACGAACTTCGGTCAGGATGGCCAAGCTAGGCGCGAGTTCGTTCGGCCGCAATAAACGGCCCAAGATACCAGTTAATTCCTGCTACCGATTTATTTCTACCAGTTATCTACCAGTTCTCCATCAACATTCCATCATACCAGCTTCGCACATTATCTACTAAATTACGTCTACCAATATCTTTACTACCAGTCACCACCAAGGTCCACTCACCTGCACTCACTTAGGATTCTTTGGTAGGAAAAATCACTCTTCCCTCGATGGTTTAACTTCCAACAGGTAGTATTTAATTTGCGAATACTTCCGCACAAACAATCGTTCAATTCGTTTCCGTAATACACATACACAGTTCACCGCGCCGACCTGGTCCCGTTACTTCCAAAGTCCCGAACTTTAAGTCCCGTCTTGGCCTGTCATGTACTTTACACAGATCTAGGCTAGCTAGCAATCAGGAACACACTATCCTGACCATCGCCTTCCTAGAACTGCTTATACACAGCTCAAATTTCGAAAGCTCGATCCAACTCAACACGTACTAAGACATGTTTACCTTATCCGTCCCAACTCGACGTCGAACCGAAATCTTAATTGCCGAATTATATTTTTACTCAATAATTATAAGCGTAGTTAATCAATATTTCCAGCACTAAAACACCAATTAGTTGGAGCAATTCTTACCAAACCCCTACATATTTAGTCTCAAATTACTGGTATCTATTATATCTCTCTGAATCATAAGTCATCTTACCCCCTCTATGCCCCTATGTTACGTAATATTCAACAATCTAACTAAAACCGGGATTTTTGGACCTCGCTTATAGTAACGTCATTACCAAATAATAATCGATTACACTTTAATGCTATCGATAATGAATTATACCCGGCTTATTATACACAAATCAACTAGCGGAAAATGATCGATTTCGCTACAGTACTTTAACCTGAAACACAAACTAAGACAAGGAAATTCAGGGAAACTTTTGAGGTACCAAAACTTTATATTATCTTTAAGTATGCTTATTTCAGAGAGAGCTTATTTAGGTGTGCTATCAGTTTTACCAGAAGCATATAGTCAGTTTTCAACATTTTCAACATTATGCAGTAAATAGCATGCATCTATTTCTTCCTCAGTTTATTGTGCCTTTATATTGTATTCCAATGTATGTAAAATATGTTAATTGTCTTTTTTTTCTTCATGCTATGTTTTGTACACTGACTCTCTTTGTTGAAAATGAGAATGAATGAAATGAAATGAAGGAAGTTTAATGCACCTCGTGCATGTTGATGTGACATGGTGAATGTCATATTAAAAACGCAAGCGAGCACTGTGGTAATAATTTTCTTTGTGAATACAAGCACTTATATATTGCTTGATTTGTAATGAATATCAATTATATCTATGCTTTCAGGATTTAATTTGATATCAAAGCACAAACATCATTGCGAATGTCATGCAAAGGATAATCAGAGATTTGTACTTTAATTTCCATGATATGACATCAGAGCTGGAATATATTTCCATCTCATCTGGAAGTTATTGCTCTTATTATATGTCTATGTCTGTGTCATATATCTAGCATACACGTGATTGACTTCCCATCGTGCGTGATTGGTGATCAGCCCGAGTTGACTGCAGAGAGTTTGGTAAGCAATCTTAACGGGATGGTATAGTTTCAGTTGAGATCGAGCTTCAGATTTTCAACTTTTTTGTGAGATCATGAGAAACCTCTTATGAGATATTAAAGAGCATATAATTCTAAGAGGAATTCAAAGTTTGATTGGTTAAAATTGGTTTGGAAATGGCTGAAATGTCCAAAACAAAGCAGTCCAAATTGAAGGTGGGACCCATCTTTTATAACCAACTTTTATTAGGGTGTTTTGTTTTACTTTATTTATGGATATCTGGGCCATTTCAGAACCAATTTTCTTCAAATAAACTTTGAATTCCTCTTTAAATAGAATAGTATGCTCTTTAACGTTTCATAAAGTGGTTTCTATTAGTATCTCACAAAAAGCTAAAAGCTGATTCCTCTTCTCAACCGATGCTGTACCATCCTTTTTATAATGTTCTTCTAAGTGAATGAAGATGGTATGAAATTGAATTACAATGAGTTACATTTCCATGTGCTTTTCCTTTAATCCCAACATTGTTAAGTACAGAGATGTATCAATCACAGCATGCAAGTCAAATCTTTTTCTGAATGCTCATTGTGTGTGCTGATCTCGTTCAGCCTCAGAGAATCTGGCACATCAAAGATAATGTATCATAGTAACAATGAATCTAAGGTTGTGATTGCACATACAAAAAGAGTTGTCAAATTCAGCTAATTAAGAGCCAATCACTATCTGAGAACCACATGTTGATGTGCCTTCAACTGCTCACTTCTTCTGCAGAGAAGAGCTTACGTGAAAATTGCATTTTATCAGGGTTCCCAGCCCATCAGGGAAATCAGGGAAATTATTTTACCTTTTTCTAGTCAGGGAAAAGTCAGGGAATTTGATAAAAATGCCTCAAATCAGGGAATTTTGATTGGCCCAAAAATTGAAAGTCGTCAGTCAGACTCTATTATATCTTATTGCATATCAACACACATCCATTGGATGACTGGCTGTGTGAAACGGGAAATGAGTTGAAATATTTATCATAGAATTTTGAGACAAAATCAGGGAAAATCAGGTAATTTTGTATTCTTGAAATGCTGGGAACCCTGTTTATAGTTCATGTCACAGTTGTGGTAAAGGCTCCCCCTCCCCCCTTAATTTAATTCCTGTAGGAGGCCGGAGACGCTCAACCATACTGCTGGAGGAACCTGTTCTCCTGCATCAACCTGCTTAGGATTCTCAACAAGCTCACCAAGTGGAAACACTCCAGGACTATGGTAAGATATGAAAGATCTAAGCTTTGTGGCTCTCTCAAATCAGTTTTTCATTTGATTTTATTCAAATTGATCTATTATGTTGTGACTTACCAAATATTAGTGTGATGCCTATGTCAGACTTGCGAAGCAGAGTGTGCAGTGTGTAGAAAGCAGTGGAATTTAGCGTTTTGACTCTCATTGATAAGGTGTACATTACGTTGTCATTTTTATTCAAGTTCATAATAAGACTCTCTTGTCTTGGCTGTGTAAGTCTGTTGTAATATTGTATAATATGCCAGCTTGTCCAGAGACTTACAGTGGTATTTTTATGGACTTGATGAAGACATTTGAAGCATTTTTTCTACACGAAAATATCAATATCATTTCCTGACTTTCCAGATGCTGGTAGTCTTCAAATCAGCCCCCATCTTGAAACGGGCACTGAAGGTCAAGCAGGCCATGATGCAACTCTACGTCCTCAAACTCTTGAAGGTGCAGACTAAGTACCTCGGGCGCCAGTGGCGGAAGAGTAACATGAAGACCATGTCGGCCATCTACCAGAAAGTTCGGCACAGGCTGAATGATGACTGGGCATATGGAAATGGTAATCAAAACCCCATTATTTATCCTTGTCAGCTACTTATCCACTTCTTTTTCTGGTGTCTCCATTTATGCCAATTAATAAAGAATCTTTGAGAAATGATTAAGCTTTTACCACTTCAGACGCTTGCTTCTGTGTGACGGTGACCATTATCAATAAGATTTGCATGTTATCATCAAGACTGCATTTCATGGCAAATAGTTAAAGCAAGAATACATACAAATGATTTATGCTTTCATTCTGTGTTATGACTGCACTTCATTCATGACTAGTCTGTCTTCCATACTGAACTGAATGGCGGGGCAAGCACTTCACATTACAAACAGTCAGAGTCCTAGAGCAAAGCAGCCAGAACTCCACTGACTACTGTCAAATACAGTTGTTCATGATGAATTTACAGTGAATGAAAATAAATCTGATTCACTGTAAGGTGTAAAACTCATGTTTTATATCAGTTACAAGATAATTCTGCTGTCTTTTATGTTGTTAATGCAAGAAAGTTGTAAGATATGCTGTGTACTCCACTTGCAGACATGGACGCCCGTCCCTGGGATTTCCAGGCAGAGGAGTGTGCGCTGAGGGCGTGTGTGGACCGCTTCAACTCTCGCCGCTACGAACACACCTCGTCATCGACCCCACTCCATCCGGAGCTGGCTCCAGTGGACAACAACCTACAGAGCGTGCTGAGCCAGAAGGTGGAGCTGAGCGAGGAGTTCAAGCGCTACTACGAGGTCTGGCTCGACCGGGAGGTCTTCTCCACCCAGATCAACTGGGACCTGCTCCTCAGGGACAAGATCTACATATGACCTGGTGTCAGAACATTGGGTGCATCAGACGCTCCCCTAGAGCGTCCCGTACCATGACCATGCCAGAGGAGTGCTCAAATGCTCCCAAAGTATATAATACTGTACCATACTGAGCCAAATGTGGACAACTTTCTGATGTGCTCCAGAGAAAAGCATGCTATGCTTTACCAGAAGTTGGCATGAGAAGAATACACTACATGACACGCACTGCGTCATAATGCAAAGAGTTGATTATCTTCGTATGGGACTCCTGTATGTAGCGTAAGCATGCCAGATGTATGATCCGTCACTACAAAATGTGTGAACCCCTCTGACTCAAGTCCAAAGACAACTCGTGAGGTACGCTATCTCCACAGAGCACTCGAATGCTCCCAATCTGGCATAGTATGGTACAGTATGCTGTCATTTAGTTTGGTTCGGTTCGCTTTTGAGCTTTCAAACACCCCCATTGATAGATGGTCTCAGTCGCTGGACTTTGATGGACTTGCAACCTACAATGTATATGACTGATAGTCATGAGCTACAGTGGTTCTCTTGGTGCATATCTCTTTATACTTTTTTCTTTCAATATGGGGGTCAATGGTTCTAATGTCTTTTCCTAGCTACAGCAGCAGATGGTAGTATTTATTACACAGCGTTCATATCTCAATGACTGTACATATATTGCTGCACCCTGCTAGCCAGGGGAAAGTTACTGTTCATAGCATATTAATCGGTCGTGCATTTACTGTTGTCAAAGTTTCTGCTCAGCACATCCCATAGGTTCAGAGACTGGAATTCATAAGCTTGATTTTTGTTCAGAGTGATGGCGGAATTCAGCTGCGTAGAAAACGTGCAGCCATATCAAAAGCAATATATTTCATCTCATATGCCATATACCTTGAGAGACCTGACAGAATCACCACAAATCCAACCTCTCATGTGAAAAAGACTGTCCATGTATCGAGAGCCATTTCTTTTCTTTTTTTTAATGGAATGGTTGAAACGTGGATTTCAGTCATGCTGTAATAGGCATGGGCTTCTGACCAGAGGAGAGGAAAATTGACTCTTCCCACCAAAACTGTTGCTTGAGGTATTTTTGTGCATGGGCAGACGACATTCATTTCAAAGTGACTGTACATCCACCGTTTGTTCGGCATTGTTTAAATTGGAATTAATCGTTTTGGAAGGAGACACAAAATATGTTCTAGGAACAGATCCGCAGCTTTAGAATATTGATTTATAAATCTATTTTAATACTTATTTCAAGACATATTTTTGTTTGGGTTATTTTTTTTATTTTTTATTTTTTGAAGTGAAAGAGGGGAAGGAAGAGTTTGGATCATTTGTTACTCTGCTGCAAACTAGCCCATTGTCATTTAGAGAATATATGATGACTACTCTTTGTACAAGTGAAAGTTTATGATATATTTTGTGTCAGTAGGTAACATGTTTTGAAGATCTTGAATGTTAACCTGATGACTTTATGTCATCATTAGTAATCATTCTCTTTAACCCTAAAAAGACTGGGGGGGGGGGGGGGGGGGCCTAAAAGGCCCCCCCCTCGACATTTCGCGCGATTACTCAGCAACACGCAATGCTCTCGCCGCGATGCTCTATGACTTTTTTCTTTCAAGTTTCCCGCACATTTTGACACCAAATTTGTGACGCCCGGGGGTACGGTTCTGAAGTTACATAACTTTTTATACATGCACGTGAGACCGAAAATGGCTCAAAAATGTGATTTTGTGTACAAAGTCAATACAAATTGAGTTTTATCACATGGTTCATATAAATATGCTTATTTTTACTCTCAATGGCTAAAATCAATTTGTTTTAGTAGTATTATGCTCCAAAAAGGGTCTGCCACAAATTTTGCTGAAAAAACAACAAAAACAAAAGGTCGAAAAAACAAAGAAATACATAAGAAATTCATAAAACAATAAAATAAATAAGAAATTAATTTTGATACCGAATTTTTTTTCAAGTACATTTGCTAAGAATGCTACAAAGAATATCTAGACCAAAAATGAGCACTTTTGGAGCTTTATTTAGTGATTTAGATAAAAAAGTCTGATTTCTCGCATAAATTAGCATAATTAATCAAAATAAAATAAAAGAAGACTATTTTGGAAAATTTAAATATACGATCTTGTAGATTACATCGCACACTACCATTGTGCAAATTTCCGCGGCGATCGCGCGATCCACGGCCGAGATCTTAAGGGGGGGCCCTTTAGGCCCCCCCCCAGTCTTTCGAGCTACCAAAATAGCCCAGTCTTTTTAGGGTTAAAGTCATGAAACCCACTGACTATCTGTACCTAACATGCTCATTTGTGAGTACTGTAAAAGTGGATGTTTTCGCGCGACTTATTTTTCACACTTGGCTGAGTTAGAAGAGTTTCGCGTGTTTTTAATTCCGCGAAATGAAGACATCATGCACAGGAACAAAAATATTTGTGTGCTTTTATTTTCGCGCTAGTTTCTGGTAGCGCGAAATGCGCGAAAATTCCAACTCCGCAAAAATTTCCACTTTTACAGTAGTGTATACTATCAGGTCTGGTTTGGGCTTTTGTTTGGTGGTATACATCTTTACCATTTCTTCATTTTTAAAGAATATTTTGGTACCAGAAATATAGCTATCACTCACAGTTAAGATGGGCTTCATGGCCTGTCTGTGAGAATTCTGCAATCAGACATGGTCAAGGTCAAAAGGTCAATGAGCTTGTCTGATAAGTACTGTACTCAGAGTATCGTGGTGTACTCTCAACAACTTTCCACAGATTTGAGCTAGGATTTCAGAACTCGCACCACAGGTACAGCACCTAAAGATGAAAGTCATGTTTGAATCTTGGTTAACTAGTTCCTCCTGCAATTCTCTGAGAGCCTCCACTGACCCCAAATGAGATTCTTTTTGGCAGGTTGATAGAGAACAAACAGGTTGGTGTTAATCCATCTGCACAAAAGCAGTCAAGCGCTACATGTATATCCTTTCCACATTCAACTACATGTGCTATCGAACAATGCAAATTATCGATCGTGCTGGAGGTATGGATAAAGCGTGCACTGATGGACTCACAATCTCTTTTGTTCTACATGAAAGAGACACTTGAATGGGGTCAGCAAATGCAGAATTCTACTGAACTCAACCTTGATTGCTATGTACATCTTCATACGAGTTTTATAGCAAAAATAGTGCACACTACACTGGAAAAAAAAGGCAAATAATGCTGCAATACATGCAGTTTTTCATACAGAAAAAAAAAACCCAGATATTGATAGAAGTAACTCCTAATCTTTCTGTCACAGCCATATTTCTGGGCAGCATAGCACAAACAAACATGAATTTAGGCCACGAACGAAGCCACTCTTGTCCACATTTTGGGAAACTGGTATACCAGGTTTCCGTAAGGAACAGGTTAAAGTTGGACAAGGTCACAAAGGTCAAAAGGTCAATGAACTTATATTGAAAAACACTATAATCACAAATTGCAATATGTGGGTGAGAGTTTGCTTGGTGTTTGCCTTGTTCTTTAAAGACCTCATGGAGGGGCATAGTACTTTACTTATGTTGGGCCAGGCAGATGTACTGTAGCACTGGCAGGTAGAAAACAAAACACTAAACAAAAACATTTATTATTAACTCGTCCCTGAATAGTTTCTGCAAGCAGCGCACTAAGAGTCACAATCACAGGGGTGGAGTCACAATTTTTCACTCTTTCTCTTGTCTTAATGAGGGTATTTCTGTTACCTTACATGTACATTGATGTACAATGCTCATATCAGTGTTTTATTCCCCCCCCCCCCCCAAGATACAGTTTGCAAGGTGAGGTGGTATCACGTCGCTGATTGTCTAAAAAAACAGGCTAAGCTGTCTATAGAGTTGAGTCACAATATTACCCAGGCAGACACAAATTTTCTCAACTTATTTAAAGGCCATAGTAAACATTCAGATTATTTGGGTTTTAATGTGGTTTTGATCGAATCAATTTTGTTTTTGTTTTTTTCCTTTTTTTCATCTGTGGCTTTTATCTCTTCAAAATATACTTCTTGCATCTTGTCTTTATATTAAACTGAAATCTAGTACCAGGTAATTGAAATTAGTGGTGCAGATTGAGGTTATGAAAGAGTCTGATTAGGCTTGAGCATTCAGTACCAGGTAGATACAAGATATACTGTATACGCCGTTATTTTCGCGTACAGATATTTTTGCGAATGAGGAGGTCACAGATTTTTTCGCGAGATGTTGTTTTTGCGAATTGACACCTACGCTAATTTCAATGTGCTATTAATCTAGCTTCTGGCAACATTTTCGCGTGCTGTTAAATTTGCTATCCAACTGTGATTCGCAAAATTCGCAAAAATAGAATCCTTGAGAAAATAACAGCTTATACAGTATTTCATTGAAAATGTCTGCAAATCTAACCCAAAGAGAGAAGACTGTTTTAAATTGAACTTCTTGTAAAGCCTTATGACGAGAACTGGGATGGTGTATAACTCCTTGTTAACTTTTGATGCAAAATTATTTATCATCCATATTTTATGTTCCTCTATGTGCTGAGATTTGCTCAAACCTAATGTGCGTGTGCTTGAAACATCTGAAGCTAAATAACAGATTAAAAAAAAAAAAAAAAACTTACATGAAGTAAAAGTGAAATTTCATCTCAATACAAAACACAACAATCCAGAGGTTGTGCTGGCTACTAAAACACGGCCTTTTGACACCATGTTAATGACTTGATTACATTAGAATCATTCTTTAAGATTATGATGCATTGTATTGGTCTGAATTATGTGGATATTCACTGCTAAATATTTCTATATCCAGTTAATTCAAAATGTCTGTCTCTTTGGGGTACAGTCTCCTGCGAGGGAGAGATGGGTGAGGTTTGATGTGGATGGTGATGATGATGAGGATGATTATTATTATTATTTTATTTATTTAAATCCTACATCAGTTCTTGTACTGTTAAGCAGTGTATATCGTTAGCATATTCTTAATAACTGTGTTAGCTGAACATAATTCTTACCAGATGCTAAGCTCAAGCACAGGAAAGTTCTTTGCCTCTGGTTTACACTTAGGATTTGTATTGTTTTGTTTTGTTTTTGGCATATGAGTAGAAAGATGAATGGTATTAAAAAGTTTTGTATGAAAAGCAAATTTGCTGTGATATCTAACATGAGAAATATTTTCATCAGATCTAAAACAATGTTTGCTTTTTTTTTCACCCAAATCTCATATGAATTTGTCAATAACTGTGGGGGGAACTTTTTAGAAGCATTTCCAGTGCATGTGCAGATATCCCAACTGTTCTGTGGTGCTTACCTCTCCTTTGGTTGATGAGAGTCACAATGCACTGATCCCAGGGAGATTTGAATGTGCATATGTATAAATGTGTACTTATCATTGTTGTATTTTGTGTAAATAGATGTCTGTTATTTAAAATGAAATGAAACAATAGAACATCATCTAATGGTATGCAACAGTGTGCATTTATTGTATTTTGCAGCATTACCCCATGGTTGAGATGAATGAAATGTCTGTGCATGCAAAGTGCATAATGCTGGAGTAATACAATGTGCAGGATATGCAGCGAGTAAAATTACACTTTTTTGGCTGGCAATGGGGAAGACTTTTAACAAGCATAATGATCAAATTAGCATCCTGGACATGTTTCTTACAACCACTACACCTGTAAGGAGTGACTGATTTGAGAATGTAGAGGAATAGAGAGAGAGAAGGTTATATTACATCTTTCACTATCTATCAGCTATCTATTATTTCTCTCTCTCTCTATAAATAAATAGATATATATGTATATATATATATATATATATATATATATATATATATATATATATATATATATATATATATATATATATATATATATATATATATATATACATATATATATATATATATATATATATATATATATATATATATACAATTGTATATAAAATCTTGGAATTTTCCACGTGTTGGACTTCAAATGTTATCATTATAAGAAGAATGAGTCTCAAATACACCATCTGTCAATCCAACAAGAAGGTTTTTCGATTCACAAAATTTTAAACCCGCCTCGGGCCTTCGTCAGTGTAGTGTCATTCTTTATATATATATATATATATATATATATATATATATATATATATATATATATATACACACAGCTGTATATCTGCACACGTATGAGTGTGTTTGTGTGTGAATGCACATGTGAGAGAGCAAGAGACACAGTGGAGAGAGAGAGGGGGGGGGGAGGGAGTTAGAATTGCAGAAAAACAGAGATAGAGAAAAAAGTGCTTGATGGCTTGGAATAAAGAGTTGGGCCTGCTGAAATAAGGTGACCTCCTTGAAAGCACTGACAACTATTTTCTGACTATTTTCTATCATTGTATGTTTTTGATAATCCTTCAATTCTTTGACATATTTTATTACATAGTCCTCTTCACATTTTTCCGGCCAGAGCTGCTGAGATGTCGGGCTCATTTTTGTGAAATGCCTCATAGCATGCCTAAGCCGCCGTGTATTTTGTCTATACTGCATCAGACAATAACATTTTATTCCCGTCCCTTTTTCAGACGTGCGAACTATGGGACATGCATTGCTCTTTGTTTCTTGTATCCTTGATACGCACTCTGTCTCACTTTATTTATCGAATAATCCCTGCATGATAAGGCGCTTCATCAATGAAGGCCTTTATCCAGTGACTCCAAATAATAAAAGGGGCCGTCCCATTGGGGCGATCGTTGGATAGAGCCTACACAATGGTCAGGCCGAGCGCGCAACAGGCGGGACCATCGACCGACTCTGAAAATAAGCACGGGGTAATAGTCTGAATTCAGTCCGTGTTTTGACTTCGCATGGATCGGTTGATTAAAGTGAATTAACATTGTTTCATTTTGGCCCCAAATAAAAAAGCAAGTGTTTTGAGTCCTCCTAGAAATGAATATGTTACAATCGGGTTTGATTGGGCCTGAAATTGATATATTTCAAGAAAGACGGCTTGCTCAGAAGACAAGTAGATTTTTTTCTGTGAGCTGTGAGTTATCAAAAGTCTCTCACTTTATTTTTATTCTCCTTTTGGAAGTCTTTTGTAAAACTTCTCCAACATCCGACTCGAGTTATTACATTGTAGTAGCCATCAGCCTCTCGTAAAACTACATCTAATTTAACTTCAGGCCTACTGGGTTTTTTAAAGTTATAGCACGCTTTGATTAAAGACTATACAAACTTTACTTTGGTAACCATAGCGACATGCCTCGTATTGACGCTACCTGTCGTTTGTGTATTGTAGCTCTGCGTGTGTTCATCGTTCAGGCGCTTGTGTATGTACCGGTAGCGATCCGCGTACCCCACCGCCAGCCTAGCCGCCGCTTGCCCGTCGACCGTACCCGATACCGTGGCAGTACCGATACCCGGTGCATGCGTTCAGTGTGTGGTATGGGACAGCTCCAGCTTACATCGTGATCCGTTCCTCTAGTGTTTCTATATCGATTTTGATAAAGTGTCTAGGACAAACACGTCATAACGTCAGAGTCAATATTGCTTGTTGGATAATTCCTCTAAACTGCGAGTTTCCAACAACACATAATATTGAGGGAGTTGTAAGAGTCGCCACTCTGAGATGTAAGTATCGAGAATCAGTGCCAAAATCGTAATTTTTCTGGTCTACGTCTGGGACGCGCGTATGCCTGCCTGCGCGGCTGGATGATGGGGACCAGACGGGATATTACACTAATTTAGATCTGTCGACACGTTAGACCGTTAATTTAGAAAACGTACATCAACACCATGAGCCTGTAGATAATGTTGATAGATTTGGGAGTAACAATGCAATGGGGGTAGAGTCTACAGATTTCTAGATCTAGAATCTAACATGTTAGACTTCTAACACAAGTTCACAACTGACGAGTGATCGTTGCAATTAAGTTACATGAACTTCTGTACTAACTCGTTAAAGATCCTCTTCCCTAGTTACTAGTATAGTAGAAACTCTAATTGTTAGATCTAGGCCTACTATTAATTTCTACCTAACGTACGTTATGGGTCGTTAGGCTGGCTTAAAAGTTTAGAGTGTTCTAACTGTTAGAATCTATCTAGAGAAGTCTAGATAGATTCCCCCCCCCCCCCATAATGACGTTAGGCCCCCCACTTTTTTTTTTTCCCTCGGAAGTGCGTATTAAACTCAGTGGCACGTAATGTTAGAAAGAAATAAAAGTGTGAGCGCAGTACCACTAACGCGTTACCACTAATACCAGGCTTTCTTTTTGTCGTGAAGTCCATTTTTTTTTTTTTTTTTGCTTGTCAGCTGAAGAAACCCCAGAAGTGGCATCAGAAGCTGCGCTGAAGGCCCTTTTTTTTTTCCCCACAAAGATTTTATTTGTGGGACCTATTCTGCACTTATCGATGTTGCATCTTGATGATATTTTTTGTCCAGACATGTATGTACATGTTGATGCACAACAGAACATCTGTGAATATTGACAGCATTGTTGGATTGGCGGGGGAGGGGGGATAATCTTTGGAAACATGTACAGTAGATGTGAAACATGTCTACTTTCACCCAATTGAAATGATAGCAACAATGGGGATGGGGGCACCATTGTTGATAACTTGTTTCATATGTACCGTACATGTAAGTTCAGATCATGTATGCTCGACATGTACATGTACATGTAATGTTTGACCAGGAAGGTGGGAATAGACTCCCTGGTTTGACAGTGACATTTTATATGAGTGTTTAAAAGGTACTTGTATCAGGTAAGGATGTACATACCCACATATTCACCATTGATGTATCCTTTGCAGTAAAATGCTATCCAAAAGATAAGTTCAGAAATTAACTAGCCAGAATTAATGGAAATTTATGATATCTTGTCATGGCAAATGACACTAATAATCTACCTGCTGTCACAAGTCAACTTTGCATTTATAGATTGATCACTGCAGTGAATGGGGTGGACATACTGAAGTCAATTTAAAAATCTTTAAGCAGAGTCTCAAGTTTACAAACTTTGTACTGTACATGTACTCATTCTTACTTTACAGATGCCAATGAGGATATGAAGGTGTCCTTGGGAAGGGTCCCAAGAATTCATCCATATTTCTGAGCAAATTGTGCAGTTGGATAAACCCGTCCATTGTCCCTCAAGGCCAAGTCATCATGGTATGTACAATCTGTGCACAGTTTCTTGTAGAAATGTTAGTCGGAAGTAAATATGCTTACAAGAATTCTTTGTACAATTATATGTGGTATTTTTTTCAGTGTCTTTAACAAATTTATGCATTGGCAGATATTAGTGAAATCAATAGCCCATAGAAATATATTGCCTCCCATAACACAAATGCATTGTATCATACATACTATGTATCATATGTACAGTAAAGGTCAAAGATTGCATGTTTTTCTCGTCAAAAGTAGTCATTACCGGTACTCCTTTCTCATCCTGTGGAATATGGTTATTTGAAAATCCAGCAACTCAGAAAATTGCCTTACAGGTTCCAGTTAATACACCATACAGTGTATAACATAAACATGTACAATACAATATACTGCATGAATATAATCATGCAGCTACACAGAATGAGATCGAGGAAAATGTTCCTGCAGTGTATTATTCATGAATACATTTGATTTAATTTAATTTAATTTCACTTATTTCCACATTGAAAACAACAATCATTACATTTTCAAGTCATTATATACAGTGGACTCCCGTTATAATGAAGTCCTCGGGACCGAATGAATAAACAATAAAAATACATAGAATTGATAATGTTGCGGCCCTAAATTTTATTTCGTTGTAACCGGAATTTCGTTATAACCGTGTTCGTTATAACGGGAGTGCACTGTAGTATAAACATCAATTGCACAGATAGTATCTGCAGTCACTTTTGCATTCCCAGACTTTGAAATTTTTCAGAGATTGCATCTCATTATTGGGATGGTTAGTTTCTCTTGATTCTTTGTATTGCTATGTACAGTACTTCAAGAAGAAGTACTTCAATTAGAATACTGATAGTTTGTGTAGTGATTTCATTCTAATGGTGTATGAAATCAGCAGTGATGTGATGATGTGACAGTGACATTGCTTTGGTAATGAGTGCTTTCATTATTTGTGATATATCAGTGCTGAGCTGCATTGTAAAGTTTCTTGACTGTAGACTTTGATCCCAAATGGGGGTAAACAGAAAATATTTTATGAATACTACATACAGTATAACTTTACAACATCCAAGAGAGAGAATGTCAAAATCCTCAATCCTTATTTATAATACAGTAACTACAATGTTGATGGTTTTACTTTGGGCATTGTATTGATGAGACAGTGATTGATTTTGGACAGCCAGCTTAATGCCATCTTAGACCAAGTTACTAACCGTAACATGACTCTTGTAACTTTTTCCTAATTTGCCAGTCTACATAATCGCTGTAATCAACACACACATAAACACACACACACACTCACATACACTCTCACCCTCACTCTCATATTCAAATAGACATTGCCTGTCATAGGAAAAGGAAATAAGTGCACTATGGATGAAAGAGAAAATGTGTGGTGGTTGTGTACATGTAAATATGTAGTAAAATATTTTGTTGTTGTTCTTGCAGCCTGGCAAGAAGGGATTCAGTCGCAGTGCCAAGGCCTTGCCGAGGGGTCGAAGCCGAAGCAAGAGTCCCAAGAAAGGAGGAAAGAAGAAATCCCGATCAGCTTCCCCTAGCCAGAAGAAGCCAGTAGATCTAATGAGTCCTGCTGCCATGACCAATGCCTACTACATTGCCCATGGACCTGTTGACTTTCTGGACATTCGGGGCTTTGGCTGGCCCAATGCCCCAAAGGGAAAAAAGAAAGGGAAGGGCAAGAAGAAGAAGAAATGACAAACTGCTTGCCATAAACCCTATAGTTTATAGGTGGCATCATGAAGGCAGTAGACATCATGTCGGAACTGAAGTAAAGCCAGTTGACATACAAGTGTACCGCTGGAGTGGTGCCAGAAGAATCCCCTAGTATATGTTTTGAATGAAAAAATTGAATGACAGTGAAAAATTCAGGAGGCTGGTGAGTCCACAAGTCTGAGGATGTTCATTTTCTTTATTATTATTTTTTGGTGTTTGTTTTGTGTTTGTTGTTGTTGTTGTTGTTGTTTTTAATACGAAGGTGAGTACCAGGAGGCAGACCTTTTCTCACTGTAAAAACCCCTTAGGGCCAGTGATTTAGGCCGAGTCCTTTGGAGGCCATGAAGTATGGTTTGTCCCAGAAATAAATCTGGAATGATCATGAATATCAAGTTGCTTGTGTGATTTTGTTTCCAGAGAGGGTGTGAAAAGACAATTAAAAGAAAATTGCGCACAATTTGATATGTTATGTACAGGTACATGTACATGTGCAGTAAACTTGCAGATGTTGTTTTTGCAGACCAAGGCAGGCAAACTGATAATCCCAATAATTCCTTTAGAAGCTTACAAAAATGGAATGTTTGTAATATACATAGTTTGAATCAGAATGATTGCGTAAATACTGAGCTGAACATACAGTAAAGGCAATTACATGTACTTCTCGCAGTACACTCTGTATACACACACATTCAGGTGTGTCAGTTTGATGTGAATTTTCTATGAAGTACACTGTATTGCGAGATAGTGTAGTGCTGTATTTATTGTCCACAAGAGATACATGTACCAGGTGAGAACTAAAAGTGTATACAAACATGTCATGAATGTTCTTAACGAAGTGTGCCTACATTTGTACATGTGCATATCTTTTTGTTCACATTTCTTCTTCTTTTTTTAACATGAAGAAATATCTGCTGCACTATCAAAATGATCAAAGATAACTTTATGCAGTCCAGCAATTAATCATTGGACTTTATCAAAGTTTTACAGTACTGTATTGTTAATGTGATACATATAATTCAATACTTGTGATTCAATCAGTGTGAGCTTTGTGACTTCTGGATTGATAATGAAGTCTTGCAAGCAATGTTGTAGTCATAGTCAATACAAAATGCACCAGTTTTGCCTGTTTCTATCTCTAATGGCAAGAGTAAATGGAGTTCTGAATTCACCAAATTATAGAAGGGCTTTATTTTTGTAAAAATGGGGTGTGTTTTACTCACTAGAGTAGAGTACCCCCTTTCCAGAAATTGTGTATAGAAGATGTTATGTTTCATTCACAAAAGGGGAGAATCCTACCATAAATTGTGTACAGAATTTTACTCAAATTACAGTATTACATTCAGAAGTAAAGGTTGTTACAGTACACCGTTTAATGTACATTGTAAATCTTGTCATCAAGGTATTGTATGCATTCCCTTGTCTTCGATGTCTCAGAAGTGTTGTTATCTTTGTACTCATACAATGTATTGACATTAGTAGCAAAATCATCTCTAAAATTTTTCGTTTGCTGGCAGTATTGCATTACTGTTCATTTTTCTCAATCCCTATTCTACAGTAATTTGTTGAAATTGGGGGCATACATGTACATGTACATACGTATAAAATCAGCAGTTGCCTGCAGCCCCATAGTACAGTGTATACAAACTGCCCCATACTAAACCACCGCCTTTTGGTTCATAATGGTGTGTTTGTACAGTAGTCTACGTGTAATGTACCTTGTCCGATACAATCAGAATAAAAATGTCTGGCAGTGTCAATTAACCAAGTAAAATGTTACATGGTATATCAAATAGATACTATTATGCACTGCTTTTATTTCGTTATATTATTGCCCCTTGGAATCTCATCTTTTTACTATTATCCTTGAAGCAAAAGATATGCCCTTGGAGGCAGTGATATTGGCATTGCCCTGAAAAGCATTCCATGATGCGTATATTGTTGGAGATATTGCATTAATCTAAACATCATGTCTAATTTTTTAGGAGATATTGTGTGAATGCCTTCAGTGTAGATTCTGGGCAAATGAACATTTATGTCTTTGCGCATCCATAAAAGATTACAAATTTGCATTTGGTGGATTGAGTGAGCCTTAGAACTAAACAAATTGTGGGTGCAGAATGATTTAGATACACTTATATACAGTCAGCCTTGCCCAAGTCGAATCTACAGTATTTGGACTGAAGAAATAGTTTTGACTAAGAGAAAGTTTGACTTACAAGGGATTAAAATCAATGGAATATTTAAAGAGAAGAGGACTTGAAAAGACCCTTGACTTACCAACTAATGCGAGGTCGACTTACGCAAGGTTGACTGTATAATATGTAGTTATGTAATAATATGCTGGTGAATGGATTTCAGAATATGTTATTTGTGAATAAACATTTTCACTGTATTTCTTTCTTCAGTATCTGTTAAGTTTGCATTACTGACTCCATTGTGTAGTCGTAGTTGCCTGTAAATTTAGGGCATTTACAGTAACTGGCAAGGGATTTGTCTCGAGCATCTGTGATGCCTGTTGCAGGTAGAAGGTGGAATAGATAAATGTGAAGTTATTGATGTCAATATTTTTTTTTTCAGTCCCTGAATATTGCTGCTAGGAGTGTAACCTGCCTCTGCTTCTTTTCAGGGATTGGTGCTTATTGATTTACATGTTTTCCCAAAAGAATCGTTCCTTTGTGGTGTTTACATGTATTTCTCTTACAAAATGCGTACAGCATGCCAAACAATGCACAGATGCTGCTGTTACACATTCAATGTCTTATAGTACTACACTGTGTGTCATGATAATGACTATGCCGTTCAATTTCATGTAGAGTGACAGAAAGAGCTGGGACTGGGAGAAACACATCAACTAAGATAATGTACAGTCTGTATTCGACTTCTGCATGTACAAAGGAATAACTACCAAGTTAGGCTATTTGGGAGTGTATAAATTGGATTGTTTTCCCCATCATTAGCCGATGATTTGGCGCTGTCAACTAAGGCAAAGTTGACTCTGTTAGCTGTTTAAACAATACGGTCATTGATCAACTTCACAATTGCTGGCCGTCTACACATAATAAAGCAATTGTGGAAATGAATGTAATTTATATAGATACAATACACTATTATGTAATAAAGATCTATATTCAATGTGTTTATTTCATTTATCCTTTTGAGTCTCGTGAGTCATTTTTGAGGTCCCATTCTGATGGTGTGTGCATAGTTGAATATGCAGCGTTCAAATTTGTGTCTTTCAAATTTGTGAGTGTCTGGTGGTTCAGTGGGGTATAAATTTGTCACTGAATACTTGTTGGAAACTGACTGCTTTGTTGTCGCTCCAAGCTGCTGAAGGGCGCCCTCATAGATGTGTATTACAACACAAATCAAGGGCGCCCTAATACTAAGTCTTTGCTCCCATTGTTTCTATGTACATGTATAACATGCTGAGTACACAGCTCTTTTCTAATGATGAGTAATTATAGGCGTTTGTATATCAATGTCTGTTTGGCTAATATCGCTACCTTTAGCTTGCTTATCCCGACTGACAAGTAATTAGTGCTTAGTAGTTCCAGGGAATGTTCATCTCGCCTCCCTGGTAGTTTCGTATCCATCTTATTGCTCCTTGCCGCAGCTTAACTTTTCAGGTCTTGAATACATGTACAGATCATGACATAAGAAAAGTTTGTTTCAGCTCTTCACTTCTGTCTGTTTTCTCCGTCCCACCCCTTGTGATATTATTCAGTTCAGCTTGGCACCATGAATTACTTTGCATGATATTTCATCCGAGAGGAAAAGTCCCCCCCCCCCAAAAAAAAAAAAAAAAAAGATAGAACAAAGAAACCAAAACTGAGTGAATTTTCACAAGGACCTCTTAACTTGTATTTATATTCATTGGATCATTTATTTCTGTATTCAAACATCAAAAGGCAGAGTGGTACAAGGAGCAGAGTGAAAAAAACAAAACAACAAAAACAGACAAGCAGAACAATCTTGAGATATAGCAAGGTGTTAAGTGCATACAGAAACAGTACGTAAACAGGGAACAAAATGCTGATATAGCTGTGCCAACAAGAATACTTTTAATCTTCCATAGGGTCCCGAGAAGATATTTTCGATGAATATAATTCTATTCATGTTGATAATTTGAACTCAAAAGTGTAATGACTGATAAAAATTCTGTGTGAAATATCTGATATGGAGAATTACAGAAAGTCAGGAGAAAAATGTTTAACTTATTTCTAAAAGATAATACGTGTATACCCAAAAAGGGGTCCACACTGAAAAGCACCTCTATGAGAAAAAATCATTTGCAGTAATCAATATTGAGCTTTGATAGATACAGTGTATAATTTTTTTTTTTGGACCTAAGCACAAATATTGATGTTGGCTGTATTTAAAACAAATCCTGTAAAAATACTGAGGGGACAGTCCATTAATTGCTTTATAAACCATGGAATATAAAATTCAATGACAAAAAAAGTGTAGATTCAAACAATTTATACCCTATACATGTTCCCAGGGGCTATGCGAATAGCTCTATATTGCAATTTTTGTAAAGGGGTTAGTACTTTGCAGCTGCCGTATACATGTTATATCCCCGTAATAAAAAATCGGGAGCATGATTGCGTTATATACTATTTTCAAACCAGATAATATGGGTGAATAAAAAAAACTTACCAACGTATTTCGTGTGATACCGTAACGTTTTCTACATGTAAATCCCACTTTAAAGAGACTGTTTACCATTGGGAGCAGTCGTAAAAAAAGGGAAAAAAAATGTTCGAGTTATGACATAATGATGGATTATGCATAGTTAAGTTGTCACAAAGCATTCTACCATAATAACATTTCGCAATAAAGCCACATTATGATATATGGAGATATCACCAATTTTTTCAATAGACCATAACTTTAGACGGTCTACTCTATAGAAATACTATTAATGAAACTATTGTTCCCATTTTGTTTGCAATGTATACTACAATGCACTGTACTTAGCATTGATTATACTGATTAAATTTTTTACATTGGTTGTTTCTATCCGTAACTCACATTTTAGAACTACACAGCATGTGTATTTAGAAGCAATAAGGCCTTTTGTTCATCTGCATATGGCAAATATAAAGGATCCGAAATCATACCAAGGTATACTTCGTGGATGGTACTTGCCGAATGTTTTTCCATTAACAAACATTAATACGTACATGTAAAAGTCATTAATTTTTTAACATTCCTTGAGAACCAAATAACATCCAAACACTCTTGCGGTGTATCACAATTAAGACTCAGTTTAGAAATACCCAATCATGCAAAAACACTTTGTAATTCATAACGACCTGTTAAATATTTTCGTCAAGAGAGGGGACGCACGTCATGACACCAACGGTTACAGTTCGTTATTCCGAAGGTTTGTTATTCCGAAGGTTCTTTTGTCCGAAGGTTCGTTATTCGTGATTCTTTATTCCGAAGGTTCGTTAATCCGAAAATGTGATAAGGTTTGTTATTCCGAAGGTTCATTAATCCGAAAATGAAATAAGGTTCGTTATTCTGAAGGTTCGTTAATCCGAAAATGAAACAAAGCTCGTTACTCGGAAGGTTCGTTACGGACCCTATTTCATTTCGGATCAACGAACCTTCGGAATAACGAACCGTATTTCATTTTCGGATTAACGAACCTTCGGAATAACGAACCCTATTTCATTTTAAGTTTTAAGTTTCTTTATTTCACCACACTGAGCAAGGAACATATTAAAAAACAATACATACATCAATATTCGGATACGATTACAAACATATCAATAATACAGTGAAAAGGAAAAAAAATACAACAGAAATAGATTGACGATTACACATACATAGGTTTAATAGATATGCTATGGAAGGTAGCAGCCAGAAAGGAAATGTCCCTTATACTTAGCTGACCTAAAATCATTCGTTCAATTTCAATTATCTATTGTGTTCAAATTGAAGTAAAACGTAAGAACAGGACAAGACAAGACAAGACAAAATAAAACACACAATGACAATAACACAATACGGGATGTCTTGAAAAGAGAGTTTTTTTTGTAACCAGATTTAAATGTATTCAATGAGTTAGCATTACGAATTGCACAGGGGAGAGAATTCCACAGGGTAGGACCAATGTAAATGATAGATCGTTGATAAAAAGAAGTGCGGGATAGAGGTAGGTGAAAATCATTCGCGGATCGCGTGCTATAATTATGAATTTGGTTATTAAAATTGAACAAATCTAAGAGAGTCTTTGGTAATAAACGATTTTTACACAAGTACATAAAAATGCCAGCTTGATATTTGTACATATCATTCAACTGCAATATCTTCAGGGATAAAAAAAGTGGCTGGGTATGGGCAAGATTTTCGGATTAACGATCCTTCGGATTAACGATCCTTCGGAATAACGAACTTCGGAATAACGCCACAAATGTTCGGATTAACGAACCCTTTTTCATTTTCGGATTAACGTACCTCTAGGTATAGGGAATTTGTGTGTTTCGGATTAACGAACCTTCGGATTAACAAACCTTCGGTATAACGAACCTTCGGAATAACGAACAGCACCCACTATTCCAGCCATGTTCAAACGTATTTCTAGTCGGAGTAAAACTTTATGGCGCAGCAATCAGAATTCAAATTTATGCTTATGTTACCACGACCCTGTGTCCACACGACGGTCGTGGGAAGAAACTCCGACCAATTTACCACGGCCTTTGTGGGGATCACCGTGGAGGGTCGGTGTAACTTCCGGAAGTGGTAGCGCCGTGTTTGTTTGTTTTTTGTTTTTTGTTTTTGTTTTTTGTTGCCAGCGGCATTTATCTTCTCCATTCTTGTTCATGAAAATTTCTGAGCGCTAGCTTCTAGTTCTCCGTCGCGATCGACTAGGTTAGATACTGCACGCGCACGTGTACTCGCATTTGACTCCGGAAGTTTTACCTATAGGTCGTATAAGGTTTGGAAGGTCATATATAGATACTCCGAGGGCTTATCCGCACGGGCAATTTACTCCGACCGGCTATTTTTTCAGGAGTATCTTGGTCGGAGGAAGAGGTCATGGTAAGTTCCCCCGACCGGAGGAAGTTACCACGACCTTGTTCAGACGGGCACTACTCCGACCTTTCCTCGGACATTCCTCCGACCAAGCTTCCTCCGATCCTTCCTCCGAAGTTACTCCGACCAAAACTGCCTCCGTCTGAACGCAGCTATAGAAAAGTTGTTATCTGTTGTACACTGCGTCATTTGTTTGTTTGTTTTTTTTTTTTTTTTTTGTTCATTTCCATCTGAGAAGATGGCTGGATAGCCCATATTATTGTCAGCTATGCTAAGCTGGTCTTCCATGGAGTCCAGCTGGATGTGAGGTGGGACCACTTCACCTGGTTAAACACCCTCACCCACACATCAAACTTCTATAACTGAAACTTCGTAAAATTTGGTTGCCAGTGTGAACGGAAGAGCAAAATTCGCGAAAGTTCTTGCAGTTAACTTTGAGAAATTTTACCGGTGTGACCGCCGCTGATATTGCAATAATACATGTTACAGAGAGAGTGGGAGAGAGGGCAACCTCACTTCAGCAGGAAGAAAATCCATACACAGCCTGTCACGGAACCTTGACCTATAAACCTGCAGACAAAGGGTCTGTCCAATCGAAAGGAAATTGCAATGCAGAAGAACAACTACAAAAAGCTGATGCATAACCCAAATGACGGTCACATGAAAATGGTTAAAAACAACATAGAACAATAGTATCAACAGGGGTATAATCAAAACTCACCTCTCTCCACGGGAAGTCCAGTGCCCCGACCTGAACCTTTTCTCTAACCTAGATTCATAAAGTATAACCAAGGAGCTCCTTGGTATAACTGACCCAAGAAGACCAACAGTCCCTGCTGGTTGCTGATAAATACATCATCGTTCTCCAAATAGAATCATACAACGAAAAAAAGAAGAAAAAAAAAACCAAAAACAGGGAGGTGCCTGAACAAACCACCAGACCTACAATCCTCCCTCATTCTCTCAACTTCCTCACACCTTCCACACAAGTTTATAAGTATTATTTACCGATGGGAGCAGTGATTTTGTTTGTTTGTTTTTGTTTTTGTTTTTTTTTGTAAATTGAATCTTCACATTTCATGCATATAATGATATTGCCTATAGCTAAGTTGTATCACAAAACATCCTACCATATCAAAATTTTACAATACGTCTCAAATATAAGGACATGCCACTATTTTTTCTAGATAAACCATAACCGTGGACGATTTATTATAGAAACAGTTTTGTTATATCTATTGTTCACATTTTCTATATTTAACATTTATTATACCAAATAAATTTTTTACAGTGGTTGTTTCTATCCCTAACTCACATTTTAAAACTATTTTGAAGCATGGTTTTGGTTTCATCTGCAAAAGGTAAATTATGCATGTTATAAGCAAACCATACAGTAGCCAGAAAGGCAGCGCAGGTGTCTCACCTTTCAAGCTATAGCCAAGCTCTCCGAATCAGACGCATCTGCTCCAGTCCACATACAGAACAGCATTAACACTCCCATCAAATTCAATCACCATGTACTAGGCAGCTGCCAATACTGTATGGTGAATGATTCCACGGAATCGGCATAAGTTTATTACCGTCATCGTTAAAGGCAATCGATTCGGACTGGTCGCCCATCTTAACAGCCATGACAGCAGAAGAAAGTTGGCCCTGTTTGACGTGACATTCCCTATTGCTTCCAATTTGGGCCAAGCTTTTGGATATAGGTACAGACTTCTGTCGGATGGTAAAACGGCTAGAAGAAAAGAGTATTTGGACCATATTATGATTGATTGATTATTTTTATTTCCACTTCTTGTTCACAAAACAAGAAACAACATAACAGAGTAAAAATGATTAGTACTATAAAATAACATTTTGTCTTTTTATTTTAGCGTACAATAATAATAGAAATGTATATTCTAATAACATATACATTTGCAACAAATTGTAAATAAGTTATAATAGTCATAAATCCAAAGGCCCGAATTCACGAAGGAGGTGCAATTGAAACCATGGTTTAAACCATGGACAAAGACGGTAGTTTTTTATGGGGCGCCAAGTGTCGCATGGCCTATTTCGTTACGAAATCAGTCATTTCGTCGATGAAATGTTCATTCGTTACGGAGAGGTAACATCTCGTAACAAAGTGATCATTTCGTTAACAAAAACGAAATGGACATTTCGTCGATGAAAATACCTGATTTCGTAACGAAATAGGCTATGCGACACTTGGCGCCCCCCCCCCCCAAAAAAACCCCCCAAAAACAAAGCAAAAAAAAAAAAAACACAAACTACGGTCTTTGTCCATGGTTTAAACCATGATTTCAATTGTACCACGTTCGTGAATTCGGGCCAATGTGCACGGAGAAGTCTAAAACAAAATACACAGCTTGTATTGCAGGCCTCCGAAAATCACATTACATCATAGTTAGATAATTATATGATAGCAGAGTATACAAGAACTGTATAATAAAGAACATCACCAACAACGAAAACTGAAGCTTCGCATTTTGAGAGAGATAATGAAGACAGGATACCAAATAGAGGGAATAGATAAGACAAGTAAGTGGAGATGAAAGGTGGGAAAGGGATGGAGAGAGGAGAGGATAATACTACACGCAGGAGGATTGATAATTTCGAACAAAATGTCTTTGTAATATTTAAGTCCTAAATTGTCTTTCAAAGTTAATCCCCATTCAAAGACTTAATATTTTCAACCAAATTTTGTAATTCATCTTGGAGGATTATTGATGAGGGTCTGAATGAGGTGAAAATATATTGAAATCATTGGTGAACTAAACAAAGGAAGGCTTTTATGAAGAACATTGTATATCTTGATGTATATCAAGAATAAATGAGCCAAGGAGGCTTCCTCGGAGAAATATTCTACATGAAAGATTGCGCATAGGTGAGGTGTTGAAATTTATATGAAGACAAGTTCTATCTGTAAGATAACTTCTGAATCACTTCCTCTCACACCATTATAGTAAGACAGGTTTTAAAAGAATATAATCATTTTGATCATTAGTGTCAGTACTAGGGTTAGTGTCTAGTACTTTTGTAATGGAAATATTGTCATTAATTTGTAACAATCCATCACTACCTGTTAGATATAATAATAATAAAGAAAAAAAATCAGGGTCGTATAGGGTTTTATCAAAAAAAAAAAAAAAATCCCGAAAAGGGCTTTACGTATACAGGGGACAAGTTTGAGCGAGCGCAAATACAATTTATATATATGTAATATATATATATATATATATATATATATATATATATATATATATCGTTTTTGTGGTGTAATAAACAGAAGAACTTTCTCGCCAGACACTTTCAGATCTTAAAAGAATAATTAAACAAATACAAGGATGTCACCTTTCCATTGGCAAGTACTCTGGTGGTTAACTTGGAAATCCATTGTACTGGTACAATACTGGTATGCACATACTCGCGAGTGTCTCCCAAATCAAATTTTTTAATATCTTAATTTCTGTATAAATTATCTCGGCAGGCAGGTGTGAAAACACCATTAGACTATGATATAAATGGTACCAGTGCATTTGATTCCATTCATCTTTCTTGTTTGTATCCCATACTGCTGCAGTATGGAAACACCGAAGATGGATGGAATCATACATTGCACTGACTACATTCGGCTTACGGTGTGCTTAATACCCAGTTGACCTATACAGCCGTCAACTTATTGACAATTGAGATGAATTTGAGTAACTGGGCTAAGTATCAATATTCTTGGGAAAGAACTTCTTTTCGTTTTATGTGTAACAATAATGCGAAAATGAGCTGACGCGATACATTTAACAGAATTGACAGGCAACAACTTCAGCAAGGCTTCACGTACTTGCTGCACTTTTCTAACAAAATGTAGGCCTACTATATATTCATATATATCAGAGGGGAAAGAGAGACAGATAGATAGACAGAAAAGTGATATTGTATTTGAACCTCCTTTCTGAGTACAAACACACTAATATCGTCTTTTACTATATTGAGTTGCATATTTTGAAGTACACTGCTAATGATACTTATGCTCAATCACATTAACCTATTAATCTTACAATAGAGGGACAATGACATGCAACATGAAACTGGTCTTCACGCAAAATAGAAATAGATTAAAGAAGCTACACAAAAGTAAAGGCACAAAAGTAAATACATTATATGCGTGTGTACGAAGGGGATGGGGATTTATTCCGAGATTTTTGGTTTTAGACGATGTTCATACATTTCATCATACATTGCCTGACATTTACCAATTATGCGAACGCAATCGGGCGTGAGATCTTCAAGTGACGGAATCGGGCTGGACGTGGGGACAAACTTGGAGCTGCAGAAAGCCCTCTTGAACGCGAGGGAACCGGGAACGATACCATTCGTGTAAAGATCCATACAACCCTGTTTCCACTTCTTGACAACGTCCATCGAAGGATCCCACTCAAGCAGGTCGTCGCGGTACTCGACGTCGATCAGCTCACAGATCTTTCTCAGGTACATCGCAGGATCGGTGAGGAAATCTTCCGTGTCGATGATCAGCGGGTTTAGGTCGAGGTGTTCCCGGATGTACTGCCAGAGTGCATACATTTCGCCATACCAGTGCAGGGTAGGATACGTGTCGTGCACTTCTTCCATATCCGAGCTGGTATCACCAGCATCCATTCTTTTAAAATCCAGCAACATCTTGCGAAAGGACGGTATCACTCGCCGTGGATCACGAATGAGGATTACATGGCGAAATCCCGACGGAATGTAATCATAGGAATCGTGGATAGCGACTGCCATTTCCTTGACCACTACCGTGCGACTTGTCGAAGACTCTAAGTCCGGCTTGATTCCTCCAAAGCTGGAATGAGATAAAAAGAGCGCGAGAAAAAAAGAAAGAAAGATTGAATAGGTTGGAGCAAAGATTAGGATTAAGTTTAGGTTTAAGGTTCTTAGAGTTTGGGTTAGGGTTAGGATTAGGTTCAGGACTAGGATTAAGGTTATGTTCAGGGGAAGGATCTGGGGTAATTGTCCGGGGGGGGGGGGGTAATTGCCCTATAGAACTTTATAGGCAATATAGAAATATCGACTCTGTGGAAGTTTATGGAAAGTTTAGGCAATTGTGTCTATCCCAGGGAGGAGGGAGAAGCACATGTACCCATATTATGACATTTTCTTAATGACCAGCCAGGTGGTAGTGGACAGTCCATATGACAAAATAGAGTACATGCATATAGCATATAGTGGTCAGTCTGGAGGTCACTTCTGAACATGCATGATCATGGTCCAAAGCCATGCAATCAGCATCTGACAGGATAACATTACATTGTGGTTTGCATCTGACGTAGATTATCAAGGATAGGAGCATATACTTCTTTTCTTTTTCTTTTTTACTGTTTATCATTTTGTTGCTAGACAAGTTTAATACTACTCGTTATTATGTGTTTCGATCTCTCTCAGATTACTATCAATATAAGGCGATTTCTCTCTGTTCTTCGAAGTCAGTCAATTCAATTCAATTCAGTTCAATTCAATTCCATTCAATTCAATCATAGTTTATTTCCAATCAACGAAAATCAAAACATAACATGTAATGAAATGATATTGTTCAAACATTTGCAAAAGATTCATGTAGTATCCGAGAGAAATTTTATAACAACATAAATATATATACATATATATATATATATATATATATATATATATATATATATATATTATATACAATAATTAGGAGGAACAATACATATATAATTCGTGGGCGTGCGGAAAATAGATTCGTTTATGGAAAATAGTGATCCACTAAAAAGCAAAGCTTGTGGGACGTGGATCGCTAGATAAATAATGAGTAAATGATATATTACTCGAGGGTTTTTTATAACTACATGTTTTTTTATAACTACACGCGAGTATTCATTTATTCATCGGTCACTCATTGAGTCAGACTTGTGAACTTCATCTTGGCACTAAGACAACAAAATACCATCTTTGTATATCATACTGCACATCATTGTCTGTTGTGTACCTTTTTTCATGAGTGTCATATCGTGTGGTAATAGAGAGTGGAAGGTATACGCAAGTGTGGTGAAAATGCGGCATTGCTGAAAACAGTCTCCATCGCAAACTTTGCGTACAGTATTTCATTTTCACAAGGCTTTCGTGACACATACGTGCATGTAGGTTCTTCGAATATCGCCCCTTTCTTCATTTTAGGATTGCTATTATCAAAGACAGCTGGATCAAGCCATTGTTTGAATTCTGAAAAACTTATACTGTGTTCCACCGTCCGTCGATGACATGCATTGGGTTTGTCAAGAACGGGGATAAGGTGTATATCCCCCTCCCACATGGAGGAACTTATGAAATTCACTGAAATTCATCTTTACTGCGCTCGGTGCAATGGCATATTTTAAATTTTTTCAATTAAAAAGTAATGTAATTAAAAAGAAATCTAAGGAAAATGTAAATGACTAAATCGTACTTTCGTCTTTCACCTCCATGGAGTGCATCTCCATGGAGGTGCACTCTGTATGCGTTCTTTTCAATTTTTTTTTTTTTTTTATAAGCAAACCTTCATTTTATTTTCAGATAAACCAACCTTTGGAATAGCGAACCTCATTTCATTTTCAAATTAAAGTACGTTTGGAATAATCAACCTCCGGAATAAGGCCACAAATGTTCCGATTAATGAACCCTGTTTCATTTCCGGAATAACGAACCTTCGATACAAAAAAAAAAAGAAGCAAAACAACATTAAACAAACAAACAAACAAACATTTCATTTTCGCACTAACGAACCTTCGGAGTAACGAACATCACTCTGCATACAAACGTTGGTGTGCTTCCTTATTTTTCAGAGGGATGCTACGAACCGCAACATCCCCGTACCTCTCAAAGGTCTGAATAGGGGAATTGGCATGTATAATGACAGAAAATATCCTGGATATTTTCTTTTGCGGGATACATTTCGATCGTTGAAGAGATTATTTTTAACCTTTTGAAAGAAAATTTTTGTTTTTTGTTGTTGATTAAATTGAATTACTGAAATTGCACATTTTACACTCGAGACTCAGTAGACAGTTCCAGCACATTTATTTTCATATTTCGCTTGACATTGATGTAATATATATTAAATCAAAAAGATACAAACAAGCAAAATACAAAATATAATATATTGTGTCATGACTACAATGTGTGTCACCGTGCGATATCTACATAAAAGACTATTCTTAATAAGATATGAAACATAATCAACCGCAAACGCAAAGCTTGTAACTGCGGGTTCTAGGAACAAATTTATATCAATGTGTATAAACTTTTCAATGGAGATAGGACACAAAGTACTGATGACACAACTTTATGAAAGCGAACACAACAAGTTGTGAAGAGCTAAAGAAGAATGGGAGTACAAAATAATTGAGTTCACTTAAAAAAAATACAGCATAATTGACGAAAAGTTTCTATCAAGTGAATAAATTTATCAAACACACACACACACACAAACACAAACCAAACCAATTCCCGAAAAAAGCGTATGAGAATATATCCTATATAGGAACAACGAATCTTTAATTTAAGTAATAAGTCCTTTTACCAGGGAGGTAACGCCTTACCCTCCCTGCTTTTACTATCCTATTTGGATTCACCAAGGGAGGTGAGACGAAACTGAAATCTTGAAGTGACTAAAGACCCTGTTATTTTTGGCGTTTTTTATTCTCTGAAGTCAATGTGTATCATCTAGATATTACTTACGCCAATAGCTCAGGGTAGATTTTCACTGGGAAGGGAATGCGAGCTCTCATGTTTTGTGCGAGTCCATGGTAGATATTCTCGTGACCTTTGAAGTCCTTTGGGATGTCATTGTTAGACTCCTTCTTCGCGTTGATTCTCAGTATCCGACTGAAAGTGAACGGTTCAAACCACACTTCGGTGTCGTCGTCAAGGAAACTAAGACATTTTGCAAGAGCTGTCGACCCGCTACGAGGGTTGCACCACAGTATCAGTCGGCGCGACTTGTTTTCTGACGCCACTGGTGTTATCGGAGGGGCCATTTTGTCCAGGAATCGGAATAGAATCTAGCTGAAACTGGCACAACGTGAGGGAAGCAGTCTACAGCACCCGTTACCTCAATAAATTGCTTTATAGGATGTGCGTGCAATGTGTGCGTTACGGATTGCTCCTTGTTTGCGATGTCCTCATTGGATTTGTCTATTTAGTTATCAGGGTTGCCTCCTCTGACCTCTGACCTCTAAGTTTAGCATATTCACGCGTTTCAAACACAGTAAGAAACAACCATCAATCACTTTGCCATCCTCAAATAATGGACCATGCACGGGCATAGGATCTACACACATATTTGTTGTGCAAAGTGCAGTTTCCCTACACTTGCAAAAAAAAAAAAAAAGAAGAAGAAGAAAAAAAAAAGAAAAGAAAGGATTACATTCGCATCATCAACGTGCATTAAAGGACAAGTCTACCTTCATATATACATGTGGATTTAGTTAATACAGCAATATGAGTTGAACACATGGGTTTGAGGAAAATTGGACGATCCGTTCAAAAGTTATGAATTTTTGAAGTTTTTGCCTAGTCACTGCTGGATGAGGAGACTACTACAGCTTGTGATGTCACATGATTGTGTAGAACGGTATAAAGAAAATATAACGCAATTTGAACATATTTTCACTTTTCGCACAATAAAAGAACACTTGACTTGCCTCTTTCAGAATAAACGTCAGTGACAAATGAAGGAAATAAGCACTTTTTTTTTCAAAAAAAAAATATGGGTAAAATTAATTCTCTTTATGTTTTCCTTTTATCGGGCTACGCATGTTAGCATGTGACATCATACACTGTAGTAGCTTTCTCATCCAGCAGTGACTGCGCAGATACTTTAAACATTCGTAACTTTTGAACGGATTGTCGGATTTTCCCCAAACTTTCTCTGATGTGTTCTACTGATATTGCTGTATTTACTCAATCCACATGTTTATGAAGGTAGATTTGTCCTTTAATAATTAGTGGATGTGCTCTCAGCTTATATTGGACAAGGAACATAGATGGTAAGGCCTATCGTCATTAAAAAAAAAAGTAACATTTTTCTTTTAATCTGTCGCATGTTTCTCATACTCCTTTCATTTTCTCACCTTTCTCAGTTTCTTATCGGTCTCAATAAATAGATGATGCACTTGTAGGATAACGATTGTGTACATACAATGATATCAGTACAACATGAGATTGATTTGGCGTTGGCAGATCAAACTATCTTTATTGACAGTGACATGATTGTGAGATGACCCATGTTCAGTATGGCAAATTAAAAACAACAACAAAAACAACAAAAACAAAAACCAACCAATCTTTTCTGCATTTGCGTACATTCGATAGCCCTAGTGGCGTCGATCTATCTAATATTTACACCAATTACTATTTATGTAAGGGAGCAGTTTAAGCACGATGCATCAAAATTTCACGCTTCGTATATACCGCATCCCATTCATTTCTAGACATTAGTTCAGAATCACAACCAAAAGTTCCGCCTTGTTCAAGTACACCATATCACGTACCGGCATATCATCTCCCAATGAAATTACGCCAGTCTAGCCCGATCATGGTCACCTTTTACTAAGAATATTCTGTATAGAAATTGTCTGTGATGTTGCATCCATTTCAACATTCCGCAAATAAAGTAAGCTTAATCTAGAAAGATTCTGAAGAATAAACAGCAGTGCCGACATTGGTATATGTTAGAGGTATAGAAAGTTAATTATCATAATATAAGGTGAAAAAAAGTCACAGGCACCACTTTTTGATATACAGTGTGGGAGTAAATCCAGGTAAATCACACAATTATGATAATGTCAGATACGTAAAGCATGTTTATGAAGAAAAATAAAATAGATTAATAAAATGACAGACTTGAGAACACAAGAGATACGGTACAGGTCTAGAAGGAAAATTTCACACATAAAAATGTCAGAGGTATACGTCTGCGGCGAAAATAGCCAGGACGATTCGATTTTTCTGTCTAATTGCTTGTGATATTTACTGCACCAGCCTACGTATACCATGGAACAGGAAGGTCCCTCCCTGCATGGAGCTACATTCATGCATACCAAGGAGCTACTAGCTCCATGCGTCTACATAATATTTGTACATTGTACACCCATGGTTAGCGCAAGGTTAGCTCCATACAATCCTGTCACTATTGTAATAGACGTTGCCAACCAAGTAGGCGTTACGCAACATGATGCCAGTTTTATGAAGGGGGCGAAGTTCGAACAAGAAAATACAGCAATTTTACAAACAAAGCACATGTCATCATCAGGTCTCGTGATTCGGTACAAGCGTTGTGGCTATCGCCACTCTGAATAATATGGTCATTTTCTCCTAAGATTTGTTTATCGTGAAAAATTTTTATCCAGTACAGTTTAACTCCAGATGGTAATTAATGTAAGAACACATTTTTGAGAGTTTAGAATGGATAGTGTAACATATACAGGACGATAGTATGGATGGTCAACTATTCCTCTTGAAAGTGCCTTATATAGAATTCTGTACTATCAAAGGCCAAATTATTTGATTGCCAAATATTCGATAGGACATACCAAATTTCATTTGTTCACTTTCGCTATGTAGCCATCATTGTTTTTCTTTCTTGTGATTGATTCCAGTCACTCTAGAAAAGAATTAGGCCTGACTTTTGACGCTTTTATTCCAACGTCAGCAAATTTGATAGCCGAGATTATCTTCACCCTTCATCCAAGAGTACATTCAATTCTAATCACTGCCCGTTCCACCTGCCCGAACGTGGTAATGATGGTTTGCAAAATGTGAACGATAGAAAATTTTCAGGTAGACAAAGTAAATCATTACATTTGCCTCCACAGAGCTAAAAGAACTCGTACCTGCAAGGAACTTTTGAAAATTAGCCGCTAAAAGACATAGTCATAGGGATACCATATCAATGCTTAAGAGCAAAACATAGTAAATGTTGACAAAGACGAAGTAAATAATGTAGCATGACACTTTGTATATTCATGGATGAGTGTACTTTTCTCTCTTTTAAGGTGACAGCATTCCATAGCGTGTATGTATTTTGTCCAATGTATAATGATTTATGGAAAAATAGTTTAAGTTTTATCTATTTAATGAAAACTGCAGAAATAAAATCAACTGGAAGAAAATTGTTTCGTTCATCACCAAATTCATGAGAGATTGTATTATGTCATTACCCCGCGCAATTAACTTCTGAAAATGAGCTCCTTAGAGTGACAGGGAAAGGCTCTTAAAAAAAAAAACAACAACAACAACAACAACAACTAAGGTTTGAATCGATGCTGATACATTTCATTGTACAGATCCTGACATTTGCCAATGATGCGCACACAGTCAGGTGTGAGATTCTCTAGTGAAGGTGTAGGGCTGGAGGTTGGGACAAACTTGGAGCTGCAAAAAGCTCTTTGAAATAGCAGAGCACCGGATACTCCTCCACTAGTTAACAATTCATTGCAGCAGTGTTTCCACTTCTTGATGGCGTCCATCGAAGGATCCCACTCGAGCAGATCGTCGCGGTACTCGACATCGATCAACTCACAGATTTTCCTCAGATACGTAGCCGGATCAGCAAGGAAATCCTCCGTGTCAATGATCAAAGGGTTTGGCTCAAATTTCTCCCGGATGTGCTTCCAAAGTGCGTAGATCTCGCCATACCAGTGCAAGGTTGGATAGCTTGGGTGTACCTCTTCGAGGTCTATACTGTTGTCGTTGGGATCCAGCTTTTTGAAATCTATCATCATCTTACGAAAGGAAGGCACCACCCGTCTTGGGTCACGAATAAAGATGGCGTGACGAAATCCCGACGGAATGTAATCGTAGAAGTCATGGATGGCTACTGCCATAGCCTTGACAACTACGGCACGACTTGAAGAAGCCTCTAAGTTCTTTTTGATTCCTCCGTATCTGCATTGAAAAAATATAGAGATTGAGTATATCAGGATATTTCAAAGTATAATCATTGCTGAATTATATTGTATTTTTCATTATAGTAACCACTTTAGTTGCTTGAGAAACTTCGCAAGCGTTTTATGTTAATGTGGCGCTGTCAACAGTCACATCAGTTACCTCACCAATTCTAAGTTCCCATATTGATTATGAGCTCCGTCCAGCTTGATATTACATTTACGTATTTTTTTCTTGTTTCTCCCTAGTTTCCCGAAATACAAATGCTTTACTATTTTCATTATGTATTATACAGCGATGTTAAGGGTGGTCTTTAAAAATGAACATTGGGGCTATGTTAACTTCCAAATGTATTGTTCACAATGACAGTTGTAGAATGGATTCACCGTTGAATCCCTTTTCATAGAAATTTGTGTCCATTAGGTAACATATGCAGGCCTCCCACCTCAAATATTCTAGACTATATTTGATTTATTTCTCAGATTTGGCCCCAAAATAAAAGTTTTTTTTCGAGATGAGGATTGTTTCTACTCGGCCACTGTAATATTGATTTATTGAAATCTGGAAGATGGAGTCTAGAAAATAAAGAGTATTATTCTCAGCACTTGTCGAGATTTAAGTCTTATATTAAAAAAACTTCGAAAGTTTTAAAGCAAACAGTGGATATTCAGAAAAAAAAAACTGAGTTTGATGAAATAACGCTTGATGATGAAATAATCAAGGATCCTATACTGATAGTGGAAATATTTTTATTCATTATTTCTCACAAATAGGTGAAATGCTTGCCCAATGTATCCCGATTACAGCTCAATAATTTACTTACTTCTTAGGTCAGCGTAACTCCAACTCCATTTTGAACTCCAACAAATATGTATGAGATTATTGATATTGTATCCTCTTTAAAAATCAAACAAACTTCTGGTTATGATGACAGAGACAATATTCTTAAAGGTATTATATCTTCAGTTGCAGATCTTCTGGCTCATATTTTTCATTTGTCAATTTCTAATGGTGAGTTTCCTGATAAAATGAAATTTGCTAATTTAATTCCAATATCAAAGAAGGGCGACAAACTGGATATCAGTAGTTACGGCCAAATTTCTTTCTCATGCTGTCCAAAGTTTTAGAAAAAAGAAATGATTTTCATTAGAATTATTAAATTTCTCAATCTGCGCAAAACATTTACAAATTTCCAGTTTGGTTTTCGAGAAAAATATAGCATATCCATGCCATTCTTAATTTTGTTGACAAAGTAGTTCATGTAATAATTATTGACAACACTCTCATTTGATAAGTATTTTCTCGGACTTCTTCAAGGCCTTGGAGTGGTTCAATAGTTATTTAGTTAACTGCAAACAGTTTGTTTCCATTAAATATAATAATTCATCTATAAGAGATGTTAAGTCTTTTATGGCCATTGTTATTCATATACTATGAATGACTTTTTTCCGTATCTGAATGAAGTATTTTCCTTCATACATTTTGCTGATGATACCAATGTATTTCTTGTCCATAACGGTATCGATGTTCTTGTTCTAAAAGTTAATGTAGAATTGAATAAACTAATTGGGTCAAAGCCAATAAGCTATCACTGAACGTTCAAAAACGAAATATCGATATATGCTTTTCAGTAATACTGCTGTTTTATTCAGTTCAGAGATAGTTCTGGACAGTTTAGATTTAGAAAATGTATCACGATTCCAAATTTCGTTGTAACTGCAGATAATAAACTCTCTTTGAAAATACATATTGATTGTATTTGTAAAATAATTTCGGGCAATAGAAAACCCCAGGTGTTATGAACAGATTGAAATTCATATCCCTCAGAAGTCATTACTTATGTTATTCTCCTCTTTAATATTACTTTACCTTAAAGGGGGATGGCTAGTAACTGATCAGTGGGAATCAGTGGGAATGCTGGCCGATGATTGTTGCAATCCTTGTGGGATTCACTTAAGAGTATATTATATATCTATGGTTGTGTGAAAATTATTTGCTTCAGAATGGTCTCATATTCAAATAATGTGCAGTTTAATGTTTCCAGGTTAGCATACCTGAACAGTGACGGGGCGATTAAATTGCACATTACTTGAATACGAGACCATTCTGAAGCAAATAATTTTCATACAACAATAGATATATAATGTACTCTTAAATGAATCCCACAAGGATTGGAACACTCATCCCCCAGCATTCCCACTGATCAGTTATTAGCCATCCCCTTTAGTCATGGAACCTTAACTTGTGGGCAATACTCATTAGACGTTCCCAATAGAGTATATTATACCCGCAAAAGAAAGCCCTCCGTATCATTTTGTTCATCTCCCATATACGCTCACATACAAGTTTATTGTTTGCTTCTAGTAAGTAAGTTATTGAAAATCATTACGTTGTCTTTTATTTAAAGGGGACCCAAACCCAAAGAGCAATGTGGATTGAGGGAATGCAGCAACATTAGTAGACGTATCAGTGAACGTTTGAGGAATATCGGACAATCGATGCAAAAGTTATGAATTTTTAAAGTTTGGGTGTTGAAGCTGCTGGATGAGGAGACTTCTAGAGGTTATGACGTATGAGTGGACAATAATATAAAGAAAATATAAAGGAATTCAATGAAAAATCATTTTTCATGAAAAGTACATATCCATCAACTTGATAATGACATACATCCTTGTATGTTACGGGTAGCAATTATTTCCCCTGCTTTCTGAAAGCGGTTAGTCAAGTGCGCTGTCATTATGCTGGAAAAGTGAATTTTTGTGGAGTTCCCTTTACAATTATGTACAAAACATAATGAAGATACTAAAGCATTTGTATTTCGGGAAACTTGATTTGGCAACCACTTTGTTTATGCAAATTAGA
Organism: Diadema setosum; assembly: GCA_033980235.1. Lineage (NCBI taxonomy): Eukaryota > Metazoa > Echinodermata > Echinoidea > Diadematoida > Diadematidae > Diadema > Diadema setosum. The sequence goes on from CM067060.1 coordinate 43,124,528, forward strand.
TGGTCTTGTACTATAAATTCCGCTTGCAAATCGGGTTTTGGATTCAGTGTACTCAAATCATTCAAAAAAAAGTCCAGTTCCCAACTTTTACAACAAAAAAAAAGATGCCTCTAACAGCCACATTTTTCGAAAATCTCAATAGACTTTAAGGTCAATAACGGCGAGGGAGAAAAACACGGATCACGCACCACAGTTGAACGAGGATATAACAAGTATTTCGGTAGGCTTCTAAAATGGCAGCAAAAAGAAAAAAAAAATGCATACACAAAATGTTGACCGAAGAGGAAGGAATGTACATCTTACAAACAGAGAGACTATACATCGTAACATTGATCACTAGCAGAAAGACAAACCCACCTGGCGTACACGAATGTTAGATCTCTTCGTCCATACCTCGCTAGCTTAGTTTTATGTGGTTGTCAAAATTGTCATTAAGCTGTTATTGTCAATCTTCAATAATGACGTGGAATAATTCATACAGACATTAACAGCTTTTGGCGAAAATGAAGAAGAATTTTATAGCAGAGGTGTGAATTAAAAGAAGAGAGAATACAAGTTGGTCAAGCCATCCCCCCCCCCCCCCAAAAAAAAAGTAAGTTATCCCTTATCATTATAAGCACCAGTCGCAAAAAAAAAAAAATATATATATATATGAAGAGTTTGTTTGCAAAAACCGATAAGTCCATATTTGCCAAATGGAGATATTTGCGATTAAAGGTCAAGAAAAATAAAGAGAATAATAAGAAAATTTTTGCTTCTTTTGACCATAACTTCAAAAATATACCTTTATATGTAGTGACCAATATGTCATTTAAAATGTATTATTTTGTACTTTAAGACAAAGATCGTACTTCGAAATATCCAAAAATGGACTTATCGGTTTTTGCAAACAAACCCTTCATATATATATATATATAGATATGCAAACGCACATCAAAATACTTGAACAATGTATCTCACTTTTGGTTGTACCTTAAGCTATACCTCTCTAATTCTGTGTGAAATGACTCAACTGTGTGGGTGTTTGTTTATTACTTCTTTTTTTTTTTTTTTTTTTTGTCGTACACATGGCTCAAACAATAGTGTCTGTGTGCCGCCACATCTAATCATTTTCTATATTTTTTCTACATTTACTTTAAAATTCTTAAAGATAAGCATTGTATATGTTTTTCTATTCCCTGCGAAAATCTCTATATGTATGTATATGTATGTGCGACGGAGAATGACTTGCAGTACAGACGTTGCAGTGATGTTCACTATGGCCTTTATTTCCCAAGCTTTCGACTGTGTAACAAGCCTTTTTCAAGGGCTTTTAAGGCGTTGGGATTTGCTTGTTTTGTGTGGTGTGGTGTCAGAGGGATGAGTATATATATGAGTATATGAATATAAGAACGACCCAAGTCCATGGATGACCATTTCAAGTAAACTTAAAAAAACTTCATATTTTTTTTTGTTTGTCCAATAATATTCTATTTAACTGTGATGGGAAGGCAACATTGTATAAACAATTTAGAACATATATTATTATGACAATTAACATTTACATTAATTGTGGAGAGGCCATTTTGTTGGATGACTTGGGTCGTTCTTTGATTCATATACATGATATTCTGCTATAGAGATGAGAGAAGGACGAAAGAGGGCGCTATAATATGAATGTAAGAACGACCCAAGTCCTTCATGTTTACATTCATATAAGATTTAACTCATTTATTTCAGGCACTTCCGGGGGTAATTAGGATTTATCATTTATACACAAGATGAGTCCATGCATAAGCTACAATTTCCCATGTCAAACTAAATTTGGCCAAAAATTGGACTTGGGTCCAATATACTCATATGTATATATGTATATATATATATACATATATATATATATATATATATATATATATATATATACATATATATACATAAGATACTGTCGTAAAAACTTTAAATGTAAACAGATGAATTTTGATATATAACATGGTTTTGCCAATTTGTTTTCCGAGTGATCTACGCTTTAAAAGCTCCATTTTTAGTAATTCACTCTTTTCCATCGATTTATCTATCTACATTTTGTTGTTACCACTGCAAAGTATGCATCGTTTATATTCATTCGTTCATATATATATATTATGATTTGTATTGCTTACAAATAATTAACAACATATGAGTTATTAATGTATGCTTTTTATTTGTATAACTTTAGTGTTGGATGGAAATAAATCTCAACTGAATTGAAAACAGAGTAATCTGAAGTAAAGACCTTTTTTTTTTTTTTTTTTCCAGCAACTGTGTGAATAATGTGTGACACATTGCGGGAGCCGGGCGCCCTTGAACTGTTAGAATGTTTCTACAGATAAATGACGCTATATAAATGCTGTTTCATCATCATTATCATCAGCAACAGCATCATCATAATTGAGATGAAAGATGTACTTACGCCAATAATTCTGGGTTGACTTTGGACGGATACGGAAAATGATCCTGAATGGTTTTAGCCATGCCGTGAAAGATCGCTTCGTTTCCAGTGAATTCTTTTGGTAGGTCCATATTTATTTTCTTGGCGTGCATTTCTGTTAACTGGCTGAAAGTGAATGGTTCGAACCAGATCTCCGTGTCCTCGCCGAGATACGTGAGACATTTAGCTAGGGCCGTCGAACCACTTCGAGGATTGCACCACAGTATAAGGCGACGTGGCTCTCTGGCATCTTGTTCAGAAGTGGTAGCCATTCCAGACGACATTACCTTTCCCAAGCGAGGAGTTGAAGTTACAATTTGAAACGGTCATGTAGTTGTGATAATTTAGGCACCACTGTTTACTAAATATTACCGGGCTAATCTTCCTCAACCTATGTCGCAAGATCTTATTCTCATGAATTGAGCCCAACCGTATTGACTTCAACGGTCCATATTAAAGCACAGTGGTGGAGCTTTCTTGCACAGTAGGCCTACATTATACCAGGGAGGTGTTCCACCTCCCTGATTATACATTGTTATTGTAGAATACTCGTGCTGCGGCTCCACCAATTGCAAAGCGGCGGCGTCAATTTCCACTTTCTTTCTTTTTTGATACTGGACAATGCTTTTTCCGTCCTTCCTGCTTTTCTTTCATGTTGTATCCTTTCATTCTTTTTCTATTTTCTTTCTTCCTTTTATTCTCGGAAAAACATCCCAGTGTCTCCTACTTATTTTACCATTGTTAGTAGTTTACGCTAGGATGCAGGACTATAGGCCTACTGTTGCTTTCTGCGGTGGGGGCCTAACGATTCTGGCTCTTTGGTCTAAAGCAGATTCTGGCATTTCACTCTTGAGAAAGTGTTAGCTGAGGTACTGTTTCCTTGTCATTGTGCAGCAATGCGAGATCTGATCCTTACAATCTATCCTGGATATGAGAGCGAATGGAAGCTATTCACGGTAGAGATTGGTTATCTGATCAGGGAGGTGGAAGAGACCTTTCACCTCAGTGGTCTCACCAGAGCTAGCTCCATAATGGTCTGACAAGGTATTCCGAGGCTGGCACCGCCCTGGTCTAATCAGGGAGGTCACACGGTACCTTGCAAAAACCCAGAAATGTAGAAACGCCCACTAAAGTAGAACATCAACCACTTAATGTAGAAAATCGCCCACAAATGTAGCAACTGGGCAGTACCTACATCAAATGTATAGAAACGCCATGCAAGGAATGTAGCCTACATATAATTCTTAGATGTCGCCCACATTTAATGTCAAACGGGAAAATGGTTATTGGCTTTTGTTGATGTTTTATACTGTACATACCTACTTGCTGAATACCAGTCATGTCAGTACGTGCGTGTGTGTGTGTGTGTGTGCGTGGCCTTGTAATTTTGTATGAATGCGTATAGGTGTGTGCGTGTGTGACGGAGGGATGTCATACTTATAATGTTTTGCATGTGTCATAAATCAAATTTGTCTCTAATCTGAAACGAAGTCTATTTTATTCATATCTATTACAAACATATCTTTAAATTTCAAGAAGACACAACGTGTTCGCTATAAAAGTAAAGGTTAGCGACGCGATACTGGCAATTTGTATGGAAAAGAAGGGTTCAGATTTTTTTTTTTTACTGTTCTGTGATTCTGTTCATTTTCTTGGTGTTATGTTGATAATTACTTAAAACTTGGAAGGACAATGTCAACCTTGTCTGACCAGACTTTGCACTTCTTCTTCTTTTTTTTTCTCTTTAGAATTGAATTCTGTTGTGCCAAAGCCCATATCAGACACTTTATATATTTCTAATTTCTCTCACATCTAACATAATTCCATCTGGGGAATACATATTCTTCCCATTTACAAAAGTTGATATTATAGTTTTACGGAAAAAAGAAGGTAATAGGGTTATAGGGCGATTGATTAGGATTTGAGTTAGGGTAAATGATTAAGAACTCGACTTTTACGAAGTTTAAGTGAAATGTATGGTACAGTTTCAGTTGTGGTGGGATCCTAGGTTTTCAACGATTTTATGCTAATTTTTTAGATAATGAGAAACATCGTAGGAATTCAAAGTTTACTTGGTGAAGATTTGTTTTGAAATGGCTGTGCTATCCAAAACAAGGCGATCCTAATAAAAGATGCATGGAACCCACCTTTCATCAGGATCGCTCTGTTTTACTTTTTGTTGTTGTTGATATCTCAGCCATTTTAAGACTGATTTTCATCGAATAAACTTCTACTTCACATTTCATAAAGGGGTTTCTAAGTATCTCGCAGAAAGTTAAAAGCTGAATCCTCACCTCAACCAATACTACATCATTTAAATAAGATTTATATATAAATATATATATATATATATATATAAACATATACACACATATACAAATGTATATATATATATATATATATATATATATATATATATATATATATATATATATGTGTGTGTGTGTGTGTGTGTGTGACATCATTTCCCCTCATAGTTCGGCGAGTAAATCGACAGACTCAACATCTGAGTTTGAAGAAATATAAGAATACACGGATAGTCTCTTACACAAACTTGTAAATGCAAATACACTTGTAATTGTATACATATATACACTTCAGTGCCAAGTTGTTGTTCAGCATTCTTTATTACGTCAATAAACAATGTAACATGAAAGGCCTAGGTCGTCACCTGGGTTAAACAGGAGGCACATGGCAAGACAAAGGACAATACAGAAAAACATGTAAATACATCTTACATAGTAAAAAAAAAAAACACACTCGATAAGTGCAGTTACATAATCACATATTGACCAAAAAAATACATTTTTACACAAACAAATTAAAGTGCTATATAATATTTGATTTCAAAACATACCTTTCTATCATAATAATACAACTTTATCTCATTCTATTTTTTCATCTCTTTACCTTTTACTCTATAAATCGTTCTCTTTAACCTTTCTCTCTCTCCCTCTCTTTCTCTCTCTTCTCTCTCCCTACCTTCCCCTCCTATATTTCTTATACCTTTCTTTTACTCCATTACCCATTAATTCATTTTATACACCTTCTTAATTTCTTCTCCAAAAAACTCCACTTTAACTTTCTCATTAAAAATAACAAGAATCAATTAACAATACCAAATCATATAACATCAAATCTTATATAATATTATATACTAACAATAAAGTAAACCTCAAATTCTTTTTTTCCTTGTATAAACCTAAACATAAAATCTTAACACTAAAAAAAATACTAATGATATAAAACAAATATACAAACATCCTATCTAAAATCATCAAACGCCATACATTATATATTCATAATAAATCGAACCCTAGAATATATTCAGAGACCTTAATCATGCACTGCATATTACTTCTTACTATGGGTATTAATGAAAGAGTACATTCGTAAATAAATATGTGATTGGTTGTAGAAATAGTGGCAAATGCTACGTAAACTTGATTAGTATTTCAGGTAGTATTTTGACATCAGAAAATCCTTTAAAAATGGTTTCTGTCATCATGTTTGTATGTGTGTGTGTGTTTCTTTGTTAGATGTTTACAAACCGACTCAAATTTATTTTTTCCAACAATAATCCTCTTACCCTTGTATATATGATAAATTCTAAATTAGAAAATGTCGCTCAATGGATAAAAGCAAATAAATTATCGCTCAATCTTCAAAAAACAAAATACATGCTTTTTAGCAACTCCATAGAGGCACTACCTGTTGATATGGTTTTTGATGGTACTCCACTGGAAAATATTTCCCATCTTAAATTTCTGGAAATAACAGTTGATAATAATTTTTCATGGAAATTTCATATTGATAGTATTTATAAAACTATAGAAGTATAGTAAAACTATTAGTAGTAAAAACTACTAAAAATATTGCTATAATTAACAAGATTAGATTTTGTCTTTCTTTGTCGTCCATGCTTACATTATATTCATCCCTCATATTGCCTTATCTAAATTATGGTATTCTTGTGTGGGGTATTCTTGTGTTCTGTTACTAAAGAAGTCACTCCGTATTATATGTCACACATATTGACCCGTTATTTTTGAGAACAAGATATCGAAAAATACAAAATAAAAATCTTCCAAACATATTTGAAACAATGTTTCCAAGAAATCAATCCGTTCACAATTATCCAACAAGGCGATCCAGTGATTTCCATTTGTCATTTTTTAGGACTTTGCTGGCTCAGCACACCTTCATCTACGATGGGCCAAAGTATCGGAACTCACTTCCCAACGATATTGTAACAGCAAAAACTTTGAATTCTTTCAAGAACAAATTAAAATCATTTCTATTGAAATCTTATGATATACAACCGAATTTGGTTCGTTTTTATTATCTCAATCAAGTCATCGTTTTTACAAACATTAAGCAATTATATATATATTTTTTTTTTATTAGAGAAAAATAATCTGTCAAACATAAGTCCTCGTCAGATGTTACTGTTATTGTACCGTATAACAGTCTGTCAATTCTCTCTTGTTTGTATATCCGCTCTTCTGCATTCATACCGGTATATGTGCTCAATCCTTCGCAACATCAATCGAGGGTGCGTCTTATCATTACACTTACATCATGAAATCCAGTCTGCTTGTGTCCACGATGGTGTGTGTTGTATACGTTTCATTTGTTTCCTTTTTTCTTCTTTTTCCTTTTTTTTTTTTACTTTCTTTCCTTCCTAAGCTGATTTCATGCCAGTTGACAGTGGTTTCTTTGATTTTGTTTGATATAATGTTTGTAGTTTAATTAAGTCATTTGTTCTCTTATGTATTTTCTGAGGGTCCCACACCCTACAAGCTTTGCCTTTTTAGTGGGACCCTCCATTTCCCTTCCAATCCTTGTATTATGCCTATACCTTCAAAAAAAATTAATTTATGTTCTTACTCGTGATCACATGTACGTTTTTGAAATTGTTACAAATAATTATGTTCTGTTTATGCACTGTATATAATTTTCCCTGTTTATTTAATGGAAATGAAAAAATAACGTAGATTCATTGATTAATAAATTTTATGTTTGTTCAGGAAAGATTTAAAAAGTCTCGCATTAAAGTGCTAATGCACGTATTACCAAGGAGCTACTAGCTCCTTGGTATTACTAATTGTCAATCGTTAAATGAGTGCCGTACGATTTGTTCTGGTGATTCTCTGACATTCTTTCTCATTCTATAATTACATGGATCTAAGACTGCTGGTATTTTTTCATAAACATAAAAACAAACGTTAAGCACACACAAGTATATAAATACAACGTCTAGTTACACCAACCCCTGAGAAATGCACGGAACAAACATTTTTCTTGCTGAGAAAATAAGTACAAGATTTCATACGCTATATACTTGCACATTTGTGATTATCCAATTGTATCTTTAGGCCTCGCTTATATGAATCTCTACAATATTTCGTGATGTCAAAGCAGAACATTAGAAGATAACAAGGAACTAAAAAAATAGACACAAAATAAGCATACTTCAAAGCCAAGCGTTGATCAAGGAAATCAAAATAGCATTACTGCAGAAGGTTTGGATGCATAACCTAATCTGACGAATAAATTGTCAAGGGATCGTATCGTGCATTTTAGATCAGTTGATGGATGGGCATTGTATCTTTTACTCTGTTGAAGTTTCGCTAATTTTGATTCCAATTGCGACTTGTCGAAATTCCAAGTGCCAGTGAATTTGATAACCAAGATTATCATCATTATCATTTTTACCCTAATGCACACAATAATTGGTTACAAACTCGCCCACTCTTACCCTACCATATCAAATGATGTTTCAGTGTGGACAACAATAAATTTTGACCCAGACAAAGGACATTGAAGAAAATTATTTCATTCGTGACCGGTATATGATACCAGAATATAAAATGTTTTTAACTTCTGGATATGAGCTCCCTTTTAGTGACACGGAAAAGCTCTTCAAAAACTAGGGTTTAAATCGATGCTGATACATTTCATTGTACAAATCCTGACATTTGCCAATGATGCGCACACAGTCAGGTGTGAGATCCTCTAGTGAAGGTATAGGGCTGGAGGTTGGGACAAACTTGGAGCTGGAGAAAGCTCTTTTAAATAGCAGAGCATCTGGTGCGACTCCACTAGTGTACAACTCAATGCAGCAGTGTTTCCATTTCTTGATGGCGTCCATCGAAGGATCCCACTCGAGCAGATCGTCGCGGTACTCGACATCGATGAACTCACAGATTTTCCTCAGATACGTAGCCGGATCAGCAAGGAAATCCTCCGTGTCAATGATCAAAGGGTTCGGCTCATATTTCTCCCGGATGTGCTTCCAGAGTGCGTAGATCTCGCCATACCAGTGCAAGGTTGGATAGCTTGGGTGTACCTCTTCGAGGTCTATACTGTTGTCGTTGGGATCCAGCTTTCTGTAATCTATTATCATCTTACGAAAGGAAGACACCACCCGTCTTGGGTCACGAATAAGGATGACGTGGCGAAATCCCGACGGAATGTAATCGTACGAGTCATGGATGGCTACTGCCATATCCTTGACAACTACCGTGCGACTTGAAGAAGCCTCTAAGTTCTGTCTGATTCCTCCATATCTGCATGGAAAAATATTGAGACTTAGTATATCAGGATATTTCAAAGTATAATCATTGCTGAATTATATTGTATTTTTCATTTTTCATATTGAAATTACTGAGAGATAGAGAATATAAGAACATTTCAAAGTATGATCATTGATAAGGTATATTAACAGCACTGCATTACAATGAACAGACTGTGTTTTGAATTAGTTATAAACCTACTTAGTTGTTTGGGAAAATTTGCAAGCATAAATGTGATACTGTCAACAGTTGCAGCAGTCGCTTGACAAATCGACTTCCTCCATATCTATTCATAATACATGGAATAAAAACATGCGAGATGACAAAAAGAGTATATCAGATCATATCAACAAGGTATGATAATAACTTGATGAAGTGCATTAACATCACACACACACACACACACACACACACACACATAAAAGCACATAACGCGCGCGCGCACACACACCCACACACACGTCCACACTATATACAAATAAGCTCCAAGCCCTCATAATCTCCCTTCAAGGCATTTTGACATAAACCACGCATTTTAATGATGTACATTTTGATCAAAGTTTAACAAAGTTGGAGCAAATAATATTTGCTCCAACTTTGTATTAAAAAGTATAATATAATTATACTTTTTTGTGATTTTAATTCGAACTCGTTAAGTTGGCAATGACCAAAATGACAATCAAAATATTACGAACCACTTCACTGCACACCTGATTGCCAGACGTTTAAACAAGAATTTTGAGTCATTAGAATTACCTTTCTTCAAAATGTTCATTTTTCTGCGATTGGTACAACGGAAGCATGGTACGCCACAACTCCGCTAACCTATTTGAAATTGATGATTATAAATTATTTCGTTCTGATCTTAAAAATGGTAGGGGTGTCAAGTTTGACATTCATATCCACAATTTTTTTATGTTTATATAAATTATCCAGGCAAAACAAAAACTCGTGCTCCAGAAAATTAAGAATTTCATCTTATGTGACTCACTACTATACAACATGGATATAATTATGATCAAAACAAGTAGCTAGCTGTTAAAGGACAAGTTCACCCTCATATAGACATGCGGGTTGAGTGAATGCAGCAATATTAGTAGAACACATCAGTGAGAGTTTGAGCAAAATCGGACAATCCGTTAAAAAGTTATGCAGTTTTGAAGTTTCTGCTCAGTCACGGCTGGATGAAAAGACTACTATAGCTTGTGATGTCATATGAGTACAACGATATAAAGAAAGAATAAAGAAAATTCAACATATTTTGATTTTTCTCGCATAACAAAAGAACACTCGACTTCTCTCTTTCAGAAGGCAGGGGCAATAATATTACCCTTATTAACATACGTCAGTAGCAAGTCGAAGAAATGTGCACTTTATTCAAAAAGTAAAGTTTTGTTAAATTCTCTTTTTATTTTCCTTATATAGTTGTACGCATGTGACATCATACACTCTAGTAGTCTTCTTTTCCAGCAGTGACTGCGCAGATACTTAAAATATTCGTAACTTTTGAACGGATTGTCCAATTCTCCTCAAACTTTCACTGATGTGTTCCACTAAAATTGCTGCATTCTCTCAATCCTTATATATATGAAGGTGGACTTGTCCTTCAAGTATATTAACGTTGTTTGATTACATTCTCACATCCAAAATCCAACGAGAATAAGTTAAACTTCTAAAACACTTTCAGATAATATTTTCTAATGGTATGGATATAAATAATTTTACAAGAGGCATACTATATCACGATGTATCTGATCATATGCCCACTTTTACAATCTCACAACATTTTGGAAGCAAAGCAGGACAATAAAAAGAAAATAAATAACACCCAAGTTATACAGAAAAAAGGACAATGATATTTGGGTCATCCAACGGAATCGACACCCACGAAGTCATAAGGCCCACAAAGCCGACAGGATTTGAGGGCCATGGTGGGCCATGAGTCATACAGCCTATGGAGTCATATAGGTCCATGAGTCATGCAGCCTACGAGTTATACAGCCCACGAGTTCGACACTTGGCGAATAAAGCCCAAGAGTTCGACACTTGGCGAATAAAGCCCATGAGTTCGACACTATGCAAACAAGGGGATCACGAGACCGACACTGTTCATGTTGATTCTCTGCGTAAATTATTATTTGAAAAAAAAAAATGTAGGTGTTATGTTTGAGTTCAAGCAGTATTTTCCTAAACATGTTCTATTGTTCTGCATTCATTGTATTCTACTCTTTTATTGCCCTATATAGGTTATGGAATCCTGGCATGGGGAAACTGCTGTAAAACAAGACTTAATTCTTTATCATTGATACAGAAAAGAGACATAGGATAATTAACTTCGCTACATTTCTGGAACACACTAATACTTTTTTTTTTCAGAAGAACACTCAAGATCTGGGATTTACATTATTTCAATATTGGATCATTTATGTATCAGTTAAACTCAGGTGGTCTCTTCGATGTGTTTTCCTCGATGTTTGTTAAAAATACTGAAGTCCATTCTTACCCTACGAGACAAAAAAAGATTCTTTTCATCTTTCTCCCGTATGGACTGTATCTGCTTTAAGAACAATAACTGCTACAGGAGCTAAATTTTGGAATGATTTTGATAGAGAAATAATCCAATCTTAGTCTCTAAATTCAGCATAAACTTAAATTAGTTTTTCTGAATTCATACTTATAGGTATTCTTCAATCCTCCTCGACATTCTCTGTTCATACTTCGTATTTCTGTCATTATGTAACATGATTGTGTCTCGCTCGAGATTCTCCTGAACCTTCTATGTGCATATTTTGTATTTCTGCTATTGTACACTGTATCTGACTTGTACCTCGCTCGGGTGATCACGCAACTCTCCAGAAGTTTTGTGCCGCGGACATTGTTTTCTTTGTCTTCTCTTTTCCCCTCCAGTTCATGTAAGGCAGGTGTGCACTATGACATTGACCATTTCTGAAAATATTTCCGTGTCACAACTGCGCAGAACATGTAGATTTTTTTTTCTTATTACAGTATTATTATTCCAGGGCGTGAAAGCAAGAATACCTAAAAATGTCGAGGAGTTAACTTGGAATCGGAGGTGCTTTTACATTATATTTTTTTTTTTGGACTTGATATGGAAAAATCTGTTGCGCACTTTAAGTTATTGATATAATTATTATTATTATTATTATTATTATTATTATTATTATTATTATTATTATTATTATTACTATTATATATATATATATTGTCATTGTCGACCCTGAGGAAGACGAATGTATTCGTCGAAAATTTGGTCTGAATAAATAGCACTTTTGGACTGTCAAAATGCATTACCACTCTACTTCTTCATCTTTCATATATATATATATATATATATATATATATATATACATATATATATATATATATATATATATATATATATATATAAAGAGCTTACTTCTAAAAGGCGCTAATTTCATCATTTTTCAATGGATTTAGCGCCTTTTGGTTGCAACCTCTTCATATATATGATTATGTATATATGTTGTTTTTTTTTCATGAACACTCACACACGTAAACATAAATATGTTTATGTTTACGACACGATAGATCATGAAATCTTGTATTATAAATTGTGTCACTATGGAATCCGCGGTACCCCCTTAGAATGGTTTAAGAGTTATTTAACAGAAAGAAAGCAATTTGTTAATATCAATAGCCATGATTCGCAATTAAAGCCTATTGCATGTGGAGTCCCGCAGGGCTCCCTCTTGGGCCCACTTTTATTTATCGTATACATAAACGATCTTCCAAAATCATCGCAAATTTTGTCATTCATTTGTTTCGCCGATGACACAAGCTTGTTTTTTTCACATCGAGACCCTAATGCATTAATAAATATGATGAATACTGAGCTCAGGTCCGTGCAATCCTGGATTTATGCGAACAAATTATCCTTGAACACAGAAAAAACTCATTATATGGTATTTAGTAATTCTTTGAATGTTGTTCCATATGATATCAAAATAAATGATTTATGTTTAAAGCAGGTTAATAACACAAAGTTTTTAGGGCTTTGGATTGACCAAGAATTATCCTGGAAAACTCAAGTTAATTTTGTAAGTAAAATTTTGTCTAGAAATATTGGCATTTTGAATAAACTCAAACATTTCTTTCCTGTTCATATTTTGCAGAGTATATATTCTTGTTTAATATCTCCACATTTCAATTATGGAATTTTGGCGTGGGGAAATGCACTTCACTCATTACTAGATTCCCTTCTCCGTATTCAAAAGTGTGCAATAAGAATCATAAACCACGCCGGATATTTTGCCCATACCAGTTGTTTTTTCCATCAAAACAGAATTCTGAAAATTTCAGACTTATTTTCTTATAATCTCGGAATTTTTATGTAAAAACTAACAACTAATGAATTACCATCTGTTTTTATCCACATGTTCAAAAGGAATCGTTCTATCCGCTGTTATCCCACTCGCCAGAGTGACGCCTATCACCTTCCCCGTACTCGCACTATTTTTGCAAAGAAGACAATTATATTTACTGGACCCAGATATTGGAATGATCTCCCTCTAGATATCACTTCTTCCTTTTCCTTATTCACCTTCAAACGCAAATTAAAACAGTTATTACTTAGTGGATACACACTACCAAGCCTTTAGCAACCTTTTTATGCTCCCAGTCTTTTGTCCTTGTCCTCAGCACCAAGTTATTCAAGTGATTTCATGGTACCGATACATCTTATAATATAGCATTTTTGTTATTCAAACACTGCGAGATTTGTATGCAGTCTGGTTTGTGCGATATCTATGTGGTTCATTAGTTTATTACTCATCGATTTTTTGTACTGGTGTAATTTTAGTTGGTCAAGACAAACAAATCCATTCTCCGTGTAAAATTATATGCCTATGAACTCGGGAACCTACAGTTTTACAAGCTTTAAAGCTTTTATGTAGGCCCCATCATATTTCTTATACTTACTAGTAACATTTTCATACGATGTGACCATGTACATTTGTGTCAAGTATATTTTCTTTTTCTTTTTCTTCTACAATCAAAAGACAAGATTGTATATATTTTGTACTCTTGTTTTGTCAATAATTTTGTAATGTCATCATTGAGAAAATGGAAATATGAAATAAATTTGAACTGAACTGAAATAAAGCTTTTGAGAATTCCAGGGGTTGAAGGAGGCAACTGGCGCGGTAACACCCTAGCAACTGCCCTTTCCCATCACTCATTGTTTCTTCCTCATTCCACAATCGAACAATCGAGACAGTCTTTACGCACTCGTAAAATGGTTTATAGATGGCGCTGTTCATCCTGTCGGCCTCGTGAGTCTTCTTGGTTTTTCATTTTAAGAAATTTTAAATGGTGCGGTCTAATCCACTGATCTCCCCTCTAAGAGGGGAGATCAGTGGGTCTAATCAGCAATGCATCCAGATAAAATACCGACAGTTTGAACATACTTCTTGGCACACATGCACTAAAAGCGGACAATGCCCCAACACTATATGCCACACAATGCATCATTTTAAAGAAAGACTGACATAATTATATACTACATGATCCCACATAGCTCGGCAAATGGAAACCGATAAGATATCGATATACGGGTATAATAAACAGGATGTCTATAATGGGCATGTCATCAATTTCATCGTAGTCGATTTTTTTTTCGAAGGTGTCAATCAGCCTTCCCGAAATATGTTCATTTGTTATTCAGTACATTATATGCCCGTATATAGCGTCCGCGTTAGCTGCTATTTTACACCATCGTGAAGATAAAATCTTAGAATGAACAGGTAGACCTGCAGCAAAATAAATAATCCTCAACATGAGGCCCAAATCTATATTCAAACCTTCTAAAGCGAAAAAGACACATATACTCCTTCCCAAGCTTTTTAAATGCAAGACTTCTTCTGAGTTGAATGCACCGTCTTATTTGGAACATGGTTGCCCTTTCACGAATTTGAATGACCGACGAGATTCCGTCGTCGGCTTTAACCCTAAAAAGACTGGGCTATTTTGGTAGCTCGAAAGACTGGGGGGGGGGGGGGGGGCCTAAAGGCCCCCCCCCCCCCCCCCCCCCCTAGTCGGCCGTGGATCGCGCGATTGCCGCGGAAATTTGCACAATGGTAGTGTGCGATGTAATCTACAAGATCGTATATTTACATTTTACAAAATAGTCTTCTTTTATTCTAATTTGATTAATTATGCTAATTTATGCAAGAAATCAGACTCTTTGATCTAAATCAGTAAATAAAGCTCCAAAAGTGCTCATTTTTGGTCTAATTATTCTTTGTGGCATTCTTAGCAAATGTACTTGAAAAAAAACTCGGTATCAAAATCAATTTCTTATCTATTTTATTGTTTTATGAATTTCTTATGTATTTCTTTGTTTTTTCGACCTTTTGTTTTTGTTGTTTTTTTTAACAAAATTTGTGGCAGACACTTTTTGAAGCATAATACTCCTAAAACAAATTAATTTTAGCCATTGAGATTAAAAATAAGCATATTTATATGAACCATGTGAAAAAACTCAATTTGCATTGACTTTGTACACAAAATCACATTTTGAGCCATTTTCGGCCTCACGTGCATGTACAAAAAGTTATGTAACTTCAGAACCGTACCCCCGGGCGTCACAAATTTGGTGTCAAAATGTGCGGGAAACTCAAAAGAAAAAAGTCATAGAGCATCGCGGCGAGAGCATTGCGCGTTGCAGAGTTATCGCGCGAAATGTCGGGGGGGGGGGGGCTTTTAGGCCCAGTCTTTTTAGGGTTAAATGAATTTAAATGCTCATTGCTAAAATACATGCTCCCATCTTAGATTTGAACAATGCAAATGAACGTGCTTTCTCTCTCTCTCTCTTGCTCCAATAGTACGGATTTTGAATTTGATTGCTGATTCAGTGCTGCGAGTGTTGAATGCATGAAAGTGAATGCCCTCTATATGAAATTGAATTACAAAATTTTAAAATTGACCGGGAAATAGGTTTTCATACTTTGGTCATTCCAATTCTTAATTGTGCACTACACAGTGCACGCTCGCGAAAATGTTCTGGTATTCAAATTCAGAATTAGAGCGATCAATTTGATTAATGGGAGATCTATTTTGTTTTGTAAATTAGTGGATTGATACTCAAATGAAATACACATTCATGGAAAAATGTACACAATATTGGCACTCGTGAAGAAGAATAGCACATTGTATCATGTATATAATTATAGAGGCTAGAGAATGCAACCTACAAGTTGATCAGACAAACTTGAGCATATCGAATAGGATTTTCTGCAAGATGTGGGCAATGAGTTATAGTTTCGTATCCTGAAATTGTATTTGGATTGATTCACTATCTTTAAAGTTATCATTGCGGAGGGTCCCGTTGAATTTTTTGGGGGACATAATTACGGTATAAAGAAGACTGGTCTTTATATACTTACGCCAATAACTCTGCATTGACTTTTGGCCGAGATGGAAATCGAGCCTGAATGGATTGAGCAATGCCGTGAAAGATCGCTTCTTTTCCAGCGAATTCTTTAGGTAGGTCAATATTGGACATTTTCTTAGCATGGACTCCTGTAAACCGGCTGAAAGTGAACGGTTCGAACCAGACGTCCGTGTCCTCGTCGAGATTCGTCAGACATTTAGCTAGGGCCGTCGATCCACTTCGAGGATTACACCACAGTATAAGGCGACGTGGCTTTCTGGCATCTTGTTCCGAAGTGGCAGCCATTCCATAAGACAAAGGATTATACCTTCCCCAAGCGAGTGTTAGACGGAACTGTTGGGTTCGACGCAAAGCGACCGCGTAAAAGGTGTCTACTTCGCTCTGGAAGAGAATTTATTACAGACAGTGGAGGATGACGTGTATCCTTTTGCAGCACTACGTGGTTTGTTGTTTGCAATACGGATGAGAACGAGTGGAAAGCCATACACTTTTGACCCGGGAGACTGGCACCGCCCCGTCCTAGTCTGACTGACTGACTCAGTGACTGACAAAACAATATCGATCTATGTATATAGGTGGTAGTCATCAGAAACTGGAGAGGAAACCTTATACATGTATCATGGGCGTAAATCCCGGGGGGGGGGGGGATGGGGGATGAATCCCCCCAGAAATGGAGGTAGATAGGGGGGATGGCCTGTACTCTCACCCCCCCCCCCCCCTGAAATTTGAGGGGAAAAAATGGAGGAAGCAGAAATGTGATTGAATTAATTTTGGCATATTGCATGATGTTCGTACGCCCGCCTTCATACAGGTAACAGAGCTGAACAGTATTCTATCTTGTAGGATAATGTATTTTCTCAAGCGCTCGCTCGCGAAGAAAGTAATATCGACATAAGATAAGGTCCAGGTACGTTGACAACGTCAGATAGTATAGGCCTACATGTAAATATGCTATGACGCGAGCAACTCGAGAACATCTGCAAACTATGTACGAAAACAACAAACAAACAAATAAACAATAACAAAAACTATACCGCATTGAACCCCCCTCCATTTCCTGAATAATTCCTGAAACGATGATGACTCAGTCAGGATACATCTATGGGCATATCCAGGGATGATCTCGGGGGGCAAATAGTCCATGGGCCAAGATCCGAAAAATGGGTTATTGGTACCACCTGAGGTGGCAAAACCTTTTTGGTGCCATTTTGTTTGTCGGGCATAGATATGCTTATCAAGCTATAATAGCATTTCCAAATGAGTAGCTTAGTCATAATAAATGAATTTTTAACCAATTTGGTCTCGTTTTTATATCCCTATACTTCTGAATCGAAACTAACCGCTATTCAAAGAAGAGCGCTGTCTTCTGTATGTCCACAGGTGTTCTGTTGTAAACGCGGTGTGCTTTGTCTTTATTCAAGACGGCGAAGGGAATATCCAGAGCTTATGATACAGTGTATATCTAAAGTTCCTAATAAAAGGGATTATCTATACTGTTTTTATACTACCCTCTCAAGAAGTACATCAGTTTTAAACAAAAATCACTCTGTTAATTTACAATATTATTTATTATAATGTATTGCAGTGTATCGGTACATTGTTTTTTCATTGTTGGATGGAAATAAAGCGACATTGACGTGGTATTAGCGTTTTCACCGTAGCGTTTTCACCGGAAAATGATGAATAATTGAACAATACGGCAAAATCCACGAGGAATTGCTTTTTTGTGTGCTTTTAGATAAAGGGATATACACTGTATCATAAGCTTTGGTTATTCCCTTCGCCGTCTTGAATAAAGACTAAGCGCTGTGGACATCATAACCCTTTCGATATTCCCTTCGCTGCCTTGAATACAGACTAACAACAGACCACCTGTGGACATACTAGTAGAGCGGACCCTCAAAATCATGAGAATTGTGCAAAATTTGACTTAAGTATGAAACTTTCACCAGTGTTAGTACATACCATAAGATTCATTTTAAGATCGGGAGGTAAGTCTGATTTGACCTCTGATGACCTCCAGAGGTCAATTAACTTTAAATAACAGAATATTGATGTTTGGAGGCATTTGTGAATGATAGGCTTAGATCTATACGCTGCACTAAATATGCATTTGTACTACAAATCTTCTGATTCCACAGGGCATTGACAGGTTTCTACCTTTGACCTCTGATGACCTTTAGAGGTCAATGACCTCAAAATACCATAATATTGATCTGTGATGTTATTAGTTAATGATAAACATGGTTAAGATGTGCAAAACAAGCATATCTGTTTTGCAATGAAACTGTCTTCATATTCCAAAGAGCAAAGACAGGTTTCTAACTCTGACCTCTGGTGACCTTTCAGATGTCAATGACCTCAAAATATCATAATATTGATCTGTAGTGTTATTAGTTAATGATAAACATGGTTAAGATGTACAAAACAAGCATACCTGTTTAACAAGAAATTGTCTTCACATTCCAAAGAGCACAAATAGGACCTTTGACCTCTGGTGACCTTTACAGGATGTACAAAACAAACACAATATTGTAGCCCAGATGGCTACTAGCACATGTTTATGATAAAGAATAAAATAGAATATAATAGAATAGGATAGAGAGTAAAAGAAAACAGAACACTGCAGTCGTTTTCCTAGACACCCTGTGAGGTCAATATATGCTCAGTCTTTTCCCCTTCTTGGAGTTTACGAAACCGTTTATCTTCCTTCCAGCTATTTCCTTTCTCTTTTTTTTTGTGGTCAAAACTACCTCTTCCAAGAAAAGTCTATGGTCATAGGAATTTATGAGTTTGATGTTGGCTACTTTCCCCGCTAGTGGTCAGCACTCTCCATCCCCAAAGCCCCGCGCCAAATTACGGGGAATGACATGATGACGTGTTTTTGCCCTCTGATCCCCAAACATAAATGACCCTCTGAGCTGGAAGGTGGCCCTCCTGCCAGAATTTATCCCTCTATTTTAGCATTTGTTGTTTAGTGGAGTGGGTCAAACAGAAACTCCAAAGACAAATTCAGGGGTAATGACCCAGAACAACGATGACGTTGGTTGCCATAGCCTAAGGACACTAATATTCATTTGGTTTATCATTTTGATATCCAAGAAACAATAAAGTCTTTACCTGTGGTTACAGAGAACAAGTGAATGAAGAAACTAAAAGAGAGTGGGCGAGTTAATCAGAAATTGAGATGAATCATAAAAAATTGAGTTTTCACAGAAACGAATAGGAGGAGCAAATTGAACATTTGACCAGTAAGGAATTAATTTCTAGTGAACGCCACACCCCAATATAAGATTGAGCCAATGAAATGCTTTAGGGAAAGGAAGTTTGTTAGTAAATTATAGTTATAAAAAAGCATGTCTCAGCCGAGAAATCAGTTAGAGTGGCAAGCACAGTGGGAGCGGCTTCACACTATGTAGTGAAGCAAAGGCTGCAGAGTATTTTGGAATTTTGAGGAACTTTGAGAATAGTTGGAGACTACAGAGATAAAGTCAGGAGTTCCCCTTTCTTGGTACATCATGCCCCCCCCCCCCTCCAAGTCAACCAACTAATCTTTAACGACGTTGAATGCACCATCGACCTACGCTGTGAATGTGATGAGGATCTGACTGTCATGACTGAACCGGCGAGCAGCAGGACATTAGGAAAAACTATGAGTCACGATAAGACAAAACTTTGGTTTACGCCAATTTGGAGTGCAATTACAAACTCCAAATAGTCAACTGGTGTCATCGGAGATGTTGAAGCGCCCTGTCAGACTCATACAAAGTGGAGAGAGATGGTGACGAAGAGAATACTGACAGCGTGACGGCAGACCGCTCAACGGACGGCCCAGTCACACTGACGAGATCGACAATGACATGCAGACGAGGACCTCATTCGTCGACCGAGAGTAATCATTTAAGAGGAATGACTTTTATTTACGTTTGAAGACATTTCAAGAGATGTAGTAGTCTGATATGTTAAGGGGCAAATCATTCTACTGTTTGCAGTCTTGTGAACATACTTGTATCTTTAGCGAAAACTGTTCGAGTACGTGGACAGTATAGGCCCCTTAAATCACTCTGTCGAGTAAATTATATATGAACCAAATGGCTTCTTTTGAACATGTATTGTGTTGAAAAGTTCATGGTAATTCTTTTCCAGGCAAAATGTGTACATGAAAATTCCAATGTTAAAAGCATGTGGTGGGAAATGTAAACAGTATGTGCGAATGCTTCTATGTGTCATGCTAAACTTCTTTGTTAGTGGGGAAAAGAAAAGAAAAGAGAAGAGAAGTCTCGCTCTACCACGTCTACATACCACAACGCCTACGGATATCTTTGTTTCACATTGTTGGTGGGGAAAAGAAAAGAAAAGAAAAGAGAAGTCTCACTTCATGAGAGATGTTCAGATCCCGCTCGACACTACAACGCCTACGGATGTCTAGGCTGAAGGTGGGTTTGAATGTCTTATAGGGCCGATAGAGCACCAACAGTAAGTGCAGATTAATTGGCACGCTATCTTTTGAAGAGAAACAATACTTTGTTTCACACAAGATGAAAAAGCAGAAAGACAACTGATAATCATCCGCTCATGTGAAATCAAGCAGAAGTTTTTCAAAACATTTCAAGAGGCATCTTGGTGAGTTACAGTCTGTTAAACATGCCAATATACTGTGAGAAACAAATTGAAGGCCACCTGCAATAGGCCACCTGCAATACAGCCTCGCAATTTCCGACATCACAAAAACTTTGATTAACACGTCCCATATATACACGGTGATGGACAGGGAAAATAATAAACAACAACATTGCAAGATTAATGCATTTCTTCAAAGACAACAGACAGGAACTGATTCCACGTAAAATACATAAACATGTATTTTGATTTTTTTTCCATGCATTTTTCCCATATCATTACACACAATCATTACACACGTATACTTGATATGGTGTTCAGCTCACTGTGTGCAGACTGAGCACGACCCGATAATTCAGAACCTCTGCCTGAGAAAGGATTGTAGCCTATCCCGCGAGTCAAAAAGAAGCCTTCTTATCATCTCGTGCATCCTGTACTCTATGTGCAATGCACTCATCACAAGAGACAAGCTTGCCTTCACCCAAACTGTTTAGATATTGCCATAGGAAGACTCTGATGATCGCATACAGTGGCTGTGCACCTATAAGAACGCTGGTCTGACCTCAGGATGTCTATCCAGTTTAGTCGTGGAGGAGATAATAATAATAATAATAATAACAAGTTCTTATATAGCGCATTTCAGACTTGAAAAGAATTTCAATGCGCTTTACAAATAAACAAATTATACCATAATACAAAATATAACAACAAAAATTACAATTTACCAAGCACAATATATTACTCTACAATCATTATTTCTTAAATATACATACATTGAAGGTCAGAGCTGCCAGTACTACTGAGAAAAGTACTACTGAGAGATCTGTGTGCCGATCCGTGCAATGTACGAGATAGGCTCAATCGCGTGCTTCACTGAAGACGCAGATGCTGCCCTGTCTTGAAAGAGATCGAGGGTATAGATCTAGACCAATTTCAGCAGGTTACACTGAATCATCACTTGCTGGCAGAGAGTCTTTACCGGATCATGCAGGAGATATTACCCGCTGCCAGCGTACCCTGATTCACACATTGGATGCAAACAGGATGGCGGCCATTAGTGGAAACAACCAATATTTGGGCATGGGGGCACAACATGTATGGCCAGGCCCAAGTGTTAAGGAGTATCGAGCATAAAGAAGACAATTAGAGTAAATAGTAGTTCCACTCCTATTTGGAATTGAGGTTCCTAAACAGGTCATTGAAAAAATGCCCAAAATTGCCTGACGTAATGACCCAAACTTAATTGGATGACAATAGCAAGTTACAAGACACAGTTGCTTCATGTGGAATGCATGTTATGCCTCACAGTATGTCGCTTTCCAGATGGTCCTACGACGTCACTGTATGCTCCAGCACCATGAGTCATTCACCGGAACCATACAGCCCACGAGCTTGACACTGACCAACACAGGCCCGCCAGCTCGAAACTAGGTAGCATTGCCCGTGAGCTTGATACTTAGGCAAACCAGGCCCATAAGAGTCCGACACATGGGGGGAGGGGGAGATCCACAAAGACCTCAACTGAATAGATTAAGCTTTCTGATGTAATACATATATTAATCTCGTGGGCCTTGCATGTTTTCCTCGAGTGTCGAGCTCGCGGACAGCACAGGCTAGCTTATGGGCCTATTATATTTGATGTCGAGCTCATTGACCTTGTTCATCTACAGTGTTTAGGTCACGGGATGTATGACTCGTGGGCTGCGTAACTCATGGGCTCTATGCGACTCTGGTTGTTTGACTCGTGACGTACATCTGATGAGGTGGGCCTGTTGTTTTCTGGTTAGCATCTGTCACCCTTTCATCCAGTTCAAAGGACTTTGCCATATGCCTGTTCACAAACTATTAAGCATCAACCCAAAATATGGTACTCCTCGCCCCACCCTCCATGTTTAAGCGTACAAATTTTGTCCAGTGCAAATTGGATAATGTTGCACATAATTTCATGCAAGCTAGTCTCCATAACTAACCCAAACATAAATATTATATTTAAGATTGATTTTGAAGTAAGGTTTCAGATTTTGGTCAAAATTAATATTAA
Organism: Diadema setosum; assembly: GCA_033980235.1. Taxonomy (NCBI): domain Eukaryota; kingdom Metazoa; phylum Echinodermata; class Echinoidea; order Diadematoida; family Diadematidae; genus Diadema; species Diadema setosum. Next base: position 43,147,645 of record CM067060.1, read on the forward strand.
CCCTCTGTACAAAAAATTGAACATTGCACACGAACCAATGATATGTATGTGAGTGTGTGCTGACAATGGCCCTGAACAATGGACATGCCTGAACCACCTGTTGACTGGGCGTCAGTCTCGCGCTCCCAGACACATGAATGCTTATTGATAATTCATATGGATTGCCCTGGTCACTGTTAGTCTGAATTCATGCACGGTAAAGGGCAAAATGCATGCACATGGAAAAAGTAAGCACATGTTTCCATGTGCTTGCAAACACCACATTTCATTCCAGCTGGCAATCATTTTCAAATTTTGCTTCACATATCACTAAATTTGGGATATAAATAAGCATAAATGATCTGAAGTTCTTCATTTTGATACAACTGTCTACTAATAGTCTGACAAATTTGTCGCTTTTTTGATACTTACGTAAAAAGAGATCATTTTTGGTAAAGAGTTCAGCAGCATTTTTCATTGGGGCAATTTGTTTCACAGTAGATTTATTTAAGGCTCCATATACACAAGTGTATACTCTAATTGATTTTCTTTGCTGCCTGTCACCATGTTTACGACAAACTGAAAGTATTCATTGTAATTTCGTTTTTCAGAAGTAGGGAGAGCACTGTCGCGACTCAACGACAGTATCGGCAGGCGTTTGACTTTACACAGATACTGCCTGAGGCTGAATAAAGACTAGTTGTGATAGTGGAATTTCTCATGAATAAATAATGAAGCATTCAAACCCTGGCCATTGTTCAGGACCATTGTCAGGGTGTTAACCACACACTCCCATACACACCCACTGACCCCTGTGCAAAGTGAAAGTTTTATAGAGGGGGTTGAAAATAGAGCAAAATCTATCGTACCTAACTGTGAAATTAATCATGGATTTCACGAAACTGATTTATGCTTTCATATCTAAACCACCTCCAACAAAATTGTACACTATTCAGCCATCACTCATGTCAATGACAGTGTTATCTGATAATTTTTGAATTATTAAGAATCAAAAGTGGGAAATGTTTTTTGAAACAGTATGTGCACCAAAACGTTTAAATGTAATCAGAAATACAGAATCTCCCTCGGGTAGGAATGGGGGAAATATAGGTCTTATCCCCTCCCACCTTCTCTGATTGACAAATATCCAGATATTCCAACAAAAGCGTGCACCAGATTGTTGAATTTCAGTTTTAAAACTGAAAAAAGCCCCCTCGAATATGGGAGACGTATCTTGCCACCCTCCATTGCTTGGTCAGCCTCTATAGACTTCTGTGCTTCAGATCGCTTTATTTCAATTCTAACAACGCAAAAGCTCAGTCGAGTGGGAGGGGGAAATCGACCTCAGACACCCTCCCCCTAAGCTCTACCTCACTAGAGTTTGTACATATCTACACACAGATGATTCACACTCGGAATAAGAACTAAATTCCACGATTTTAACACCTCCCTGAAATATCCCTATTTATTTCTTCAATTATTATCATTTTATCTTTTTCTTGGGGGGGGGGGGGGGTTCACCAAAAGTTTGCGCCAGATCGCTGAATTTCAGGTCTGAAAATGCAAAATAACCTTAGTGTGGGAGGAGAAATACCCCTTATCTACACCCTTTTGTGCTTGGTTTTTCTGTTTGAATCGCTTAACAGACAGCATTCATGATAGATATTCAACGTAAAAAGTTAATACAATGAGTTCATTTGAATAATACCATTTTATAGGCAAATTATTCATTGTAATCTACATCAAAATATTCTGCTACCTTAAACAAGTGGGACTCTTTCAAGTCGATAAAGCACGCAAATATGCATAAAATTGCGCCATTTACAACATCAAAATGCAAAAAGTTCTCACGGTGGGAGGGGGTACAAAAAAGAAAGAGAAAGAAAGAAATGTATACGGCTTTTTATACAAGAGTGTACCTCATCCCGCTATGTCGGAATTTCGAATTAAAAGAAAAAAATCACTTATATTGAAAGTATTAAAATTTACAGCTTCTTTAGACTATTATCAAGAGAATTTCAAAATTTAAATTAAATTCATTGGATTTTCGGGTAGGATATATCAGTGGACAGTATTTCCGTTTTAACCAACATGGAAGAGAAAGTGGGAGAGAATGGTTGGTTGATTTGTACATTAGTGAACTATGGTCATATGCAAACGCTACAAATCATTGATATTCGAATTGCTATTTTTAATGAAATAGAACATCAGTACATATGGCATCTGCAAAACGCAATATTCTTTCTTTATCTGTGAGGAATATGTGTTTCTCCATGCAGGCGAGTATGCCATAACAGCTTTTAAGTAAGGCATGATTATAACAAAGTAGAAGCGCTATTTCATCATTATCAAAAGACCAAAATAATGTGAATTTATTTTGAACACCTTAAGAAATGCGACATATGAAATCAATTTGTAAATTCCAAGTGAGTTTATCATAAAAAATCAAACCTATGTAAAATATTTAATAGATATTACTTACAATACATTGTAGTAAATTCAAGGAAATAACTAAAACATACATATTTTTTTGAAGGTCTATGAAAGTTTGTTAGGTCTTATCCTTTTTTATTAAATTCTACTAATTCAGTGTTTAAAGTATCAATCAATATATCAGGTTTGGAGTGAGATAGAAAATTACTACAATCATCAGTAAATAACAAAAACATTTAACATACTATCGTTGATATAAAGAGCAAATAAAAGGGACTATTTAATGTGTTAATATCAAACGCTTCTTTAGGTACATCACTGTTAAAGTTTTGCATAAATGGCAATTGATGAAAATAAATTGTTTGCGATTACAAGGAAATTCCCGAATCATGGCGCTTGTTTCCTCCGACACCATGCATCCGTCGATGGTGAATCAAAAGGCTTTTAATTGGAAAGGTCCAGAAAGACATCAATTAAGTTGTATTATCATCAGCTTTTGAGACTTTATTAAGGAAGGTAAGGACTGAATGAGATGTGTTGTATTTAGCCAAAAAACCAAGTTGATAATCAAAAATTATTTTATGAATATCTTGGCGTTTGCATAGGAAATAAAAAAAAAAACAACTTTGGTATAAATTTATTTATTTTGGGCAAGATGGTTTCCTATTTGAGAAACGCATATTGATTAAAGTAGGATGGTCAATTACAGTATTATTGAGTTTTTCATCGTAGTAAAGCAGGGCTTATCCTTGTTTTCGTTAAAATGGCTGTATTTATTGTTTTCTAAGCGGTTTGAAATTCAGGTTTGACAACTATATCTGCAGTGGGTGAAATATCAACGCTTTCCACACCGTACACTGCAAAAAGATCGGTGTCGTTAACAATCTTTTCCTCTTCCTTTTGCCATAAAATTGGCAAAATTCTGGAGAGGATTTCTTCTTTAAACGGGCATCGCAGAAAATAATGATTGTGCCCCGTGAGCGGAATTTTATCGAACGACAAGTATCTGCTTCATCATCAGTTTAGAAAAGCCAATAATACGCATTATTTTTCTTTCGGACATTGTTCAAGGGAGTTGGTAGGTATGGGATAGTGGCGTATAGGGAAAACGGCACCCGGGGCAAGCGCGAAAATTGCGCCCCTAATTTCTGAAAAAGTGTTCAACCCCAACCCCACCCCGGTGTTTTTCAAGCACTTAATAAGGGGTCTTTTGAGAGTGATTTAAATGTAATAAATTTTGGTGAGCGAGCGCAGCGAGCGAGCCGAAAAACATGGAATTCTTGTCATTTTTTGGTTATTAAATCTTACATAATCAAGATATAGTGGCGGCCTTATAGATAACGATTTATACCAACAAACTGAGGACTTGAAAAAATACTCTAAATTAGAACGAGCGAGTGAGCCGAAATTTGTATATTTCTGTGTAGGAAACATTGCACTTATCTCATATTTCGTTGTACTTGCACACTGCAGTAGGCCTTTACTGATGGTGGCTTACCCTGTATATAAAATAACAGATCATGCGACTTTAAGTGAAACCAAAAGCTTGCTAAAACTTACAAATCAGTGTGAGCATTTTCTGAACATGTATGTTCGTATATAGGAAGTACGGGATTCTCTTCGATATTATGGTTGATAATTCAAGTAATAATAACATTATGATTATGATGGCTGGTCCGGCTGGATTTATGAATGGTGATACTGACAAACTGGAAAAAAAAAACCCACCCTCACCCTCCGTCCGGGCGAGTATTTTTTTTTCGTTCCCCCCCCCCCCCCCCGTTTTTGGCGCCCCCAAGGAGTGGCGCCCGGGGCACGTGCCCCCTTGCCCCCCCCCCCCCCCCCCCGATACGCCACAGTTGGTAGGTGCCAGTCATTAACCACACTCGAGGTGTTAAGGCGGTTCCAAAGGTGGGACCCCTATACTTTGCGTGGGTGTTGGTTCTTACACTGAAATGCCCTCGCCTCACTGATGTGCATTATAATATTGTTTAGCCTACTCTTCACTTCAGTTGCTAATGCTTTACTTCACCGAAAACAGTGATCTCCTTTACCAGGACACCTCACTCATGCAGCAGTAGGTTGAGCTGACAAATTGTCTTAATCAATATTTCATTGATAAAATTGTGGCAATCCAACAGTGCTTCCCAACTTGTTGTGAACAGCCAGAGCGAGTTTCAGTCTGTCACTGTTGATGAGATAGAAAAGCTTTTTAAGAACTCACCAAACAAATTAAGTAAACTTGATCCAATCCCGACAGATTTGGTTAAGAAGTATATAGCAGACTTTTCGCACCCGTTATCACAAGAATCATAATATTGCTTACCTGAGATTAGGTGCAGTTCCGCAGGTGTGTAGAGCAGTTATTCATCCAACTTTGAAAAAATACAGGCTTAGATCAGGTGCGTCTCAAAAAGTACCGCCCAATTTCAAATTTGTCCCTTTTTTTTAGTAAACTGCTTGAATTAAAATGTTGTTTTCTCACGATATTGACAACTTTGATCTGCTTACAAACCTAGTCATAGTGTGGAAACACTGTTAGTCAACTTAACAGATAATGTGTTCAGAGAATTAAAATGGTGGTAACATCACTGCTCTTATGCTTGATATCAAGGTGAGCTCAGCTTTTGATTCTTTTTGTTGTGTGTATAAGCATACCGTCCCCTCTAGCAAGAGGCAAAACACTCTGTCCCTCGGATAGAACATAAAATGGAGGTCCCGTGTATGAGAGAGCAACAACTAATGCACGTAAAAGATCCCGCTTCATTCATTCATCGCAAAGAGTATAGGGTGTTTAACCCGGTGAAGTGGTCCCGCAACTCACATCCAACTGGACCCCATGGAAGACCAGCTAAACGCGGCTGAATATGGGCTATCCAGCCATCTTCTAAAATGGAAAATGAACAAACAAACAAAAAACAAACAAAAACACATTATTCTGTTTCAAGGGTTGAGATATTTGGGTATCAAGGGAAAGTCCTTGATTGGTTTATGTCCTACTTATGTGAGCGGTCTCATTATGTCAAAATTGGTGATTCTACCTCTTGTAAAACTATTATAATAAAATATGTACAAAGTTTGGTGTAGGGCCTATTACCTTGTCCAAGAGTTCTGTTGGAGACCCGCTGCTTTTTTTCTCTCTCTCTGTGTATATGCAACCAGTCAGTAATTATTAAAGTATTCCAAAAGGATTGTATTGGTTATCATTGTTATGCCGATGATATACAAATCTATTTATCTCTTAAACCTACTGTGCCTTCATTGGCATCCACCATTGCAAAGTGAATTGAAGCATGTTTGCAAGACCTCAAAATCTGACTTGTCCGGCATCCAATGTCCTTAAACTGAATGAAGATAAATCTGAGTTTTTGTTATTAGGTTCAAAGCCGATATACCGATCATGCCATGTCCACATCGGTATATATAGCACTTGTATTACTCCACCAAAAAAAAAAAAAAAAAAAAAAAAAAAAAGCCCCTGATTTAGGTGTTATATTTGATCAGGAAATGCCATTTCGAAGTCATAAAACTCGAATTCAACGGAATGATAGATATCAGTTGCGCGATTAAGTTTTATAAGGAAATGTTTTACTAAATCTGCAGCTGAGATACTTATCCATGCTTCGATTTCTTCTCATCGGAATTTTTCGAATTCGTTGTTGTAATCTCCCCCCCCCCCAAAAAAAAAAGGAAAAAAAAAGCACAAAACTTCAACGGTTGCAAAATTCTGCCGCCCGGCCAATTTATTGTTAACTTTTTACAAAAGTTTGATTCCATATCACCAATTCTCCGTTCTTTACACATTGGCAACCTGTAGAAAAAAAAAAAAAAGATTATTTTCAAGATTATGTTATTATAGCACCTACTTGACTCTATTACCAAATACAATCCGACACAGAAGTCTACGTTCATCATCAGATGCATTGTTACTCCAAACACCAAGAGTAAAACATTGATGGGGTGATCACGTTTCTTCGTTATCATGGTTATGGGACCAAAATTGTGGAATCAGTCATCTACAGAAACATTCAAATCAAAACTTAAAACGCATAGGGCCTATCTACTTCCTCTCACACTGAGGAATATTGCAATCTATAATGTTCGAAACAATTGTATTTTTTCTGGTATATGTGTTTGTTTGTTTGTTCTTGGCAATTTTCTTTACTGTTGTCAAGCTTGACCATGTATGATATTACCTTTTCTTTCTTTTTTTTACACCGAAAGGTGGACCTGTCAGGCTGTGCGCTACTCAAGTATAAACACTGTTATTAATATTATTATTATTATTATTATTATTATTATTATTATTATTATTATTATTATTATAATTATCATTAATATTGTCTCTATCTTCACAAGATATCTCTATGAGATCAATATCACGTCAAGTTCCATCCTGGAACCTTACTCTCTAAAAAAAAAAATCGAGTGAAAATATTCACTCTTGAAGGAGTGAATACAAAAAAGAGTGAATTTAGAGTGAAAAAGTTCATTTTCACTCATTTTGGAGTGACCTCAGGGATCACTCGAAGATTTTGGAGTGATCCCTGAGGTCACTCTAAAACGAGTGAAAATGAACATTTTCACTCCTTCACTCTTTTTTGTATTCACTCCTTCAAGAGTGAATATTTTCAATCGATTTTTTTTTCCAGAGAGTAGACTTCTAGTACTTTTCTCAGGATTCGCGCCGTCTCCATAGCAATGCTGCTTTTTTGGAGCGTTTGCACTCGATCGGGCACACCCACATCGTCCAAGTGCCGTCGCAGTTGCTTTGGCGTTGTTCCGAGTGCTCCAACGACAATAGGGTTCACCTTCGTTTTCATATTCCACAGGCGGCGAAGTTTTCTTGCTAGGCCCTGGTACTTTTCATGACGCAAATCTCTCGTTTGAAGAGGCTACACCCCAGTAAATAATGCCAGTGCATATCTTGGCAATCAATGACTTAAAGTCAAAGATATAAAACACCTGTTTCTTGACCCTGGCCTAATCTAAGCATCAGTCATCGCCACAGCGCCACAGGAGGGGGGGGGGGGGGCACCGCGAGAGGAGGAGATTGTTTTGGTTTTGGCATGGGCCATGTAGCTCCATGGTGCGTGTGTGTGTGTACGTGTGTGTGTGTGTGAGTGTAGACATTCAGCGTATGCAGACAGAGCATGCCTGTACTGTAGTGACCGGAACTATTGTCATTCCATTTTGCTCTCCCCTTCTCCCTCCCCCATTTCTCCCCCTCTCCCTCCCTCTCTCCCCCTCGCTCTCCCTCTCCCTCTCTCTCTCTCTCTATATCCCTCTCTCTCTCTCTCTCTCTTTCTCAACGATCCAGTCAGCAGGCTGATTGTAACCAGGGTGGGGAGGTACACGTTGTAGTCTCACCTCCCCGTTGTAACTCACTGCCAAATAGCACATTGTCAGCACCGGCAAACTGGCAATGCTCTCCTTCTTATTCCTGTATTTTCGTTATTTACGGGTCGATTTTTTTCGTTCGAAATGTAAAATGGATGACCATAGAATTTCCCAATAGAATATAAAATTGAAAACTTTAGAAAGGATAGAGAAAATTGAGTTCACTTTGAATGGTCTGCCACAGGCAGATATCCTTATCATGCTCTTACGTAATACGACAGCTGCTGGAGTCATCAAACCCTGGCTTGGCCTCCAGGTTTGTCACGCCTCAGCAGAAAGTTTATTTGCAATGGACAAGTACTTCGACTCCCAACTCTCAAACGACAAATAAACGCACCCCACTTTGGACCAAATCCGGCTGGGGTCTCGCCTCAAACGAGAGATTGACGGCATGTCTATCTTTTCCTTCTCCTTCTCGGCTACTCTGCTGTCTCCCGGTACCGCGACATCTTCAATCGTGCACTGAATTCTGTCGATCCCTTTCTTCGACGATGATAATAAAAATTCGGACGCCTATGCTGGATGATATTGTCAGTTTGAACATCGAAATCCCACAGGATTTTAACTTGGTCATTTTCAGAAATTTTGTATGGTTCGTGCGTATACCATTTGCTCTCACATGGTACTTTATGTTTTCTGCAAAGCTCCCAGTGAACGACTTGTGCCAGTTTGTCATGTCGTCTTTTGTACTCATTTTGCGCCAGTTTACTACAGCCACATACGATAGTTGCACTGTCTCGTCTCTTTCTCGGCATATCCTGCATGCAGCATACACATCTCTCTTCTGTATCTTGGCTTTTAGAGCATTCGTTGACAAGTGCTTGCTCTTGGGCAGCGATGATCAGTCCTTCTGTCTCCTTCAGTTCTCCTTTTTTCAGCCATAACCATGTGTCATTACTGCTGCTGTTCTCCGTCTCTCTGCAAAACTGTCCGTGTAGCTGCTTTACTCTCCACTTTGCGGATCTTTCTGTTCGTTTCTGGCTTTTGATCAATGGCGTTTACGTTATTTCCACTTTCAACCAGAACGGCTCGAAGGAGTTTTTCCTCCCTGCTGGTGATGTAATTGTTGAAGCTGATTTGCTCCATTTCGATGCAATTTGATGCACTCACGAGCCCTCGGCCTCTATATTCCGTGGCAAGTACAACCTGTCAACATCTGCACTCGAGAGCATCTTTCTTGTCTTCCGATCCTGTGATATTCTCTCCTTCCTCCAAACTCTATAGTATATTCTCCCATCAGGAAGTGATATTCCTGCACTCTTCACTCGTCTCCCTTTCTTCATAACCAGGGTAGCGCACTTGTTGATGCCGAAGTCCATGCCGATGTCTTTGCTGATCAGACGAACCGTTTGAACTATTATTGTTATTATTATTATTATTATTAATTATTATTATTATTATTATTATTATCATTATTATTGCTGTTGTTTTTGCTGTTGGTTATTATTATAATAATTGTTATTACTAGTAGGCCTATCATGTCCTGCACGATTCAAGTTTATTTGCACTCTTGCAAAAAAGAATGGCTGCAGGTGCTCATCCAACTACGGCATGAATACATACCGCACAAAAATGATACCACATGAATCGGAATAAAACTCTCTAATAAAATGTGTGATAACCTTTCGTTCCCTGGTTTTGAAAATATGGCAATTTTTTAAGCGTAAACCTTTTGCCACGCGATCATTATTTATCACCTACATGTGATGCACTCTTTTAGGGCAACACTTTTTGCAGCCATGATATGCAAATCTCTGCTTGCAGTGTAGGACCTGTTATAAGAACAACGAGCGGTGACCTGCGTTATTTAAAGGACAAGTTCACCTTCATAGACACGAGGGTTTTGTGAATGCAGCAATATTAGTAGAACACATCAGTGAGAGTTTGGGAAAAATCAGACAATCCGTTGAAAAGTTATGAATTTTTGAAGTTTCTGCTCAGTCACGGCTGGATGAGAAGACTACTATAGCTTGTGATGTCACATGTGTACAACGATATTAAGAAAGAATGAAGAAAATTCAACACATTTTCACTTTTCTCGCATAACAAAAGAACACTCAACTTCTCTCTTTCAGAAAGCATGGGGAATAATATTACCCTTAATATTCGTCAGTAACAAGTCGAAGAAATGTGCACTTTATTCAAAAAGTAAAGTTTTGTGAAATTCTCTTTATTGTCCTTATATCATTGTACGCTTGTGACATCATACACTGTAGTAGTCTTCTCATCCAGCAGTGACTGAACGGATTGTCTGATTTTCCCCCAAACTTTCACTGATGTGTTCTACTAATATTTTTGCCTTCACTCAATCCACATGTATATATGAAGGTGGACTTGTCCTTAAATTGAAGGATGCATTTGATAAACCTTGGGGCTTCTCAGATCGAGAAAATACCAATTCCAAGTTCAGATAGCACCACCAGCGATCGTGCCTCCTCTGCGTGTGCAACAGGACTGCTCTGTCAATCAATTCTCAATTCACGTATCCCCTATTGGTATCCCCTATAACGTTTATACCTGTGGCCGCCGCGGCGTGGAGTGTGTCTCGGACCTTCTGATCGTAGCACATGCATGGAAACATGCACAGCGACAGAGTCTACAGTATGCAACTGTGTGTGTATGTGTACGTGTGCGTAAGAGTACAGTAGCTCCTTGGTGTGTGTGTGTGTGTATGTGTGTGTGTGTGTGTACGGTGCACAGTGTGGATGCCCAGCTTCATCATGCACTAAATGCGCACGACCATTGCATTGCATGCATGCTATGCTTGCATTGAGATAAACTGCATGCTGTGTTGCTTTACATGCAAACTTGAATACATGCTCAGTACACATCAATAAGCGTATCTAGTGCGCATATGTGAAAACCAGAGAGAAACGCTTTTTGAGGATTGAATTTTCATCACATTTTGAGGTATGTCCATTCACCAGCATTTAATGATTTGTGATTGACATTGATGGAGGTATTTGTCTTTGCTCTGAAGTTGGTTATCAATGTATCAATAATTCATTTGACGACCAAGAACCTGTTTCTCTAACTGTATTTTGGAGCGAGGTAAATCGATCTGCGCAGCCGCATTCTCCGCCATTTTTTTTTTCCCGCACAGCTAGCTACCGGCGTAGTATACCAAAATGAATGAAAAGCAACACAGCCAACAGATCAAGAAGTACAAATATAGTGTTTTTTTCTAGGATAATTACTGGATGCAGCAAACACATGAAATATGGGCACCGAAATATGCATAGCAAAGAATATCACGCGACTAATAAGATCTAGAAGATTTAGACATAAAGTTAGGCCTAAAAACTTTTCGCTTCAACACCGCGCGGGTCACGAAATGGGCGAGAGATGTTGTAGATTCTGCCAGGAAATTCTGTAAAAGGTGCTCGAATTTTGCGATAAACCGTAAATGCAGCACATTATTTCTTAAACAATATTCCACTTGTGCAATAGAGGGTAGTCTATTTGTTTGCAGATGTAAACACGGCACGATTCCCACGGATTGTCTGGATTGTGTCCATCTCCAACCACGGCGAAGATCGTGACGGAGTCTGCGCTGTGGTAAGGTTTATACGATTTTACATGAGCCTACGTGTAGTGTCATGTGCACGCAACGATTTGCTAGCCGTCGGTAACCACAGATCCAACTGCGCCGACGCGGCCCCGTTGTACGCAGACTCATAGAGGGTCTTCTCTGCTGCAGGGATGCTCAGAAACTTTCTGAGCATGGCCCAGTAAAACACGTGTTTTTGGCAGAGGAGTAAAAGTAGCCCGCGTGTTGCAATGGGAGGACCTGAGCAGGGATATCGACTGTTAAATTTGTCATATTTTCAGGATTTCAGATCGCAAATTTATTGAAATAGGATGGATTATGACACCACTCTGGGAACAATTGGCTATTTACTCGCATGCCTGTGTGTTGCGTGGTGGCAGCGTCACATTGCGACGGATTTCCCGTTTGCTGGATGGAGTGCATGCTGTGCCGGTTGCATTGGTCCTTCCTTTCGCATCGGTCTCCTCGTGATGTTACGGCCGACTCGACAGTGGGGTGGGCCTTATGCCACCTCTCCACGTGCGTGGTGGATTGATACCATTGATATTCCTAATTTCTTCCGTTACTGCACAATGTCAATGATTGTTGTCTGTAATACCCCACCCCAGTTCAGTTCTACTTGAATTTAGATTAGGTGTACTTAAAGGATAAGTTCATCTTCATCATAGACACGTGGATTGAATGCAGATAGAACACATTGCAGCAAGAGTTCGAGGAAAATTGGACAATCTGTTTAAAAGTTATGAATTTTTAAAGTTTCTGCTCAGGGCATTATCGTGAAATAGTCCACCACTCCATTCACCGCGCACCGCCATTCATTTCGTCATAGCCGGTGACTGCTTTCAACCTCCACAGACTTTCACATGAAGCCTCTAAGCAATTTACATCTAGTGAAGACGCACGCACGCACACGTGCGCAGAACAAGAGGGGACCGATACCACGATTTAGCCCTGCTCAGCTCAGTCACTGCTGGATGAGAAGACTACTACAGCTTGTGATGTCACATGTGTATAACAATATAAAGAAAATATATAGAAAATTCAACATATTTTCATTTTTCTTGCATATTAATGAAAGAACACTTAACTTCCCTCTTTTGGAAGGCAAGGGGGAATAATATTACCCTTAACATATGTCAGTGACAAGTCGAGAAAATGTGCACTTATTTCAAAAAGTAAAATTTTGTGAAATTCTCTTTATAATATATTTCCCTATAATAGCGTTGTACGCATGTGACATCCGTAGTCATGGTAGTAACTTGACTTCTCATCCAGCAGTGCCTGGTGCAGGTACACTGTAGTTTAGTACTTTAAAAATTCAATTAAACTTTCGAACGGACTGTCCAATTTCCCCCAAACTTTCACTGTTTGGGGGAAATTGGACAGTCTTTGAAACTTTCACTTTCACTTGAAACTTTCACTTTCACTACCAATATTGCTGCATTCACTCAATCCACATGTATGAAGGTGGACTTGTCCTTTATATTCTCAAAGATTCTAGAGTGGCCGGACCAGACACCGTGTACATGCATGTCTATTCAATAAATGTAGGACCTAATAGAATAGAGTTCTTGCGTGAGGGAGTTTGTTTTTAGCCACTTAAAGCATGTAGATCTAAGGGATTGTATAGTTTTGGTTGAGCGAACTATAACTGTATTGTAAGAATTGGCATCTGTGATGGTAAAGGTCCTAGTTGAACTGAGAAGAATGAATGTGGTATTTCCCCTCGATACGTTATTTGATTTCACCTTCACTCTCCTTCAGAGTGACGAGAGAAAGAGAGAAGAGATTGCCATGGGGATAATTGCCACATTCTATTCGTCCCACATGTCAGGAGCCTTCCAAAAGCTAGCATACTCTGACAATCTCATCACACATGCTGGCTGATTTCAGCAGAAAGCCTACACCAATATGCATACGATTAATAGCGATCAAATCTCAAACTGGTATTCAGTATCTCTGCATGCACAGCTCAAGTCTAGGCAGTGTTTATTGCAATGATTTTGTTGTTTATGGCTGAAGTTGCATTATATAAAGACATCCTAAAGAAGCTGAAGCGTGAGAAAATATTCCGTTTTAACCTAAAAATACCATGGAGTCATAGAGGAGAGGTAAAAACTGTGCATGGCCCCTAAGCTAAACCTCTCAATTACCCTTGATTCACTGTACACAATTTAAGTCTTGATTCAAAAGGTTTCATTTGTTTGCTTTCCTTTCCCTGTACTACCAGTACATGTACACAGTATACACTGTCCTCTGTCGGTCCCACCATAGCTGTCATGGCTGTTTATGATTCTAAAATCTGATAAAATTCCACTTTCTGCACATGTTGAACTGTGATTAGTTTGATGTGAGTGTGTGAATGAGACAGTATATAAATTTTAGCTGCATCAATTTTTGTATTGTGAAGACAACTTTGTGAAACTTTTGTGCAAATGATGGAAATCTTGGCCATGTTATTCTTGCTCTTGCTGTTTCATTGTTAATCTCAGGAGATCAACGAAAGAGATTCTTCTCTCTGTTAATGGTAGATCTGCTATGACCATGCACTGATGCTGTTATCTTTTTACCAAAGTGTGAGCTTCAGTATTGGACCAAAAGTTTTCAGTTGGATTAAGATAGAAATGCTATACCAAGGCCCATCGAGCTTGTGAACCATTCTGATTCACTTAAAAAAGGTTAGCCAGCCATCAAACTTTTGGCAAAGATGAAAAGTTACAGTGTGGAGTAGTGCAAACAACCCAATACCTAAATAGCCTTTGTTGTACATTATTCTGTTAATCTGCAAATCCCAGTGATCTTAGTACTGTACTCTTGATATTCGGTGTCCAGTTGACAAGATTTCAAATGCTATCCTCAAAGAAAAAGAGCATATCTTGATGCTTTGTACAACATTATGAAGACTTGTACATTTTGTTAGAGTACTTATTGAATGCAATGCCTCTTCCATCCGACTTTTTCCAGGCAGAGAGACTGACCCCAGACGAGAGCCACCATGATGATTAGCGAGGATATCAGTGAGCCATCCTCACCAGACACTCCCTTTGATGACTCTGATCTGCTCAACTCGAGCATGACAGATGACGTCTCAGCACAGTTGGCTGCAGCTGGTGGGTCAATTCGTCAAATCTGAATCATGTTGTTATGACATGCTTTGTGCTTTTCTTTATTAATAACACCCCCCCCCCCCCCCCCCCCCCCACGCAGTGTCATCAGAGGCTTTATGTTATTACGTTGTCTGGCCGTAATCAATTTTATTCGACAGCATAACTTACAAACGTTTCAAGTTATTCAAATAGAACTTAAAGTTTTGTGTGCATCTGTTATCTGGATGTCCATAGTGTCCTGTCAAAATTTGTGGTAACACATAGGCCAAGAATGCTTTGTCACAGTGTGAGATTATCTACAATATTTTTTTATTTTTCTGATAGAAAGCACAGCATTTAGAGTGAGGTTCACATGTTCATGTAAAATGTGTGTATTGACAAGGCAGATATGCGCTGGCTCACATTTATTACTCTTCGTGGTGAGAGATACAGACAAAGCTTATTTTGGTGTGAATGATGTTATCTACTAGTGGATCCTTCTGAATACATTTATTATGTGTAAGGAGGAAAACACTTGCCCTCTCTGATACACCATTTCCAACGTGAATCTATCACAGGACGGATTTGTTATTTTTTATTTGATAAATGATCAGGACTGTAGGTGAGTCACATAGTGTTGCATTCTGTAAGCTCGTCAAATCGCTAGATAGACAAAAGTGGGGAAATGACTTTTAATTGTGCATATTACTTAGTTAGTCAGTAGGGGAGGAACATAATAGCATTGAGGCCAGTATTGTCAGCACGTGCAAAATATAGTAAAAAAAAAAAAAAAAAAAAAAATGCTTATTACAAAATAATAAAATTACTGTTTGATACTGAGCAACTTTGTCTCGAAGTTCTTATGTTGCAAAGTGCAGTATGAATTGACCTTAAAATCATGCTTTATGTCTTCATGCATTGAATGCAATGTGTATACAATGTAGGTCCAATTGGTGTAGCTGCTGCAGCAGCCATTGCTACTGGGAAGAAACGCAAGCGGCCACACTCGTTTGAAACCAATCCGTCCATTCGCCGCCGTCAGCAAACAAGGTTACTCAGGTGGGTATTGAAATGAGGGGACACTTGTGAGAATTAAATGAGTGCTTCTGTTTGTATTGTGCTGTAGGCTTGAACCAGGGAGGTGTTACAGAGATGAGTGGCAACTCTTCGTAATTCATGCAAACACATGTTTGGGTTCAAGGCGTTACAATGGGATGTTTAGCATTCCACTGTGCTTTTAAGTCATGCTCCGCACCGCTCTAGTTGCAAGACGAAGTTCGGAGACGAACGCATTTCACCTTTCGTTGAATTACAAGCTTTATTTCACCGTAAAATTTTAAATGAAATACTCAAATTGATTTGGAATAGTTTAGGAAAGAATTCAATATTATAAACATGTATTTCTAGTTTCTTCGTAATGCGCAAATCGAAATGAAATAAAATCAGGCCCTCTTAAAAGCCGAATATTTTTCTATAATGCGCACATTTCCGCATGCTAGTTTTCTATCTTTTAATCTGAGATATTTTGATCTTTCAAATAAAGTACTCCGCAAAAGCGTGTTCCAGCATGCTTTTAAACTATTTGCAGTTAAAATTGTCACTTTTACACTGCATTTTGATTCGCTGCTCCAATTCAAGGTACACACATTCAATGTTGCCATCACATTGAAAGAGAGAGCGAATTGCAGTAGGGGCAAGTATTTCTAGATGTGAGAGCGCTAGTCCCGATTATTGATGCTCTCTTTTGTCAAAGCACATGGGTAACACCTGTAGTTGAAGGCATATCTTCTCGGCGGTGCCGCGCATGACTTCAAAGGAGAGCAGTAGTTGTCTCTCCTTCTCTAGCACCTCCCTGCTTGAACTCCTTTTTCTACAAATGAATCATATTTGTATGAAGAGTGCACTGTTTGTTGTATGAATTGTGTGTCATCGTCTGTGTTGATATATGATTAGTATCTGACGTGTCTTGTTCAAGATGCATGGCTGAGAGAATTCAAATGCGGTATTGTGAAGAATTTTTATTTTTTATGTAAATCCTTGGTTCTGTGTCTGATGCAGGAAATTAAAAGCTACAATTGACGAGTATGCTACACGAGTTGGGCAGCAGGCTGTCGTCGTGACCTGCACCCCAGGCAAACATGATGGCAACTTCAAAGTCTTTGGAGCTGCGCCTCTTGAAAACATTGTAAGTTTAGTCTTGTGTGTTTCTGGAAAATCCCACTTGGCTTTCCTGTTGTCGCATGAATTTTCAACCGGCATGTCTTCTGAAATTGAAGTAGTATTGAGATATAAGCACATTCTGCGTCAAAAATATTTTGTGGACAAACACCCTGGTACTTATATGGTTACAAAACTATATATCTGAGATTTTGCAACACTGAGTCTCTTTCATTAAAGCCGCTATTTGACATTTACAGCAGTGATCAAACGTTATCTAAATTAATGCATTTGATACATTTGTAGAGTTCAGATGTATCACAAAACCCCCTACTGAACAAAAATTTTGCAATAAAGGTACAAATGTCAGGAGACACTTTAATCTCAATAAACGATAACTATAGACAGTTTATTCTAGAATTATTTTTTTAAGTATTATTCACATTTTGTATATCTGACAGGAGTTATCCTGATTGATATTTAAATGTTGGTTATTCTTATCCCAAAACTCACATTTTAGAACAGTCTTTAATCACATAGGCTGGGTTTTGTTTTGTTTTGTTTTGTTTTGTTTCATCTGCTAATGTTAGCATGGGTCTTTAAGATTCAATTCCTCATAAAGCAGATTGTTTCCTGCAGAATTATCCCATGGCTGTTAGTTGTGTAACATCTTTCCCACAAGTTTGGATGTTTGTGCCACAGCACATCTGCCAGTATTTGTTCATGTATGGAGTACTGTTCCCTTTGAGAGATATATTACTTCATTTGTGACATTCTTTGACAGATGAGGAACATGAAGACTCTGATCCTCCAAGACCTAGACAGTGCCTTAGCCCAGAGGGCACCCCAGCAGACCATCGATAACTCTGACCTGTATGAACTTCCACCGCTTGTGATAGACGGCATCCCGACACCGGTCAACAAAATGACCCAGGCCCAGCTGCGGGCCTTTATCCCACTGATGCTGAAGTACTCAACGGGCAGGGGGAAGCCAGGGTGGGGTAAGGAGAGCTGTAGGCCAGTCTGGTGGCCGTCGGACCTGCCTTGGGCCAACGTCAGGAGTGACGTCCGCACAGAGGATGAGAAGAGAAAAGTGAGTTACTTACTGTACGAGCTGTATCGACATGCTGTCACCAGTGCTGATGAAGTGAAGGAGGGACTTTTCATTTTGACACCATGCCATTATTTCTTTATTTTCCTTGTATGCATACAATTAAAGAAGATGTGTGGGCTTAAATGTTGATTTACTAACTTCTCAGTGACCATTCCTGAGGTGATATACAAATGTAGACTCTCTTTTTATATTTTCTTTTTTTAACACATCTCCCTCACACAAAGAAGTTCGTCAAGTCCACTGAATTCAAAGAAGTCCTATCTCTTGTTGTGTTCTGCATGTAGCCTGCTCAGATTACCACAAGCTGGCACCGTGGCTGGTACGAGAGCTTAGCATTGGTAGTGCCTGTGGTATAATTGCCAATCTGGTGTAAATGATGTTAACACAACTAGTGGATCCTTCTGAACTCATTTCATGAGGAGAACACTTGCCCTCTCTGATGCACCAGATTATCAACATAGCTGCAGTTAGATTTTGTCTAACATTTCTGCATGGATGAGCCCAATTGACTGTTCAGTAGGCTTTACTTGATTAGTCCAGATAGCCAGAATTTTGTAGGTCACTTCAATATAAGGATCTGCTTCCTGTCAGAAGAGGAGAAAAAAGCAAATCTACCACAGTCGATGTGAATTGTAGCCTACAGTTTTGCCTGCATGGCTAAAACTAGCCGGTGTCACTCCAAGGAACACTTACTGCCTATTAAAGGACAAGTTCACCTTCATAAACATAAGGATTGAGAGAATGCAACATTATTAGGAGAACACATCAGTGAAAGTTTGAGGAAAATTGGACAATCGATGCAAAAGTTATGAATTTTTAAAATTGTTGTGTTGGAACCGCTGGATGAGGAGACTACTACCGCTTGTGGTTTCATATGCGTACAACAGTACAAAGAAAATGTAAGGAAAATTCAACATATTTTCACTTTTTTTTTCTCATAATAAAAGAGGACTTGACTTGCCTCTTTCTAAAGGTAGGGGTAATGATATTACCCATAACATTTGTCGGTAACGAGTCAAGGGAATGTGTACTTTTTTCAAAAGATGAAATTTTGTGAAATTCTCTTTATATTTTTCTTATATTGTTGTACGCATGTGACATCTAAGTTATTCATACACTGCAGTAGTCTTCTCATCCAGTGGTTACTGCACAAAAATTCATAACTTTTGAACGGATTGTCCGATTTTCCTCAAACTTTCAATGATGTGTTCTACTAATATTGCCACATTCTCATAATCCTTATGTTTATGAAGGTGAACTTGTCCTTTCAGCACTTCTTGCTGCATATTTTATTTCCTTTTTTTCTTCTTCTTTTTGTCAAAAACAATACATTTCAAAAAGAAGACTACAGATGTGAAAAATAAGGCAACAACAGCAAAAAAAGACCACAACGGCAATTCTGTTGGTGCATGGAGGAACCATTGTGCTATTCTAACTAAGGAATACTGCAGCAACCCTTTTGAGAGAGATCACATAAGAAATTATATGTTTTCTTATATCCATTAAAATATAAGTTTTTACTGTGACTTTAGTACTGTACCAATTGTGACGATTTCGAACTCATTTTTGTAGCTGTAGTGACCTGTAAATGTGCTCAGATTGTCCACAGGTTTTTCGTTGCAGCCGTGGTTGATATTCAGCAAAACAAAAATTTATATTCAACCTCGGTTTGAATTATTTCTATCAAATCTGATTGAATATTTTACACAGTAACTGGATTGAGTGTTTGCTAGCCTCTATTAGCCACTAACTAGAAGGCTAGCATTGATTTCCACCTGCTGAGAATGAGCACTAGTTTCATGAAAAATATGACCATATGTGAGTCTTACAGTAGACTACTCCTTTTGCCTTCCTTTGTACTTTGAATTGGTTGGTTCACGGCATGGCCAGTCCGTAATCCTGGAAGACTTGAAAGAATGTTCCCAGTTGAGCAAGACTTGACCATTGTCTGTAATTGCCGCTGACTGCAGGTGTCCTGGACCCACGCACTGCGTACCATCGTCATCAACTGCTACAAGCATCATGGCCGTGACGACCTCTTGCCAGAGTTCCTGGAGGACAAGAACAAGGAGATGGAGTCGACCCCCAACCACCAGACTCAGTTACCCACAGCCACCCTCCTCCCATCGCATGCTGTAGTCCACACGATCAACAACCCCGACGGCACCGTCTCACTCATCCAAGTAGACACGGGGGCCACAGTTGCAACACTAGCCGATGTCACGGTATGTTGATACATTGCAGTGATCACACAGGTATTCTGTCTGGTCAGTGATTTTTAGAGTTGCCATGCATTCCCTTGGTTGCTTACATTCATACTCCTAGTGTCTGTGAAAAGCATGAGTATCTCCAGGAAAATTTGCTAATTTTTTTGTGTAATTTTTTTAAATGTAATTTCCTTGTATTCTCTTGTTCTCTATGTTGCTTTGAATAAGAGTGAGGTGCCTAACCAACAGAGAAAAAAGAAAGGTCATTTGTACCAACATGCGATTGAGCTAATTACAAACTGGCTTATTGGGTTGTTCGTCCGTCCTAGACGCAATCAATTTTATTTGACAGCATTATTTACAAATATTTTGAGTTATCCAAATAAAACTTAAAGTTTTGTGTGCATCTGTTATGTGGATGTACATAATGTCCTGTCAAAATTTGCGGTACATACATTATCCAAGAATACTTTGTCACAGAGTGAGATCTATCTACAATATTTATATTTTTATCCTATAAAAGGCACAGCATTTTGAGTGAGGTCCACGTTTTCATGTACAATGTTTGTATTGACAAGGCAGATATGCCCTGGCTCACATATTACTCTTCGGGGTGAGGGATACAGACAAAGCTTATTTTGGTGTGAATGATGTTATCAACTAGTGGATCCTTCTGAATACATTTAATATGTGTAAGGAGGAAAACACTTGCCCTCTCTGATACACCATTTCAAATGTGAATCTATCACAGGACGGATTTGTTATGTTTTATTTGATAAATGATCAGGACTGTAGGTGAGTCACATAGTGTTGCATTCTGTAAGCAGTTGAAATCACTAGATACATGTAGACAAAAGTTGGGAAATAACTTTGTTGTGTGCATATTACTTGATACTCAGTAGGGGAGGAACATGCCAGCATTGAGGCCAGTTTTTTATTGTGAGCTTGTGCAAAATAAAGTAATGCTTATAAATAAGCATCAATTATGTGTGTTATGATCGCAAAAGCCGCACTCGATGGATTTCCATTCATTTTCATGTTAAAAAGTGTTGTTCAGCAGCACCATTGATACAGCTCAATGTAGACAAAGGACTCATCCTCCAAATCATGTTAACCACTTTCAACCA
Source organism: Diadema setosum (assembly GCA_033980235.1). Lineage (NCBI taxonomy): Eukaryota > Metazoa > Echinodermata > Echinoidea > Diadematoida > Diadematidae > Diadema > Diadema setosum. The sequence continues at coordinate 43,168,698 of CM067060.1, forward strand.
GAATTAAACAAGAAATAACAGATATAGGGTTGATGAATTTTTCTTGCTAATGTGCAGTCACGACAAAGAATACTTTTGTACGACAACAGTATGTTTGCTCAGTGAATGGAGTCTTTTAATGTGACATTGATAATGGTGGGGTCATGCATGTGGTATATACATTCAAATTTCGAGTCCTGTCTCTTTCTGTCTTTGTGATGGACCACAGCAAGTCCAGCAGCTGACCAACCTGCAGGCCATCCAGCAGGTTCGGCTACAGCCACTGCAAATCCAGCAGCCCCTGGGCAACCAGCAGGCAGAGGCCACGCAGGCGGTGCAGACACTGGCTGAGGTGGCTGCTGCTGCTCAGGGCACGGAGGTAGGTGCCCCCTTTGCTACCAGTGTGGATGTGTACAAGATATGATCTACATGGATTAAGCTACGTGTACAAGAGGATCTGAAGATTTTTTTTTTTTTTTGGGGGGGGGGGTGGGTGGAAGAGGGGGTGTTGCATAGTACCTGCAGTTGCATGACCAGTTGAAGACATGCCATTCTGCAAGCAATAACATTCCATTCAGTCTATGGAGTGGATGGACTGGATGATAAAGGACGATAGATAATGCGGGAATGGCTTACACTTGGTTGTTGTTAATCTTATCACTCATCCCAAAAGTTGCAGCAATCAAAAGGGATATCTGTAACATTGCCGAGTAACTTCTGTTGATATTCAGTCCCCTTGTTTCATTGTTCCCAACAACATTAGGGCGAGCTGACCACAGAAGGAACCCACACTGTGACAGCGCTGGCTGAGGGCACGCAGTTCGTACTCTCGAGTGATGGCTCACTGCAAGCAGTCCAAGATGGCACAGCTCAGGGTAAAGATGCTACGTTCTTATAATATGGTCACTGGAATTTTATCACATGTCATGTCGTATATAAAAAACCAAGGTCATGTCAGTAGTGATAGTGAATTGCACTAACTCCACTGGGATTATAGGGCTGCCAAGTGTATGTTTCTGTAATACACAGTATTAACTTTTCTTCATACAAATGAATTCTGTTTGTGCAGGATAGCTATGTGTCATATGAAACTTCATTTCACATGCTTAGTATGTTGAAATCCCATTTTTTGCTGTCAAAATACATGTTAAACTCTACAGAGGATAGCAGCGATGGGGTTCAGGGTACTTAGTATTTATGTTGTTACAAACACTTCCTTGCTCAGTGGCCATGTATGTGATGAGAATTCAACTAGTGGATCCTTCTGAGTTCACTCTGTGAAGAGAACTCTTGCCCTCTCTGATACAATGGTACAATGAACAAGCCTCTTGATCATGAATTCCATATTCCAGCTGTTCAGATAGTGACAAGACTGCAGTTTGACTTGCTGTGAAGTGATCCCCAGACAAGTGATATCCAGACAAACAGGAGACATGCTTGTCTGCATAGGAGCTGTGTAGAGTTGGTCTGTGTATATTTTTTTTTGTGAAATGTTAAGGCGAGACTACCTTCAAGTTCAAGTGACAAATGATAGCCCACTTATATTGTGCTCTATACAGAGGCTATGCAGAGGCATTGCATGTCTAGCTGAAGGATCGTGAAAAAAAAAAAAAAAAAAAACCCTGAATGATTTGATGAAATGAAATTAATGAAATGTTTCAAACGTTGCCAAAGTTTCGCTCTTGTGAAATTCCACCCTCTTCCATTCCTTCCGTCACATTCCAGGAATCGTCATTCCAGCATCGGTTTACCAGACGGTTGTGACAGGGGACGGACAGCCCATCCAGATTGCCAACGTCAATGTGGCCCACGCTGCGCAGCAGGGCACCCCCATCGCCATGACAGCCATCAAAAACGCCTCAGCCATCCAAGCAGCACAGCCAATCGCCACACAGGCACAACCCATCACGTCTCAGGTGGCCACTGTGGTGGTCAACACTGTTCCTCAAGACCAGCAAACATAGCAGGGCATGTATAGGCAGTGTGCATCAGCTGGTTTTAATCTGTCACAGGAGCTAAATACACAAGGGGGAAAGGGGTGGTTACGGTGGTTAGGATTTACCTGAAGCACTCACTCTTCTATCTCTGCGACTGCTTCATGCAAGATCAGGAATGAATTGCTCTGTATTGTATTCTGATGCTTGAGATTGCTGCTAAACACATTTACATGAGGTGTTCAGCCTTCATCATTTTTGTTTCATTTAAGTTTGATGAAAGAAGGCCCTGTCATGGCTTTTAAAATCCATCAGGGGGGGCATTTCATGAAGCATTTTGGTCGGATATTTTTCTGACAAACTGTTACAAGCTACTGAAATCCTTGCATCTGATTGGCTGAGAGCAATTTGAATGACAACTTTGTCGGACAAAATGCTTCATGAAATGCCCCCCAGGAGTAAGCATTACCATGTATCAAACTCATTGCAAGGTTGCAGAAGACTGAGAGCAATGTCCTCAAATTTTGAACTTTCTCAACTATTCTGTATTCCAACTGGTACTGAGTTGACAGTGGCAGAAAGTATGAGTGCATACGAGGAATGTATGAGTGCATTCAAGGAAAGAATGAGAGAGAATGCATTGTGTTTGTGGGAGATATAAAAAAAAAAAATATTGGAAGACAAATGTGCTAGAGCACTCAATTGTACATTACAATACTAATACATTATATGAATTTACAGTTACAGGTGCCAGATATTTTAAGTTTTAATCAAATCAACCATTTTAGAGATACCTCACCCCCCCCCCCCCCAAATGTACAGCAGTTGGGATAGCACATGTTACAACAGTTATGATCTGCACTTTAGGAATTTGTCAGAAAATCTTGCATAGCTCATCATTGTTGTAAATCATAATGTGACGTATTGATTGTTTTTTTTAAGGGTTATTGGTGTTTTAACAAAGCAGAAAAAAACACCCCTGTAGATTGTATGTGGTTCTTGCCATTTGGGTCGGATACTCAACCCATTCACTCTGTCCCACTCTCCCTTTCTATTCTTGATTTTACATCAGTCCTAATAAATCTATGGATGTTTGTATGTCACGCCAATGTTATAGTACAGTCAACTCCACAAAAGTCAACAGCATGTATGTCGAATAATTGGCCGAATCGATGAAATTGAAAAGTCCCAAATTATATTCAGAGCCTCGCATCTGCATACGCGAGTTGAATTTTGCCCAAGTCGATGCGTTTTCTGCAGTCATGTTGAGATTGACTTGCTTGGAGTTGACTGTAGTTTATATCACTGATGCTTTTCTGTTTTTGTTTGTTTGTTGTTTTTTTTTTTTAATTAATATCCAAGTGTAAAGCATTTTATCTCAGGCCCCTCTGTTTCTATTGTGAAAGGAGTGTTGTAGTTGAGGCAGAAATTTGTTCACAGTTGCTCATGTATGAAACACTTGTACTTCAATTTTTACTCTAAACGCTGACAAATTTTGAAATGAACTTCTAAGTCTCGCATCCCTCTGACATACGGAATTTCTATGAGTCTTGATTGTAGCATTCTTATAGGTCCTTAATGTGTGAAGTGTTTGTTTTGTTTTCCAACTCGGGTCTGCAGGCCAGATGATGGTCGAGTTAAATTCAAATTGTACTTTATGTACAGGTTGCATCCAGGTTGTAATCCAAGAGTCAAATCATCTTTCCTTGTTGCTCTGGCACCATGTTCTAGGTAAAGATAACAGCTTTCCCCCTCTTCCGGAAGATCGCCACACATATAAGGGAGTACGTACATGCAGGTACATGTCTTTGACTGTTGTTGGTTCTATTCAGGGATTTATGTTATGTTGCTAGTTATTCCTCTTTGGCTTGGTGGTGTCCGTTTTGACAATTTGTCTCTTTTAGATCAGTAATGTCAGGGACTGTATGAAGATGCACAGAGGGTGTTAGAAAAAAAAACAAAGCAAAAACAAAGCAGTGATTTTGCACATTTATAAAATCGTCTTGGGTGTTCACGAGTTCTTTAAACTCATGCGGCCTAGATAAATTGTGTTGAGTGATCTGTAAATGTTGTACAGAAAAGTGTTATCTAGAATATTCTATAAGAGAATTATGTAATACTTGAAGGTTGGAGTGCACTTGTTGACTTATGCAAATGAATGAATTTTGTATTGTGATCACAGGTTGTTCTTTTTTTTTTTTTGTACTGGTAATATATTATGCACAATAAAAGCTCGCCATAAACCATGCAAAAGGAACCAGTGCAGTGTGTAGTTTATTATTACTATTTTAATTTGTGTGTGTGTGTGTGTGTGTGTGTGTATGTGATGTAGGTGATTTGCTTTGGTGCCTATCATTAGGGAACGAGGTGGGTTTTGTGCCTGTGCTGACAACTTGTTATATTAAAAACTGAATGAGTTCAAACCCACAGTTTTTTTTTTCTTGATTCTGTTTCTATGTATGTATTGAAAGCTTTGACCAACAATTCAAATTAGCTTGTATTACATTCAGTGTTCATTGGTAGAATTCAGTTCCAATGCATGACATGATGTAATGTTTTCATATCACTATTTATTTGAAAACATTTTGACAGAACAGAAAGAGTGAATCATCAAAATTTATCTGATCTTGTAACACATCTTGAACACTAAAACCACCAAAAAAAGAGAGAGAGACACGTGTAAATGCATTGCTCTTTATCCTACGAGTTGAGATTTCTACATGTACTTCCCCTACTTTGTTGCAGTACAGTCTCTGTTACATCATGTAAGTTGTTATCAGGGGTTTGAGACATAATCTTGCGGTTGAGACTTCTCTAGGTGTGAAGGGCTGCTCCGAGCAGGAAATAATTCAGAGATGCCAGATTTGCAAAACAGAATAAGCTGCAATGTTCACTGAAGGTAAGTACAATAATTCCCTTCCCTTATGCTTGCGTGCTTTCTCTCATAATACACACACGCCACGGACATGAGGGCACGCACATAGAATAACAAAGCTGTACTGTACCGTATGTCCCAACAAAAATTACAACGGGACCCTCCACAATGTCCCAACAAAAATTACAACGGGACCCTCCACAATGATACATGTATCTTTAAAAATAGTGAATCAATCTAAATACAAATTCAGGGAATGAAACTATGACTCATTGCCCACATCTTACAAAAAACCCCACTCGATTTGCTTCGGTAGTCAAAGACAAATGAGGAATTTTGTAGAGGATGTCGGGAATCTCTTCCCTCCAAGTTCTGTCTTTTGTACTCACACTCGAGAGCATCGAAGTGCTAAACTTGAAGAATCAGACTCGTGACATGCTTTACAACAATCCACATTTCTCTGTGACCGCTTAACCAAATTGAACGGGGTTTTCTGCAAAATAGAGCTAAGATGTTAAGATTTTAAGACCCTGAAGTAGCATTTAGACAGTCTAATCATATTGGGTGTTATCAATGGGAAAATATGATTGTAATTTCTTTCTTGGACATACACTGTACTGTACATGTATATCTCAAGTAAGGATTCAGTGTTGATTGAAAGACATGCTCACGCTGAACTGGTTCATTCCACAAAAGTAAAGAACTCACACAGAGACTGATCCATACCTTGTACATTTGCGCCGATTCTCCAGCAGAATGTATTTCTTTTTCAAGCAGTTACGACATACATGTATTTCATAACACATTCAACAGATATTAAAGCAGGCTTTACATGCAATCTGGCAAAAACTGCATTTACAAACTAGGCTTACCTTACAAACCTTGTAACATAGCCATCATCCTTTTTTCTTCTTTTTTTACACTTCAATTCTGAAAAGCAGGTAGGCAATGTGGCGCTTTCACAACATAGATCAACACTAGATAACATACTTGCCAAATGGGCCCTGAATCATACGCATGCTCATATTTGAATGAGCAATATTATATCCAGAGAATTACATGTGGTCCAGGTGAAAAGCTCACTGGAACACACAGGATTTGCACATTAGTGTAAAATACAGTTTATCTGAACTTTCAGTACACTTTTTCTTAAAGAAATTATTAAAAAAAAAAAATCTTTGCTCAAAGTACATGTACTACAGTATCAAGAAATTCTTAATGTCACTATTTTCCTTTACTTGATGGGAAAGGAAGTTTGCAGGTACATGTATTTTCACACTAAGCAGTCTGCAAAAATGAATTATTTTCCTGCTGAACATGCGGACAGTTCTTCTCAAAATATCTCTTGCCTCCACTACAATACACTGTAGTCATCAACCCTGCACAATTTGTAAACCTACCTGTAAGTCAGCATACTCCAATGAAGACCCTGAAAAAAAAAAAAAAAAACTTCCATAATACAGTCAACCTTGCTTAAGTCGAGGAAGATAGGACGAATAATTGCCGAAGTTAAAGGGGATGGCTAGTAACCGATCAGTGGGAATCAGTGGGAATGCTGAGGGATGATTGTTCCAATCCTTGTGGGATTCATTTAAGATTACATTATGTATCTACTGTTGTGTGAAAATTATTTGCTTCAGAACAGTCTCATATTCAAGTAATGTGCAGATTAATGCCCCGTCACTGACCAGGGACGCTTACCTGGCAGCATTAAACTGCACATTACTTGAATATGAGACCATTCTGAAGCAAATAATTTTCACACAAGAATAGATATATAATGTACTCTTAAATGAATCCCACAAGGATTGGAACAATCATCCCTCAGCATTCCCACTGATTCCCACTGATCAGTTACTAGCCATCCCCTTTAAAGGTTTTTTCAAGTCCTCTTCCCTTTATAATCTATTGATTTTAATCCCTCATACGTTGAATTTTCTCTATGTCAAAGCTATATCATCAGTCCAAATAGATTTGTTTTTTTGGAGGCAAGGTGTACTGTATGTTTACATTCAAGATGTAAAATTTGTTTAGGACAAAATCATTTTCAGGAGCCTAACTGCTATTTTATAATGCTATAATAGTCCAAAAAGTGTTCATGGCCAAAAGAGGTACAGCTGAGACAACAGGTGATTTGAATACAGACCTATTTGTGCGATGGTGTTTGAAGGAGAAACACATTTTTACAATGAAGTACAAATATGTTCATCATAAGGTCTACTCCAAGAATAAGCATAGAAAGAGCACCTTCTTACGCTGATGCTTGTTATACTTTCAGCACACTGCTGTTTGGACAGATAGCACAAACATGTTGGCAAATATAGGTAGCAAACAGACATGAACAGAGGATTACTGCTCCATAAAGTGACACTTTATTTCATCTATAACCTTTAGTTTTCTTTGTTGTGAGATTCTATAACAGTGTTCTTCTTAATTCTAAGATTCTACAATAGCAGTTTGAGCAGAAGTGTGCATGTAATGATTACACTTTCAAAAATGAACAAGATGAACTATTTCTTCATTAATTTCATAACTTTCACCTCTTGGGGGAAAAAAGAAGGAATTTTAATCAAACTTTGCATACCAGAAAGAGCACTGAATTGAGGAAGATAACTTCCTATTTATAAGCATGACTTTCAAGGTCCTCCAGAGGAATCGGCCATCTCAACTAAAGTTAACAAACATCAGTAGCTATGCAGGTGCGAGGATGGGAGTATGATGGAAATTTCAGAGCCCCTGTTACTAAGTATTAAATTTTGACTTAATAAAGGCTGCACAAATTACAAAACAGAAGATTCCAGTTTTCAAAATACAATCACCATTGACGTGGATACTGCCAAACTTGGAAATTATAAGTAATGAGTGTCCCATTGCACTCATGTACTACGAAATAAAGCATAGATTTTCTCATGTTATACAGTGAATAGAAGAGAAATCTGATGGCAAACACCACAAAACTGCTCTCTGTGAAAAAAAAAAAAAAAAAAAAATGTACCTGCTTCATACAACATTGGACTTACTACACCTATGGACTATGAATGCAGATCTTTCTTTAATCCATTATGAGCCCCGCTTTGTCATCATTTCCATCCTGATGAGTACATTCAGATGTTTGGACAATGACGACTGCACCACTGTTCATTGTCACCGACACAAACTATTTGCTCATTTCAGTCTTATATGGCGGAGGTGCCTTTTCAGATTTAGCTCCCCTTTGAATAAACAGGAATGATGGGGAGCAGCAAACCTCAAAACGTGATAAATTTTGTGTCACAAAATCGGTCATTACTGATGTGAACTCTTGTGGACATGCATGTAATGTTGCATAATGGTAAGACATACATGCCATCTACCATTACTACAATGTTTACTCAGAAAAAATGTGAGAAAATGGGAACAATCAGACTGCAAATCCCCTTCAACTTGCCAAAATATTTGCTTTTTAAGTACCTGCATTTCGCAAATGAAATTCCTTGTGCGATGATTTCCCAATATACGGTACAACTGCACTTGCATTTTTCTTGATTTACGAGAGTTACTATCTTCTGTGCATGTAGTTTTTTTATTCTTCAAAGCACTGTTTTGTCTTTATCCAGGCTGGCTGTCAGCAGTTATGATGAGATCAAAGTAGGAAAGCCTGTTTAAAACATCACTGTAATGCTTTCAACAGAAAACGGGTGCGTGAAATAATGAGCAATGAGCGTCCACGTGTAGTAGGTCCATTATACATTTGTACAACTTTATGTGTAACCACATTTCCTTGGATTCACAACAACGAAGCCAACACTTGCTAAATCTTGCAGTGCATTGTGGAATGACTTCAGCCCAGCAAACCCTGTTTCTTGACTAGAAACACAAAACTATCATATACCCTATTGCATTATTACAGGGAAGCGAACACACTTTTCAGTATCTCTCCTCGACAAACAAAATAATTTCTGTCTCCTGCCTTCAACATCAATTTCAAAATATAGAAACAAAAATCATTTCATATTACACTATGACATTTAATACTGGAGACTGCAGATTTCATTACTAAATGGCCTACGTAATCATTTTGTGCAAAAAAGTCCACTGAATGCAGAAGTTCCTGTTTCCCAGCCAAGTGTGCATGGGTACACAGATGGATGATTCTTCAACAATGGGAAGCTAATTTCATCAGGATAATTGTCAAGCAAAAGGAAACAACATATTCATCTTTGATAGCATAACATTATCAGCATCAAACGTAAAGATGGCAAGAAATGAAAAAAAGTCAGTGGTATATAATATTATGAATTCACAAAGCAACATCAATTTATGTCAATCAATACAAGAGCAGCAGCTTTGCTAATACTGAAATGAAATGAAAAAGTTGCCATATCATAGGGAGCTTTATCTTCTCTTACACGAAACACAGATTTAATGGAATTTCAGTGGTAATGTTTTCAACATTAAGTAGAATGCACGTAGGGGTTATGTAGCAGCTGCACCAAGTTGGTGACAAATCTTCAATGGACTGCATCGGGCTGCTTGAATTACACAGCATATAACGGAAACAACACGGAAGGAAACTCCATTATTGTTTGATTTTCCTTGCACAAATCAGTGCATGAACATACATGTTTTCACCAACATTCAGTAGAAAGTGAATTAGTATAACAAAAACCTTTCAAAAGCCTTGAAAGGTGGGCATTTACGATTGTAATAGTCAAGAATAATTTTCTGTTTTATCTTTTACTTGTATGTTGGCAAAACTCATCCTCTATTGGCACCTATACTCTGTAACACCAGCTAGAATTACCACATAATATCCTTGTGCTCAAAAGTTCGGATTTAAAGCATCACTTCACAAGGTGACTTGAGCACACAGCCTGTCTTAGCCAAATCAGACTAATGGAAACCTATAGAAGGGGAAACACCTACATATAGGAACTCCAGCCACGTGCAAGCAGAACTTTGAGCTATAGATGCACACTCCTTATGCTTAAACAAACGAACTGAAGCATTATGAATATTCTGCACGCGAAAAGCACACACACATACACACAGATTAATTTATCCAAACTTGGAATATATATCTTCTACATTTCCAAGGGATGTATTCTATACTATGCATTGACATAACTCATATTTTTACGGTCTTTCCACATCGGACTTGACAGAACACTTCAGTATGTAGCATGGTAAACATTTTGACAAAATGCAGCTTTCCATTCCACCCATTATACAGTGTAAACATCAATGAAGACATTGCAAAGGAGAAAATATACCTGTATTGAAAACATCGCCAACCAGCAAGAACAGTCCTCTATACAATAAGAATTATTAAAAGTCATACATGATCAGAAAGGGTCTCGATTATACATGGGTTAGGGTAATATTCGATCACATTTGCAAGGACAGATGTAGAGAGGGAGAGAGTTTCCCTAAATGTGATTATATGATTGTAAAGCCCTAAATGTATGCCCTAGCAGACTGTTTGTATGTTTGTTTTTGTTTTTTAGTCAGATACTATCTGCAATCAATTTAATGAAAACCATTTCAAATCAACGGAATGCTTGAGAATATTGTTTACAAATTCATTTACAAAAATATTTAGGAAGAATCTACTACAGGCAAAGGTTTGACATTTACATGAATATATCACCGCATCACTTTTAATATCTTATATATTGGTGATCATTCTTATTTGTATGTGAACTTTAATGAAAAAGTTACTTAATCTACCATACATAATACGACAAAACCTATGCTGACATGATACATTCAATTCAATATTCTCATGAACACAAACTGTCAAATAAACAAGGTTGATATCAGATACTTCCACTAAGTTTAAAGAGAAAAAAGAATGCATTTCCTTGGGAACTTGTTTTTAGTGTATGTTGTGCCATATACATACATGTTCACATAAATCTACACAATCCATATTAGGGAAAATAATATCTCAGTCACATATTTCTCATGTATTTGACTACAACATCAGTGCAAGGTGAACGACTACCACACTTAAGATCAAGTTGTGTTTGCAACAAGAAATCTGAAGTCAATATTTTCTCAATTGTTCTCTTGACATGTTACGTCAACCCAAACTATTTGCACAACATCAAAAACCACAATGAAGAATAAGCTTCTTGAAGCTATGTACAGGCTTACAAAACTACCCTTCTATACTCTGTTTTCTCCTTTTTTTCACAATATATGATCTACTTTTCTAATCATCAATTCTCACATGTACATGTACAACAAAGTATATTTTAGTATTGCTATGAAGTTTCTTTCACATTTCTCACTGAGGCAGACACAATGAATAATTGCATCCACTCGTATTTCCGTGGATCAATTCACACACATTTTATTTCATCTGATTTTTTTTTTCTTACTGAAATACAATGATTATAGATATATATCATCCTTCATTGACATACGTACAGCCACTCTCAGTCATATGGTGTATCACGTGATAATACTGGGTTCTCTACTCAAAGACTTTACATCATTCAAACCAGACTATATTCAATGTGGGTATATCACTATGGTTACAGGGGAATACCCTCCTTCCACCTTGCCTGTACCTCTGCTCTGCTTCCCCATGAAGATGTGGACAGTGGCCATGCATGTTGTGATGTCCTACTGAACAGCATCTGGTAGGACCAGACTTTTGCCGAGATGATGCATCAGTATCTGCATTGGTACAAAAAAAAAAAAAAAAGACAATATCACAACTAAATACCATAAATGGGAAAAAAAGGAATATATAAAACTAAAATGCAACATTTAACATTGAACTCTCATACTCTACAATTACCAAACTGTGAGTGCCTAGATACAGGCAGCAAAATATACTGACCATTTTCAGTATGTGAACTGTGTAATTTGCCATCTTGAATGTATAGTATTTTATGTAACCGTCCATGTCTGACAACCTTCCAACTGCTCATCTTAGACTAGAAATACTCAAATATTTCACATCTAATTTCCAGAGGAGTTAAGTACTATTCAGAGGGAGTTAGCACTGATATTTTTATCTTGGAGAAGCTTTTTCATTGTCTCAAAAATTTCAATTTGGTGATATCTAATGAGAAATAACGTTGATCCTTTAAAATCGATCTATTTATCTATCTACAGCTATCTTTATCTATCTATCTCTACCTATCTATCTTTATCTATCAAACAACGTACTGAGCTATTATTTTCGCAAACAGATATTTTCGCAAATGAGATCATAGACATTTCTGCGAGATATTGTTTTTGTAAATTGACACCGATGCTAACATTAATGCTCTATCACCCAAGTGCACTGAGACATATTCGCGCGTTGTTAAATTCGCAATCCAAATTGTGATTCGCGAAATTTGCGAAAATTAAACCCTCGCGAAAATAACAGCTTATACAGTATCTATCATCTATATCTATCTATCTCTCTATCTATCTCTTTATCCATTTATCTTTACTCTACTTATACACAACATTCTGCTTTGAGGTGCATTATCCTTGCGGTTTCCATCAACAACTCATGATTTTGGGATACCTGTAGTAGTTGGGCTTAAAGGGTCCACTCTTGTTGAGTCCGAGGTAGGAGGCCTGCTCATCCGTGAGCTCGGTGAGATGGGCGTCAAATGATGGAAGGTGTAGAGTGGCCACATACTCATCTGGGGGAATACGAGGAGTCACAAAGGGGGGAATATGTCAATTGAAATGGGGGTGGGTTAAAGGCATAATTTACCTTTTGCAGATGAAACAAAACCCCAGCATTAGTGCTTCAACATAGTTCTAAAATGTGAGTTATAGATAGAAACAACCAATGTAAAAATTTGAACCAGTTTAATCAATGTTAAGTATTGTTAAATGTACAAAATGTGAACAATAGTTATAATAAAAATGTTTCCAGACTAAAGCGACTACAGTTTTGGTTTAATGAGAAATATAGTGATATCTCCTTATATTTAAGACTTTATTGCAAAAATCTGATATGGTAGGATGTTTTGTAATACATCTGACTTACAAATATGCATCAAAAGTGGTATCTTGAACATTTTTTAAATCACTGCTCCCAAAGGCAAACACGGCCTTTAACCCTAAAGGGGCCGGGCTTTTTTGGCTATGCTCAGGCCGGGGGGGGGGGGGGGGGGCGGATTCCGCCCCCCCCTGAGATCTCGGCCATCGGTGGCGCGATCGCGATGAAATTTGGCATGCGTGAGACCTGCGTCATAATCTACAAGATTGTGTCATAAGATTTTTTTGAAACAATCAATTTCTAATTTTAATTAATTAATTATGCAAATTAAGCTCAAGATCATATTTTAGCCTAATTAAAAGCATTGAGAGTCTAATTTTTGGTCTGTAAATCTGTTGCAGCATACTCAACGATTGTACATCACAAAAACTTCCAAAATTCATTTCAATTCTTATGTATTTTATTGTTTTCAGAATTTCTTATGTATTTCTTTGTTTTTCAACTTTTGTTTTTTCTTTGTTTTTTCATTGGAAATTGTCACTGACCACTTTTCTACCATAATTAGCACAAAATTAATCAATGAAAGTGATTAATTGTAAAAATAATCAGGTTTTTATGACTTTCACGACAGAGCACTGTTTTCCATAGGAAATGTACACAAAATCACAAAATTGTGCCCGTTTTGGGGCGACATTCCGTTACAAAAATGGGCGTGGCTTCGCAAAAGTACGCGCGGACGTCGCAAATTTGGTCTCAAAAGTTGCGCGAGACTTGAACAAACAAAGTCAAGAAGCCTCGCGATGAGGCCTTCTCGCGTAACAGAATTATAGCGCGAAACGTCGAGGGGGGGGCGGATTCCGCCCCCCCCGGCCCTTTTAGGGTTAACCTCCTCCGAATCATGATCTCAAGACGCCACTAAAATGGCATGAACAGAGAGGTGCCACAGGTTATGACAGAGTTAATCTGAGATTCAATCATTGCTAACTTTGCCTTGACAAGCATGACTGATTATACAGCAAGAACACTTTCAATGTATACATCACTTATCACTGATAAAATCCTTGATGTCATTACCACATTTCTTTTTTAAGTTCAAGGATACCTAGTCTTTTGAGCAGTATGATGAATTTATCATCAAAGTACAGGCATTAAAAAGCTATATGAGACATTATAATACCAACTACACTGTAGTTGCATCAATTGAAAAAAAAAAAATTGTTGAGAGTGATATTACTTGTCATGTTATGAGAAAGGATTGCTCAGGTGAATTCTAAACATTCATTTTAGTGATCCGTTCTCTCACTTAAAAGAGATTATGTCAGCATAAGCCACATAATTGTACACATAGGAATCTCATGTATCCCAATAAAAAAACTCACAATTTTATGGACTGAAAACATAAGTCTGTTCTGTGTACATTTGTACTTTTCAGCATTAAGTGAATACAAATGTGGGAATATAAGAATATTTATATCTTGCCTTGTATATCTGTTTTTACTCATATCTTATATGTCTTATACTTCACATACTGTAATCATCACCTTAATATCAAAGCTAACACACTGCCTTCAAGATATCTTACCATCCCATGCAGTCATCACATGGCAAACATCATTATTGCATGCAATGGGTTAAACCCTTGTAACTTTCATTCATACATACCAAAAGATGGGCAAACATGGCACGGTATACGCCAAATATTTCGTGAGGTTTTTATTTTCGCCAATTTCGCGAGTCAGGTGCTATTCGCAAAATCAAAGACACGGCAAAATAATGACTCTGATCCCAATAGGAATGTGGCGCACACGTATATATATTTCTCCGGTCAGTACAGTACTCCACAATTGCGAATTTAACCACTCGCGAAATCGTCGGGTAGTCCCGATTCACGAAAATTTAGACTCGTTAAATATATGGCGCATACACTACATCTTGCCAGACGAGCCATTGCCTTTCAAGGTGCCACCCAACACCACTCCTTTCAAATGGTACTGTTACATTGATTTCATCTGATATTAGCATTATGAGATTAGAGCTGAGCTGACGTTAACCTGTTCCTTACAAGGACCTGGTATGCCAGGTTCCTGTGGGAGCAACTGATATATGGGAACCTGGTATATCAGGTTCCCAAACAAAGAGTGCCCGCTTTTGTGGCCCAAATCCATGTGTCTTTGTGTTACAAAGTCCCCCAAAATGGGTTTGATAAGATTAGAGTTTATTCTATCAGCACTTGTTCTCTTTCTGTTGGAAAAATGCGTATATCACAGTATTTTTTTACCTTTGTTCTGATTTAGTTTGCCCTTGCTCTGCTACAAAACTCGTATGAAAATGTACATTAGTGATCAAAGCTGAGCTCAGTAGATTTCTGTGTTCGCTGACCCCAGTCATTGCATTCAGGTGCCTGGTTTTGTGTAGAACAAAAGGGTCTGTGAGCCCATCAGGGCACGCTCTATTCATACATCGCACGGGATCAATATTTCCATTGTTCAAGGGCACACGTAGTTGACCGTGGGGAGGGGATACATGCACCGCTTGACTGCTTTCGCACAGGTGGATTACCAACCTGTCTGTTCTCTGTTGATGGGCACAAAGAATCTTGTTTGGGGACATTAAAGGTATTCATAGAATTGTGGAAGGAAGGGGTTAAACACCTACCCAGTTTCTTGGGCAAGAGGTACACGTCCTGCTTGTAGCGCCCCGGAGGAGCATTGAAGAGTTCAATGAGAGCCAGAGCCTGGGTGCAGGCAGTAATCGACACCACAAACGAGGGAACAGTGGAGCAGCTGAGGTTCACCAGACGCCCCTAACGACGGAAAGATCACATGGAAGGTGCAGATTTAACTAGAACACATTGAATTGTAGAAATAGCAGGAATAAATAGGACTATGGATACAAACAGATAGCATTGGAGAAAGATGTTAAAATACAATGTCATCTGTGCATAAAGACCAACCATTGAGGGGTAGAAAAAGTGGTACTCATGGGCAAGTGGTCTCTACAGACAGTTTAATCAACACATAACATGCTCTGAAATAATAATTGTCTACATGGACTGGTGGTTTTTACAGAAAGTTGGCTGCTAAAGTAAGTTTGAAAGTATGCCCAATACGAAAGCCCTGTAGACTGATGAAACCTTTAATTTTTATTGTGATTTTGTTTGAGTAATCCATTTGCCTATCCCTATTCGGTAAAATAAAATACTACCCATGACATGAACATTATGATTCACAAATGAGCCATCAATATCCACTGGTGAAGGCAGGCGTTCTGGTGGGGCCCAAAATGTTGTTGAGACTCTCTTTGACTTGTATCATCATTGAAACAGATCCAACAAATCCAACGCTGCATTCAAATGAAGGGAGAAAACAGCTCACTGACTGCATTAGTCAAGCATATGATTGTCTCGTCTGCAGCGTTGCATTGAAGCCAAGGCTAGGAGAATGAGGTTGTGTGAGGGGTAGCTTATGGTGTATTCAGAGTGGAAAACAAAAAATACTAGTATCACAATAGGCTTGGATTTAACATGAGGCCACACAAGCTCTGTCATGGGGCATCGATGCTAGTCAAGTCACTTTTTGCCAGACTTGTACATCTTCTACTGCACAAGCAGTGATATAGCGTATGTACCAAGTAAGAGGGAGGTAGGAGGGGACTTGCAATGTAAAATGCCGAATGAAAGGTCCCAATGTACAGACACTGTAATAAGATCTTCATATTTAATCTTGATGAGTCAAGAACAAAATATCTAAATAGAATGCGCCCTCAGCCAAGACAAAGCCAGGATCCAAACATCTTCCCCTAAAGAAATGGTCAGTGTGTATCTTTGGAATAAACCAACCATCTCCCCCAGTAACTCATTAACTAACCTTCACCCAGCCCTATGCAAGCAGAGACTTTGACTTGACCAACATTAACCCATTGAGGACGAGTCCAGAGTATACTCGGGCAGGTGTCTATAGGAAATGAGTATTGTAACAAAATCAGTCCGTCATCAACGGGCTAATGCTGGCTGCTAGCCCAAGCTGCTTGCCCAGCAAGAAGTGGGTTGAGAGACAGTCAGTACATGTGTGACCATGCATCACAAAACCAACAAAAAGTCACATGACCCGATTTTACAAGAGCACTCAAAATAGGTGAAATGGGTCAAACTATTCAATTTTTTAGTTTTGATTATTTTCTGAAAAAGCAATTGTTTTCTTTATGATTATTTGGTTTGGGATTATAAAATGAGAAGGGATTTTTTTCTTTCTTTCTTTTGCAGTTCTCAAAGAGTTTTTCTTTCTTTTTTTCAGTGTGTGTGATTCCATTATTTGGAATGGTTAGAAAGGTCTATTTGTATTGAGTTATAGGTCACCTTAAAGCCTAGAGTCTACTTTTTCAGAGTCTGTCCCTACCTTAAAATCCATGCCTGGCAACTTTGTTATTGTTGTTGTTGCTGTTGTTTTGTGATGCAGGGTCACGTAAGAAGACAAGGTGTTAGATGAGAATACACTGCTGCGAATGCTTGCGAACTTACCTCAGCCAGGAGCAAGAGACGTTTGCCATCTGGCCAGATGATATGATCCACCTGAGCCCGCACCCTCTCCCAGACGAGCTCCGGGGTACGAAGACTCTCCTGTATGTCAGGAAGAAAAGGGATACGCCTCACATACTCAACAATTCAGATTACTGGTAAAGATTCTCGCTTCAAGTTGTTCTTATTTGCAACTGATTGACAAATAACCCTTCATCAGAGTTTAAAAAAAAAAAACAATTATGGATGATTCAGTTTTGGAGTAATACTCATGATAAAAATCATGAGCATTCCACCTGTCAACTGAGTATGCATGCCCATAATTTCATCATGGCTCTTACCAGAACTCAAACAATGAATAATCAGTGCGTATTCACGTCAATGAACGGAAATTTGTCAATCATTCACATCAATGAACGGAAATTTGTTAATCAGTTGCACTAAACTTAACAATACTATAAAAAAAAATGATGAAGTCTCAAAAACTTGGTCTTCATATTGCCATCCAAGTCAAGCTCTACACATGATGGCAATCACCACTATTTTACTAAGTTCACCATAATTTTGTCCTTAATGGGAGTGAAAACTGAATCTAATTTGACAGATTTCCCCTCTTGCCAAAGAATAATCCGGGTAGCATGTCAAGTCTTGCAATGAGTAAGTGAGCTGGTGGCTTACCACATCAATCTCAGTGTTGGAATGGCCCATGTTGCAGACGATGCATCCATTTTTCAGCCTATCTAAGTGATGCCTCTGGATCACATTCTTGTTTCCTATCAGTTTTTAAAAGCAAAATGTGAAAAAAAAATAAAGAGAGTTGAACAACATTTATGCTAGGAGGTACTCTGCATTGACTGTTCAACCAGAAATTTTCTTGCACACAAAACTTTTGTGAATTTCGCAAGGAGCAAAGATTCGCGAAAGTAAAAAGGTGTTCGAAAGGACTATACAATGCATTGATTGCCAGTGGCAAATTCATGAAAGTTTCAGGCCACAAAAAAAGGCTGTAGTCCACTCCAATGCATGAAAGTTTTATGCTGTGAATGTTTCTGGTCTTACAGTAGATGCTGACTTGTGACAGAAGCAATGGCACAAAATGTACAACAGGGTCGAGTTTCACGAGACAATTTTAGTAACAATAGCAACTCGTAGTAATTGCAGAAAATATGGCAGGCAGCCAGACAACCTGCAGTGAGTGTCTTAGTCACTGCCATTGTAACTGTTGAAACTGGTTACAACAAATGCATATCTCCCTATGATGTGGGCCTTAGAATGGACTTTGAAATACACAGTCTATAAATAAAAGACAAGTTTCAGTTACAAACTGATGTATTCTGAGCTACGCAGTTACAAACTTTTTCCACACACACAAAAAAAGCATGTTAACATTTTTCCCAAAGTGGTATTCTGAGAGAAATTTCAATCAACTTTAAATATCTATGTCTGCACATACTGACATGCCCATTGCATCTTCATCGCCCAGTAGCACACTTGGATTTATGAAAATTGTAAATCAGTTTCATGTTAATTCTGGGCATTGTGTGTAGTTTGTAAGTCACGTTAGAATACTGTACGAGCTGAAATTTTCGCGGTGGTTTTATTTTTGCGAATTTCGCGAATCGCCTTTGAACCGCGAAAATAACAACACGTGAAAATAACAATGCGCAAATAGCTACATTCAGTTAGACCGTCGCAACCACGAAATTAACAACACGCGCAAATGTCCTCCAAGTAGCAATTTGCGAAAATATCTGTACGCGAAAATTTCAGCTCGTACAGTAAAGGTTACCTGGCAGAATCTTTTGCATAAAATTTTGATCTGCCTTGGACCTAGGTAGAATTTGACAAATGCGCTCAAGTAACATGAAGTTCAAACACATATTTTCTGAACAACCATCTGCCTAAAATATACACTGGCACATATATTAGGAATGACTCTACAAAAATATCTAGATTGTAAGCATCTCCAGAATTACAGCCCAGGGAATAACTTCATGTAATCTCTTCCAAAGAGCCCATTAAACCTCAACAAGAGGACCCATGTTTCAATTAACATTTCATTTTCAACCATGAATAGCAGATGAAGAATTCCTTCCTCCCTGTTGGCTACTCATAAACGTGATCAAAACAACACAGATAGTGTGACAAAGAGTCAATGTACACACAAAGATCTTGACATCATTTTTTTCCCCCTCTCAACTAAAGTACCAGCAAATTTGTAGCTCCTTTTAATCCGATGAGTCACATCCACATTGTATGTCTTTAGGGCCTATAAATTTCAGATTATCTCATAAACTGTTATTGGAAAAAGCTCAATAAATGATCTCAAGCATCAACATAGGACACAAAAGAAAGGCACACAACATTAGCTTCCATTTATGAGTTTGCTGCGTCCTTCTCAGTCACAAGTCGCCAACCTTTGTCCCTTAGTTTATCTTTGCAATGCTGCTGCTGCTCTTGCCATTAACCCGTTGAGGACGAATCCCGAGTATACTCGGGAAGGTGTCTATGGGAAATGCGTGTTGTAGAAAAATCAGTCCGTCCTCAACAGGTTAATATCACTATTCTCCTTCAGTCCTATGGTATACTTGGAGTGGGTGATACCATCTACTGTGACAAGCCACATGGAGTTAACCATGAAGGGTCAGCTTCATTCTTATATCTATAGAAATGTATGTGAAATAGACAACTTGGCCAGCAACCTGGTGAACCCCTTTTATGTCTAAGCACTTACATAGCTGTAACTTGCTGTGCTCGTGCATGAGTTTTCAGGTAATTCCTCAAAACCTGAACTAATTGTAAGCAAGCAGGCTTGTTCAGGTGTAACAATGTCTCAGATGAACAGGAATACCACATGATGACACAACAGAGATTAAGGGGATTAAGTAATCTCTATTCAATGCCGGTTAGTTTAAGGAAATCTCTGCCAATCTGGTGAAGAAAGTGCCCAAGCAGACACAGTAATCAGTGTACAAAGTGCGGTCAGGGTTAATGCATATGCATGAGTTACATATCTTTCACTCAGAGGATTTCCACTCTACGTTGGATTGGTAGAGATAGAGTGTTTGGCCTCCTAACAGAAGGATCACCATACCAACAAACATCATTTGCAGAGCCAGATGGATCGGGCTGTGAAACCAAAACCTCTTGTCTGCAGGCAATGCTATCGAATTATCAAGCTTACCAATAAAACACTGTACCATCACAACAAGCTGTATGAGTAGCAATGTATAATTATATCAACCCACTTATAGCATGCATGATAACTAAGGGGAACGTTTTGAAGGAAAACAAAAGCAATATACATAAACAAAAAATCAGCTGACTTGTGAAATCTAGCTCTGTGATACAGTACAACTTTGTAAGATAGTTGGTTCCATGCGAGTATCTATGAATTGCTCGGAATACAGAGAACATTCCAAGCAAACTGCCACATCTGTATCTGAATATGGAAAGAACTTCCTCCCCATACCTGTGCAAGTGATCAGTACGTCCACAGTCTTCAAGATTTCGTCCATCCTCACGACTCGGAATCCATCCATGCTGTATAGTGGAAAGGACAACAAAAAGATATGTTAAGAGAAAAGCTTCACTAGAATCTCGTCGTTTCAATGATGTGAAAACACGAGCAAAGATCAACTTCATCGAATGAGGTCTGCACCCAGCAAGTTTCCTTTCAAGCAATAGAACACCCAACAATAGCAGGGCTATACATTAGTGGTAGCCTGAGGCCACTGAAAATTGATGTCCGGCTACCAAATTTCCGAAAAGTCTACCGTTAGGTGGCCCAATTGGCCACTTAAAATTCAAAGTGGATTTTTTATGTTTCCTTTTATTTTGGGTCACTTCATTTCTTTTTCGGGCCACATGAATTTCAGATTTAAAGATTCTAATGACTCAAATGGGCCACCAGAGAAAAAAAAATTAGTAGTGAACCCTGAATGGCACTATTTTTTTAATGTCATTACACTGATTGTCAAGGCAGTTGTTCCCTAATGCTGATACACACGAAGGGAGCAATGCCTTACATGATGTGCATCTTCCTTTC
This sequence comes from Diadema setosum, assembly GCA_033980235.1. NCBI lineage: Eukaryota > Metazoa > Echinodermata > Echinoidea > Diadematoida > Diadematidae > Diadema > Diadema setosum. The sequence continues at coordinate 43,189,986 of CM067060.1, forward strand.
TACAACTGTAAATCGGACTCTAGGGCATCATTTTGCTCTCTATTTCCTAAAAGCTAATATTCCCTACACAATATGTTTTCAATGAATAATCAGGTTAGCACACAAAAAACACACAAAAAATATTTTGGACTGCAAGTTCTCCTCATACAGTGACTTCATAAATGTGGAAATGAACAACACTTCAAAGAATCTTCTAACTCTGTCTTATAAACTGATAACTTCATTTTTGGTTTGAAATATTTTCCCACATGTGCTGTGAAGGCAAAACATGGGCAGTAATGTGGGTTGGCTCTGTCTGTTAGACTTCATACATGGGGCTACGAACACTCCTAGATCAAGATGAGGGAGATTCCAAAGAGCAATCAGGAAGGTACTTGTGCATTCCATGCAGCTCAATAGGCCCCAATGATACCAAAAATCAGGGACCGAGGCTTTTGTATTCTATTGTTAGGACATAATGAACAAAAATAAAGTTTTCACGTAGTCTCCTCACGAACTAGAAAAGCACTCGGAGAGTTCAAACCTCTGGCAAGCAACCCAGTTCTATCCATACACGCATGCTGAAAACCGCTAAATGTCCAAGTATAGAAGCCTTTAATTTATGACACACAGCTTCCTGCATTCTGCGCGGCACCTTGAGCAGAGCACTCGCTTTAGTGAGCGTGAGCAGCTTGGACTCCCAAGTTCATTGACCCTATTGGCCTAAAGATGAAAAATCCTTCAGAAATCCATAAATATTCCCAAATCACTAACATAATTCAATCATCTGTTCCTTGTGTCACTGTCAACTTTTCCTGCAAGTTTCAATCAAATCTACTTGCAACTTTTTGAGTTACTTTGCAAGCAGACAGACAAACCAATACCTATGAAAACATAACCTCCTTCCTGGGCAGAGGTAATAAGGGAGACTTGACAACTCTTCATGCAAGAGATTTCATACAAGCCCACACACATTGAATCTAACCCTAGAAACTTCAGCTCCACAGCTGCTTTGTAAATAAGCAAACCTCCAATCTCCTGTGCACCTTTCTTCCTTATGGATTCTTGTAATGCACTTGTACTCAACAGTGAATCAAATTTGGGAAACCAGGGGGAGACATTTCAAGCAGTACAGTCCCCTGTGTGCATCAATAGCTGTGCAGCCATCAACACTTTCTGATTCTAATCACAGGAGTTCATATCTTGGAAGATGGGCTGGGCACAACAGACCCACACACACACCACATCCCATCCCATGGTTGTTACAAGCTATAGAACTCACGCTGCCTGGAGGGCGCAGATGGGGTCAATCTCCGTCACGCTCACTATCGATCCCAGGCCCTTGAGGGCAGCGCAGCAGCCCTTCCCGACCTCGCCGTAGCCGCAGACCACCACCTGCTTGCCACCAAACATGATGTCGGTGGTACGCTTGAGGGAGTCGAGGATGGACTCCCGACAACAGTACAGATTATCAAATTTGACCTGAAGAGAAAAGGGAATAGCATACAGTAGGGACAGATGATTTCATAAAGTTATACATTGCATCACAGCCATCACCATTCGTTCAAAACAAAGATAAACTGAAACTCTGCTAGTGTGGGACAACAGCAGCATTTCCAAGGCACATTATCACTTTCACAAGATGACACCTAGTAAATTGGACATATTTTTCACCAAATATATCTAAAAGACAGATGTTCTGTTTAAAATTCAGCTTAATATATGGAAGCATTCAATAAACATTCTACAAAATGAAGCAGTAGGCATTTCATTCTTCTAGCAAGTCTCAGTAACTGCGTGTATGAAGGAATAATCAACATTAGACTAGATGAAAAAAAAAAAACAGGACTGCACATCATTTAAAGTGAGTGATGTATAGAATCATGTACTGAACTTCCTCCTGCATATGAATGACTACCTGTACATTTCTGACCTCTTTTTTAATATGGATAGTTCCTAACTTAGGACAAAGGACTTGCAAGTCCTCCTGATTTAGTGGTGGGATTGCAATACTACACCTGCTCGTATCTGACCAAAAACGCCTTCAACTGACATCAGATACAGTGCATGGACAGATTTACAATAAAATGGTACTGAAACTGAATAGAACACAGATGAGAACCTAATTACAACCCCATCCCTATAGTAGCCCTACATTGGACACTACACGGAAGAAGAAAAACAGAGGATTACAGAAAACCAACTTGCATCAGATAGTGTAAATGGGGCTGATAGCATCTACACAGCCCACCTCGGAAAACAATGAAACAATAGCTGAAGTTAAAGTTCACAATAAGTGCAGATCCTTGATTGTTGCATTACACGCTTGGACATATTGTTTAATCGCACTAAGCAATGCCATGCATGAGTTATCATTCTAAACAAATTAAAATCAAGAGGTCAAGGTCTGAACAAATGAACACTTAAGACTAAACTCATTGGTACATATTGTAGTCATCCGATATTCAGTGGGCCTCAAAGTGGATGTGTAAGACTCTCAAACATCTCTCATGTCCAATCAACTTGGCCAGCATCCAGGCTGGGCCTTCCACTGACTGTCATGACATCAAGTTCATGGTTACTGTTGCCCGGGAGATGAGGAGGGACATCGGGAGGGGGGAAGTGATTCAGATAGGGATCAAATTCGTTTTCCGACCGCTCCGATGTCGAGCTCCCGACGTCTTTCAAGGATGACAGAGACGAGAATTATGGCAAAGCAACCCTAGACTCGCTGTCAAAACCTTTAAAGTCATCGGACATTTCAGAATTTGACTGACAGGAAGCTATCTCCCTTCAGTGCTTCCATCTCCTTCAGCAGAGAACAAAAACATCCCTCTCAAAACTCTGCGCCCGGATGATGCAATGTGCTCCTCTTCTTTACCATTTCATCTAAATTTGTATTCTAGTCATATGCACAAACTTACCCTTTCTGTGTCAGGAACTTCAAACAGTGAGTACAACGCCGTGAGGTTTTCTGTGTCAATCGGTACTCAAAAACACACAAAGGGTTACAAGCACTTTATACCGATTATACCGTGTCCATCATGCAAAGCCACATCTTACATGTACGTCCAATTCCTTATTGTTGTAAGTTATGCTCCCTCCTTGCTGATTCTTTCAATAAGTGATCAAAAACACAGTACAGTGGACTGTTATGAAATCTTTTGTAACAAATAAAGAACATCCAAAACAAACTGGAGCGTTGGTAACTAATTCTGAATAAGAGTTAAGGGGCACTGAGAACAAAACTGACCAATAAAGTTTCTTTTTCTTTCCCTTTCTTTTTTCTTTCTTGTTCATCTTATATATGCTCTTTTGTTACAGTTCCCAAATATGACCACAAGGGATAGTTCAAGAGCAGACACAGGAGGAATTCAGTAGACTTTGTTTCCGAGACATGCAGAGCAAAGACATATCACTAGACTTGATGCGACCAAACCATACAATTTCCTGTGCAGATACTATGGAAAGGGAGAGATGTCATCACCCAATTTGTAGCTTTGTCGAGCCAGAAAATGTAACGGAGGACTTCTCTCACCCAGACGCAACCCCGCTGACTCACTTTCGGCAATACCGTGGAAAAATAACGAACTTCCTGACGACAGAAACTCTAGTAGGAAATATTTACCATGGAAACGGAGCCTCCTAATTCCCAGAGGAGTATTTAGATGCTGATGTACGGGAGCTCTGAAGGGTGAAGATCAAGTCTTTCTTGCACTGGTGGAGATTGTTCTGACATCTAGAACTAAATGTCTGTCGGGTTTAGTTGTGCGACATATCAAACTCCAGTCTGTACTACTTGACTCTATCAACTTCCATCTCAAAACAGATAAAACACAACAAAAAACATCCTGCAAGATTTTCATGGTTTGTGAAAAGCTTGTTCATCACTTTTTGATGCCTCATTCTATGCATATAAGATTCAGTAAATTCCTCCAAAAGGACATTTTGTCCATAAATTAATCATCAAGAGATACTCTAGGTGCTACAAAATACTTGACCATGGGGGCTTGAACATCACTCAGTTGGATCAAAAGTCTGTTCCCGATTTTCGTGTTCAGAAAGTGTAAAGGAGCCAGTTTGTGAATTCTAACAGCTGGTCAAAGAGTATTGCATGCTGTAAACACACACTTCTTGTTACCTTGGTGACAGAATCATTGACGTTTACGGCGGGGATGCTGAGGCGGCCAGACTTGGAGAGCTGGTAGAGCCGATGGACCCCAGTGACAGACTCCTCCACGATGCCCTTGACCAGCTTGAAGGTCTCTGGACACTTCTTCAACATCCTGTGGGTCGCATCACCGCCATCGTCAAGGATCTGGAGGCGGCAAAATGGCAGGATTACTGAGAGAGCCGTGGTCATCTGGCATAAACCTTTCCTCTGAATAGACTCTCAATGGTCCCTCTGGACTGCCCCCTTCCCGTCCTTACCAGTTTTCTTCGGAGGACAAACATTCTGAAAATTAACATCCCTGTCGGACAATAACCTTCAAGACTTTTCCCCTGCACCACAAGTACTACAAAATACATTGCCTTCTATATAAAGGTTCAAAACATTCCCCATAACACATGCCCACAAATATTTATCATCTGCATTTGCCCCTGTCTGTCTGTCTGTCTGTCTGTGTGCCTGCCTGTCTGTGTCTTTCACTCTCTCGTTCTTCTCTCTTGTGTAAGAATTATACCAGTACTTAAATCTTTTGAACACTCCAATCACATGATTCCATAACAAACTCAAATCCTATCCCTTGTTTCTTCGAAGCTTGCCAGTCATACAGCAACTCTTGACAAATCCAATTGGCAGTCTACTGCAAAATGAGGAATGTTCGCGTGCATTTTAATTTCTCGAATTTCGCAAGCGCCAAGATTCACAAAATTACAATGCACGCGAAATTTCTTATCTACACTACATGCATTGAACGCAAGTGGCAATTCGCGAAAATTTCTTGCCACGAAAAAGGCCGTCGGCTCCAATTCGCGAAAATTTCGTGTCGCGAATATATCATGCTTTACAGTATCCTTTTTCAAAATGCAGTCATATATATAAAAGTAAGTTTCTGTATCAAGGTTTGTTCCTGAACAGATAACCTGTGCAGCTTGTACTATTCAGGGAAAGATATCCATGAATTTTGATACATTACTAACACTGTACTAAAGAAAATTTCATTTCTGGGCCCTCTGGTAAAAACAGATTCATAGATTTTAATGTGTAATAAAACCAGTCCATAAAATACATGCTATAACTGAACTGCAACTATTAAGGTGAACTGTCATGTAGTTGTTCATGGCTTGGAAATATTCATGCACTTGACAAAATGTGACCTAGCACAACAATTAACATAAATCCATGTGACCAAGCACAACAATTAACATAAATCCAGGTGACCAAGTACAACAATTAACATAAATCCATGAAAATACTTTGTTTAGCCAATTTTTTATGCAACAAATTCATATCACCAGTAATGTAATACTTGACTGTAAGCAACTAAGATCAAAGATGTGGTATATTATTATATAGTTATCTAACTTTATTGGGCACAAACAAACAAAAAACTTGAAAAATCCCCAAATCAATTGTACAAAATGTCTACTTTCATAGCATGATGCATACTCCCCCCCCCCCCCCCCTTTCCAGAAGCTGTTTCACTACACATACCATGTTGGGCTGCCAGCCATCAGCAAGGATGCACTTCTCAATACACCACCAGAAATCCTCTTCCGTCTCACCGCGCCAGGCGAACACTGGGAAGCCTGCCTCGGCTAGCGCCGCAGCAACCTCGTTCTGGGTGGAGTAGATGTTGCAGGCGCACCATCGCACATTGGCTCCAAGGGCAGACAGGGTCTCTATCAGAACCTAATGAAGGAAGAAAGAAGAAAAAAAAAACTGTCAGATTTCCTTAAAGCAACATGGTAATACTCTGAGACACTTTCGTGGAAATAAATCATTACAATGCAAATGCAGACTCCCATCAAACGAACATACACCTGTAATATTACCATCACATGTTATTTCTAAATATCACTTACGATTACCATAACAAATTGATATGTCGCAAACTCCAAGAAAAAAAAAACATACAAAGATATGGCTAAGCAATGCAAGATGAGCCAACAAAGTTGAACTGTGATAATTATGCTAAAAATCATTTTTATGCATTTGCAGAAGATGAAATCATTCACAATATATCAGTTTTTTTTTCCTTCGTCACTGGCAGGCAATGTTTTCAAAGTTTACTGCAGGTGATATACATAAATATAATGTATACTTCAAGTGTGATCTTGACCTTTGACCTCTGACCTAAAACAGGCATTCCCAGTTTCAAGTCTTAGGTACACCAATATTAAAGTTATACCACAAGTTAGACTGTAATAATTTGACCATGACCTACATGTCCGACCTTGCATTTCATCTTGCCCCAAAAAACGCTGAACACGATGTAAGGCTATTCTGTTTTGTTTTCGTTGTTCCAATTCATTTGAAAGTTCATTTAAAAGTAGACTGTACTTTCTAGGGTTACAAAACCTGGTACAAGTTTATAGTTGGCCTCCATCTTTGATTTAAACTACACTATTCCTAATGTCTACATCACCTAATACATGCAGGTATGGACGGCCAGGAGGAAACAAAGTGCTTCTGACACAGATTCACAAAACTGGGGCTGGAAAGTGAAGTGTAAGTATCTAGATCGTAACTCAAGTAGAGAAATACTTGTTGCTCTCTTGATTCAAACATATAGACTGATTCAATAGCCCCTAGTAACAAATGAGCAGAGGATGCCACATTTAAGTCTAAGTAGGGGTAGCAGTCAAATAATACATGCCATACATGTACACATCATAGGCAAACAGACTTTGCAAGAACTCCCATCAAAATTTGAGAAGAGAGGTATATTACATTGGAAGAGAGGTGATGGTGGCATAAACAAATGACCAAAATCTACATCCAATATGATCAGAAACATTATCTGGGTAGAAACACCTGCACAGGAAGTTCTACAGAGTGCAAGTCACCCCCTGGAAGAATTTTAAAGGTAGTGGATCTCGATTGCTACACAAAAGGGAGGGGGGGGGGGGTCAGAGTGGAGGAGAGCAAGAACAGTGAGTTCATATGGTACACTGTAACCACGCTACAAGATTCCACTTACTGGTACCGGTAAAAAATTTACACTTCTCGACTTCAGAAAGATGTCTTTCAAAAGGAAAATTACTTCAGAAAACATCATATCAACTGAATCTCATAGCCAACACTACTAATACATTTTTGAGGAGACTGAAAGTTTAGGCTACCAATATTGATCAAATGATTCATTGAAACAAAATGAAATCTTTAGAATAAAACCTGGCAGCAAATGCCTGTGTTTGCTAAAGAGGGTTGTGTGGTTACTCCCTTTAAATGTTATGAAATGCTTGCTTCTGAAAGAAATGCCAAACAAATGTGTCAACACATCACAGCAGCGGGTTTATTTAGTCCCACACTATGCCACTGGCTAAAGCCCCAGTTACCCACTGTAGCATTGATCTAGCTTTAATATCACTCCAGCCAGGGATAACCGTCTAGGGGCCAATTCAATATTCCTCCCAGATGACCCATTCAGTTGAAGGTTTCCTATGTCTCAGGTGAGACAAGTAAAGCCCTGCATGCCTGGGTTGCTATCAAAACAGTCTAAAGCACATGTACATATGTCACATAATCATCCTTTTTTTTCAGTGTACAAGCCAGCCCAAGCATACACACTTGCTGATCAATATATACTCGAGTAGAGAAGCCGTCAAATACATAATTATGTAAATGTACAGTGTATCAAAAGTTGCAACGAAGAATGTGCTTTTGTAGACCAGATGTAGAAGAAGAAATATAAAACATATAATGAACTAGCTACAGACAAATACAGGATATTCATGGATGTCAACTTACCATACATAAGATGATTTGTAACTTTTAAAATCACAAAGAATGTAGTATTTACCTTATCCTATTCATGTGTTCAAAAGCAAATTGAGTAAATAACAAAGTATCACTCCTCATTTATTTGAATGTTCACTTTGTTCTTGTTGTTCATATGTAGCAAAGAAAGGGGAGGGGGTCCAATCATACTGAATACATTTTGGATGAGACTGAGACAGAGAAGCAGACACAGAAAATTGTCCTGGGTTTCACTGGGGATGGCAATGTGATGAATGCAACTTTCATGGGGCTGGAAATGAATTTCATTTCAAGAAATTGATTGAAAAAAGCATAATTCTTCAATAAATTGCTGCATCTCCTCAATTCACAAATTGGGGTTTCATTCTCCTTTTATGAACAATAAGCACCGAAAGGTTTCTTACAAGTACAATGCCAACCTTGTTTTCACAGAAGGACAGAGTTTGGCACATTCCCATTTTATCAAAAGATATATTGATTGGACAATTTAAATGGAGATTATTTGAAGATCACTTTGCAGAGCAGACAAGTGGGGCAATACAGAGATACATTGTACAATCGTAGTATGGACCCGGTACAGAGAGACACATGCTGTTGCACCCCAACATCAGCCAAGACGGTCGTATCTTTGATCTTCAACCCCCCCCCCCCCCCCCAGTTTTCTTCCAGCTGATATCATTGTAAGTGGTCCTCTTAACAATTATGTTTCAAACCATGACTCCTTAGTAGATACCCATCAATCAAGATAAGGACATGTCACTCTATTACATCATTCTGACTAAGCAATGACTGACAACACAAGCCTTCATTCATTCCACGAGTAAGAATGGCAATGCAGACGTGACACAGCGTAGGGCCTACATGTACAGTTAATCCGTCAGTCCACCCATGCTATTTGAAGACAAAAACAAAGCTTTATCAGATTTGTTAAAAATCCCCGTTGTCTGAGACTACACAATTGAGGTTTGTATGATAGACAGCGCACTATTTTTTTTTTTTTTTTGTGCAACATGATGAGCAAGCATGCCCAATGCAACATGACCCCTTGTCATCTTCAAGCTAAAGACAACACTTGTCGTGCTTAAAGGGATCGTATAGTTTTGGTTGAGACCTAATTTCAGGTTTCTAACATTTTTTGATGAGATAATGAGAAACCTCTTACGAAATATGAAAGAGCATGTAATTCTATGAGGAATTCAAAGTTAATTTGATGAAAATTGGTTTTAAAATGGCTGAGATACCCAAAACAGAGGGATTCTAATAAGTGTGGGACCCACACTTTTTTACGATCGCTTTGTTTTTCTTTGTTTTTGGATGTTTCAGTGATGCCAAACCCGATTTTCATCAAATAGTCTTTGAATTCCTCTTAAAATGGTATGCTCTGTACTATTTCATAAGTGCTTTCTTGGTATCTCACAAAAAGTTAAAAGCCCAATTCTCACCTCCACCAATACTGTACCATCCCTTTAATTTCTCACAAATGATAACAAAGAAATTTTTACAAATCTTACAAATGCTGAACAAAATAAACAAAATTCATTCACGACTAAAAACAATAACAACTGCATCTAGACATACAGTTCATTCCTTCTTCTACTCAGCATTGCCTGGGATGGCTCCTTTTGTGGGAAATCCAAACAAATCATGTTGGGAAGGACAGGCAGTGTGAGCCGCTGGCTGCGATACCGAGACCACGCCCGCAGGGGTACTCTTCAAATATCCGTCTGGATTTGCTAAAATTTGTAATTCCAGCTCAAGTTTCCAAAATTGGGCTCATGAAGAAGTCGGCGGTGCTTGTATGCCCGGAATCCAATCAAGGCTGGGATTGCGATGAGCCAGCATGCGTGTATCACATGTCACCTTCTGTCAGCATTGCGGCTTAGCAATATAAATACGTACAGTCTGCAGCAACCAAGCTTGGGAATTTGAGTGTAGAAAAAACATTGTCAAACACGACTTGCATGCATCATCAGCATCTTCATTATTGTTATCATTACCATTTCTGTTATTTACCTGATGGCTAGCCTCTTCAGAGTAACAGATGGTAGATTTAGCCGCATTTACACATTGTATACAAAATAGCAGGATAACGATCGCAATCCGTATCTCCAGATTTTTTTCAAGAGTTCACATGGACAGAAATATCCTGCTAATTGGCGCACAGAGTGCACTCACTGCACAAGCTTCTCTTCCCCCTTTGTTGTAAGGCACAGTGGTGTGGTGCATGTGCTGTTGTGATGTGCGTTTTGAATGATACGATATAAAATCTCAAGACTGTTTGGTCAAGCATTCACACGGTCACTGCGGGGCGAATTATCATGATAATTCAGAAAAAAAAGCACAAGATTTTGTGGGATTTGCAGCACGGTATTGATTGCGTTAATTGGTGGGATTTTGTCTACGCGGGCAAAAATCTCAAGATTTGTATCCCGCTAATTTTCGTAGGTTTAATCCTACTTCCTGCTCTTCTGAAGGGCCTTGCCATTATCATCATGTCACTATTATATCTTTTATTCAGGTAAAAGAAATACGAGTGTTATATTCAAAAGGGTCCCAGGATGAACATCTTGGCCATATCAGGGCAATTACCCCCCTCCTCCCCCCCCCCCCCCCCAGGCATTTACTCACCAGGACAGGACAATCTTAAAGGGATGGTACAGTATTGGTGGAGATGAGAATTTGGATTCTAACTTTTTGCGAGATACCAAAAAAAAACACTTATGATATAGTACAGAGCATACCATTTTAAGAGAAATTCAAAGTTTATTTGATGAAAATCGGGTTTGGAATGACTGACATCCAAAAACAAAGTAAAACAAAGCGATCGTAATAAAGTGTGGGTCCCACACTTTATTAGAATCACTCATTTTTGGATATCTCAGCCATTTCAAAATAAATAAATGTTGAATACCTCCTAGAATTACATGCTCTTTCGCATTTCATAAGAGGTTTTTCATTGTCTCACCAAAAAATGTTAGAAACCTGAAATTAGGTCTCAACCAAAACTGTACAATCCTTTTAACAGAAGAGAAACTTAGCTGGCATTATAAATCTTAAAAGGAGATCTTTTTCATCATGTTTTCTTGTTGCTTTTTTTTAGACAAACAAAACAAAATAAAAGGCAGCAACACTAACTTGGAATGCACCATGATTGAATACGATTCCTGTACCACAAAATCCATCATGTCATTTATTTGCCAATTCAAATTTTTCCTCCTTGAATGAAGAGGACTGGAATACTGTATGCTCCCCTAATTCAGGTCTCATTTCTTACAGTACATGCATGGAAATTGTTTGGATACTTCAACATTAGTCAGTGAAAATGAACTGCCACTAATCTGACCATTCCGCGAACTGCATCAAAGGGCTGCAACAGCAGTGGCCGTTTGAAATCGAAACTGGCCTTAGAAAACCACAAATTCCACAGGAGTCACACAAACCTCCTGCCCCAACCACAAGATGCACAGAACTCAGCAGAGGGGTGAATTCCTATTAAAGGGAGTTTGCCACCACTGGACACGGGAACAAAGAGACAAAGAGCTGCCATGTTGGAAATAAGCAAAGCAAATTACCCTCCACACTAAATGTGCATGTTGCCATGGCAACCACACCATCTGCTGGCTTCTGCTTTTACTTTTTCCCTGCCCTAATGTTCTATAAATGTGTTTTAGTAGGGAGAAAGCTGAGGACAGGTTGGCCATGAAGAAAGATGTACAATGTAGCACCAGTCTCTACCACTTCTGTTTCCACATGGATCATTCATTCCCATTTCATTACAGCTCCACATTCCAATGATGTAGGGGTATAGTACCAGTCTCTACCACTTTGTTTCCACATGGATCCTTCATTCTATTTCATTACAACTCCAGATTCCAATGATGTAGAGGTGTAGTACCAGTCTCTACCACTTCTATTTCCACATTATAGATATTTCATTCTATTTCATTACAGCTCCAGATTCCAATGATGCAGGAAGAATTATGTAAACTTGAAAAGCCATGAATTTGGTACAATATACACCAAGCCTGGGCTGTGTGTTTGGTAGCAATAGAGACAGAGCTCAAGGTGGACAAACGTATACTTGTAGGCATATTATGTAGAAAGAGATAACTGTCAGATTTCAATTCAATTCAATTCAATAGTTTATTTATAATTGGTAAGATGGACATAAAAACATGTGTTTAAGATGATGTAAAGTACCTCTAGTTCCAGCAAATTAATATTTTAGACATGACAGTCTACTGTTCTGTCTTATCCACAAAAGATATGCTGATTGTACATAGGTGTCAAAACAATTTCAATGTTCAGACACTGCTGGAGTCTGGTTCACGTATAATTTTCCACGATACAAATCTTAAGAAAAAAGAACATTCTTCAAATTCTTATGGAGCTGCTTTAAATACCACACTGGGACTGAGAGTAAAGTGAAAGCAGAATTTCGTGGAAATGATAACACAGTATAGTTTGGTCTCATCCTGGCAAGCAGAACCATCTACCAATAAGTACCATGTGTATGTACTGAAGATAAAAGAGCTTGCATGATTTGTATACAAAGGGATCGGATAGTTTTGGTTGAGACCTAATTTCAGGTTTCTAACATTTTTTTTGGTGAGATAATGAGAAACCTCTTATGAAATATGAAAGAGCATGTAATTCTATGAGGAATTCAACATTTATTTGATGAAAACTGGTTTTGAAATGGCTGAGATATCCAAAAAACAGAGATTCTAATAAAGTGTGGGACCCACACTTTATTATGATCGCTTTGTTTTACTTTGTTTTTGGATGTTTCAGTCATTCCAAACCCGATTTCCTTCAAATAAACTTTGAATTCCTCTTAAAATGGTGTGCTCTGTACTATATCATAAGTGTTTTCTTGGTATCTCGCAAAAAGTTAAAAGCCCAATTCTCATCTCCACCAATACTGTACCATCCCTTTAACCTCCTACATACAGTGCCAGTCACCCCTCAGTATTACGTGTTTACACGATTCGGGTAGTGTTACTCTTAGGATGTGCATTGTACAATGTTTGTCCAGGATAAAAACACAAAACCTCAAACAATAAACTGATAACTTATCACACTTCAATATATTTATCAAAATCATACATGCATTTCTGTTATCATTCTACACTCACAAGTGCAAGCTACAGCATGGCACAACCATGTACAACTTAAAATAACCTGCACTGTGAACCCAAGACCCAATAATCCTTAACTATTTCTGAGTAGTTAAAAATTGGTTTATAAATGATTGGAAAAATTACTAATTGTCCTGCACAAAATAAAATATGCAACATATCATTCAGATAAGTTCAATACAACATAGGCCTACTACACTGTATATCAAACAGGTACAATGTGCTCAGTTGCAGACAATGATATTCAAATATAAAACCACCTGTGTGAATATCAGTCTTCTATTTACCCCTGTTGAAAATCTATCTTTAATTTTACCCTTAACCATGCAAAGCAGACATGGAGTCAATAGGAAACTGCATGAGAATTTCCTTTCAGCAATTCAGTGGTCTAATCTGTCACTGAATTGCCCAGTGGGGCAGAATAATATGGGTTAAACGATTTTGTGTTGACAATGGAATAAGATACCAATAGACTGTAGGCCTATTTAATCATTTCCTGCAGATGTGATAACACTTGAACCGAGTATTACTGCACCAACCAGATACTCAGCAAATCTTGGTAAACTATCGACACCTTTGTATGACAGTACAAATGCATTGATCATTTGTTTGGAGACCACACGAGTTTTCCATAGCTCTGGACAAAGGTACTTGTATGACTGACATAATAATATGTGTTTGGGATACAGTAATGATTGATTTCTAGAGTTAGTAATATACATCGGTTGCCCCAAAGGTAGGCTTGCCTCATTTCCATACAATTCAATCCATGGCAGGCACTTGGCATCATTTACTCAGCCTATGTCTCACAAAACATGACAGTGTGTCCAAGATTTGTACCACAAGTGGCAAACGGATCCTTAAACTCACAACAATTTGTATTGCACTGAAAGAATCTAAACAAAAACAAAACAAAACAAAAAACACCACAAAAAGAGATTTCTTGATAGTCATGGGATTTACAATCTTGATCACAGACCATTGTAAAGTAAGATATTTTCGCAGCATGAAATTTTTGCGAATTGGAGCCAACATCCTTTTTTGCGGTATGAAATGTTTGTGAACTGGCTCTGGCATTCAATGCATATTTTATAGTGTAGATAAGAAGTTTTGTGTATATTTTAGTTTCACAAATCTTGGCTCTCACAAAATTCGCAAAATTAAAATGCACGCTAACATTCCTCATTCAACAGTAGGTCCTACGATTCATGCATCCTGTGCATGAAATATCTTGTTTGAATCTCAAGACAAAGGAAGAGCTCAATTCTTCAATAAGAATCAAGATACATGTATAATACAGAGGACATGTCATTCTGTCAGATTATCAATGAAAATCAAGGTAAATCTAATACAGGCACAAGAATTACAACAACCAAAAAATAAAAAATAAAAAAATCACATTTTGGCTCTATTGCATTGGTAAACAAATAAGGAGTGGCACATAAATGAGATAATAGGCCCGTTCACACACAAGGGAAAAAGTGCGATTTAAAAATCGATTTTCTTATCGCGATCAAAATTTCGAAATTTTTTCCAGTGTGGACAGAAAAATCTCACTAATTACCGCGATCCTTATCGCGATCCAACTCGCACTATTAGTGCGATTTTTCAGAATAATCGCGATTATTTTGCCAAGCGTAGTGTGTGTGTCCGCGATCGAGATGCGGAAATCGGTATTTTTTGTCCCATCGTTCGTAGCGCGTGCGAAACTCTATTGGGACTGCGGGGTCAGTCTTCGGTCATGCAAGATTCGCGCATGCGCAGTTTGGCCACTGATCGTTCTTTCCTTGCTGCGAAGTGCGATTTTTCCCTGTGTATAAACGGTCGAAAAAAAAAATCGAAATTTGGATCGCGATTGAAATTTCGATTTTCGTTGTTTGTGAACGGGCCTAGAGTGATAGAGTGAGCAGCACAAAAAAAAAAGAGAAAAAAGTATTGATGCCAGATGATATTCTGGCTTATGATATATATATATATTTTTTTTTTCAACTTGCTTGATCATTTTCATTCCTTCCCCCATCCCACGACCACTATTCTACAGTAACACTGTGCTCATTCAGAAGAATTTTCTTTGCTGAATGAATTTCACTTTGCTATATGAATTACCACTTTGATGCCATTTTTAACATTCTCAATTTGAGAGACAATCACCACCACAAAATTACATGGAGATACCTGTGAAGTTGCATCAGATGCATTTATACACTTGTATCACATTGCTGTCCCCCCCCCCCCCATATATCTCTAACAATCTATATGATGTTAGACTAAAACAAGGGAAGGGAATGTACCTTCCAATAAATGTAATTAATCACTGCAAAGAGGGGTTCAAAGAAATGGTTCCAAGTCAAAATAAGTCGAGCTGCATTGAGTCGCGCATAAAGCAAGTGTTCCATCATTGTAAATCCTCCACGACAGTTAGTCCTTTTTTTTGTGGAAAGATTCAGAAAAAGTCTGGTTGCGGGGGAATTACATTATGCATTTCTGATAGCCCTACAAGTAGCCAGAGAGCCAGTCTGTCCTAAAAGCAGGTGAAATCCTGGCCTCATCACTCAGGCTTCCAAGTGGGCGACTTGAGATGGGAGGAATTGCAAATAACAAACAGGGACCTAGATATCCCCCCCCCCCCACTGATTAAGTCTGTCATTACCAACAGCCACCTGTTTGTGTATCTCAGCCATGGCATTTTGATGCCGTAGTGTCGAAAGGGTTAAATAAGCTGTGTCCTTCTGGTTTCGATACCCTGGCACTCGCTGGCAACAGCTCCCGACTATGTCATCAAAGACGGGTGACCTGTTTGTCCCCTAAGCACTTCACTAAACTGCCCATGAGACAGATCACACAAAAGCATAATGACAAGTTTGGAAAAGAGCAAAGTGCACATGGAAAGTTTAGTGAACCCTATGGAATGGGAGTTGATTTATAATCCTCCACATTCTTCCAACAAGCCTGCATCTCCCATAGTATCTCACATCAGTGATTATCAAGAAGAAGTTGTCATGATCCCTGTTTAATTACAAGCTCCAATAAGCCAATTCAAAATCAGCTCATGTGCACATCGGTACAAATTACCTTTTTTTTCTTTTTTTTTCAGTTGGTTATGCACTTCACTTGTTTACAAAGAGGCATGAAATACTGGCAATAGGTTCTACATAAGCTTGCCCAAAGTAACAATTTACAGAATTCATGTTTAAACAAAGACTGAACTGGTGATATACCAGGTGACTGGAATGGCCCATCAATTGACATTTTGGTAGGCATCCATTTCAATGTTTAGTACTGATTGCATTATAAACATGCCTTTTGGATTAATACTGCCAAATACCAGGCTTGCTGTCCGGTGAAATGCGCTAGCAAAGCACCATTTATATGGATTACATGAATAATCATTTGATACATCACAGATGCTTAAATCTTGAAGAGTTTAAATCACCTCGTTCTGCCTATAAAAATATGCACAAAGTGGAACAATGAACTGGCCATATCGAAATTCATTACCAGGCCTTCAGCTACCTCATTGGATCACATTCAGTATTGTACTAATAAATAAGATCACAATATCACAGGGAGTCAGCCTGGCTGCTAACTACAGGCCTCATAAACTACAGACAAGAGACAAAATATACATGTATCACACAATCCTTTAGGCCCTTGCCATTTGAAAGGCAAAAACAAAGAGGGAGAAAAAAAAAGTATGCATGCTGTACACATACAGTCTTTCACTAACTATGATGTGGAACATGTAAAGACATTGCAGATCTGGACTCTATTCTCACATTCAACTCATCTACAGAAACCACTACAACAAGGTTTTGTAGTCAACAGTCCCACTTGATGAGAGCTCTCACAAGAAGTTGGCACTCTTGCCAAACCATAACAAGTCATTCCCAGTAAAAATTGTCTCACACACGCATCTATATTGATTTCAGGGTGTACCATTAAATAATGTGGGATGAGATATCACTTCTGTGATTTCTTGAATTACTACACACCACCCTAGCAATGGTAGACATGCACAACATACATTTTATCTTTACCTTTATTTACTGTATGTGGCCATTTGCAGGAAACAGATACAAACAAATACCCCAAAACACTGTCTCTTTCTTCATAATTACAGATACATGCAGATAAACAAATGTGCAAATACTTGGAAAATTCCAGCTCTTTTAAATCCACTGCCCTCACTTGGGACATCCTTTATGAAACAAGCAAACAGGTTGACTGAGAATTCAACGCATGTATTCGTATGCCCATTCCATATGAAGATGCACTTTGGGGAAAATTGGGAAAGCCTCTTAAAAAGGGTACTCTCACAATCATAAAAAAGTGCTTGAAAATGTGAGAGTGAAACTGGACAAACGAAGAATGCAACCACTGCAAACACCCACTCATCCCCCCCCAAAAAAAAAAGAAGAAAAAAAAAAAAAGTTTGCAAACTGTGATGGTGATATTAGAACCTTACCGCTGCCTGAGCTGTGATATGTGTGCATCCAATGATCTTAGCTCCTTTGAGTGGCTTCTCTCCAGCAACCTTGTTTCTCAGCAACATTAACCCTGGCATTTCTAAGAGGAAAGAAATAAAGATAATAACACAAGCACAAAAATAAAATCATGCGCAAGATCCAGGTATACCATGGTTCAACGTTTACTTCTTTCCTTGGTGGCCCGTACAAGACACTAAAATCTTTGAATATGAAATTTTTTGTGCCCCAACAAAGAAACGTAGGGGCCTGAAAAAAGAGTAAATATCAAATTCATTTTGAATGAATTTTATCTGCCCAATAAGGCCATCAAATGGTATCTCTTTTTTTTTGGGGGGGGGGCAATTTGGTGGCCACTGGTGATGTTGATTCTTGATATACTCTGTGTCCAGGAGAAACACAATCTTATCTGGGAAACAAATATATGCACACAAGTTTCTAGAGAGGAACTTGAGTATCCACAGTCCAAGGTATCAAGTGGAAGTTCAAAACAGTGGAAAGATATTCTGCTGGCCAAAGGACATTGTGTAATATTACTGCCAGTCTCTGTGGAGTTGAGAGAGTCCGAGGCTAAAAGACTAGACTAGACTTGATTTGAATTTGATTTGAATTTATTGGCACTTCATGGGGTGGAACACCCTGATCAGCATAGCTGGTTTCCATACGGGTCCACATAAATAATGGGAAAAAAGCGAAAATCACATACATCTTGAGTAAAAACAAAAATCATGTATAAACAACAATACATACAGAATGATACTAAGCACATAAAACAAGCTTAGATTCAAAAGTTAAATACACGAAACACAAATGTGACAACTAATTTTTGACAGTTATACCTTGAGACAGATAAAAGAAACAGTAACAACTGTTGATTCCAATACAATCCCTAAGATAAATAAATGGATATATCATAGTAATGACACATATTTCTCTGGTCAAATTTACACTCAAAAAAGTACACTCTGGTTATGCAAAGAAGTGGATTTGGATGTGGTGGGGTAATGGTGGCATTCTGAAAATCAATGTAACTTGCCATCAATTGAGGTCTGATACTGAATTTCTCCTGTCATCTTGAGCATCATTTCTTGTGCATTTCATTATACAACCTACATACATGTAAGACAGAAACTGCATAGCTCATCTGGGTGAACCAAACAAACAGAAATGTATAGATTACACTGACATACATGTAGCCTACTGCAAACTGTCTTACGCACTAGCCACATTCCATAATGACAAATACAAAGTTGCTTCATTTTCAGTTGCTATGTTGTTTTTTTCCCCGTGTGCATAGAATGCAAACATGAAATAGACAGGGATAGACATTTCCTGTTTAAATATGTTGTTTCTTGTTGAGTATCCTTGGGAAAACAACATACCTTGTATGTGCTGTACAGTGTGTTATCAAGCACAACCGAATTTCATTACAACACAATTCTTACAACACCAGTGGCAAATTTTTGGTAGGATTAACGATCTACTAGCTCAAAATGACATACACTCTGCCTTCTGAGAACAGGGGAGGTTGAAGAGTTCACGACAGCCTCTGCCAAATGCATGCCTCCCTAACTAATTAAATTAGTGGCTCCCACATTTATAACATAATTTATAGTACCTACCTTGCTCTGCGATCTCGATCTCTCGGCGACCGAAGGCAGCCTTCTTGATGTTCCTGACGCAGAAGTCAGAATTTCCCTTTGAGTTTTTCTGCCAGGTCAGAAAGATGGTTGAAAGGTTGGCATTTACTTGTGATTTTCCAGCAATTCAATATTCATTTAGAAATAAATGCATCACTGCAAGCTAGAAAGGTGATATTCTGTTGTGTCTCTGTACTGCTATCTATTCTGCCACAACACATATTGAAACAAAATGATTTAAACGGTCGAGGATTGCCGTTTTGGATTTTCTAATCCATTCCTATTTCCCAAATCCCAATAAATATCAATATGAAAGTGTGGGATTGTCCAACAGAGTATGACAGGAAAGGAAAATATCATTGACTGTAGCATCATTACCAGTGATTCCAGACCGTGGTGCAATGAGCTTTATGGTACACAGCAAATTTAATTTTTCCTTCCGCTGACATGGCAATGGTAACTGACATTCCCTCTGTTGTTGCTGCTGAAACTGTGACAGTCGAGAATTAATTTGCTCAAACCTTTGACCCCTGACCTGCAAGAAGCTTCGGCCTCAAATCCAACCAATGCATTGTCTTATCATACCATCCTTTCATAGCCTGTATTCAGACAGATAAAAGTCAATGATATTACTGTTCTTGCATGAACTGAAATTTTAGAATCTGACTTGACTTTAGACCTTGCGACCTTTAGCAGAATGATGGCATATACATTAATAATCTTGCACAAATACAAAACCAATGCCCTAATGGATCTCTTGGTAAACATGCATATCATATCAACATTTTTCACTGCTTAACTAACAAACAAAAAACTGAGAAATTATTTAAAAGTCAGCATGATTTCCTAATCACTCTTTTTGTGCTAGTGTGGACTTTATCAAACACATAGAATTTTATGATCCTCAAAATCTAGGCTAGTGCCCTCGATGTGATGATATTCCCAACTGAGTCACAGTAGTTGGTATCAAGCCTGACAATCCGCAACACAAGGCCATGGCTCGGGTCCAGGAAACATAGCTACGCAAAAAGTTGGCAGACGTCACGAAATTATCTGCATCAGAATTTAAGTCTAAAACACTGTCCCACCACTATACCATTAACTCCCCCCCCCCCCCCCCATCTTGAATCTGATAATGCAGAGCTCTACATTGAAGAACATCTTCCTTATGAATAGTATAGTAGAAGGGTAAGGTTCAGGGATATCAATTCTGAAGGCTCTATGAACTTGCATGCTGCAGAAATGAAATGCGTGCAGCACTGCCCAAGGTGAGCCGGAATACAATGTATAAATGTGGAACACCCAAGGGGGGGGGGGGGGGAGAACTACATGTATTTGCGTCGGGCGTTACTTTCTTACAAAGCCTCGTCTGGCACAACACTGACTTTTCGTGATTAAACAGATTCAGGGTGAGGTGCTGCACTATAATTGCCACCACTGAACGTGTTATGCCATAAGGGTAGGAAAGCCTTGCGATATATGGAATACCATCACAGACGATGACTCAAAGACGATAGTCTATATCACCACAAGAAGTAGTGGGGGGGGGGGTAGGGAAGGAAGAGGTGCTATTTTTGTTGTCGTTGTTGTATCATATAATAATAGCTGCAATATTCAACTGAAAAGCAGAATCTATAACCTTTTCCAGAGGAAATAAACTTCTTTGGTCTCAAAGATTCTGGGAGGTGTCTGCATGCAAAGGAAACAAAAATGGTATCAGAAATAAAATTCTTAGACTTAATCAACCCATAGTTCTACACTTAAGCTCTTACTATCTTAAAAACAAATACTGTCTTGAGGCTAAAACTCTAAAAAGAAAAAAAAATCAAATACTTGGAGGAATGATAAACGAAGATAGCTATTAACATCTCAGACAACCACAGAATCATTGGCTCATGTGAATCTGTATGCCATACCAATGCATCTTATTGGAAGTGAAATAAGGGAGAGCAGATAACGACCATCCCATTCATTCTGCTGGCAATGGGATGGGATGTTTGGTGATTGTAACATCCACCTCCCTCATGATGTATTCCATGCTCGGCACCTATAGGTATTCTCATATCACATAGCTGAGATTGATCTTGAAATACTATACAGCTGACAGCAGAAAGCCCATCGTGAAATGTGTGTGCAAGCATGTACCCCTTTGCTGTAGGTGTTATTGTAGCTGGCTTGGAAAGAGAGTGTATATCAAAGTAGCAGAATGTGCGTAACAAAAACTCATTTCCTTCTAATACGACAACAGCCTCAAAATAACAATGCCAAATCATGCAGTAAACTTCCATGATTGCCTTTGCTTATTTTGCTTTCCCCATATATTGAAACATTTAGAATCTTATAAAAAAAAATGATCATGATATTGTATGATGTGCCATGCAGTTTGATGACAATTTGTGAGCTGGGCTTTTGACATTTATATAAATCAATATTGGTGAGGGTTCAACACTATGCAAGTATTATAAAGCAGAAATTTGTGTGTGAAATGCATCTCAATCGGTAAAAGGAATTCCCAAATTAGGGAGGCATCCACATTCTCTTATTTAGAAGGGGGAAAAATAGGAATTATATGTATCCAATTTTTCAGGGATCCTCCACTAGAATGTGGAAAACCTGGCAGCTCTGCCAAAGTAATGGGAAGATTTTATATCCCAAACATGTGTCTCTGTACACATAACACTGCACGAACCACAGATGCCAACATTGTAGACAGCACTGCAATATTCCATGGGCTGAAAAGGCATATTTTTGGTGGAAAACAGTATTTCTACCTTTCATGCAACAGACATGAGTAGTAATACAATTGGGGAAAGTATTTTCCATGAAACCTGCAGTATTTTTTTTTTCAAAAGACAGTACAAAACATGCAAAAACAGTAACAGTTGGCATCTCTGATGAACTTGTCTAATCTTTGAGCAGACATTTCCTGAAACACAACACGATACCCATGTAAACAACCACCAAGCACCCTTGCTCCTCTCAGATACTCCAATTTGGGATGGACTTTCCAAATATCACACAAATAAAAAGAGCGTCGGTACCAGTGGAAGGAGCGAGAGGCCCGGTACTAGTGGAGGGGGCGAGAGGCCCACTGGCACTAATTGGGTCCAAAGGAGAGACCTGCCACTCACCTGCTCCTTCACTCGAGGAGATATCTCGTCTTCATCCTCCGAGTAGCTGGAGTAGGACTCCGACGTATTACTGTCGGTGGAGGACTGGGAGAGGGAGCGGGAGCGCCTCTTGTACCTCCTCCCGCCGGCTGCCGCCTGAGGTGGCCCCGTTTGGAAGGTGATTTTCTGGAACATAAACAAACAGAAACATGGGATGAATATTTCATTCAATGTTATTGATTATCGTAAGTATGTGGTCTGCCGTTATATCCCTGCAACCCGACCGGTCTGCAAGCAGTTTATCATAACGTCCATCTGCCTGTCTAAGTCCAACCGTAGTGTGCCCTCAAAAGATGTCTTACACACTTTACCCTTTCCGACCACTGAATGGCATCACAACTTATGTCATTGTGCTCATGATACATATGTGACAGCATATTAAATAAAAAGTCTAGGAAAGTTTTACTAAACATTTTGAGAACTGGCAGTACACTTGGCTACAGCTTACACTCAGTCAATTTGAATGCACACTCAAGTAAAAAATGACTTCAATGTACAATGTAGATGATGGTTCATGGCCATGTTACATGCTCACGGGATTCAATCATCACTCCTCCAGCTCACTGTGAAGCAGAGGAAGCGCACATTTCTTCATCTGCTTCATAACAACATGATACAGACTGCCTTACATCACCTTTTTCAAGAGAACATTGCATCTAGTTTGCTGTATCTACGTGGTTTCTGGCCACAGTGAGGGGCACAGGGGACGAAATCTACTTAATCTCCGAGGAACTGGGACAAACAACCGTCCTCTTTTCTTATGCCTCTAAAGATGTAAAACTCACTCAATGGATATATTCCTCCCTGAAAATACAGCCATGATAAATATGCATGATATGAGACCGAGGGAAATCCATGTGCACATAAATTATGCAGAAATACTGATAAGTCATTGAGCATTATACCTCGGCATCTTAGTATTCTCTGTGTTATGTAATAGAAGTAACAGTACTGTTTTTCATCATGTATGTGGTTAAAATCGGCTGGCACGATATCTCCCCCAAAATAGAAAGACACATGTATTCATATAAAACATACAACCCAACATGTATTGAATATAGATCA
Organism: Diadema setosum; assembly: GCA_033980235.1. Classification (NCBI taxonomy): domain Eukaryota; kingdom Metazoa; phylum Echinodermata; class Echinoidea; order Diadematoida; family Diadematidae; genus Diadema; species Diadema setosum. The sequence continues at coordinate 43,213,392 of CM067060.1, forward strand.
CTGTCTACAACCATCTATTTCTGCTGTCTTTCGTCCCTCTGCCATCTCTCTCCTCCTCACTCTCTCTCTCCATGAGGGTGTTTGCAAGTTTCATAATCTCTCTAAAACACCTGTATATTAATCATGTCCTGAATACTTCGTCAAAGGCCATAATATTCCTTCGCCTGCATACGGTTGTATCACGACAAAGGAGAAAATAAGCTGATCTGCAATTTTCTCTTACACAACTCATCCCGACCCAGACTCGAGATGAACCTGCCATAGTGGATAATACGCTGAACACACTCCCTCAATCCTCTCAGCAATCCATAATCTGCCCTCCGAGTTGGTCTGTTTTCCACATTTCATGTGTGTGGTACATAATGTGGTACATACACATGTATGTGTTCTTCCCGAGGGGCTGCAATAGCAAGAGTGAAATCCTATCATAACACTTCACAGAGCAATACTAATTTCACTGGTCATGCTGTGCGCGATTGATAGCGTGTCATAATCTCAACGCATGATAGTAAGAGGTTCACTCTAAACTGGAACACACTCTCCCAATCTGAATATTCTTCTTTTCAAAGTTTCATCACCACTGTCTTGTATACGGATTGTACAATATTTTGCATAATACCCAACAGTCTGTATGCAGTAAATTGTGTCATGGTGCCATAAAACTCTACAAAGTGATGTGTTTCATAAGAGAATCTCAACATGTATTTTTGCAGAGGCTGACATTTAGAGAACAATGGAGAAGATAAATCTTGTAAATTATCATCTATATAGGACGTTTTAGCGGCGCATTAAAAACACGTAGTGTTGTCCGCTCAATTTTTTTACCGTTCAATATTAGACCACCATATTAATTCCCCATACACTAGCATTGTTACTGGCCGTTCAAGATCACACCGTATTCTGTCTCGTCTGTTGCACAAGCGCTTGCTGAGTGCGCAAACGCTTGCTACTAGTGCGCGTCATTTTGTTACAATTCACAAGAGCGCAAACATCTTGCTAGTTGCTTGTTTCATACGCAGTTCTAGGGGCTCCCCCATTTCAGCGCTGGGATATGACCGCCGAGTCAACTGCAAAAACAATTAGAAGCCCGATATTTTTGTGCAGTTTATGCTTGCTCTCCTTTATTGTAGATGATAATAATTTTATTGGATGGCATTAATTCATGGAATACCAGGGAATATTGCACTTGTTAGGGTCAATATTGCACTCATCTTCAATTTGTGCAATATTGGCCCTAACTCGTGCAATATTCCCTGGTATCCCATTCATAGCCATCCAATATAATATGAATATTGGAGTGCTAATATTGCATTTTTACAATATTGTAAGGATAGCTTACATTGTATGTAAAATTGTGTCTCACGTAGGACACCAGTTCTGTATGGAGTCAAACATCTTTACACATTCATTTGATGCAGGTCACTGGCTGTACCATGACACAAATCTTGACAGAGACATTTTATTTGACTCTTCACAAATTGATAATGTCCTCTTCCTCGGGAAAGAGGAAACTAAAACCACCATTATACCTCAAGTCACTATTCAGTCATCTTGAAGACCTAGAATGAATGATTTTGATTTCTTGTATTACATGTCCTCACACTACTCATATGTATTGACATGAATAGTAACTATTATAAAATGGGTTCAAGAATGTAGCCAATTGGAAGCGCTGAAATGAGTCACGTGCGAGTGCATTATTTTTTACGATCATGCACGGCCTGACGTCACAATGTTTACACTAGCAGTGCGCACTCAATCAGTTGTTACAAGTGCGCGTCACGCGCTACTATACGCGCTGTCAATCCTGTAAACAACTTCTAGTTCGGGCTGCCAGCCGGCCTTTCTTGTGCATAACATGTGGCGTACGTATACTCTTATGCGTACAGTACTTATGTGCGGGATTTCCGAGTGCGACGTGCGTAAATGTTTGGGACGAACATCTTCGGACATCTTGACTTTTGAGCGAGTGCTACATGTAGCTGACTGGTATTGACCCACAAAGGTATGTGAAAAATGCTGTTAGTTTTCGACCCATTTTATAAAACAAATGATGCACAGGATTATTTCGTGGCATTAGTGAAGGTGCGGCACACTCGAGAGTATTGACAATGGTGCAACATGCACGAGGCGCATTTGTATACCAGCACTTTATAGGGCATGTAATTTTCGCCAGTGGTACATTTCACACACACACATACGCATATAAATATGACTGCTGATAGAACTTATGAAAAAAAAAGAAGCTAAATACTGTATGTAAAACCACATTTATTACATGAAAGAAGCATTTTCCCTCTTCAAAGAGCAAAGCTACAGGTTGTACATTATAGCAATTTTCCATCTCATGGCCTATTTTATACATGTATGCAAACCATTTCTGCAGTGGGAGGTAATATTTTGAGCAACAAATCAGTGTGTTGTTATTTTCATGAATATCAACTGACTCAGGAAATTTATGAAACTCAAAACAATGCTTATACAACGTACAGTACCTTGAAGTTAAAAGCAATCTTATTGTCGCACTGCAATACAGAGGAATAGACATTTGCTTTCACTTTTTGCCTTTAGTTTTCTTGTCAGATGATCTATGATGATTGTTTTTACTCACAACAAATACAGTGAAAAATAATATGTCATGATCAGCAACGTCTTAAAGAACGGTCAGAGCTTTGAGCAGTCAACACTTAATGCAAGCACTCTCATATTACAGAGCTCTAGCAAAGAGATTGCCAGCCTATTTGTAACCATGCCTGGTCAATAAACATGATTTTCAGGATGGCACTGCAATATTTGAGGGCACACTCAAGCATTTTACAACATTTGTGTGTACTGTATTAATTGGTTTATAAAGAAAGACATCAGATTAAGGCCATTAGTGGGTTTGCAGAAGCCAAAAGAATTCAATAAATCAATTTAATAAATGTGCGTTACAAGTTTTAACAGTTGATTACTCTATCACCTTCAATGACATTTATTATTCATTAATGTGCAAGGTACTGCAAACTACAACTGTAAGCAATTATTATTGGGGAAAATTATGTCTGAAAAATTAGAAGCTATTGGTTGCTATTAAGTGTTACTCCCTCCTTGTGCTAAACACTTCCAGAACTACTTTAGTCCAAGCAAATTATACCATAACTGCACCGTATTTGGCCATGGCCAATGATGGATTAAATACTAGACACCAACATCCAAGAATATCAAACTAACCTCCTCATTCTCATTCTCACCCTCACCCTCAGCAGGACTAACAGGCTTGGGGACATCCTCCTTTGGAGCATCTTCCCTTGCATCCTTTGGCACATCAGGCTTGACATCCTTTGCTGCTGTGTCCGGTCTCGCGTCTCTATGAGCCTCTGGCTGGGTACCTTGAGACATGTCCGGCTTCACATCTTTGGTGATCTCTGGCGATACATCTTTAGGGACCTCAGGCTTCACTTCCTGCGCAACTTTTGTCTCCTCTGCTTTGGGTGGCGCGGGAGAGGTGGCAGTCCCAGTTTGTATATTTGTGTTCTTATTAACGTCTGCAGTGGCATCCTTATGGGCCTCTGTGCTCACAAGCTGCGAGGCATCAGCGCTGGCTTTATCGATGCCGCTGGACTCTGTGTTTGCCTGTTTCTTAGTGACCTCGGGTGTGCAGGGAGGGACTTTGGTGACTTCTGGAATCTTGCTATTCTCTGCATCAGCAAGATGTACCTGTACTGTTGTTGCTTCACCATTGGCACACAGCTTGTTGCTATCTTCTTTGGCAAGAGTAGACTCCATCTCAACAGACTTTATGTATCAGCCTAGCATTGACAGAGTCACTGGCAAGCAAGAAGTCACTGGCAAGCGCAAGATTTCACTCAATGCAAAGTGTACAAAAGATCTCCAGTCCCGGCAAATTCTTGTCAGGGAAGAAAGGTGTTTTTCACTTCGCCGCGCACACAGCTGAAAACTTTTGCTCGAGTGGAAGACGAGCGTGGAAGAGACTGAGGGACAGTGCCACATGGAAGCAGTAAAGTGTAGGAGAGCCCCTCGCAGGAACCCACGTCAATCTCAAAGATGCGGGGATTACAAAACAGGAAGTGAACAACACCAGCTGGCTAGGGCAGGGAATGTCAGGCTGATTATCGTCACCCAGACGGGATGTGCTCCATGAGAAGTACCCAAGACGAGAGCATTTTCCCTCTTAATGATCTCTGTGAAATTACATCTCAGGAGCCATAGAAGCCACACTTGACAGCTTTTGACCTTCTGTTACACTTAGTCAAAGGTACCAATAATGATAGGAGCATGGCCAACATTGACCACATTCTCTTTATTTTCTTTGTTATATTAATGGCAGTATCCATGTTACAAGGTTTTATATGCCATCATAACATGATTAATGCAGAGATCAAAGTAGGTCAACCTGTTCTAACATGAGAAAATAACATTGTGTACAGCCTGTAGGTGTATGTGTGAGAATGGGGTGGGGTGGGGGTTGGAGAAGAGTCGTGGGAGACGTACTAGAAAGTGTATCAACAATCATTAACCAACACTTTTCACACCATAGGCTGCACACAACAGCTGAGATGATATTCTCATCCAGCAACAACATGACCACAAGTCCAAGAATTCAGTTGAAACTACTTGAACACAAATATGGGACATTACATGTAAAAAAAAAGAAAGAAAAAAATTAAAAATTTTTGTGCATTCTCTAGTCTTTCAAGACAAGAATTATACTCATTCATGATATGTATACAATCCCTCCGGTACACTGTACCTCTTTGTGTAAACTTGAGTGGGCTGTAATTTTTACTTTGGTTCTTTTGTTTTAAATCAGTCAGTATGCTTGACTTACAATGATAACGACATGTAATTAGAACACATTCAGAAATAAAGTATTTTACTCTATCACTCGTTTATGTTAACCAATCATGAGAAAGAAACAGACACTCAAAGTGCTATAATCGCTTGACTGAAGGAATAATGATGAGAATGATAGAACGATCAATACCACAGGAATCATCAAAAGCATTGAATAAAGACTATGACCATCAAATAAAACAATCAAAGAATGCTGCAATTTCAGATGAACATGTCACCTAGCTCACTAAGTGCATGCATTGTACAAATCGTACTTGCAACAATTCTGACTGCATAGCTCTGCAAGCCACTGATGATGGTTTTTGTGTGCTGACGGTGCAGGATGTGCTTGCTTTGCGAACAACCCACATAATGGGGAACAGAAAAAGTTGTGGTTATTTCTGCCTGTAGACCACTGTTGCTCAGACAACCTTTTACTTATCAGGGATGTGTGCGTCAGAACTTGTTGATTGCCGATCATGAGATAATTTAGCCATTAAATCACAACCCAATTCACATTCTTCAAAACTTCATGAATGCTCTCCCAGTCATGGTTTTGTGCAAGACCGTTACGAAACTTGGAAGGAAAGCAAAATAGCATTTTCAGAGGGTAAAAGTTCTTTTTCACGCAATTCCAAGGTTGATACTAAAGATGAAAACTACAAACTTTCGATCAATTAGTTTGTTTAATCACATGTCTACCTTTTCCACAGCAATGTTATACTTGTAACATCATTTTATATGGTACCTCTTCATCAGCATAATGCTGCCTTAAAATACCATTTCTGTGTGAGGTACGGATTGAATCAAATAAATGATTTGTGCATGTGTGAACACAGCTTTTCTTGTGGATTCTCCAGGAGAGCCTGTCCCCATTTCTGCCATTCTGTAGAAGGTTCAGTCTGGAGGCAATAACAGGAAATTAATTAATAAGTCTATGACAACAAGGGGATTTATAGGGGCAGGCAAAGAATCAGACAAAAGACGTATGGACAACAGACCCATAAAATCACCCTCGGGCACATATCAAATATTATTTCAAAGGAGATGCTGCCATCGAATGAGATCTGAGGCAAACGTGACTCGTGAGACAAGTGTCGCATACCTTTCATGACGCACAACACTCCCAGCAACTTGTAATCCTACGCACCACACTTCTACGCAACAATTGTCCTACGGCTTTGATTCTCTGAATATCAGTTTGGGTCGACGCACACGCATACTGCATGTCACGGGAGGGAGGCATTTTGCTGCAGAGTCATTTGTATAATGGTGCAAAGCTTTCAGTAAGATCAAGATATTGATTTTTTGTCTTACTCTATGTATCAGTTATCAGTCTTCTTCTGTAAATACTTTAATTTCATCAAATGCCATCTCCCATGCCAAATAAAGTAAAAACTAAAGAAGCACTCTGAGAGTGCAGACCTCCGCCAAGCAGCTCATTTCCACCACTGATCTTGCTCTTCCATAGAGATCAGCGATTTCCACCCATATCTACATATTATGCTAAAAATCGCCTGATTTGTACAACTCGCACTAGCAGAAACTAGAGCACACACTTTAGTGCGCATATTTTGGGGGTTGAATATGTACACTAAACCTCAAAAAATGCGCAGCTTGAACTCCCAATGAAGTCCCGTGACACTCCTTGCTAACGAAAATCATTCATAAAATCCATAAAATTTCCTGGATCAATACCAAAATTTAATCATCTATTCCTTGAGTCATTCTTAACCTTTCCTGTATTCAGTTTCATCCAAATCTGTTTGCAACTTTTTGATTTATTTTGCACACAGACAAACAAAAAACCAACAAACAAACCAACGCCGATAAAAACATAACCGCCACCCATGGCAGCGGTAGTATAATAAACTAGACGTCATCCAGTTTCTGCCAAGAACACTTGGTCTACTAATATGTAACATGAAAATTTTGGAAATCTTGCAATGTGTGCTAAAACAAAACTATGTTGCTCTAGCTCACAATATCTTTCAGCAACATGAGATTTGAATTTCACCTCAGTCTGGATTTCAAGCATTTTCCCATTTTACTCATTTTATTCATTACAATATAATAACATCCAGTTTATTATTCATTCATTGCATTTATTTTATCTAGCCATCTGTCTCACAGATGCATCTCTTCATGTTTTTTTTTTCTAATTTCTTTTTTAAGTTTTTGTTTTGTTTTGTTTTGTTTAAAAAATTTTAAGACTAGACTGGTAGGATGTAACAACATGGCACATACAGCACTTCATATGTTCATCTGCCTGAATCACCATACATCTGCACATTATACACAGTGTACGTTGTATAAAAGAGAGTCATGTCTACAGTGCAAATTGCAGACGTCTGTGTATCCTGTATGGAACTTCGTGCCAGATGGCACAGACCTGCACAGACCAGGCGTTTCAGGACGTGTGTGGTTTGGACAACATGCTCACCCGCACATTCAACATTCCCCTGTCGAACGCTGAGGGACCGCAGAAATAGTCAATTACTATCTACCCCAAAGCTGTCCTTGGCTTGTGGCACGCACAAGGAATGGAGCCCTCTTACGACGACATCACAGACAGTTTTGGTCACTGTCATCATCAAGTTGCCGATTTCCAAAATGTTCAAGAAAAAAAAAAAATCAGATGTTATGTAATTGCAAACTTTACACAGATTCACCGACTGCGTAAAAAAAAAATCATGTTCCAGGGTATGAACAATTTTGGAATACTGAGGCCCGAGATTTTTCGGCTCTGCATCATGACTACTGTATAATGCAAAGTTCTACAAACTACAATGTACATATTGCCCATAGTCACTCTGCGCCAAAAAGTGAAATGCCGTGGTTAAAGCTGACTGTGAAAATTGAGATTTTAACAGAGTTGTGGAAGTTTTTCAAATATTAAACTTGGATAAATTTCTAAGACAAGGAAGTCAATGGAGTTTTACAAGTTTCATATTTCTCATGAAATATATGACATTGGTCAGTTACATTTTGCAAATTGATGAAGCAATAATGTCATCACTTCATGTCTTCTAATGACCTGCACATATTTTCACTTCATTTCCTTTTCTTTAAATGCTAAAAGATCCATCCTACTCAATTCATCCTACACTGCATTTATGTAAATATGCATTTTATTGTATTGATACAACTGTATGACAAATTTTAGGGGGAGTAGGGTGAACATGTTGAACTTTCAGCCAAAATATAACAGGAATTAGATCTTCTTTTTTTTTAAAGTTAATTTGATGGTATTGCCTTATTTACATTGTAGGTTGCATATTTGGCCTGTCCAATACCGTATATTTGGCCCTTTCCAATACCACAGAGTTCCGTAACTTATACAAAATAAAAATATCTAGACATACAACTTTTTGTCATGAACAAAAAACTTCCCTTTCATCTTTCTGATTAAATTAAATTTATCACAACCAGTGAATGTTGGCATTGTATACCATTCCGCTGCCACTGTAATACATCCTGGGCCTCTTCGCAATTTAGTGGGTTTTTTTTTTGTTTTTTTATATTAAAGGACAAGTTCACCTTCATAGACACGTGGGTTTTGTGAATGCAGCAATATATAGTAGAACACATCAGTGACAGTTTGGGAAAAATCATACAATCCGTTGAAAAGTTATGAATTTTTGAAGTTTCTGCTCAGTCACGGCTGGATGAGAAGACTACTATAGCTTGCGATGTCACATGTGTACAACGATATAAGGAAAGAATAAAGAAAATTCAACATATTTTCATTTTTCTTGCATAACAACAGAACCCTAGACTTCTCTCTTTCAGAAAGCAGGGGGAATAATATTACCCTTAATATTCGTCAGTAACAAGTCGAAGAAATGTGCACTTTATTCAAAAAGTAAAGTTTTGTGAAATTCTCTTTTTATTGTCCTTATCATTGTACGCATATGACATCATGTACACTGTAGTAGTCTTCTCATCCAGCAGTGACTAAGCAGATACTTTAAAAATTCATAACTTTTGAACGGATTGTCTGATTTTCCCCAAACATTCACCGATGTGTTCTACTAATAATTTTGCCTTCACTCAATCCACATGTATATGAAGGTGGACTTGTCCTTTAATGATACCTTGAATTACCACGTACATTCCAGTTTACCTCGAACGCAATAGGATCTGCTCAACATCAAGTGGGACATTATAACAACTTTAGGGTAGTTTGGGGGAAGCACACACAAAAAAAGAAAAGACAAACTGGTTCCATGCAACTTCTTCTCTTTTATTCGAGGTCTCAAAGGAAGAGATGTTTCAAGCCTAATACAATATAATCATTTAGATTTACAACAAATCATAAATGACGATGTTCAACAAATAAAAATACAATCAAGCAAGTCCTGCATGTGCTGAGAGTTAATATTGACAATAATTGTTCATAGTGTGTGTGTTTGCTTCTTTTTTATTTGGCTCATCCAGGTAAACTTGACAGAAAAGAAAATTTGTGTATTCAGCTAATCTACAGTACACATTCCATTAATAAATCTGGTTACATCTTTTCCCCTTGAGGATCTCCCCCCCCCCCCCCCCATTTGTTAACAATGACAACAGTAGGGCTTTTAGGTCTTATTATAAATAGACAGCTGGCTTTTTGTTGGTAAAGCAGGATGAGGGGAAAGGAGAGGTTCTTGAACAAATACGCCTGTTGTGCTTCAAGAGGAGCTGCCTTTTATGACCATAAAACAATATGATTTCTGACAAACCCAAATAAGAAATACAAGAGTCCAATAAAATGTTTCATTTTATGTGTAGTTTGTATCAAGTACAACATACGTTTCATTGCAGAGGCTTCCAGGTAGGCGCATTTCCTCTTGGACAATACTTACAGTACCTATTTTGTCATACGCACGCACACACACAAACACAAATATTGAGGCATAGGTTAGGGATACAGTTTGCGCTAGGGTATCGCCAGGTACAGTACTCTCCGCTTAATCGGGTAGTGTCCGGCAGAGCATTTTTTACCAAATTATTAAAAAGTGGAGTACTCGATTAACTGGAAAGTATGGTAATTCATTCAAAACCGGAAGTACATTTTATTTTTGTGAATCTTGCGTCTCGTAAAATTCGCGAAATTACAAATGCACGCAACAGTACGACACACACAAACACAGAGGCTTGTTCCCCCCCCCCCCTCCCTAAACACGCTCTCTCAACACCACATACAATGTACATGTACATGTACCTCATATTTTACATACATATAGATCTCCCTCTCCATTTACATTATTTTTTTCTGTCCTGTGTCTGACACACTATTGTGCCTGCTTATCTACTAGGTACACGCATCTTCATAATCTGGATTTCTCTTCCTTCCCCTGTCTGGTTTCATTACTTGTGTAAGACTGTCTACTTCCAATACGTGATCTATCATTTGGTCTACTCCCACTTTGTCTATTATAGCCATTTAGTCTCAACCCACATGGTCTAATCCTGTTTTATCTACAAACAGCTCGTCTAATAACCATTTAGTCCAATTGCCACTTTGCCTCATTACCAGTTGGTCTACTTCCAGATGGGCAATGCCCATTTCGTCTAATACCCCCAGTTTATTACGACAATATGGGAAAATATAGAGTCAAAATTGCAATTAGAACATCTGGTCATTAGATGAAATGATAATTAGCCAAACTGGACATTAGACCAAGTGAGGATTAGACCAAATGGGCATTAGACGAATTTGATAGTAGACCAGATGAGTTTAGCCATAGCTGGTTGCATTAGACAAACTCGAAAGTACACCATCTGATATCAGACCAAGTGGCAATAAACCGTTCAATATACAAACTGTATACTATTATCACGGCATGGTAAAAACATTTTAAAAAGGTCTGTGGGGATTACAAAGAAATAGAGAAAACAAAGTTTGTCAGGGCCCACGTGATTGTAAAGCTACTGTAAGGCGTCAATCTTTACACAAACATAGCATGCTGTGTGATTCAGCGCCGCAAGGATTAGAAACCCTTCAGCTCCTCTCCACAGAAGTCGATGAAAATAGATTGAGAGCCATTACTGTTACTCTTCAATGCTCAACACATCTACACACTGTACTTGTAAGCAGACTGAAAGCCTATAGTACTTCTACTTTCAAAATCTTGTTTTGACAGGAACTGACCCAAATCTGTTCTTGGGGAGGGTTGCTCAATAAAGCAAATTCCTTGCACTGTACTTGTCAATGTATTTTTTTTTTTTTGCACCCCATGTCAATTCTGGTATAGAATTATGGTTTCCAAACAATTTTCAGGGAGTTTTGGGCAGTTGATAAACGCAAGCTGTTTTGATTATGGCGTTAGTTAGAATATCCATTTCTGAAATGCCATGAAAAGGGTGATTGTAAACACGTTTGAGCCAGAAACACATTTCTGTGGAGATGATAAATACAAAGTTGTTTTGAAATCCCTTTATAGCTCAGACCTCCCCATGCAAACCCCTGCCAACAACGCATGTCCCCACCTTGAATCAAAATTAGCAAGGGAGCTGCACAGTGACTGGCCTCCAAATGGACTCACGACCAGACGCAATAAAAACAACAACTCGAGAATGTAAATGCGTTTTGATAGTGGGTACTGAAACGCAATTTAAACATGAAAGTTGTTTATAAATGCAGCCAACCACACCCACATTTCTAGCCGATTTGTCGTGAAAAAAACAAAACAAACTAGAAATGTCGCTATGGCGACTGATGCCTCCGCCTTAATGCATGATTCTCCCAATAGGCGTATAGTACAATGTCTTCACAATGTGTGATCCATGACATTTTCACATAACTGGCAAAATATTGAAATGACAGGTTTGTCAGAAATGTCTTGAACTGTGTTTGCCATAATTTTCTAAGAGTGCAGGTATACATATTTGGGGAATTTTGGGGAAGTTTATGCATTGAGTAATTTCAAAGGTATGAAGAAAGAGTGTGATAACGGTACAAAATATATATTTTTATTGGGGGGGGGGCATTGAAACCTGGCCTTTGACCTTTAACCTTTGACCTTCAGGCTGGAAATTTCCTGGAGAATCTCCACTAGGTAATGCATGTACTAAGTTTTGAAACTAATAATGCAAGCATTGCATATACTAGTATATGGGGGAAATAGTAAAATTTTGAGTTGACCTTGACCTTGACCCCTGACTATTGACCCATGACCCCTAAATTCCATAGAGAATCCCTGCCAGACAGTACATGCGTATGTACCAAGTTCCATTAAAATACATCGAACCATTTGCGAGAAAAGTGATATTGCAACATTTTCACCTAACCTTTGACCTTATGACATGAAACTCTCATTGGAGAATCTTTATGCAGTAGTACATGTCCACACCAAGTTTCAAGAAAATACCTTCGGGCATTGCATAGATATGGGGAAAATTGCAACATTTGTAGAATTTGACCTTGACCTTTTGACCTTTGACCTCTTGCCAATGTCACTAAAATCTACTCAACTAATCGTCCCATCATACATCATCCTTGGACCAAGTTTGGTGAAAGCTGCTTCATCCAGTTTTGGGTTATCACGTAAACAGATAAATTTTAGGATTTGACCTTGATCTTTGACCTTAGACCTCTGTCTGATTTCACTGAAAAACTAATCAATTAATTGTCCCATCATACATCATCCTCCAACAAAGTTTGGTGAAATTTGCTCCATCCAGTCTTGAGTTATTGCGTAAACGGATAAAATTTCATGATTTGACCTTGACCTTTGACCTTTAGCCGATTTCACCAAAAATCTTATCAACTAATTGCCCCATCATACTTCATACTTGGACCAAGTTTGGTAAAATTCCAGTAAATATTACTCAAGTTATCGCGTAAACGAAAGCGGACGGACGTACGGACGTACATACAGACGTACGGACATACGTACGGACGGACGGACAACCTGAAAACATAATGCCTCCGGCACCACTTCGTGGCGGAGGCATAAAAACAAACAAACAAACAGAAATTCAAACAGGAATTCAAGCCCACATCAGTGGGAAGCATTTTCCTTTCTTTATTGTGCTGTGACATCCCCATGCATAATGTATAAATTTGCATTAGTATAAAATAGACGTACTGTACTGTTTCTTGTTAACATTTAATAATTTTAAAAAATGAACCAAAACAAAACATAAGGGTAAAATAAAGACATCACGATATGCTGGTATTCTTGAAACCTGCAACTACGTCTGTGGGTCTTGCTTTCACTATATAGTCAATGTTAGTTCAGTGTCAGGTGAACAGTACTGGTGTAATTTGTATACTATGTGTACGTGTACAATGGCCATGAGCATGTGCACCATGCCTTGCTTGAGAACATGGTAGAAACTGGGAAGTGACTTGAATACTAAGCTCCTCAAAAATTTAGTGATAGCTCTATCATTTGACAGCCTCCTACGTTCCACAGCATCACCATTTACACTTTGTTTGATTACACTCATATATGTGATCCTGTGAACTCCAACCCCCATTTTCAGGTCTTCCACTGGCAAAAGGAAACAACATTGATTAACACATCAGCACAGAAAAGATTTACTCTTTTTTTTTTTTAGTTTAGACAGCTAATTATGCATTTTGTCTATATGACAAAAATCACAGAAGGCCATTATATGCTAGGCAGCACCAGTAGGTGTGTGGCCTTTTGTAACATTTACAGATACAAGATATTTCTTGCTTATAAATATTCATACAGCATGAAGTCTTATAGGTAACATGATAACAAAATAAATACTGTCACTAAAAAGCATACATCTTTGGTAATTTTTTTTTTCTTCTGTGACTGTAATCCCTCTAGCTATAGAATTGCTATAACTGAAGCACAGTCATATAGATAAAATAATAACGCCTCTGGCACCCTTCGGCATCCATGTAAAAAGCATCTCGAGCAAAAACTACCCAGAGTTTGTGGGGAATAGTTATTGGTACAAGTTTCCAAAATAGATAATTACTGTATAATACTGGCTAGCAACATGAACAAGGGTAGGCAAGATAGACATTACCACTTTGTTATGTGGTTATGTTGGAAATATTCAGGCAAGGATTGTCCATGTTTGGGTTTTAATTCTAGTTTTCTCGCATACTGTTCACCTTGTCTGCACAGACGCATGAGACTGCAGCTTTAAGCTAACGAGGTGGGTTGGAAGTGCAGGGGCCTCCCTGCCCTGGCTTAGAGCCAGGGATCTGTGTAGGATAGGCTCACAGTCATTCAGAAAGGACCTGCCTTCAATACTATTACTATTGCTATTTCCTGCCACATTTCATTCGTACTGCATGTGAGGTATGCTACTACAGCAATTCAATACACTATGCACATGCAAAGAAATACTTGCAGGACGGTACTAAATAGATGGAGAGTCAGTTCCATTGCAAGCCCTCTGAATTTCTGTCACGTGCACACATACAACGAAATCTCTACTATAATATCTGTAGCACATTACATCCATTATGTGGTATGGGGGCAGTGGATCTACTTTATTTTCTAGAAAAGATGACTTTCTTTGAATGCTTGAGACATGTGTAAAAAAAAAAAGCAAAAGCAAAAGCAAACACTGAAAGCTTGATGCTTGGTTAGCCTTAACTGCCACAGGAAAGTCATTATAATTCAACATCAGGAGCATTCCTAAAAATGAGAATGAGAATATCTGTTTAAGACTGGCGGTAGTTTGATATAAGTCACTGTATCTCAAGCTAAGAAGGTTTTTCAGTTTACTGACAAATCTGTTATGAAGAAACTTTGTCTTTTGGATTAGCATAAAACATGTTTGTAACATCAACAGTGTTCAATGATCATGTATGACATACATTCTATTGTATTTTGTTTTGTTTTGTTTTTGTTTTTGCTGAACAGCAAGTACACATAATCAAACAAACATACAACGTACACAACATGTGATATTGGTGGGGAAATTGAAAAACGAGTGAGAGTAAGCCATCTTTGTTCCGTCTTACTTGTAAAAACATGTCATTTAATCCAAAGTTGGCAAATGACTGGTGGGCGTACTAGATGCAAATAGTAGGCCAAAGACCTTGCATAATCGCAGCATATAAACTACAATTTACATGAACCATCCTCCAAGGTACCGTCAGAGTTGTTCAAGAACATGTTTTAAAGACATCCACATGCGTAAAACATAATGAATCATTAAATAAGCATCAGTGAACATTTGAGCCTCACTCTTCCGGAGGCATGCTTGATAATAGTTTAACGACAATTTGATTGTTAGGAAGTCATCTGATAAGGCATGCTATCAATGTGTCAGAGTGGTAGTCTTTGCCCTGTGAAGTGCACTGCCAGTTTATCACATATTTCTCCTTTTGTGTCTGTGCGTGAAGTCCCTATCGAATTTCATATTTCTCAATAAAATTGTATTTCTCACCTCTCATCAAGACAGAACAGTACAGACATTTTATTACTCACCCTTTTGACAAAACAGTTCAAGAGAATTTTTGCTTCTCGGTTGTTTTGTTTTGTTTTTTGTTTCTGCAAACTGTTATGAGGACTTTTATTTCTTATCAAAGCCATTGGGGGTATGAGGATTGCAGACATACATTGCATTTTTAAGGTGTCAAAGATATTGTCTATTACATGACATGATTTACCCTCCTCGTTTTGTAAATACTGTGTCTACTCTTTGCTTGTTTTGTCGAACTCCTGCTCATACATGTATTTCATCACTTTCATTCACACCATCTCCCACTTTCAGATAAATGCACCGGCTCATCTTTTGTGTGTAGAGGGACATACACTGTATCATAATGAGTATCAGTACAGACTTGTCACATTTCGCGTTACAATGTACATGTACTTGTGTGTGACTAGTGTGTAGGCCCTACATTTTCTTAGAAATGGATGGAAATTACAATTTGTATTTCCAGATCAGGAAAGTCTTATTCTCTTGTCAGCACATGAAGAGGTATGGTACAATGCTTTCAGAGTGCCTCCTGCAGAGTCCGGAAGACTTGGCAGCTACTGTTGTATGCATAGTGCGACAGTTCAGCACAGCCAGGGCAGCCTCTCCTGCCCTCCTGCATCTATAGGCACTGCGCTGCCAAGAAGACGCAGTCATCATACACTACTAGCATTAGAATTGCGTTTGTGCCAGGTACCATTTGAAGTTGCGGATCAAGAATATCATTATTTATCTATAAGGTCAACATCTTGACAAAGGATGTAAACTGTATACAGGGATCAAGCTCAGGATCTCCTGCAAGTCTAGGGTCCTAATTCACTACTGTTTACCACCATGCTCCCAAGACAAATCTAAAGTTAAACACATAAAGGATAACAGAAATTAGTTGGAGGCAAGGTGCCAATTACATCACCAGTATTGGCACAACCCTTGACATACAGTGTGAGAGAAAGGAAATTTATATTTACTCAAGGTCTACTAATGTCAGACTGATTGTTTTCTACACTTGTCTACACTTGTTTTCTACACTTGTCTACACTTGTCTTCTACACTATATGAATAACTAGAAAAGCACTCTGAGAGCACAGATCTCTGCCAAGCAGCTAATTTCCACCCATAAAAACATGCTGAAAATCATCTGATTTCCCAATATAGTTCTAAGCCTTTTGTTTATGTCATCAGCTTCCAGCTGCACAGCACCTCGTCCGAGCAAAGCACGCATTTTAGAGCTCGTATACATGCAAATATCAAATATGCGCAGGTTGATCTCCCAAGTTCATTGACCCTACAACCATGTATCTGCTAAAACATAAAAAATCCATAAAAATTCCTGGATCACTACCAAAATTCAATCATCTGATTTCTTGTCAATACTGACAAACAAACAGACAGACAGACAGACAGACAAACAGACAAACAAACAAACCAATGCCGATAGATGCCATGGATACATTGTTGGGCCTGGTACAACATGATCAGTAGAAATGACAAAGTAAAGAGTCACAAATACTGGAGCAGACTTTTAGGGGCTGCCTGTGTGGCGCACACCCGCACAGAGCTACAGTGCTTATGCCATTTTCGCATACGGTTTTGGTGAGTGTACGCACAAGAGCCATCAAGTGCCGTATGAAAGCTTAAGGCCTAGCGTGGAAGAGAAAGTGAGAATTGTAATTTTCACATGATGAGATCATTACAGGATGAATTATCAGTTTGACCTGTTATTCTTAATAATCTTTTAAAAATGTGCTAACTTCATTGCAATTGATGTTCAAATGTAAGTTCTATTTCAACTTGCTGTTAAATCATATCATAAAATCATTGATTTTTAGCTCCTGGTTACTCGAAAGATAAGTTGCATAACAGAAGAGGGCTAAGCTTTAGATTATGGAAGCAGCATATGCTACAATTGCTTGCGAAGAGCGAGTAGTTTTGCACAACATGAATGTCAACATTGATATTTAATGATAGCATCCCGCTGCATCCAGCACAGACAGCATGCGAGCCATGCAGCTGTGGGATCTACATTGTACATTAAAGCATGTTACCCTTGATTTGACCATTTCCATGAATAGACCACTCTTACGAATATAAATTCCCCGAAATTCATGAATTAAAAATGGCGCAAATCAAGTGCAAAATTCAGACTATGCAAATACCTCCACACGTGTTCCGAAGAGCACAACAGTGGGCCACATCACCTGACCCCTGAAATCATTGTCGCGACCCTCCCAGGTCAGCTTGCATAAGCAGTTCGACAGGTAAGTAACGGGTAAGTAAAGTTGCATAGCAATGTATAGACTAGTTTCATTCCAAGTTTCGAAGTCAATAGTCCATTTATCTAAATTTAATCTGTACAGCGTGTATACCTACAGCCACAGTGGCAGCAGTTCCTGGGACAACTTGTGCGTTTTAATACATGCTATTCATATTTGCATGCTACCCGTGCCAGAATTGCGATATTTGCCATGGTTCGGTCACATCGTATAATGCATTGAATCTCTCGCACAGCGTGGAGTATATCGAGTACCGTGCTCTCATAGTGCAATGTATATGCGTGGCATGCACGCTAATCCATTCATAGGTGGAGCATGGCGGTACGTCGTGAAGTCGAAGCACAGACATATGGGATCGAACAAAGAGCACAGGCGTTTGAACGATGATCGCAGCACAGGCGTTTGAATCAAGCTTGCTATTTTGCTTTCGCAATTTAGGTGGTCGAAAGATGGGTAACTTGCTTTAGTTGATCAAAACTGGATTTTCATCAAAAAGTTCAGAATTTTTCTTCTTTTCATCATGGAGAGTAGACGTGAGTGTAACAAAATAAAAAAAGTAACCATGCAAACTTGCGACAATTTACATGTTAGATGTGAGATGGATGATAAGTGAACAGGGGGCATCATGAGCATCTCGCCCCAAAGGCGTGAGCCATGCTCACGAGGAGGAAGGATCCTTTGCTTTTGTAGTTTTGAGCATCGAGGAGCCACCTCCATAGCACATATTGTCATTGAGCAGGTTTCCAAATTCCTGGAATGGTAGGTAACACTCTCGATTTGGCTGAATCTCTATATATGAATTTTGAGCCAGGATTGAAGAGGACCGAGAGGATTTGGTAGGCCTAGTCTATCTCCCCAGAACAAAGTTTGACATCATTCATAATCATGCACCATGATTCTCACGACAGACGCAGACATGGCCACATACTAATAGGGCCTACTGCTGAATTTCCAGAAGCACAAATTTCTCAGTCATCAGTAAACCTTCACTGGCTTCAGATTTCCTTACCGTGCTTCAAGAGTATCATCTTTTCATTGCTGACTATCCTTTATCCGCAATAAATGTCCTCTTATTCTACAACTATTTAGAAATACTTAGAATCTACTAAGTATAAATCTAGCTTCTAACCGTTAATACTCAGTAGAATATTCTACTTCATACTTACCCTTTCCCTCGATACAGTCTCAGGATGCAAGGGCTTCGAATCGGCACGCGAGCGCTCGGACACCTTGCCATTACCACCATTACCGCTCGAGCCAGAGGTACTCGCTCCCGCATCAGCCATATTTCTCTTGGGAAAATGTACACCCAATTCACAATTACAGGTAAGAATCGGGCAAAAATGCCACACCAGTCCGATGTCTCGAATACAGTCAGTAGATTTATCGGCAAAGCGGATATTTAACAGCTATGTTGGACAATGCTGCGATACGTCCCGATTTGTCGAGAACGCATGGACCGTGTCACTACGCACTTGGCATAAGTTATTCTACGATATTGATACACACAATGAATGCAACGGATGTCTACCGTACCACCGGTGGCCGAGTAGTAGTGGTAAAACAGGGAGATACTAGTACACCAACGCAGTGCTGCAGCTGATAGCGGCTTCCCACATGCTCTTCGCACGTTCACCCAAAAATCGCGTGGACCGTGTCGTGATAAAAAAGCTGGCTAGCGAAACCATTGACCGCAGAACGACCTAATCGTAATGAATAATGCAACAGATCGACAACCGACGCAATGCTGACGCTTTTATCGACTGACCAATGACAGAGTAGCAGTAGACACAAAACTTGTTTCATTGGCGAAAAGTTCCGAAAGGCGGTCAATTTAATGCTAAATCCTAGGCAACAGGAGCACAGGTGCATAAGCAGACGGGGTTGAACACTTTCCTTCCATTCTACTACGCAACATTCTACATCTGTGCAACCAAGGACTAGGAGGTTCAAGAGATGGAGTTCCAACTGGCTGTAATTATTCAGTTGTCAGTTTTCTAATGGTATGCACAAAATAATTTCACAGGTGCATTTGTGCCTTTGATGGTCGAGGTTCAACCCCGTCGCCTTTCTGAGCAATCTGAAGATTAATTTTGAGCGCTAATGTTGGCTATATGTTGCTTACTAGTTTCTATCACCTAATGATAAAGCATACAAAACAAAATATATCCCATCCAGACAGTAATATGTGCAAAAGTGTAAATCTGAGCTGTATGTTGTGAAAATATATGAAACTATGCCCTCACTGAAAAGTTGACCATGTTATTTTTTTCTGATCACTTCCAACAAATAATAACAACAATAATAATAGTAATAATAATAATAATAATAATCGCTAGTTTTTATATTGCGCATTGCACATTTTTTAAGTATCTCAATGCGCTTTACAGACTATTATTACCCCGTCACTGGATACATTATTTCCAACCAGCACTGACAGTGCTCAACTGCATATTTTGAGACCAAATTTGCAATGTCCGGGTACACCGTTCTGAAGTTATGCAATGTTTTGCATATGCATGTCAACCCGAAAACTGCTCGAATTCATGATTTTGTGTGCAAATCCAATGCAAACTGTGTTTTTTTGTTTAATTGATATAAATTAGATTGTTCCAACTTTTAACCATTGAAATAAATCAATTCTAATGTAGATAAGCTTGAAAAAGTGCCTCCAACAAATGTTGGCAAAAAAACAATAGAAAACAAAAGATTGAAATAACAATAAAATACATGAGAAATTAACAAAACAATAAAAAACAAAAGAAAATGATTTTGATTGCGCTGTTTTTTTTACAAGAAAATTGTTTGATGTGTCTTGAGGAACTCTGACACAAAAATTTAATAATCCTTCAGTCTTTTTGATGGAGTTACAGGTGAAAATATGATTTCATGCGTTAATTTGCATAATCAATTTATTAAAAAATATGAAATCAACATTTTTCTATTGTATGACCATGTAATCTTATAGTTGACATCCGGCTCTATGTTCAGGCAAAATTTTGCGGCGATCGCGCGTTCGGCGGCCGAGATCTGAAGGGGGGGGGGGTGTCAAATTGAACCCCCCCCCCCAGTAAAAACTTGTTCTCAAATAGCCCAGTTAGAATAGGGTTAAAGGTATGTCAAAAAATCATACGCACACACACACAAAATGACTTGTACTATTGTATCATAATTATGAACAAGTGCACATCTTGGGCATAAATAAAAGAGAGAGAGAGACAACGAATGACATGTGACATCTTGCATCTGAAACGATGCAGAAACTTATTTATTCATGACCAACAGAGTTTCAATGGGAAATTGACCTTGCACAAAACATTTGATTCTTTTTTAAAACCCTATCATCTCTTTCATTTTCAGATCAAAATGTTCATATCTCCTTCAAATTAAGAACAAAAGCAAAACGGTGTTAAGAGGCACTGACTGAAAGAGCAAGTGATGTTAACTGAACTCAAGTCATATTTTTGCAAAGAACACAGAACACTTGAAAATTCTGCAAAGAAAACTCTGCAAAGAATTGCACAACATGGTGGAAGTCTTGCACAGAAATAGGCTGATGCTATAAATCTAAGACATGACATTTACCTCATCACTTATGACCAGTACGTAGGAGCTTTTGCATAATTGGTTCATAAATGGAAAAAGTAAGTCACGCTTCAACCATTTTGGTCACATGAAAATAATCTTCTAAGTAACATGACCGTGAGTTATCACTTCTGTAAACAATTATTGTGTGGACCAGTCTCTTTTGGCAAAGAAGCAACATGCTAAAAGATAGCAGGATCTTGTATTCTAAAAGAAAAGTCCTAGAAAGCTGTCAGTATTTGTTGTTCTTCAGCAAATGGTTATCATCAGGGATATGGCTGATATCACCCTCAAACTCTTTATTACACAGGGTTTAGTCTTGCCAATCTTCTTACACGATTATCAAAGTAATATGGTGAGCCACTACATGTTACATTGTATATCTTCACAGCTCAAATACTAGATTTGATACGAACTGGTCCCATGATTTGACCTTCCAAAGAAACATTATTTGACCTACCGAGGTATGTATTGGTAATTGCTGCAATGTCATCACACTTTCCTTGCAAATTGAATGCAGGACCATGACAGTTGCGTAAGCACTGACCAATGTGTCTGGTACAGAACAGTGCATGATTCATCGTTAAACTGTAATGTTTGTACAATGATTGAATCATATCTTATCTAACCAACTGAAGTTCTCTTACATGATCTCACTTCAAATATTAGTTGCTAGTTTTGCTTTGTCATCAGTATTTTGGTGAGAATCAGAAGACTGTAATGCTGATACCTTATGTCATCAATACAGAATAATTATCACAGAATTTGAAAGGTGTGCATATAAAAGTATGGTGGTACACATAATGCCTTTAGGGCTTTGCTAACACCTCCCCTGAAGCTTCTTTCATTTTGATTAAAAAAAGTTCATCCTATCTCCAAATTAACATTAATGTGTGCATTTCACCAATCTCATCTTAAGTTTCATGATATACCTGAAAAGGTCTTTTGATTTATCTATATGGAATTACAGAACCACAACCCCATCACAATGGTACATGTACAAACAATACACACAACTGTCACTTGAGTTTGCTTCTTCACCACTTAACGCTAGTTGTATGGAACAGATGGGATTATTGCAACTGATTGACAAATTGCCCTACATCGACGTAAATAAGCACTGAATTGATCAGTGTTTTAGTAGTAGCCATGATAAAAAATCATGGGCTTATTAACTCGAGCAGGATTCGAACCTACGACCTCCTGATCACCGGACAGGCGTCATCTCCACTAGACCACCGAGCTTTCGCCCGACAGCAAGTGTTGGTTCTAGATTAGTGCCTTAACCTGCTGAGGACGAGTCCTGAGTACACTCGGGCAGGTGTCTATGGGAAATGCACGTTGTAGCAAAATCAGTCCATCCTCAACGGGTTAAAATAGAGTTAACAAGCAAGAATTACAAATCTCAAGTTAGTGTTCGTACTGCTCACCGTAGCTGAGTATTGCAGCGTCTCTGCTGTGGGAAATCAAAACTACAATTGTTATCTGGTTTAGACATTGAAAGTTGTGTCAGAAGACTGACATAACAATTTACAGTTGTAAGGAAGATTTATATCAAATTAACATCAAATATCATTAATGTGATTGTAGCACCTATGCAATCAAGTGTAGTCCCTGCCTCCACATTATTTTGCATAGTATTCTTATTTTACAGAATTTGCAGCTGAATGTAGACAAGAACAGGCAAGGAAGAGACCCTGCAGTAAGAACCTACTAAATGGCAGGTGGTTTAAAGGGGCATTCCAGACGATTTTCACAATTTCACATCATGTAGTACATAAATTGACAGCTCCATGTATAAATTCGTGCAATTTATTGTGGTCCTTGAACAGAGAAACCAATACACTGAAAATCTTCAATAAATTACATTAAACAGTGTTGATCACATCAGAGCCTCACATATTTCAGAAATGTAGCAGTGTAATTCCATTACAAAACTGCTTGCTCAACAAGTTCACCTGTGAAGAATCTATGCTTGTTCTGCTTCCTTGAGCCCCAACTCATGCATTCTTATGTGAGGCTGCCTTGTCATTATCCTTGTTCATTGCAATCTGTTAGAAAGTTTGAAAATATTCTAATTCCTCATCCAAATCAATATAAATTCTGAAACTCTGTACTCAGTCTAATTACTTTATAGTTGTTCAAATGTAAAAGTCTGAAAATCATCCGGAGATCCCCTTAAAAATTCAACAATCTTTGAATTTCAAAGTGCATGTGTCATTCCCTGCTTCAAATGCTAAGAAGTGAACAACAACACTTTCATCTCCACAGTCTTTTTTTCTTTGATAATAGGGATGAAACATATCACATGTTAGCATGATCTTTCTTTGAACTAGAGACAGGTCAAAAATAAACTTATCTGTGCATATTTACTTCACATCTGGGATGGTTAATGTAATGCACATAAGCATACTACATAAATGTAATATGTCACACAGGAAGTCAAACAATGCACTGAAGACTACCTCTAAACTGGTGCAAAGAGCATGACACATTCTGCAATGTTAGTTCACATACTGTAAAATTTTCGCGGTATTGAAATTTTCACACATTACACGCAACCAGCAACTTACACGAAAATAAAAGCACACAATTATTTTTGCTTGCAATGTTCCAGTAGTTTACGTCTTGATTCCGCAGAATTAATAACACACGAAGCTCATCATAACCTGACGAGCATGAAAAATTACTCATGTGAAACTATCCACTTTTACAGTAGTTGGTGTACTCCCTTTGATTGGAAAGGGAGGCTTACGAGTGCTTCATTATCATTCATACTCTGAAATGCCTCTTTCTGCAAAAGCAAAATGACAAAATATGATGACATGGAATTATTACACAAATATCATTCCTATTTAATGACAGCTAAGCTTTTTCAAAAGGCTTTGATACTGGTAAGGAAAACAAAGTATAAAATCACATTCAAAAATGCTTTTCATTGTGGAACTGTACTGTCTAGCTACCATTTTAGAGATGTGTCCGTTATTCCTGATTACGCGTCTACAGTACTAACATACAACAAGGCATCAGATACAGTGTGAGAAACATTTTTTTCGTAATGTTTAATGAAAAAATGTTTCAGAAGGGTCACCGTGTACTATGAACAGCTTACGCAGGAAAAGTTGATCATAACAACATGAGCTAAGTAAAGGCAAAATACATGATGCACAGGTGAAAACAACATGCAACTATATATCACTACGAATCCCAACTACCATTGCCACGTACAGAAGAGAAAAATGAAAGCAAAAAGTTAGTAATCCCTCAAATTTCATCCATAAAGCTGTTGCACTAACATCCAATTGCAACATCATCTCTTGTCATGAAAAAAAAAAAATCAGTTATCATTGAATCTCCTTGTAATTTTGATCAATGGTCTTTGAAATGAAAATTAGAGCCAAAATGGAGACTATTTGGCCAACAGGAAATATGCGTGCAGAGCCACGTGGAGTGGTCAAGCTGCCCGGTCTGTTAACCCTCAAGGTGTAGGTCTCTGGCCACTGTCTTGGCTGTGATGGGGTGCATGTTGCGCCTGTTTTCCAGGAATGTGTCGATGGCTCTCTGCCGTGCATCAGGAATGGCGTACAAGTCCCTGCAAGGTGGAGAGCATTGGACTTTGTTGAATAACAAGTTCTGAACTTGGCTGCATTTTCAAACATCTCAAACACGGTGACACGACATTTGCTCCTGCCACAATTTTCCGGTCTTATTTTCTCCGAGTACTTAGGATTAGGGTCAGGGTCTCGATAGGACTTAGATTCAGTATGATGTGAGGATTAGAATTAAGGTTAGGGTTATGTTTGTGGGTTCAATTCATGTTTGGCTTAGTGTGCATGCACTTCATGGGAGCAATTGTCACAGGAGCAAATGACATGGAACCCTCAAACACACCAAAGGCAATTCACTCTGATAACGATGATAATGTTATAACAGAACAATAGACAACAGATGATGCATGTCAGACAATGGAAAATGAATGGACGATGAATGATTGCAAAAGCTCTCTTCAGCCTTTGGCTCAGGTGAGCCAAAGTAAATGTTTCTAACACATCTGATTGGCGAAACGGACAAGGGCCGCACACTTTCAACAGATAAATGACCATTCATCTCACTTGCCCAATAGTGAGTTTTTGCTGCTCTGAGCAAGCAGCACCCTATCACTGTAGAGTACTTGTAAGCATGTGTGTCACATATACAAAAAAGCAATAACAAGAAACATACAAAATCTAAACCCTGTCAGTTTTGTCACTGGAGATACATCTAATATCTAACAACAGAACCCTGTTTCAACTAGAATTTGCTCGTTGGCTCTTCTGCCCAAATTCTGCTACTTTGCTACTTTTACTACTTTACACGAAAACAGATGGAATTTAGAAGATTTGGCACAGGACTTTACCTTCAAAAGTATGTTTCAATAGCTTGAACTTTTGAAAATGGTTACTACATCAAGATATATTCTCACCTGTAAAGGACACGAGTGAACTTCATTCGACCAGTCTCCACAGCCATTTGAAGGGCGCCCTCAATGGCAGACTCATCACCAGCCCGAAGCTTCAGTCTCAGCCATCTAGAACCAAACCATTTCAATGTGAACATCACTGTGACTCTCTAGCATAATTTCCAAAGTACTGAACTTTTACACCTACAGGTAACAGAATAGCATGAGTTAAATTTGGGATAAGACGGTAGGTAAGATTTGCATTAAAACACAAACAAGCACACTTAAATATTCTTTTTACAATGTCTAGGGCATCTTCCACTTATCTTTGTTATGCACAGTAGAATATATTATTATAGTAGCTGTGCAATATAAATGTCCTTTACTATTATTATTTAAGAAATGATGTGAAACTTGTGACTTGAATGTTAATTGTGATTATAAATGAATAACTTGCTCTGGCATGCTAACTGAATCGGTCATCAATTCACCACATTTGAGATTGAAATTTAATAATAATAACAACAATACTAATGATAATAACATCGTCAATTGGGGTTTTTACATGGCACTTTCTACCATGAAAAGATGGCGACCTTGCTTTGCAAAGTCTTAGAATGTTTCACACACCAAAAATATTAGCTTCAACTTTTCTATCTTTTTGATGCTATTGGTATTCTTTTTTCTTTTCTTTTTTTTTGTTATCTCTGTTAACTAACACAGTTCTTTCTCAGGAACTTTTATTTATTTATTTATTTTTTTTTTGGTCAGATGCAAATTACTGTCATGGAGGTGGAAATTAAATTAAAACAGCCATCAAAATGTTTGGTTCAAGCCAAAATTTCTCAAGGTGACTGCAACACTATTTTAAGTTTTTGAGCGGATCTCATAACTTTGATTTAAAAAAATTGCTATACTGCAATCTAAAGTAAAATCCTGTATTCAAAGGGTTTGCACTGACCTACAGTTTATGTCATCATCACAAAAGTGTTTACAGAGCAAAAATCAATTACCTAAGATTCAGAAAGTCTACTGTAATGTATTAGTTTGCTCATACATTACTGATATTCAGGAATGTCTATGCTGGCAATGAGCACTGAGGACACATGATACCCATGGTTGCAATTGAAATGATTGCAGGGAATATTCAGGATACTTTCCTTACCTAAATCTGATTTCAGAGTTGTGGTTCTGGTCCAGGTTATACACTTCTTGCATTGCACGAATATGTTTGGGAGTCAGTGGTTTCTGTTGGGGGGGGGGGGGGGAGGAGGATAAAGAGAAGTGTCAAAAATTGCATGATGACAGTTGATTACTATACAGTTCACACAAGTGGAAAGAAACGGTAACAGCAATGCCAATCAATGTTTTCCCACCTAAAAAGCTGCACAGGCAAACAGGATCGTATCATATTTGTATATCATTCATCATACGTAGCTTCAGAGATTTATATTAAAATGCATCATCATGAATAAGACACCTCAAACACCTGAAATCTTATTCCAAGTTCAAAATGTCCAAATCCACTACTACTTCAAACAGGTACACACACATACACACACACACAAGGACTTTGTTTATTGTGTATGTCATTGTAATTTACATTCATTCATTCATTCATTCATTCATTCATTCATTCATTCATTCATTCATTCACTCATTTATTTATTTATTTATTTATTCAGTCTTCTTTCAACAGGTGACCCCATCAGTAGGCAGGTACTGTTCTTCCTGAACATACAAACATAACAGATGACAAACAATGACATTTTCATTAAATACAATATACTGTACATGGACAAGTACAGTTCTTCCACTGAGTCCCATACATTTTAACTCTATTGCACAAATGCATTTATCCAATGAGAAGCTCCTGTCTAAACTCCTCTTACTTTGAAAGGAGAGAACTAGTAAGAATAGCATAAATGCTTACTGTATTTTGTTGTCTTTCATATGAGGTAAACAAAATACAATCTTTGGATACATTCATTTATACAACACATGCAATAGATCCTTGCCATCTGACTGGATGAATGTGGGTCACATGACATTCAGAAGAATCAGCTACCCCACGCTCACTCTTTTAATGGCAGTGCAATAGACATCTATTGAACAGTAAATAAAGCTAGCCAGCCATGCAATAAATCCTAGGACATACTGAACTTGTGTATTGTAAAGCATTGATTCATATGCACTTCCGTTTAAGACCTAGAGCCAGATCTAGTTCTAGGCCTTACTGTTAGTCCTCCTCCTAGATAGGTTTAACGTTAGATCTATTTGGGTCTGGACCAGGCCTATATCATGTTTTTTATATTACAAATATTCAACGTTTTATAATTTGTGCAACGGTTCGAATATTACATTCGGTGCAAGTTTAACTGTTCTATTAAACTCTGCTTTGTGTCTTAGAATAGAACGATTAAACTTGCATGCTCGTGTACTATTCGTAATCACCGCACTCATAAACATTGAATATTTGTATATTATACACTTCTGTTTTCAAAGGTACTCTTTTCCCCCACACTAACCTCATGGAGAAGCTGAGCAAGAAATTCCTGAACCTGGGAGGATGACATCGATTTTAGGTCATCAGATGAGAACTGTCCAAAGTCACCTTCAGATGCCTGGGAAGCAATTTTATACATGTAGATATTCAATAAAGGGGACATGTCCTATACACACATATATGACATCATGTTGATAGCTATTTGAGACGTCTAAAAGACAGCTCAGGTGGCTTTCTGAAGTCAAGCAAATCTGCATCAGATTCATACTCTACAGGTACAATGCACAACCTTACTGTACCCCCCCCCCCAAAAAAAAAAAAAACAACAAATAAACACATACATGTGTACATCCTAATCATGACGGCACAGAAGTGAATAATCACACATGCCATACGTATTAAATAATACATGAAATACAACAGTTACAACACACGCCTCCACCCCCAGAAAAAAATACCTACAAATCATAGAAAAAAGAAAAAGCACATTGCTCAACAATTATTATGGCATGCATTATTTGCCGATTTGCATTTCTACTTTTTCACCACATGATTACTCAAAGGAAATACATACACATTTACAGAATGCTATATGGAGCAACAATTCCCATTAAAACTACACTGTAGTCTTGAGCTGAATCTGTTTGTAGATTTGAAAACTAAAATAGACTGTTCTTTTAAGCACAGCCCCATACAGTGCAGCAGTGTGTGAAAGAACAAGGATAATAAACATGGTAACCAAAAAAAAAAAAAAGTGCAACATGGATATAAAAGCAAACATCTTACACTTTATTCGTAACAATTAGCAGATAGCATGTCAACATAACTTTAACAAGACACACTGTGCATTACCGTAAACTCAGAAATTTTCAGGGTACCTTGATCTTCCCATATTTTGTGCTACTTTTGGCGAGCGCGAATTCTAAAACCTGTGAAAATATCTTCACAGTTTTATCTCCACATTTTGAATTAGTTAACAATTGCACAGTGTGAATTCAAGAACCAGCAAATATGTTTTTGACCCCCCCCCCCCCCCCCCCCCCGCGCAAAAAAATTTATTGCATGAAAATATTTACATTTACAGTAGCTAGAGGGGCTTGCATCAAACACTGGTTGGCCAGCTGTATCTCCGAACACTTGGAAATTACAAACTTGTCACTCTTTCTGAAGTTATACCAGTACTGATTTCACAGCATTTGGTAAAATCAACCGAAGCCACTATTGACAGTGCAATTTTTCACACATCTAATCCAAGCCCTGTCTAATATGTCCATTTCACTGCCTCCTTACCTCAGCCCATTTCTTGCACAACTCTGTGCACATGTCACTCAGGGTTGTGTCATACCTGGTAAGAAACACAAACTCGAAACATGAAGATGTGTGAGATACAGTGCATGTCCATTATAATGAACATGGTTATAATGAAGTAAAAATTCAGGCCATAACATTATCCACTCTCCATATTTCTATTGTTCATTTGTTTGGTTATAATGAAATTTCGATATAACGAAAGAAAACTGCCAGTCATGAGGACTTCGTTATAACGGGAGTCCACTGTATAAAGAGTGTTAGAGTCTCCTAGCAAAGAGCTGTTCGATGAGGACGACCAAATTGTTATTTGGAAAAATATGACCTTACATACAATAGATCATCATTACATTGTAATAGATCATCAAGTCTCTTTCTATTCATTAATTGCCTGCATATGAGAAGAGATATGCTTTAATCTTCGACAGCAAGCACATGCACGCACGGGCTGCAGCTAAAGGGTAGTGTAATAAGAAATGCTCATGATACACTACTGATTCTCAGTTTCACCATTCTTTGTTCTATCATTCTTCAAAGAAAAAAAAAAGAAAGAATATAATGATTTTAAACAAGGATGAGGGGGAAAAAGAAGAATAGAAGAAGAAAAAAAATAAGAGGGTAAGATTTCAAAGGTCAAGTGCTTACTTTGGTGTGACAGGTGGCATTCCAGGAGCAAAGAACCATTTGTCCCACTCTACACAGTCAAACACACCAGCAGTAGCCTAGTTTGGGGACAAGGGACAATGTAGATAATTGCTGCAACCAAAATTGGCACATACACAAGTCATATAAGCTGAATGCAATTTATGCAACTTCAAACCAGCATGAAATCAATACATACATTTATGATAATCTATCTTCATCTTTATTGCAAAATATAAAAAGAATCTCCCCCCCCCCCAAAAAAAAAAAAAAACACATAACAAAAATGAGCACACAAATGATGACATATTATTTTGTTTGCCCTGACCCAAAATACATGCAGCACATGAAATGCAACATGAACATTACACATATGTATTAATCTACTATGTATTCCATTGCTTGGTATGCAAAGAAGGAAATGATGATGAAAAAGTACATCATTCATGTGCCACACAGCTTTTGCCCTTTCCTGTCCCCTTAAAGATTCTTACATTTGTAATTATCATCATGAAATATCTCTAAACCAATAAATGATAATAGGTAGAAAACATGTTGGGGATAATATGAATCATGATAAAGATGAAATACGAGCAAAATAACATCTAGCAGAGCTTATCATTGTTTTTCAGTACCTAACATTCACATACATGTACTCGAATTAGTAGTCTACAAACATTGCAAAAGCTTTTGTTGTTGTTGCTTAATCTTATGGCACTTTCCATTCAAAGTGAATATGTATGCCAGAAACGTTGTTGTTAATTCTCTTTGAATACAGCTTTAAGATTTTTCAAATTGCAAAAGCAAAGAGCACACAGTAGTCTTGCAACAAGACTTTCACAAAAATACCTGTTCCTGGAAGTATTCTAAGAGGTAGTCCTTCCAGTCCTGGGTAGGCAGAGTCTTGTACTTGAATTTTTCAATGTAGGATTTCAGGAATGCTTCAAACTCTGCAAAATGAATGATTACAATGCATAACATCGTTAGACGATACCTCCAAATCAAGACCCTTTAATGCTCAATAAGATGTATCATAACTATTGATCTCATCATAAAATAGACAAGCTGGTCAGAAAGAAATGGGGCCATTTCCAAAAATGTATTCTTTTGAGTGATCTCTTCTGGTTCAATTGGAAGGGGTACACTATACTTGTGGAAGGATGATTTAGCACAGCTTTTTTGCACTTGAACATTACATGATAAAAGTATGTTATGTTCATCATGATATCATAAAACTTGTTCACTGTTTAACAAAGTGAAAATGATTTGTTTCGGGTTCATCAGTTTGTTTTTGTTTTTGGCAAAAGCTTTTGAACCTCTCGATGGTGGGGCTGATAATTTTCTTCTCTGGCCCTTTATTACTTAAATGCTACAGACCTGAATAAAATTTAACCGCATAGAATTCAGCATGTCATGTACAGTAAGCCAGACTTTATTCTCTTCCAAATGTTGTCATTGTATTTTGTCGTAAATCTACCATGCATGTCTGACAGTTTGGTCAATTAAATCTTGCTTTTTCACTTTTATAGTCATTCTTCACACTGATTAATTCTTGGAAAGTGTGAGGTACTGAGAGATTAAAGCATGGACATTTACCACGTAAATGCAATGAAGACAATGACTCTGTGAGTTTCCCAATCCCCAAATTAGATATGAATATACCAAAGCAATTAATATATTTTTGTTGGATATTGATTGTATCCACATTTGCAATGGCAAATATCAATAATTTTGCATTTGGGTTAATGTTGCAAGCATACCAAAAACCACATAAGAAAATAGATGCAGATCATCACTGTTAGAGTGCAATACAGATTTCCAGCAGGATGTG
The DNA here is from genome assembly GCA_033980235.1 of Diadema setosum. Classification (NCBI taxonomy): domain Eukaryota; kingdom Metazoa; phylum Echinodermata; class Echinoidea; order Diadematoida; family Diadematidae; genus Diadema; species Diadema setosum. Next base: position 43,245,218 of record CM067060.1, read on the forward strand.
CAATGTGCTAATATTCTGGAAAGGTTTCTAAATGGTGCTCACGCTAATTACAAGATTTCCCCAAGTTAACATTATTCCTATCAAATGTCATTCCTAAAACAGCTCGTTTATGTAACAAATCTGCAGTAAACCAACCTGAATTATGACATGACAATTTTTTGCTGGGTTTGGAACAGATTGTATTCTGCATACTCAACAAATATGATTACACTGAATTGATTGCACGCCTATAGCAATCATAATAAAAATTTCCATATTCTATATCACACTGTGAACCATCAAAATATGTTGGCATATGACAGCTTGGGGCCTTTCAGCATACCAGGAGCATAACACCAGGTTCTTACTATATTACACCATGTAAATTGATAGTAAGTAATTAATAATTGCATATACAATTTGCTGAGGACAAGTTTAAAATTATTGAAGAGATGTCTATCTACACAAATATGCAGTATTCCAATTTAATTTAGAGGAACATACACAGCTGATAAGCAAAAAATTTCAGCATAGTCACTAGAGTGATATCACATTTACAATCATACCAATGTCAATATAGAATCAACAGCCATATCATATAAAAAATATTGCTATAAGATTTTCTCTTTGAGATTTAGTCTATAACAAGAACCAATCGTTAAATGTCTAATAGCACCCTAGTACAGGTTTACAAGAAACACAAACACAAGGAGCAATCTCACACAGGCAAAGGAAAGCAAACACTGTCCTCAAACATTCTGCTGCAGCAAAATCTGCCAAGTTTGGCCATATACTAGCATTGCCATTTCAAAAAACTTACCATGCTGATCAAAGACAAATGTAGTGAGTTAGTTTGTGGCTTTAGGGTATTTGCTTCAATTTTGACATGATCTATTAATTTTTTAATTGATCAATTCATAATTTTCCACTCATAATTTGAATGATGTGATAAAGATTGGCATGAAAAGGTAACAAGAATTTGCAGAATATTGTCAACATGTATCCTCAAAATGACTTGAGCTTCTTTGAATATTAAAACCCTAACACCCTCCGGAAGGGACACGTGAAAATGCAATATTTTCAGTCAATTTTCTTTAGCTGTTTGGAACTCTATGAGAATGAAAACCCACCAGCCAATCCGACCAAACACTCCAGATAGAACAAGAAACTGGAACCTTTCTCATACGCTATTGTGGAAAGTGCGTCATCTGGGTCTATACCGCCCTCTAGTGGCACTATCAAGTGAGTGAACTGAGGACTGTCTGCAAATTTCTCCATCTATCAAGACAACAGAAGTAAACATGCAATGACAACACAAATTAGCACATGAAACACCAAATCAAGTAAAGTATTAGTATCTCAATGAGAAGAGTATCAACTGCTGCAGTCAAAGTGATAAGCCATTTCAACATTGAAATCACAATTCTGACACATCTTCACAGATCCTCACGGTCACGTGACTTTATGCCATCCATCTCAACACATCCATTAATTTACCGGTATCAGCATAGTTTGGCAATACCCATCAAAACGTAGTATTTGCATACCATGTGTGGCAGCGGATGTAGTACGAGCATGCAGAACCAGAGTTGTGCTGGCTTGCCCATTGCAGAATGATATTCGCAAACATTTACGACTTCTCCTGAGGATCTTAGAGTAATTTCTCTTTTCTTTTAACAATCACTTTTAATTCTAAGGAATCGATACTGTCTTCAAAAAGCCCTCCACGCGTAAAAGTGGAATTCTTGTACGATGTGCAAAATAGCGTAATCAATTAACTATCAATACACTTATCATAAGTAGAATGCTATTCTTTGTTGATATGACTCGATTGGATCTTTGATTGGGGTTTTGCAGAAATGAAGTCAGAAAATTGGGATTGTCGATGTGGAATGGTCAGAGTACTGCGAGCAGCTTGGGTTAGGACTAGAGAGCATCCAGAGATTTGTTAGTTATGGAGTATGACTACAGTTCTGAAAGGGGGGGGGGGATGAGCAAATTCCAAAGAGAGACCCATGGATGGAAGACCAATGTTTGGTTATCTTCATAAGACCAAAATGATGCCAACAGAGAATTGGATTATAGTTACGATGAAATGGCTTATCACCAGGATGACAGTGCTGCTGGTTAGTGTGGCAGGCTGAATGCACATTGGTCATTTTAGCTTCTTACCCTGGACGCCTACGAGTGATTCGAGGTAGAAAAGAAAGCAGGAGCCCTTTTCATAAGGAACGCTACTGAACGCATCATCTGGATCAATGCCGCCCTCTAGGGGCGGAATGAGCTGGGTGAACTTGTGCTCAAAGCCATACTTCATCACCTAATATACAAATCCAGTAAGTAAAATGATGGCAAGACAGAATTGGGTTGTAGTTATGATGAAATGGCTTATCACCAGGATGACAGTGCTGCTGGTTAGTGTGCAGGCTATTCAACATGCACATCGGCCATTTTAGCTTCTTACCCTGGACGCCTATGAGTGATTCGAGGTAGAAAAGAAAGCAGGAGCCCTTTTCATAGGGAACCCTACAGTAAGCATCATCTGGATCAATGCCACCCTCTAGGGGCGGAATGAGCTGGGTGAACTTGTGCTCAAAGCCATAATCCATCACCTAATGTACAGACAAAGTATGTAGCGGATGTTATGCTAACTTATGAATTCAAAGAGTGAAATGCTTACTTGAATAGCAATTCAATACATCATAATACAGTATGTTATTATTGGGTTTTCAAAAGCAAAACCTGCATGCATAATGACACTGTGGGATATTACTTGGTGCAGCTCTAATTGGGTTTCCAAATGCAAAACATACACATACCATGGCCCTTGATTTTTATGCTTGATATCTATATCTTTATACACACTTGTAATTTGGTGGTCATTGAAAAGAAAACCAGATATGATTGATGGGATAATACAGTGGGTGGTCTACAGATAACGCTAAAACCCAGACAATTGAAATCTCAAGGCATATTTGAACAGACTTCTCACAAAGTAACACATTGTTCCACTAGACTTGAGTCAATATTGCTTTATGAGATAGTCTTTCCACAAATAAACCAACATCTGCACTTGCAGAGTACATTTGTACCTCATCAATTGCGCTTCAAACAGTAAACTGAATTATTATTCATACAGAGGATTTTTAGCGCCCAAATACAAGTGTTATTTTGTCGACGCACCTTCTAACTTCCGACCCACTAAGAAAGTTTGTTGAACTCGACCAATACTTTTTGCCGAGGCGACCAATATTCAAAATATTGGACGGCAAGAGGGGGATTCCCCAAAGTTTTTATAAACTGCACCGTGATTGGTTGAGATATGCGAGATGACCCGAAATATGAAATAAAAACGTCTGTGATTGGTCAATCACGAATTAAATAAATTATCGTTTTTTTTCTAAAATTCTCTGTTTATACAAACAAATTTCATATATCAATTAGTTAAAACTGTACATTAAAATACATAAATCACTGTTTTATCTGGGAATGAAGTGGATTAACTTGCACTGAAGAGTGTACCATACCCCATGTCAGGATCAAGTACAGTAGGAGACCATACAGCACTCAGAGACAGAAAGGGTAAGTGAAAATATTCGTCGCTATAACTCCTCTGTAGGATAATAATGATGATATTGGATGTCCTATTTTCGATTAATACAAGGAAATATTGGACTCGCTAAGCAAAATATTGGACTCGTCTTCGACTCGTCCAATATTTGTGCATAGCTCGTCCAATATTTCCTTGTATTAACCCCAAGGCCATCCAATATTATATAAATAACATGCATGATAAAATCAATGACGAGTGAAAAGTGGCGAATCAGTGCTGGATTTGAGCGGAACAGATCATGAAAAGAAGCACTATGCAAATGATTGCATAAAAATCTTGGTAAAGCAGAATGAACGATAAAAAGTCTACACATTTTTTTTTATTCATGGACAGCCCAGGGAAGTCAGATGGTTCTGCCTTTAAGCTTCATTGGTTCAAGCTTTTCGTTACTGACAAATATCATCAGGAAAATTGCCTAGACCATCACCAGCCTTATCAATAATGACAGTTTATTACCAGCTATTGATTTATGTGTTTCCTCTTTATTAATGACAAAGTAAACAAATCTATGTCATGATTAGGATGGACAAATAATTCTCCTTTTTTTTTAAATTCTCTATAGGGAGTGACATAGGCATTCTCAATCTTTCCCATGAAATTCATAAGGGCATTAACACTACAAATTTAGACAAGTGCTAACACACTCCTGTCATTTTCAATGGGCAGATCAATAGCGCCCTCCACATTCTCAACATGATGGAGTTGAACTGAAACTCACTGCATTGAGGAGTTCCTTGGTGCCGCCGATGAAGGCAAAGTGTCTCGCCTTCTCCCCCTGCATCCGGCCCAAAATCTTCCTCTCCACAAAGACAGTGAAGCCCTCGTTGAGCCAGAAGTGCTCCCAGCTGCAGTTGGTGACCAGGTTTCCTGTCCAGCTGTGGGCAATCTCGTGTGCCACAACCTGCACAAATAGCGATTGAAATGGGATACCAGTCTTCGTAACATTTTCACATTGCTTCTTTAAACACTGTACTTTTGGCTGTGTACGTAGCACCAAGAGGATTCTAAAGCAACACAGCAAGATATTGGAATGCACACAAAAAGAGCTACACTGCAACTTTTTGATAGATCCATTTAAAGGGACATTCCAGACGATTTTCATTATTTCACATCATGTAGTACATAAATCGACAACTCCATGTATAGATTTGTGGAATTTATTGTGGTTCTTGAGCAGAGAAACAATACTTTGAAAAACAAATTACACTGAACAAGGATGATGACATCGGAGGTTCACATATTTCAGAAATGTAGCAGTGTAATTCCATTACAATACCGCTTGCTTGCACGTTCATCTGTGAATAATCTATGCATGCCTTCTTCTTTGGTTCTGCTTCCTTGAGCCCCAACTCGTGCATTCTTATGGTGACTCTGCCATGTCATCATCCTTGTTCATTGCAATTTGTTCTAAATTTTGAAAACATTCTTATTCTTCATCCCAACTATCACAAATTCTGAAACTCTGTCCTCAATATAACTAATTTATAGTTGTTCAAATGTAAAAATCTGAAAATCATCTGGAGGTCTCCTTTAATAGTAGAAGTGTTATCCTGCCAAAATGTATGACTATGAACTTAGATGTTACATAGCTATGTATCATATTTATGAGAGAGTTTTATCGTAGGTAGTTTAGTGCTGGAAAAATTCATAGAAGGCTGATATTTCATTGGTAGAGAATATTAAGATCTTCGTTGTTTCAGGTGACACACAACAGCATAAACACTGGGCCTTTGTTTGCCAAGAATAGCGATGAATTCCAAGTTTGTTCAATAGACAGCCAGGTATTCAGTAAAATCAGACACCAGTCTCACAGTAATGATACTTGATAATACCAAGGAGGTTTTATACATGGAGTTCCAACTGGATGTAATTATTCCTACAGTTGTTAGATTTCTATTGATGTAAAAAAAAATTCCACAGGTGCACTTGTGCCTTTGATGATCGATGTTCGAAGCCGCCGTCTTGCTGAGCAATCTGAGGATTCATTTTGAACGTTATCATAATGTTGGCCATATTTTATTTATTTATCTATTAAATAATGAAATTTCACTTAATGATAAAGCATGTAAAACAATAGTTAATTCCATCCAGAAATTTGCGCAAAAGTGTAAATTAGATCTGTATCATGTGAAAATGTTCAATCTGTACCATCCTGGAAATCTTGTTTTATCACTTTTCCGCTTAATTTCCACAATTGAAACTAATATAGAATAATCTTCAAGTATAATTCTTTATTGATAGATATATCAGATTAGTGCCCGGGTATGCCCAGTCAAGTAATTTTCATCTTCATTTCAGCATTTTTTTGCTCAATTTTTATTTGCGCCTTCTCGTGTCTGTACCACCTACCTTTTATAAGAAGGGATAGCGAAAAGTAATGACCATCACAAAGACATATCTTTCTTTGAAAGTGGCTGGTGATTATGCAATGAAACACGAGTCAATTGTCTTCGTATCTGCGCGGCAGATCCTGTTTGGCACATGCTTCAAATATTTTTGAGCGGCGGCTTCGAACACGGGATCAAAGGGAATAACACTGTTGTTACTCCATCTCTTGAACCTCCTTGATAATACAGAGAAAAAGCCTACGGGATAATGCAACCAAACTACCATCTACTCGCAAGCAATCTATAATCAGTCATACAAGAGTTACATCATTACTTTTACTTGTGTTAATGTATAAATGTTAATGCCAAGTATGGAGAAAATCCAACTTTATTGATCAAAAATTTTTTCAAAACTAAGCAATGTGCAGAATACTCACATTTGCTAGTGACCGGTCTCCTGCCTGTAAGGAAGAAAGTGAGAGGAAAAAACAACAACAACTCATTATGTACTTGCACTGCTGAAAATCAGTTTAACAAAGAACAGCATAGACCTTGGCTGCTCAAAACAGACTGATTTCAAATTATCAATGTTTCTCTCATTAACTCTGCTTGCACTTTAATTTCATTTATCATAATCTGGATCACAGGAACTGCAGAAAGAAACAAAAAAAAGCAACAACAAAGAAATGAATGACATAATGAAAGAGCAATGCAAGTGAGAAATAACGGCTTTGTTCCACTAACAGTGATTGATTTTCAATTGTCATAAAATTGCGTGCATATCATCACACTGGTCAGGTTTTCATGAGACAAATATCAAACTATGATCACTGAAATCATCTATTATTCAGGTGCAAATGCACTTTAGCCAAACCTTGTGGAGCAAAAACATATTAGATTTTGAATGATTCTCCCCCTGAAATTGGCTGCAACTTAACCCATTCCATACTAAATTCTGAAATGCCTCAATAGACTTAATATGCCTGCCACCACGTCCCCGTTCGGAACGGGATAAGATAAACAAAGCCATGCAGCTGAGCAATGCCAATGTCTCATAGGAAGGGCAATGTTTATTACACAACATACATTACCAGGGACCTGTTGCATACAACTTTTAACCTGAAAACTCGGGTAAGTATGATTCTGCCATTGACTTAAACACAGGGAAAAAAAAGATGTCAAAAATAACCCAAGTTTTCTCCTGTAAATAGTTTTATGTAACACGCAACATGATTTCATCACCACAATTCATTGACCAGCTAAGTGTCGGGAATTCTGTGAGAAGAAGTTACACTGACAAACGCAGCACAGAACATGTTATCTGACCCTTGCCAATGCAGATGACAAGCCAAGTCCAAACTCGTGTATCTATCTATAGAGGTATTTCAACAGATATAGTTGAGTCAAATAAAGGATAATAGATCGACACCGCAATATTTTCCTCACCAGCAGAGTGGGTGTGACGAAAGTGAGACAGGGGTTCTCCATTCCTCCATATGGGAATGACGGGGGTAGGATCAGCAGGTCGTACTGCCCCCACACGTAGGGCCCCATCAGGTCTTCTGCAGTGGACAACATCTCTTCAGTCTAATGAGGAAGATGTAACACAGTCCATACATCCCACACGATGAGGTTGGAAATAGGTAAAGATATCAGTACTTATTTAAGTGTGTGATGTTACAGCAACGTTATGCAATTGCATGCACATCTAACTAACATTCTATGTTCAGGTGAAATGTGTCCGGTACCATTACTTTATTGAATCAGATTTCAGAACAGATAGCCTTAACTCAATCCCCACCTAGAATCCAATATGGTAAATATACAAATGTATTTTGAATTGATTTTAAGTTCATGAAAAAATACAACTGCTGCACTTCAAGGGCATAATACTCTCAGATTATGAAACTGAAAGTGCATACAATGAAAGTTTGTTAACACTGCTGGACATATGACATCTCTGAACAAAGGAACAACAGTGTTGTAAACACTTTCTTAACTCACCTTGAGGAATTTCTGGTAACAATAGATATTTTACCTTGGAGACTCATGACAAAGTAATAAATTTTTATCTCACAACTGAAGTAACCTCTCAAAGATACCTAACAAAACCTACAACTGACAATGCTTTGCTGTTATGGCACAATATAGATTGAACAAATGTGAAAGAGAAAGGAGAGAGACAACGTTTAAAAAAAAACAAAAAACAGTAGCTTACCTCTGCAAACTCGTATGCAGACTTCTCAATGAGTTCCTTCTCAGACCATACTTTTGAACGTGGACCAATTTTTCTAGAGTGCAATAAGAAGAAGTTAACAAGTATCAAAATTGACATGATTCTTCCAAAACAGCAGACATGTATCACTTGATGTGTTGTGAGTCCTAGAGTACATAAACCTATTGAGGACTAGTCCTTAGTATGTTCCGGCAGGTGTCTATTGGAAATGCGTGTTGTAGCAAAATCAGTCCGTCCTCAACAGGTAACAACCCTTTTATGAGACATACAAATACAAAGTTAACAAATCTACGATCCCGTTTACAGTGCAGGGCTGGGCCAAACCTGGGCTGAGCCCAGGCTGAGCCTGGCCTCAATTGCGGTACTCGGCCTTGCAATACTGTCAGTTTACAGTGGAGGGCTCAGCCTGGGCTTTAATTCAAACCTTTCAATATTTTGTGGTAGTGGCGCTCTGCTTGTAAACAAACAATTATTATTAGGAGCGCACCGGTCGCAATTTGGTACCGCATTTGGCCCAGTTTCCATTCACAGTGAGAACAGGCGCGGTGGAGCACCCCAATTTGCATCTCATTATCGCCCTGTTCTATTTGAATTTCCAACGGGCATCCACGGCTGCCCGAAACTGTGTGCATGAAAAAGTCAAATCTTTACCTTCTCCTTGTGCCGCTATGCGTGCCGCTAGTAAACTCAAACTTCCCACACTATCTAAGTTTTTAAAAACCTTCCTTTTGATGAAAAAATTATGAAATTTGCTGCACTAAAACTTGAGATATTAAAGCGTTTTGAAAATCACCTCTCGCAAAACATGCTCTCTGTTTTTTTCCGACTGGACTATGGCCGGGCTCCAATGTGTCCGAAATTGGCAACATAAGTTTATCAGGACTCAATCAGTATATGTTGAAAGTTTTCACTTGGTTCCACCTGTACTTTTTGAGAAATCAACTTGTTTCTACAGGGTTTGGAATAGAAAATTGTAGTCAGCGGAACAATTGAAAATGACGTCATTTCTTTTCCCGTAATATTTGGCATGCGTGGTACGTGAGATTTAGGATTTCGTGCTCATTGTTGGTTTGCATGTGACGCAGTCAATTTTGCTGAGTGTCGAACGGCGGTGACTGCTGAGCTGCTGCTAGTTTGCAGGCACAAACCCTTGTTGGTCGTATTAGGAGTCTGCATGTGCCAAGACTAATACACGCACCACTGCACAGCAGCCTCTCCCAACAAGGGAGAAGCTACAACACAGGGCCCTATGGGACAGTGCCGAAGTGGTGCATATAGTAGTCTTGGCGCAGACTCTTTTACGACCAACAAGGGTTTGTGCCTGCAAACTAAGCTGCTGCCGCGCACGCTGCATGCAGCAAAGCGTTGTGTGTGCTGTGACATGCAACGCTACAGTCACGCGATTATATATATATATAAATACATGGGACCGACCTGTACGCTTTGCGTTCGTGTCATTTTTGACATCACCTTCTGTTTTTTTCCGACACAACCATGGCCGGGAATATTACGGTATGACATTTAAAATGCAAGCAGATAAATAAATTTTGGTGTACTTTGTTCGAATGGCGCTTTGGTTCCGCAATCACACTTCGTGAATTTTAGGATGATTTTCGAGGCATATTTTTTGTAATTTTGCTCGCCAGGTTTTCGCTAAAATTTCACATTTTATCATTGTCAAATCCTTTAATATGTTATTGTGCATATTCGGACATGTTTTCAAATTCAAACTAACTCGACTTTAATCCGATAATAGGTTTCCTTAAATTGTTATTAGCTTGAGAAGTTGCTTACTTTTTCTCAACTACGCGAGTACATGTTGTTTACTTTATGCAAATGAGGCTCGGCTGCCGATGGATTTCTGCGAGATAATTGGGGTGCTCCACCGCGCCTGAGAAAAGGCTGGGTCAAGACTACCTCCAGAGGTTGGCCAAATGCACGGCCGTTTTTGGTACTGTATGTGGCCTTTTGAGCGCTTACAGTGAAAGGAAAGCCAGGCTCAGCCCAGCCTTTTCACTCACTGTAAACAAGGTCTATAACACTCTGATTTTATCCAATCAACAGAACATTGAATGACCACAAAATAGGATGAATATATCAGGCTGATGTACAAATTGATAGCAGAGTAATTCCATCCATACCAATAGCCCTTATCTTGAGCACAATCAAACATATCCTGACCAATATTAAGACACTCCACATATTAGATTGTTCAGGAAGCTACATCATTTGATTCATGAAATTTTTCCATCGAGATGTTTTTATGTCGATGTAGGGGAATTTGTCAATCAGTTACATCATTTGAGTTTTTTTAAAAAAAGAAAAAGAAAAAGAAAATTTATCAACAAGGAAGTTCACCTGCTTTCCAGTGCTCCAACAACAATAGCTATCAGATAGCTTGGCATAGGGACCATCTGCTTGAAGGAAAAGATCTTGGAGGCACTGTCTGATGGGCAAGGCTCGTCCCCTTCCCCACAGGCACTCATCAGACACACCAGGTCACGGGGAACTGTCACCTACACATCATATATTGTGAGAATGAAAAGCAATACACAGACTATCGTAGCACAAAATCAACTAGGTTCTTCTGTACCACGCAATGCCAGAAGTACGCAACCAGATTGTCTCTATATATGCAAATGCTGAAATATTGGTGGTTGTTTCTCGGAAATTTGGGAAATAAGCTCTCAATCATGAAAATAACAACGCGCAGAAATATTGACAAAAATGTGCCCCGCATGCACTGTCCAAGGCCAGCACATGATTGTTGCAACATCAAGTCAACTAGCACTAATACATTTGTGTTTTTGACAGACTTGATCGCATTTCAAGCAATGTTTTAACAAAAGTTTGTTTGAGTAGTCACTCTTTCTTCTGAATGTTTGTGTTAGGTTGTTTTTGTTTTTGTTTTTTGCAATGATCATGATAAAACCACAAAGCACAAAATGAAGTTTCAAAAATTTCTGATCAACTGTCATTTGTGAAATATCAGTGCATGAAAATAGTAGCATTTACAGTAATAATTATGACGTAAGTCAACAGTTTATTCATATTGTTCTTTTTGTCCTTCACTTTCCTCATACAGACAGTAAATATAAATCTACACTATCTCTGTAATTACAATTACATTTTGTAAGACTTAAAAGACTTACAAATCCAAGGTGTTAACACTGTTTAAGTTCATGGCATGCCACTCTTTCCATGACCTAGATAACCTCTAGATCTGCAAACCTATGAAGGTCTGTGAACATATATGAGTTGACCAAGAGCATCCAGCTTGGTTAAGGAACAGTCATCTGATTTGTTTGATTGATTACCTTAGCGTCATAGGTTGCCTTGACGGATGGACTGTCTTGACACGGCAGAATGCTTCGAGCATGGATAGCCTGTAAGAATGGGAGAATGAATACTTGTTGCTAACTCAGGCACACCAATCATCTGACAAAATCAATGTTGTCCACTCTATGTTGTAGTAAGCTTATTCCGTGCTCTACTAATACCTTGCTATGCAGGTTACGACACTACTTCAAGTAGGGCTCAACACAAATTCTTTTGTTGGGTGGCCTGTTTGGGCCACAAAAATCTTTTAATCTGAAATTTTGGTGGCCCGAAAAAGATATGTAGAAGCCAGAAATAAAAGTAAAGGTAACAATCTATTTTGAATCTTAGTTGCCTAATCGGGCTACAAAAAGATATATTTGGTACCCCAACATCAATCTTTAGTGGCCCCGGGCCACCAGGCCACTGGGTCACCAGGCCATCGGGTCACCAGGCCACCACCAATGTCAAGTCATGTTCCAGCATATTACACCAGGGAAAAACTGTACTAGCATTACTTTAGTAGGATTTTAGCTAAGACTGTGGTTGGAGTAGCAGGAAGCATACCTATACATACAATATAATGGGTTTTCATTTTGCTTGTGATAAAAGATTCAGATTCATCATTTTATGTAATGACAACAAAGTCAATGCTTTGGTCTGTTACTGACATGTATTCCCATTTTAATTGAATATAGTCTCTTTCTGTCCAAGGCCATCTCAATGAGATAGACACAAAGACTACCACAGGAAAGTAGAAAGCATTGTCTCTTCAAGATTTTCAAGGCAGGTGCAATTGGTTTCTAGAATGTCCCGAGAGAAACCCACTCATTTTGACATTTTGACTTCAATGTCGTAAGCATAAATAATCTCCTATTTCACATTGAAACCATGCAGGTTTGTGTGAGCAAAGCTGTGAAAAGTCAAGAGACCTTGGTTTTCCTATCAGTTTGAAGAACTTCTTAATCCATCAATATCTGTGGCGCAGGCAAAGCAATATTGAAACCAGAAAAGCATTTGGAAAGTGCAGACCTCCCACAAAGCAGCTCATTTCCACCCTACACGCATGCTCAACATTGCCCCCTTTTCCCAATGATAAAGAAGACTTGTTTTTACCTCCTCAGTATCAGCTTCCTGCTATGCAACACCTCCAGCAGGGCACGCGCTTTAGTATGCGTATGTAAACCTCTAGTGTGCGCAGCTTGAACTCTCAAGTTCACTGACTCTATTTGCTAAAAGATAAAAAAAAAATCCTTCAAAACTTCATAAAAATTCCAGGATCACTACCAAAATGTAATCATCTGTTCCTTGTGTAATTATTGACCTTTCCCGTAAGTTTCATTGAAAACCACAAATAACCTTTTTAGTTATTTTGTAAGCAAACCAACCCCGACAAAAACATACCCTCCCTCGCAGAAATAATAATGGTAAAAGTGGACAAAATGAATTCTAATTAAACATCATTTAGTCTTTCCTGCTGCAGTCATTATACTAAATTGGGGTAGCACAGTGACAGAGCAAACTGCTCAAGACAGGTGAAATTTGGTTAACATAAAACATGTGAAGCTAAAATGATAAGAAATTTGCTCTTAGATACAAACTGCAGCATACAACAACAGGGTAAATGAATAGAAGCACTGGATAGGAAGGCTAGCACCAAACCTGACATTGGCTGTAGAGGTATGGGTGTTGTTTGCCGGAAGTCTGACTGGGTTCAAGCCATCCAAGAGCAGATGCTGAGGAAGATGTCTCATAGATGACCTTGATACACACTTGGGACCCTCTGGAAAGTAAAATCAATTTGACACATTTAGTAATCTCCAAACACAGAGTGGCTTTAAATGACATTATACTTAGCAAAATGATAAAAACACATATGTTGAGCAAAGTTGGAGATGACAACTTTTTTTTTTTTTAAGGCACAAGACGTACTATAAGATCTTTAGAAACAAATGCATAAAAGATTCCTCAAAAGTCAGTGGTTGTCAAACTACTTACAATGTAGGTATAATTTCAAGATCCATTCTTCATAGCCTCTGTAAGGGACTGGAACAATCTTCCCTCATCAAATTATGTAAACAGTTCCTCTGGGAAATATTAGTTAAAGTCAAAACAATACAGCTAAGTTGTTCCACATGCAGTGCACTTTTCACATCATCAAGTTACATTGCAGCATGGATGCATTCTGCAGAGGATATTTTGCTGATAAAACTATCCAGATCCAGTCCAGATAATTTTTCACAAAGAAAGGAACAAGTGATATGTTCAAGAATGACTCAATAGCAACAATTCAAAGAACCAAATTTGTTTATCACATAAGAACATGACCTAGAGAGTGTTTAGTGACATGCCAGTTGGGCACAATTCCTTACACTCACAGATTACTTACTTGGCTTGCGCAGATGATGGTAAGTTGATAGACAGAGGTGAGCCAAGTGCGCCGGTAGGTTCCTTAAGTTCAAAGGTCAATTTCTCTCCTGATGAATCATTGATAACCTCCGACACTGTCAGCTCTTCGCTTGTATCTAAGACCTGTAGGATAGTTGTTGGTTCATTTAATTATAGAATTGTAAATGAAGCAGAACTGCAGCATTTGCAGTCACTACTTGATCAAAACGGTCTCCCAATTCTTACATACATGATAGCATCTCTAGACTCTAGTCCAAAACAATATCCAACATCTCTCCAGCTTCAGCAATATTTGCCTACAATTTTCTGTCATGGACTTTTCTTCTCATATAAGAACATTTTACTACAAAATATATATCTCATATTTTCCCTCTTAAGAAATATAATGTAATACATGAAGTAAATAATAGTCACATAGATGCACAATACAGCAGGGCTGCCAACCTTGTTGAGTGAGAGTTTGGAGTGAGACATTGTGAGGGGATGACCAAACCTGAGGGATTGAAGCAACCGTGGCGGTGGTGGGGGGGGGGGGGGAGGGGGTTTGAGGATGGTGTGGAAGGAGAGTACATCTCCCTCCCCTCCCCCTTTCCACTGGAGGGAGCTTTGACAGTTTTACATTTTAGATGGTGCACCCTGGTGCACACTTCAGTAAAGATTTCAACACATGCATAGAGAGTGTGCCTACAGGAAAGTCTCGAAGGTTTGGGCTTGGGCATACATTTGAATGTTTGGATTATCTGGGACGGTCAATAGGGGACACTTCTTTTTTTCTTTTCTTTTTTTTGCTTTGTTTTTTAGGGTTCGGTGCGAGAGTTTTTTATCAGAGTGAGACAGTTAAAATTTGGTGAATTGGGTGAGTCTCACGTTAATTGCATGAAAGTTAGCAGCCCTGCAATGCAGCTTAACTGATGGATATAAACATCATCCATTCTACAAAATTGGATAGTTCGAAAGAATGTTCTTCATTAAGTACTTTTGCCATTTGGGGTTGGAGGAAGCTTTATGCTAAAGCCAACATCCTACTGTAGCAGTAGCTAACTTAGGAATATCCTGTGAACTGTCTGGAATTAATGAAATCATGAGAAATTTCTGAGACCTCAGACAGCATAACGCAACTTTTGCATTTAGAATTACAATTTGATAACAATAACACGATGAATTGAAGTACAAACTCAATCAGAAAACAAAGGATCCACCACTATTTTGTGATCCATTAGTACCCGAAGAAGAGTCCATTTTTTTTTTTTTTAAATTCCTTACATGATTTGATGAGAAATCATCATGGCAATATTCAACACAAAATCCTGGGCAATTCAGGGGTTTACGGACCTTGCACTGTTTTACCTGAAAATGGCACTTAATAATATTTTAGGTTACAGAAACGTATTCTGACACGTTTCAACTTCTGAATGATGTCATTGCGAACCCAAGTCAGCAATGAGTAATAATATCCTTTGCCATGAATATTGCCTGATACCTACAGAAATCACACATTTACCGATTCTGAAATTCTGAAATTAGCCAGCCACTCTGACAGTAAGTTGGTATCTAACGCTCAATAGCCCAGTTTCATGAACTCAAAAAATCAAATGCAAGTCCCCCAAATCGTGCACAACTTTGCATTTGAACACTTGTCCAGTGCTGAAAGGACATTTTATTTTGTATGCAAGTATCAAACGCAATGAATCAAGTGGAGCTTCTAGCAATTCAACAGGGTCTATTCCGATAGACATCAAAAACCAGCATACCCTGATCAGGCCAATAATGGTAGCCATTTAATGGATTTGCTAGCTAATTTCAGCAGAATGTGTGCCTCTCCCAGACAGAAATACGGATGCAGAGCTACCAAGTCTCACGCATTCTGCGTGAGACTCAAGCATTTAGGGGCAATCTCACGATCTCACGCATGACACCTATTTATCTCACGCATCGGGCCAAGTCTGCAACTTGGGCATATAATGATGAGTAGAGCTCAAAAGATTAAAGTGATAGTTGCAAATGAAGGTATATTTCCCTTTTGTTTTTCAAAATAAGTAAAAAATAGTCACTTAAGTATGCACCTGATCGCACCATTAAGAGCTAAAAATTGAAAAATCTCCATACCGTGGGAGGCCACAGGGGGTAAAAACCCCTCCCACACCCTCGCTCACGCGCACATTCGCATGCCGAGAATACGAGATGCCGAGTCATGAAAATCTCACTCATAAAATTTTTTTGAACTTGGCATCCCTGCGGATGTACTCATATAATCAGTAATTTGGCAAGCAAATCTCAAAGTCCTGAACCGCCATTCATAATTTCTGCATGCGCTCAGCAATGTTTAATGCAATAATTTCATTCATGGCCAAAAAGTTGCAATTGCATTGACCAGGGAGGTGCACCTCCCTGGTGCAGTTGCATTGACCCATTGACGTTGAGGGCCGCACACAGCCAAATAAATGCCTTTGGGTGACCTCAAAATGACTCAAGTCATTTTGAGGTCAAAACTGTGTGTGGCCCCTACACCCTTGGACTGCCAAATCCTTAATAACCTCCTTTTTACAGCATTCACTGAGATTAGAATCAGTTTCAAAGTTTTATTGCAGATTACTTCCGTTTTGTTTTGTCCTATGTAAACTGAACACTGCTCAGTCCCATACGTGCAAAAATATGCACAGCTTAAATTTCGACACACTTACCACACTGGAAACACCGTCCTGGAGAATATCCAGCGACAGTTTCACAGATCCAGTGAGTACCTTCCGCTTAAAATCCACATTCCATTCAATTGATAGATGTTTTGTGGTAACCTTTGATGGATCGGACAGTGAATTTGGGTCGCTTCGTTTGTCAGCCATTCTGCCGAATTCGCATTTCCCTTTCAGCAAAGAGAGTGTACAATAAGCGCAAGCACGCACTCGTGCTAGGCTACAGCGCTAGCGCAGCGGCGGCGATCGATCGCGGGGAAGCCCGAACTGTGGTGCCGGGTGCAGAGGTCTAGCACGTGAGAGCGGAGGTGCAGACGGTGAGAGAGCTAGCTGTGCGAAGAGGCGGTCGCTTGCCCTCATGAATATTCACAAAACTCGATGCCAATAAATAACTGTACCTGTGAACCGCAAGCATCAGCAGCTGGTGATCATCGAACCAAGGACAAGGAGGCCCAATCTCCCTGATCGAACCTGACCACCCTAATCAGTGGGAATATGTCATGTGATCCCAATTTGATTACGGCGAAATAGACTACTAGTATTTGAATATATTTTTCTCTCTCGAGATCTGTGGATCGTCCACAATTCAATTCAATTCAACACAACTACGGAGTTTACTGCTCTCAAACCAATTGGGTGTCTTGTAGGTTGATCATTCCATTTGTTTTAATGTTCTTTGACCCTGTCTTTCAGAAACAACAGGGAATTAAAGAAATACATCCACAATTTCAACTAACCATGATAATATCTCTCAGTGGTGTCACGTTCAGGGAGATCGCATGTTGCAGTTCCATGATATTTACTCCTACAACATTTTCTCCTATAAAATATCTGTAGGCTAAACCAGACATCTATAGTCTGCCTACAATTGAAGAGTTTGTTTGCAAAAACTGATAAGTCCATTTTGGAAGATTTTGAAGTACGGTCTCTGTCATAAAGTACAAGATAATACATTTTAAATGATATATTGGTCACTACATATAAAGGTACATTTTTGAAGTTATGGTCAAAAGAAGCAAAAATTTTCTTATTATTCTCTTTACTTTTCTTGACCTTTCATGGCAAATATCTCCATTTGACAAATATGGACTTATCGGTTTTTGCAAACAAACTCTTCAATTCTAACACTAACTCTAATCATAATCATCATCACATCAAACTAAACCTAAAACCCTATCAGAACCCTAACCCTAACCCTAATCCCAATTAAGTGCTTGCAGAAACTTAGACCCGAGCAACTGTCGCAGGATCAAAAGTGTTGTGTCACCATGCAACACATGATAATATTTCTTGTAAGAAACTTACTTTGTAAGTTTACAACAGAAGAATATAGGCACTACCATGAAGTCAACTGCAGAATGTTAAACTGAATTATAATAAAGAGGGAGAGGGGGAGAGAGGGGGAGGGAGAACAGAAAACATGTCACTCAGAATACCTAAATACCTTATTACCTAAATAACTAATATCATGCATTTCAATGAGCAGTTTTGGGTCTGTAATTAAACCAAGGAAGAAGTTCAAGTGGTACACAAATGTCAAAACACATATCATCTGCATTATGTAAAGTGGTAGCGGCAATGATGTTACTAAATAACATAAATTTGGTCTTTTATATATTCAAAGAGTTTGTTTGATCATAACCACATTTCAACTGAAATAGGTTCCATGTATAATTGTTTCGAGCAACTAAGTACTTTTGGGTCAGGAATTTGCAAGAAGACTTTTATGGCAAAACGAGCGAACTCCATTCTTGTTAAGTTGAGATATTTGTTATTAAGCTGCTAAATAAACAAAGTGTCACAAATGTACACACAAGTAGTTATGTACATGTATCAAGGCGGTATGCATGGTGGTTTTAATGTGTATGTACACAGGTGGACCAGATTAATGGAGAACATTCTATATGATATAGATATAGTACATACAGGCTGACCAGATCAGTGGAGAATTTTCTATGTAGTATACAATGTAGCTACAGTATGTGTACATGTATGCATGTGACAGGAAATACATTATAGCTCACTCAATCTAGAATGATTTAACCCATTCCAGAAAATTCTGGGAAGTGCTGGCTGAGTGAGGCACTGCCCTTGTAGCCCAATGTGATTGGTAGTTAATTTTGGCAATGATGTTATGCACATATTAGGAAGTGAGTCATCCAGGATTCCTGGAATTTGGACTTGCTAGTATGTTCAGGTATGTAGCCCCAGGTTGGAGAAAATTACAGAATGTACTAGAAAGGGGTGAATGGATAGTATATAAGCAGGAGAAATTCTGAGGTAGGCAGGGTACCCAACACCTCTGCTCTGGAGAGTTACGTCACTTCTGGCTCTGAAGCGACTTGTTATAGTCAGTCCTGTGTTACCTGCTGACCTGCTATACTAATTGTGTTTGTGGAGATAAGGCCTGGGAGACATTTTGCTTGCAGAGAATTAATTTGCCTACGTTGGAGATAGACTCCATATTTTAGTGTCAACGGACATTATTATGGCAAAGCTGTGACGGGTTGGATTCCTTGCTGGACAATATAGAGTGAATCATCATTCAACGCATCGACTGGACGTGGTCGTCATAACGTTTGGATTCTGGATTTTTACCCCGGATTAATAACAAGGATTATCACAACCTGCGCCTCTGGATTTACGTCTGAGGTATCATTCATCGGTGCATCGCGGATCATTCATCTGTGCATCGAACATCGTATCTGGACACTGTCAAAGGGTTACTTGCTTTCAAATTTTGGACTGCAATGCACGTAAGTGATTCTATTACCGATTTGTAATTGTTTGTATTGATCGTTATTGTACTGATGTGAGAACCGATCACGAGTCTGTACCTACAATATCACTGTTAATAAACCGCCTGAACATTAGTTGATTGTTTCTTTTGTGCGATCATTCTCAGAGTGATTTTGGTCGTAACAAAATTGGGGGCTTGTCCGGGAAGTGAATTTAAAGCCAAAACTTAGAATTTGGAACGTTCCGGAATCCAGAATATTGGTACAGACAAAATAGCAGTGAGTTGACTGTTCAATTGTACATTGTGTGTATACATTGTGACAATGTCAATCAGTACAATGGATGTTCAGGCATTTGTTCAGAGGACAGATTTGTCCCTCAAAGATTTGCAAAGGTTACGCAAATGTGATTTGACTGCTATTGCACAGCATTTAAATGTTGATGTTCCACAAGGTGTAAGAAAGGTAGAGATTCTTGACTTGGTAGCTGGTCACATGGAGCTCAAAGAAGAAATTGACACTCCAGATCATGCTCAAATTTCTGATCAAACACGGCTTGAGCTTGCTAAATTGCAAATGAAGGAGAAAGAAATGGAAATGGAGAAAGAGAAGATGAGATTAGAAATAGAAAGAGATCAAAGGGCTAGAGAAATGGAAATGAAGGAAAGGGAAAAAGAAAGAGAAAGGGAAAGAGAGAGGGAAAGAGAACAAAGAGAAATGGAAATGAAGAAATTTGAAATGGAGCAGCAAATGAAGTTGCGTGAGATGGAATTGGCTCATGCACAGACTGTTGGATATCGTGAAAGGGCTCCCTCGGAATTTGATTTGGCCAAGAACATTCGATTGGTGCCAAAGTTTGAAGAAAACAGAGTTGATGCATATTTTGTGTCATTTGAGAAGGTGGCTGACAGTTTGAACTGGCCACAGGAATTTTGGCCCTTGCTCCTTCAAAGTGTGTTTGTAGGCAAAGCAGCCGATGTGTACTCATCTCTTTCCAAAGAGCAATCACGTGACTATGCTACAGTCAAGAAGGCAGTGTTGAATGCTTATGAGTTGGTGCCAGAGGCATACAGACATAAGTTCAGAAATTCGTACCGCAAACCAGGCCAGACACATGTTGAGTTTGCTCGTGAAAAAGAAATTATGTTTGATAGGTGGTACAGGTCCCTGAAAGTGGATCAGGATTTTGATAACCTACGTGAGGTTGTTCTCTTGGAAGAATTCAAAAAGAGTGTTGCTTTCAGTGTGAGGTCGCATTTGGATGATCACAAAGTGACAAGTTTGCATAAAGCAGCCTTGATGGCTGATGAGTATGAGCTGACCCACAGAAATGACAACAGACCACCTTTCAGGAATTTCTCTGGAAATAAAAGAGACAAAAATCAGTCGAGCAATCCAAAGAATGCTGGTTCTGAAAAAGGCACGAGTTCTGAAACTTCATCGGCACCAAAGCCTCAATCTGACAAAGGGTCCAGTACAAGTGCAAATGTCATCAAATGTTTTCACTGTAACAAGACAGGGCATGTAAAGTCACAATGTTGGAAGTTGCAAAACAAAACAAAGAAGGACATGGGATTTGTCATGTCAAAAAGTGTCCTACCTGAAAATAGTGTCCCGTTCAGTGAAACACAGGCCATTGAAAGTCGATCTCCCAAGTTCAAAGATAGGACTAAGCAGGTGGATGAGAGCTATCGTAGCTTTTTGTTTGATGGTGAGGTGACCCCATGTACTTCTGGTGAGGCAGGTAAACCAGTAGTCATCCTGCGGGATACGGGGGCCTCTCAGTCGTTGATGGTGGATGGTGGTATGACTTTTCCACCAGATAGTGCAGTGAATGCAAAAGTCTTGATTCAGACTGTTGATGGCAGTTATATGTCAGTACCACTGTATAGAGTGGATTTGAAGTGTGACCTAGTTTCTGGTCCTGTCACTGTTGGAGTTGTTCCTGAGTTGCCCATGGCAGGCATTGACTTCCTGTTGGGGAATGACTTGGCTGGGGATAAGGTGGTTGTGTCTCCAGTTGTTTCGGATAAACCAGTGGTGGTTGCTGAAACTGAGCAGTTGCAGGAGGAGTTTCCTGGGATTTTCCCAGATTGTGTTGTGACTAGGTCTCAGGCTCGTAGAGCTGTTCAAGATGATGCGGATTCTGTTGATGTGGAGGAGAATTCCGGTGTTTGGTTGGCAGAAACCTTTTTCAAGGATTTAAATGATGGGGTTGCTGTATTAGGCTCCGAGGCTAACAGTGATGGGCTGTTTAGCAAGTCTTCCTTGGTTGAAGCACAGCAGGCAGACTCTGAGTTGAAAGGCTTGTCTCAGACGGCGTGTTCTGAGGCTGAGGCTGTAAAGGTCCCTGAGTGCTATTATGTCAAAGATGGCATTTTGATGAGGAAGTGGAGACCTCCCCATAGGCCAGCTGATGAGGATTGGACGGTGGTCCGTCAAGTTGTTGTCCCTCCCTGTTACCGCGGTGAGATCTTGAGGATTGCTCACGAGTTACCTGTTGGCGGCCATTTAGGCGTCAGAAAAACAAAGGATCGGATCATGAGGCATTTCTATTGGCCAGGGTTGAATGTGGATGTGGCTGAGTTTTGCAAGACTTGTCACACATGTCAGGTGGCTGGTAAACCACAGCATTCAGTGAAGCCGGCGCCATTGATTCCGATACCTGCGTTTGAAGAACCATTCAGTCGGGTTTTAGTCGACTGTGTTGGACCTTTGCCTAGGACTAGGTCGGGTCATAAGTACCTCTTGACAATCATGGATATGTCTACACGGTTCCCAGAGGCTATCCCATTACGAAATATCACTGCTAAGACTGTGGTAGATGCTCTAGTGCAGTTTTTCACTAGGTATGGGTTGCCAAAGGAAGTGCAGTCTGACCAAGGGTCAAATTTCATGTCAGGCATATTTCAAGAGGTGATGTATCGTTTGGGTGTGAAGCAGCTGAAGTCGTCAGCTTATCATCCCCAATCCCAAGGTGCGTTGGAACGCTACCACCAGACCCTAAAGACAATGATTAGGGCATTTTGTGAGGAGTATCCCGAGGATTGGGATAAGGGCATCCCTTTCCTGCTGTTCGCAACGAGGGACTCCCCAAATGAGTCGACGGGTTTCAGCCCATTTGAGTTGGTGTACGGTCATGAAGTTAGGGGTCCACTGAAGCTCATCAAAGAGAAATTCATGACTGAGGATGATGAGGTCCACCTACTTGACTATGTGTCAAAGTTTCGTGAAAGGCTTTCAAAGGCTTGTGAGGTAGCTAGGGAACACTTGAAAGTGTCACAAGACTCAATGAAGAGAAAGGCAGACAAAAATGCCAAAGCCCGAACCTTCAAACCAGGTGACAAAGTTCTTGTACTGCTGCCCATACAAGGTGAACCACTGAAAGCCAAGTTCAGTGGCCCATACTGTGTCAAAAAGAAACTCAATGATGTGAACTATGTGATCAGTACGCCAGACAGACGAAAAGATCAGAGGGTGTGTCATGTAAACATGCTGAAAGAGTACTATGAGAGAAAGGCTAGTCAGCCTGTAGGTGTAGCTCAGGTGGTAGAAGAGGAAGTAGATGAAGAGGGAGAAGCTCAAGATGAGAATGGAAGTGAGCCCTCTAGTGCCAGGTTGTCTAACTCAGAGATGTTAGGGAAAGTAGATGAGGCACTGAACTACCTACCTGAAAATCAGAGGAAAGATGTGACTAGTCTGTTACATGAGTACAAAGAATTGTGTAAAGACAAACCAGGCTGCACCCCTCTGGCTGTACATGATGTTGATGTAGGAGATGCTGACCCTATCAAGCAAAACCCTTACAGACTAAACCCGAGCAAACTGCAGAAAGTACGGGAAGAGGTTCAGTACATGTTAGACAATGACATAATAGAACCGAGTAAAAGCAGTTGGAGCTCCCCAATCGTCATGGTGCCCAAACCGGATGGGTCTCAAAGATTCTGTATAGATTACAGAAAGGTGAATGCCGTGACGAAAACAGACTCTTTCCCCATTCCCAGACTAGAAGACTGCATTGACAGGGTTGGAAATTCTGCATATGTCAGTAAAATAGACCTTCTAAAGGGATACTGGCAAGTACCCTTGACCGACAAAGCCAGGGAGATTTCTGCCTTTGCCACACCAGATGGCTTGTTCCAATGCAAAGTAATGCCATTTGGCATGAAAAATGCTCCGGCCACCTTCCAACGGCTGACAAACCAAATCATTGCCGGGCTTGACAACTGTGTAGTATACATTGATGACATTCTAGTGTATAGTGACACGTGGCAGGAGCACATTACACACTTGCGGCAACTTTTCGATCGACTCAAGGAGGCCGGATTGGTGATTAATCTGGCAAAGAGTGAATTTGCAAAGGCCAAAGTGGTGTATCTCGGGCATGTAGTCGGTCAAGGACAGGTATTGCCAAGAGAAGCCAAGGTAGAAGCTATACTAGGCTTTCCCATCCCCCAATCCAAGAAGGAGGTGCTCAGATTTCTGGGCATGGCTGGTTTCTACAGGAAATTTGTACCGAATTTCAGCACTGTAGTCACCCCCCTAACAAACCTGCTGAAGGGCAAGGCAAAGTACACCTGGACTGATGAGTGTCAAAGAGCCTTCGAGAAACTAAAAGCAGTCCTTGCTAATGAGCCTGTTTTGGCAGCTCCTGACTTCCAAAAGCCATTCAAAGTGGCAATAGATGCTAGTGATGTAGGAGTGGGAGCGGTTTTGCTCCAAGAAGATGAAGAAGGCACTGAACGTCCGGTTAGCTACTTTTCCAAAAAGTTGAACGCATACCAAAAGAAGTACTCAACTATCGAGAAGGAGGCACTCAGTCTCATCCTTGCCCTCCAGCAATATGAAGTGTACTTGACCAATAGCAAAGGGGAGATCACGGTCTATACTGACCACAACCCCTTGGTCTTTTTAGACCGGTTCAAAATGAAGAACAACAGATTGTTCAGATGGAGCATGATGACGCAGCCATATGCACTCCAAATCAAACATGTGGCAGGCAAAAATAATGTAATTGCTGACGCTTTGTCAAGAGTGTAACATCGAGAGTATCAAAGGTGAAAAGTTTTCACCGCATATCATTTACAGTGTATGTGTTTAGCATATCCATTAATGTGTGCAAAACAGTTTGACATGATTGTATAAGTTTCAAGAATCCAAGCAATATCAATGTAAATGGTATCCATGAAAAGAGAACATGGAATTAATGCAGCTACACAAAAGGCATGTGATAGTATGTGATTATTGTTGCTTGACTTGGATTTTACCTCACATTCATTGTAAATAACAATGAGAAATTGTGAAGGTAAAAGAAACCCTTGCTACGGCAAGGCTTTCTTTTTCCCATGGGGGATGGTGTCACAAATGTACACACAAGTAGTTATGTACATGTATCAAGGCGGTATGCATGGTGGTTTTAATGTGTATGTACACAGGTGGACCAGATTAATGGAGAACATTCTATATGATATAGATATAGTACATACAGGCTGACCAGATCAGTGGAGAATTTTCTATGTAGTATACAATGTAGCTACAGTATGTGTACATGTATGCATGTGACAGGAAATACATTATAGCTCACTCAATCTAGAATGATTTAACCCATTCCAGAAAATTCTGGGAAGTGCTGGCTGAGTGAGGCACTGCCCTTGTAGCCCAATGTGATTGGTAGTTAATTTTGGCAATGATGTTATGCACATATTAGGAAGTGAGTCATCCAGGATTCCTGGAATTTGGACTTGCTAGTATGTTCAGGTATGTAGCCCCAGGTTGGAGAAAATTACAGAATGTACTAGAAAGGGGTGAATGGATAGTATATAAGCAGGAGAAATTCTGAGGTAGGCAGGGTACCCAACACCTCTGCTCTGGAGAGTTACGTCACTTCTGGCTCTGAAGCGACTTGTTATAGTCAGTCCTGTGTTACCTGCTGACCTGCTATACTAATTGTGTTTGTGGAGATAAGGCCTGGGAGACATTTTGCTTGCAGAGAATTAATTTGCCTACGTTGGAGATAGACTCCATATTTTAGTGTCAACGGACATTATTATGGCAAAGCTGTGACGGGTTGGATTCCTTGCTGGACAATATAGAGTGAATCATCATTCAACGCATCGACTGGACGTGGTCGTCATAACGTTTGGATTCTGGATTTTTACCCCGGATTAATAACAAGGATTATCAC
The DNA here is from genome assembly GCA_033980235.1 of Diadema setosum. NCBI lineage: Eukaryota > Metazoa > Echinodermata > Echinoidea > Diadematoida > Diadematidae > Diadema > Diadema setosum. Next base: position 43,270,712 of record CM067060.1, read on the forward strand.
AACCTGCGCCTCTGGATTTACGTCTGAGGTATCATTCATCGGTGCATCGCGGATCATTCATCTGTGCATCGAACATCGTATCTGGACACTGTCAAAGGGTTACTTGCTTTCAAATTTTGGACTGTAATGCACGTAAGTGATTCTATTACCGATTTGTAATTGTTTGTATTGATCGTTATTGTACTGATGTGAGAACCGATCACGAGTCTGTACCCACAATATCACTGTTAATAAACCGCCTGAACATTAGTTGATTGTTTCTTTTGTGCGATCATTCTCAGAGTGATTTTGGTCGTAACAAAAGAAAATAATAAGAAAATACAGAATATTTTTAATGATAACTTCTAGAATATTCCTTGTTGTGTCACTAGTGAGGTATAATACCGGAAAGGTTTAATTTTGCTCTATTTTAATGGATGGACTTACTTTTTAAATGCTTAATGGCGCTTAGCTCATTTTGCAATAAAGTTCTTCATAATCGTATATTGGTTCATTGGGATATCAATCATCATCGTTGAAAAGGGTCAATAGATGTGTACTATCGTCGATGTCACTGTACTTAGAAACAGCTGCCAGAGTAGTCGAGAAGGAGAGTGAAAAGATAAAGAGGTACCAGGATTTAATTCCGGGCAAGAGCTTATCAGAGGTCTTTGCACTGTGGAGTATGAGAACGAAGGTAGTCTCTCTTGTAGTCGGAGCTTGGACGATCTGGGTGTGTGCCCAACCGAGTGCAGATTCTTCAAAATGCAGTTACTCAGGAAGGCGAGAATCTCAGATTGAAGAGTATAGAAGTCTGAGGTTCCAGGATGGAACTGGACGTGACGTTGATCTCCAAGAGATTTTTTTTTTTTTTTTTTTTTTTTAATGATAGAGACAATAACAATAATAAAAACATAAGGAACCTATTTGTACAGACTATAATACAGACACGGCCGGCGCTACATTAAAAAAGGGGGAGGGGTAGTTTATTCATTTTCATTCATTCATTAATTTTTTCATCTCCAACAGAACTTGTAAATGCATTTTTTTTTTCTCACATAAAACATAAGTACATATAATTCTGTGTCAACAATTATTACAATTTCTATTTCTGGTGCCACTTCCGAGTTTCATCAGCTTACAAGCAAAAAGATATTCTTCAGCTGACAAGGAAAAAAAAAAAAACTTTACCCCCTGTTCCCACTTCAAGGTTTCATCGGCTGGCAAAATAGAAATCGTCCTGGTACAACTTTCAATAAGCAACATTTTTTTTTTCTATTGTGCAAAAAAAAAAAAAAAAAAAAAGTGGGGCGCAAGCATCCCCCCCCCCCCCCCGGCCGAAATGTGGTTTCCTGGACTTGGTGGGTTAACGAACGAGTAAATGATTTTGAAGAGTGGGCAGCAGAGTGGATCATTACGAATTGTATCTGGGTTAACTTTTCATAAAACCAGTGAAAATTCTGGCTAGCTTTGTGTTTGTTTTATTCGTCCGAGACTGAAAAAGGGTCGATCGACATCCTTTATGCACATTCTCGCAATAGCGCCAGCTTTAGGTGCAACATTTATACCCCGCTGCTCCGTGGATCGCGGGTCTTTGTTCAGTATTCGTTGTTGACGAAAACTTGGTCTATTCATCATAAATTGGAGTCAGATTGCCTTGAATTAGGTAAATATTATGGAAATCTGTCAACACAACTCAAAACTTTTGTTCCAAACAGTATTTAATCATATCTTCTCGTAATTTTACACCGCTTGTTTGCGTTTCGTTTTGTGCATTGTTTAGTTGTGGCAGGTTTACGTAGTCCCATGAATTATATTTTGTGTCTCCAAACTACATGCATATATTGTTTTAGAAACGGTAGACAATAATTTACGCTATTTTATTTGTTGTTTAATTGTTTCGGCGTGGGCCATGGCAAACTGCAGGCTCACTATACACAGCTGAAGCCCTGTTGCAACACTTGTGCACAGCGACAGGGCTGCTCCAATTGGATCCGAAACACAAACTTTACAAAGCAATGCACCTGCGGCTGCGGTGCACGTCGATTGCGTTGATTTTGGATTCATGACAATAATGTTGACAACATCATGTTTGTCACCTTATACTTGTTAAGGACAAACGTCATTAAACTTAAATTCATAATGGTGTAATCGATATTGACATAGAAGATTTAAATTTAATGCAGCGTGTGCGCACGGTAAATCAGACTTCTTTGCACGGCCATATTTGAATAACCAGTAGCGCGAGTGTGATTGGCGCTGCACTTTCAAAGGTCACGCTGTCGACCATGCTGCGGTACACTCAAGCAGTGCATGCCACAGAACTGTATGTGACGCACACAGAATTTGGTCACACATTTGCGCACAACTTGCATCGTTCAAATCTGGTATCTTGAATTATGCAACGATGGACTCCGCAGGTTAGGGATTGTGCTAAAAATTGGTCAGGGTACTAGTAGTTAGAACTTGGACTCAAAATAGGCCAGGACATTTCTAGCTGGAGCTTGGTTTGGCCCTTCTTTGCCTTTAGATTGGTTCTCAAGTTTGAATTAAACATGTTACCTATTGCTATTCTATTGGCAATATTTGTGGCAAACTAAGAGAAAAGATGATATCTAGACAATATAAATAATGTGCATGTCCTATTGCACAGAATATACTAGATCTCTTCAAAATTATTTCATACAGCCCTTAACCCGTTGAGGACGGTTTGATTTTGCTACAACACGCATTTCCCATAGACACCTGCCCGAGTATACTCGGGACTCGTCCTCAACGGGTTAAATGAAAGTCTGGTTGCAATGAAATTGGTGGATAGATTTTAACTTCAGGGATGATGGGTAATTAAAATAGCAAAGTCCTTTTTTTTTTCTGTTTCAGATTCCAGCCATCAATTGTACAAGAGGGTGTAGGTCAAAGATGTCCAAGCGTCGCAGATCTACAACCTCAGAGGCAAGAGATGATGATGAACCTCACACGTCGCCAACAACCCTGACCATTAAGAGGAGAAAGAGATCTGTAAATGTCCAGGATGTTGTACGTGTTCCTCCAGTGTCTCGGGTTTTTGTTTGTTTGCTTGCTCATTTGTGTCACATTGTACTACTAGAAGGGTTTGACCACAGTTGTATGTATGTATCGCACAATAAACCAATAAACCTACAATCTCAAGATGGGAATGAAAGTAGATCAATCAAAACAGAATTCAAAGAAGATCACCACACTGCAATTTGAATTGACCCATAATATAATATAATTTCTTCAAGACGAAAAGAACATTTGAAAGCTGGTGCTATGAAATCATTGTGGTCTGAAAATGCAATGAATAGAATTATCAATACAGTTTGTTTGTCTTTCCTTGAGGTCTGTTTTCATCAATGATTGTGGTAACTGTTAACATATTGACTTTTGTGTCATTCTGTATTACATGCTCATGAGAAGTGTATGAAGTATCTACTTTTCTTGTCTACTTATTTTGAAGGCCAGAGAGAAGACTTGAGGTACGGTTTGGTGAATTTTCAATAATACAGTGCTTATTTGTTGAACACATTTGTCAGTGTTAACTGTGAGCAACTTTGCTCTGAATTAATTTGTAAAAATGATGAACATCAGGCTAGTGTTTTGTTGTGTCTGTCATTCCCTGTTTTGACATAAGGGTATATGTAGAATAGTTCAAATTGTTTGCTTGTTTTAAAAGCCATAGAGAAAAAAAAAATTGAAATTTTTAGAATTGTTTTTCTCTTCTTTTTAAATTATAATGAGGTGTATTTGTGGAGTGCATTTATCAGTGCTCATTATGAACAAATTCATTTTGAATGGATACAATATAATGATATTCATGCTAAAGATAACACAGTGCTTATATAGCGCATATCACTACCGTGGCGTCTCTATGTACTTTAAGGGAGAGGGATGAAAGTAGAAAGAGGAAATGTAGTGTACAATGTATGTACCATAAATGCAAAACCAAACTCATTCATAATACTTTTTGAACAGAAATGCCGTGAGAGCAGTTTTAAACTTTAACACTGTGGGAGCTTCTTTTATATAACACGGAACAGCGTTCCAAAGTATGGGAGCAGCATGAGCGTACAATGTTAATGTGTGATATTTGATTGTTCCCTTACAGGGTGAAGTCATACAGGAGCTGTATGAAATTATCCGAAGTCACAAAAATGAAGAAGGACGACTAGTTTGTGAACCTCTCATTCGAGTACCAAAGAGGAGGCAAGTGAAGTTTCATTATTAGCTCAGTAGATGGATCTAGGGAATTATAAGTACTGACCCACATCATGTTCAAGTTGACTTTTAACACCTTAAAGGTAGGGGGAAACCTTTTACAGACCTCCCAAAATGCAGCAAAACATTAAATATGAACCTCAGGGGACTTGTTTAGGCCACTGCTGAGAAATTTGGAAGTCAATAGTTATCTACAATTTGAATAATGCACAAAACTCAACTACTCAGTAGTTCTGTGTGTCAGCCACACTTAAGCATTTTTGTTGAAGTCTTCTGTATCTTTTATTTATAAACACAAATCTAAAAGTATAAGAGCTGATGTAATAACATATAGAGTGTGTGGCAAGAATGTATATAGAAATGTTTGTAAGTTTTGATGAATCTTCTTCACAAAATATACATGATGGACACACATGCAGTGCATGGGTCTGCAAAGGTAGCCTAGTAATGTACTGGAATTTACGGTGAGCCCCGAAAAAAATTCAATTCAAAATCTAACGGTCAATAAAAATGTACTAAATGTTACCTTCCACTTTCAATACTTTATGGGAGTTTCTAAAATGATACTCTCTTCAACATACCACTGTATTTATACAACTCTTCATTTAAGGCATGCAAATGGGATTTCCTACCTTTAAGTGAAATCAGATGGACATAAACATTTTGTATACTTTGAGTGCCGATAAGCACAGAAAATGCAATAGTGTTGTAAAGTCTGTGACACAGAAAGGGTCAAGGTAGAAATTTACGTGTAATTAGAAATCTCACCTAGAATAAGAAAGTTATGGAATTTAAAAGTTTTACACTTTTTCACTGATGAATGATAACAACACAAAAAATAGAAGAGATGCATAGTTATATAATAATAAGAACATAACGAAAAACATTTATTGCATATCAAATAGGAACTTTAGTGAAAATCCATGCATTTAGATTTTAGATCAGTGGGAGGTTTGTGCTGACATTTGAAATGGCCTCCATGTTTTCACTGATATTGGTGTTTTGTGAAAAAAACCTGAATCTGTGAAATTCTGTAATTTTCTTGCGTAAGGTCCAACTTTGATGAGACCTCGCATGATCTGATAGTTTGTTTACTATTTTTTGTTTTAAAAGCCAACTGGACCATGGTTCATCAGCTGTTATTTGTGTAAGAACTCCACTGCCCTCCCCCCCCCCCCCCCCTTTGATTATTGTCAATAGAAGCCTACTGCCCCTAAATGGAATAATTTGTATCACCCCACTCTCTGCCATCCAAAGGTCTGCCCCAGAGTACTATGAGGTGGTGTCCAACCCCATCGACATGCTGAAGATCCAGCAGCGGATCAAGACGGAGGAGTACGATACAGTGGATGACATGGTCAGCGATGTGGAGCTGATGGTGAATAATGCACAGGCATACTACAAGGTGAGATCAAGGTGGCCTAGATCAGACATAATTTTGAGCCTCTGTCTGTGATGCACCAAAAATTTCCAGGAAGATTCATATCTAATGCAATTTTGATGGAATTGATTAGGACAACGGCAGGTTATTACTTTGCAGAGATTCAGCCATGGTGCAGTGCTGCAAAAATACAGGATAGAGTCGCATTTATAGTAGACCTCAATTTGAGCTAAAATGCATCTCGAAACACACTTCATGGCAGCAAAAGTGATGCACTCAGAATACTGAAAATGGGCAATTCCGCAGTTAGGTGGACATGACATGGATAAAAGAAATGTGCCTCTTTATCTTACCTTTTGATCTAGGTATCAACTAATGCCATGGATGTTCACCAATCATTAGGGTCTTTCAAATTCAGTAGATTTTATTTTTCGTATTTATTGATTTTGTGAGATCTAAAACCATCATTTAAAATGTACATGTGGGACTGGGGATGCTGAAATTCACTTAAATGCAAATTACTGTGGGTTCCTTTGAAATTTTTTCCTCAAACTTTTGCTAAAGGGTAAAAGATGAATACATTTAAATACTCCTGAAGTCATGTGACATTTTGTCAATTACAAAAGGGTGAAATGACCTGCGGAATTACTCCGGACAAATGTAACGTTACTAACCGTAACGTTACTAACCATGCTTTTGGGGGTCTAGCTAAAAAATTATCGGTCGAACTGCTAAAAAAATTTGCTTGAACATTTGTCATGATGCAATAATTGAAATTAATGCAACACTTTGTTTGAAGTAACTTGAATTTTTGCACACTTTTTGTTACAAGACATTGATTTTTTTTGTCATGTCCTTTTTTCGTAACGTTACTAACCAGCCCTTTAAGTTGCTATAGCAATTCTAATATTTCTTGGATTGTGTTCATTCTTTTCTGTATCATAAACCTGGGAAGGATGAACATGTTTTTGACATAATTTTGACTTGAAATGAATAAATGGTAATTTAGTGGTAAAAACAAATATCTAAATTTGTTCAAATGTAACGTTACTAACCGCGGAATTGCCCATATATTGACTGATGCCACTCTCATTTCACCCTCATTATACAAGGATTTATACATAAATTGTATGCTGTTAAAGAAGTCATTAATTGGTGTAGCTTTTAATAGTGAAAAGTGATAGAACCTTTTTTGTTGTTGTTGCTGAAGAGTTGCCTAACAATTAAGAAGAGGATGACATAAAGAAAGTGTGTTCGTGATGTGAAGACCATTTGATTCAGTGAGTGATCATGTTCTTACCCACAGAAAAACTCACAGGAATACCGGGATGCCAATGAGCTCTGGACAGTCTTCCTCCAGTCACGACGAGAACTGCTGGAGGAAGCGGAGGCCCGCAGGCACCCTCCGCCGGCTGTCGAAGAACCGCAGGTGAGAAAGAGATGCCAGCTTGTTAGTGGTTGTTCACTTCGTAAAAGGTGCAACTCCAAATTTGCTGCTGTTCACTTTTGCATTTTACTCGAGAAGGGTGACATTCATATTAAAGAGAGACAGTCTGTGTTGTAATGTTGTAAACTTGTAAAGTTTGTGATAGAAATATGTGTGCTCTTCTTTCCTGGTCAGGACGATTTTATAAGCTAATAGTATGTGTATACCCCAAGTTTATAGTAGAACCACTAATATGCTAAACATAATGTATCAAGCAGAAATCCATTGATTTACAGCTTGAAATGATGACTCCTTGGGTCATTATATCACTAAATTCCCCGACATAAGTCCAAACCCTCAAAATTTTATTTTGTACCAATTTGTGTAGTTAATGAGAGGATGTGAAAGGTATTCAGTTAAAATGAAAGGAAATGAAAAAATGAATTGAAATGAAAAAGGAAATTAAGAAAAAATGCCTCTGTTTATCATGAATTATACTTAGCAGGTAGTTTGACCTCAACGTTGATCTGTGCCATCCTTACACCACACATCATCTTTCAGTAAAATTTGGTAGAATAGGATAGGAACCTTTGAACATCACATCATTTGTTAGTGTTTGTCTTTCATTTTGTGGCCAGCATATTTATACCGTCAAGAAGTCACACAGTAAGGTAAAGTACAAATATGTCTGTGATGCTGCCAATACCAATTCTTGGCTCCCTCTTGAAATCATATTCAAGTTCAATAAGTAACAGTGCCTTGGGATGCTTCTATTAACTTCTGTTTTGCTCGTTAAATACTAATCTAGAGAGTGAAATTCCAATGTGATTTGTTCACCTAACAGTGTTTATTGTAGCTTAGCTATGAAAGGTTTGCATGCCATGAAATGTCTTGATTTTCTTTTTTGTACTTGAAATAAAACATCTTAAAACTGATGAGTCAAGAGAAACAATATTCTTTTTCTTCTCTAGATTTTTAAAAGGAATTCCTTAAAGCCAATCTAATTCTGGTCAAATTCGTCTAGTAGAGCTTGGAGATGAACTTAAGGTGCACTTGATGGTCAATCTTTGGTAGAGACCAGACTAAAAGCCATTTATGCACTGTAATAAATGCAAAGAGGGCATTCTATGACTCCAAATTACATCCACTATCAAAGTACTGCCATACTTTAATTCTTTGTGAGGTTGAAGCGAAAAATGGCAACGTGCATCCGTCACCCGATGACAATTTGAATGAATGATTTCTCTTCCACATTTCTCCATGCCACATTTACTGCTAATTCTGCTGGGTCACCCACCACCTGTACCATTTTTTCAGCTCCAGCAGCTGAGTGCCAGTGTGGGGCCCCACACCTCGTACAAACCAGTGGAGCCCCCGAAAGCACCCATAATCCTCATAAAGAAACGGGAGTACTCTCAGCCTCATATCCCAGCCTTCCAAGTGGCTGGGTATGAGTCTAGGTTTGCCGGTCAGGTATTACATCAGTCACATTAATTTGTTTATTTTTTGTATTTTTGTATTTAAAGTTGTCACCCATGTTTGTACATCGTGCTGTGTCTTGTAACAAAATAAAATAAAATAAAAAAGGAAGCAAGCAAAGGCAATCAGATGAAACTTACATATGGATTTTTTTTTGGTCAAATATGTATTTCAGGGGGCAGAGCATTGACAAAATCTCATGAGCATACTTAATGTTTGAAGAGGTTGGGTATATCACTAATGCTACTGATATTCACTTTCAAAAAAAAAAAAGCAAGTGGACAAACATGTGTAACCTACATCTTTCCTCTCATGCTATGTTCTCATGCAATACAAATGGAGGGCACTAATTTATATGAAAGGAGTGTTCTGTGAAATGTGAGGAAGTTCCATTTGTGTGTTATGCGTTGTGTCTCCCATAAAGGTACCTGTGTCCCTGCATGTAATTGAGGATGGTGCAGAATGAGCTGCTCCCTTACATAAGCGTCATTGTTCTATTCTTTTTTTTTTTTTTTCATTTGATTTGAATGCCAAATTTCATGTCATGTCACGCAATGCATGTATTTGTTTTTTCATCGACTAGTTCAGCTTAAATGAATTATTTGAATTGAGGGTGCAACAAATCCACATTCTCGCTAACCAGCAATTATTTCTACTCTCTGGATGCACATGAAGTACAATGGCATTTTACCTATTAAATGTTGTGGATCCTTTCCTCACTGCTGTATGGGCAAATGATTAATGCAGTTATATTGGGATAAATAGAGAGGGTGAAAGAAAATGAAAAACCATCCATTATTAGGCATTTTTGCTTCAGCCCCACCTATTGTCGGTCCATCATTCATATCACTATGAAAAAGTCAATGCACTATTGCTCCATTTAATACAACCATATGTAGCCTCTATATAAATAACATTTGCATTAGTAAAAGAGTTTCTTTAGGCTCCGCTTCTGAAACGATTGTAATTAACCAAAAGCAAACACTAACACAAAAGACATTGTAAACGAATAGTTTTGCCAAAGTGGGCCTCTGGTTGAAAAAAAAAAAAAAAAAAGGTCGAGAAGCACGGTTTGAAATAATTTTGATTTAATATGCAATACTCAGTGGCATAAAGCAGATTTCTTCTCCCTTTCTCCTTCCACGGTCAGTCATCAAAACACTTGCCTTCGAATACTCACTCACTTGGATCCTAAACCTATTGTAATATCTATGCTGTAATCATATTCCCATGTGCTCTTTATATGAGAGTGCATCTTCCCCACCATGCTGTAATGTAAAGGTTTTTATACATTCCGCGATACATATACAGTTTTATATGCTTAGTGTCACTACTGATAATTCATCATTGAGGATGTGTGGGCAAGAAGTGAGCTGAGGATCATTATTATTACTTTTTTTTAAAATTCCGGGCAGTAACAAAGAAAATGACACTATTTGTGATGTAGCAATAATGTCACATTCTTGTGGATAGTTCAAGTCATAGTTCACTTTAAAGACAGGCAAATGTGAGTGCTGCATGCACATGAGGAAATATTCATTAAGAAGATATTGTGGTCACAGTGACCTAGTAGAAAACAAAACAAAATGCTCCACTTGTTCTCAGAAACGAGACTATTGCAGACATTTCTCATAAATATGGCCAATGATACAAAGATACAGGCAATGCAGTTTGTATCTTAGTCCATTTAGTCACAGTGCATCATGCTTCTTTTAATAATCATAATTCAGTGCTGGCATTTTCTTTCTTGCATTATCACTCCAAGGTTCTTGTAATTCTGTGAATCTGAATTCATAGCATGAAAAAAGTGTTTCATTGCTTTTTTGAAAATAATGTTTGTCTTGTACTGCTTTAAAAACTAATGTGTTGTCGCTTTGGTAATTTTGGTTGAAATGGAAACTTTACTCCCTGCAGGAAATACTAACTGAATTTTCATGTAATATTATATTGGGGAATACTTCAAGATTAACCACAACCTACTGTAAAGTCCTAGCTTATTGAATTTGCAAAGAAAAAGTGAAAAAGTAACAATTTTGCAATGAATTATGAAAATAAAAGTTTTGCCAATATGTAAGAAGCCCTTTTATATCACAGTTTACTGTATACGCCATATATTTAGCGAGTCTAAATTTTCGTGAATCAGGACTTCCCGACGATTTTGTGAGTGGTTAAATTTGTGATTGTGGAGTTAAGTACTGAACAGAGATGTATACACACAAGCACATCATGTTAATATCGGGATCAGAGTCAATTTATATTTTAGCGTGTCTTTAAATTCGTGAATAGCACCTGACTCACGAAATTTCACAAAGAAAAATATGTCGTGAAATATTCGGCGTATACAGTGTACAGTATTCAACTGTTGAACACACATTTGGGCAATTCCACGGTATGTAGGACACAGATGCCGAAAATTCAAAATGATATTTGTTTCAAACACCATACATTTTCAGACAATACTTGAGTTGAAGTTTTAAGAATCATTATGTTTTTTAATAAAAGCGGCCATTTTGATTTTCAAAATGGCTGCCAAAATATGCCTATAACTCAATGCTACGAAAGAGTATATTGTCACATAATTTACCCTCTGTATATCCACTTTACTAGTACTCTAAACAACAATCTTTTATATGTATGCAGTTACCAGACGAGTCTTTTACCACATGATAGAAAGAAAAAGCTGGTTGCCTTAAAGAATTTTATAAAAACTTTTAATTAGTTTGACAATGATGGATGTAACGTCAGTTACCAAAAACAAGGAATTTTTAACTTTATTCATCAAAGAAAGTGAGCTGTATGATGTAACTTAGGATTTCTAATGTATGCCCATATGCCTTCCTTTCAATTCCAGAAAATAAGGATACTTGGCATACTGGAGAGTCAAATGAACACATCAAAATGTGTAACGTCAGTTACCGAAACGTCATATACCAGTATGTAACGTCAGTTACCATGTCAATACAGGCCATTTCAATACATCTGGGAACTTTGATAGGGAATGATGTCATCACCATGGTACACTGTATGTTCATGCATACATTTTTTTTTTTTGTTCATTTTATCTTATTTATTTATTTATCTTTTTTTCTGGTGGGGGGGGGGGGTTGAGCTTTTGATTTTCTGTTCAACACAAGTTTAAGGTTAAATCATCTGGAAGTTTAGGTTTACCACATGCAATATTACATGTATAATGCACTCAAATTACTATACAATACATTCACAGTCCTACGGGATGATAAAGCTACCAAATTTGTAGGCCTAATCAATGATGTGGTTGCATGGTAACCACCTTTTGCTATTAAAAAGCTTGTGTACAGCTGTATATCAACAGTTTTATAATCTTTACTAATGACTACTTTTGCTAGCATTTTTCTTTTTTTCTGGAAGCTTAGTGAAGTTTCTACCTAAAGGCAATGCAGGAACAGATATATTTCTTCGCTTGCACTTAAATGTGTGGTTTAGTTAATATGGCACATCTTGAAATGGTACATAAGCAGGCCTGACATAAGGTATGTACTGTCATTACTGTTTGAAACTAACACTGATGTTGCTCAAAGTGAGAGGTGATTCTAGGGTAAAATAAAAAACTGTTCATATTTGTTGATTACTTTATTTCATTCGTGCAGGGACATTTTTGTAATACATGATAATTATGAACAGGAAGATTCATTTATATTGATCTTTCGTTGCAAAGTTCTATTTCTTGGTATCTGGGATGTATTTGCAAGCCTTGATATACCAGTGAAAAGGAAAAGAAAAACAATTACATTCCTTCAAGCAAGGAATAAACAAATAATGCCCTTTTGACCAAAATAGCATGATTCTTCTTCACAGAAAAAATATTAAAAGTGTAACACTATTCATTTATATCATTATTGATAATGGAGATCATTTTTTTTTATCTGTGGCCCTAACAATGCCTTGATGGAGAAGGAGTAAAATAAAGAAAAGAAGAAAGAATATATCACAGTAGATTTCATACATATATAGGCCCTATGAATATTTTTATTTGTATGTGTTTTTTCCCCATGACCTGAAAGATATATATTTTTTTTTCACACACAAAAATATCTGTGTTTTGTGTAGTACTGCAGGGCATTATGGGTGGGGTACTCTAGATAGAAACTTTCCTGTTCATAAAAAAACAACAACACAAAAAAAAAAAAAACCTTAGTTATGTCAATATTCATACTTGGAACTGCTGAATCTAAATGGCTCTCTGTAATCATGACTGTTGAATAAGCATTCAATCTTAAGACAAATGTCAAGGAATATCCTCTGGTGCATTTACATTATTTTTGCTCAACTGTGCTATGGCATGGGGGGGAGGGGAGCTTGCCCCCTAGGGACCCCATCCCATTTGTGTCTTTAGATTTTGTTTTAATTTGTTGCTGAGTAAATGCCTGGGATTGTTACTGGTATACTGCAGCAGTATAACCTGTTAAATACATTAGTTCTTTGTAAACCCCATAGCAAAAGTATGTGTAACGTCAGTTACTGACATGTTTCCCTTTAAGTTTTCATTAAACACAAAGAAAATAGACTAATGTTTCATTTCATTTGGGTATTTGTAATTGATGAACCAAGGTATGATTCCATATCAAACAAATCACTCTGAAAGGTCAGAATTATAAAATATCACAAAACTACTCCTAATCATGATTTTCCATGTGTAAACCCTATGGCAAATGTAAGCGTAACGTCAGTTACGTAACGTCAGTTACCGTCATGCCTTCACTGAAATTGGCATGGTGCTAAAAGGAAATATCTAAAGTGCACATTATTTTGCACAACTGTTCCTAAGAACCTAGGTATATTGCCATATAAAACACATAGAGTTTAGAAGTCAGGGACATGAGATATTTCCATTTAAATCTACACCATAATTTCCCATGTCCTTTTTCCGTAACGTCAGTTACCGACACATTTTCACTTGCTATGTGATAAGGAATGCAGTTTGAGAGAAAAACTTTCCACCTATTTCTTCACTCTCATGAACTCATTCATCAATGCTAATTACAAGCCCCAGGTGCTTTCATTCACAAAACTACAACATCAAACAATTTCATGAAAATCCTTACGCGTAACGTCAGTTACCGTGGAATTGCCCATTTATTACATGCAGTTTATTGCTATTTTTCAAAATGATTTTCTTGTATATCAATATATCAAGATATTTTTGTGTTGCCTTGTTGTATGTGTTAAATATACTGTTTTTTGTTATTGTTGTTCCATATGGCTGCCTTTTTATGTACCGAAAGAAAGCAAAGAACCCCAAAAATATTAGTGCGAGCTGAATATCAAAGAGAAAACTCACTGCTAGACATATTCCTTCTCTATTTATTGTCTAGCTAAAAGATTTGATTTCAGACGTACATGTATGTATGAATACAAAATGAATACAGTCAACCTTCCTAAGTCAAGTCTATTTGGACTGAAGAAATAGCTTTGACTTACAGAAAATTAGACTTATGAGGGATTATAATCAATAGCATATAAAGAGAAGAGGACTTGAAAAGACCTTCGACTTGGACGATTATTCAACTTATGTAAGGTCGACTTAAGCAAGGTTGACTGTATTTAGCTGTGACGCTGTGTTTTAATGTGTTGATGTTGGACTGTTTGGCATTCGATGTAGCTTTCGTCACTAGTTTTAGCCATCACTCAAATCACCAATCACGTCAGCCAGAGAGAGTTGTACACTTTACAACCAAGCTTTCTGTCGCCTCTTCAGCCATTATTTTTAGTACACGCCATTGACAGATTTAACGCAGTATTTCATACTGCTGATGAGAAATCTGATGTAGAGAAGAGAAAGAGTTTATTTGAAAGTTAAAATACTTCCAACAGCTGCACCATTTTCATATGCAATTAATGTTTCCACGCTGATCAAATTCTGTTCAGATCTTTTTTTTGCTTTTTTCCAGCAAAGTTTGTGGTATGTAGTTTATAGACAGTTCTTTGCGGTCTCTTATACCGTCTGCACCCTGTCTTGAAAAATATGTGTTCAGAGTTTGAGCTGACATCATTTGTAGTATCATGTAGTTTGTCTGCAGCAAAACTTAAGTCATCCTATTACTGCTTTTTGAGCTTGTGAGGAATTCAGCTCATGTTTTCTTGACAACAAATCTCAGACTATAATACAACATCCCGCCAAAGATACAAGTCCTTTGTGAATATAAAACACTACTGTAGAGACAAGACAGTGCCAAGGAAACATTTGCAATTTGCAGTGCTGCTCTCGGATATATATGTATTAATTGTTGTTTCTCTATTTACAGGAGGGTGCAGGCATGAGTGGAGGAGTTGTGGCTGACAGTGCGGTAGGGAGCGAAGTGAACGCCGCCCCCCAGGGTCCAGTGGAGGAAAGTGGCTACATTGTGGACGACCCCTCTGACCCCTTGGAAATCCTCTTCAGCGCCGTCATGGGTCACCGCGATGTCACCGGACGCATTGTCAGTCTCATGTTCCGCAAGCTGCCGCGGCAACACGAATTCCCTGCCTACTACGAGATTATCGATCATCCAATCGATCTGTGTGACATCGCTGTCAAGATAAAGGTGAGAATGAGGTGGATGACTGAAATCAGACGGAAAATAACACAGTCCATTTGAGCCATTACCCTCTCTAGTGTTACATCCCTGTAGTTGGTCTCCTCTTTTGAACTGAACAACACATTGCAGTTGGATAATTGGTTTTGTGTTAATGTGGCTTTTGCAAAAGTTACGATGAGTTTTCTTCATGACCTGTTACAAAATGTATATAAAAAATGAAGCTGAAGAATGTATAGTCCATTAGATATATCTCGTTATCAATAATTTTGGCAAATGTAAGTGTCAGCTTGTGGCAACTAGAGGAGAATAGAAGTTGTGTTGTTTGAAGGTTGGTCCATGTATGGTGAGAAAATTACGTGTAGATGGTTTATGGAACATCGTGAAGTTTCCGGAGCTGTGTTTGATTAGGCTGTCTCTATGAAATCCTGAAGAGAAATAAGCTATGCCAGCAAAGGACTGCGGTTGACTACAGACTAGCAGCAGTGCATAAAGTGTCAAAACTTTGATGTGTAATGGCATGGTTTCCTTTCAAATGCCTCCTTTTTTGCTTGTGACCTGATAATCAGAACAAGAAGTATGACCGCCTGGCAGACCTCGACAAAGACCTCTCCTTGATGGTGAAGAATGCCAAGTTGTTCAACGAGCCGGGCTCCCAGATCTACAAGGATGCCGTCACGCTGAAGAAAGTGATCGTTGCCAAGAAAGCCGAGCTGGAGCGCCAAGGCAGGGACGTCCACCATGCGAGTAAAGCAAGGTCTGTGTAGGTTGTACGTGTAGCTTATCCAGTGCCGTGCAGTTATTTAAGGGATTAAATGTTTGCTTTGTTGTGAGGGATGTGAGAAGAATCGTTGAGATGAAAAGCTGCATGAGGTGTACATTGGCTTCTGTAAATGGTTAGCAGATGGCAAGCATACTCATTTTTAGGAAATGAAAAATTCAGCAATTTTTTAAGTCTTTAAAAATCATGAAGGAGTCTGAGCATGTGAAGTTCCAAGGGGGATTTTGGTTCCTCTTTTTTAGAGCTTAAGTGAGTGAAAAAAAAAATAAATGCACTAATTTATCAATGTTAGTCACAAAATGGTATAATTGATGCAATTGATAAAGCTTGTAGACTTCTTTTGCCGAAAAAAGTGTTTTCATCGCTGATTTTCCCCACTTGATATTGCTGGTTGAAGTATTGTTGGTATGTTTTGCTCTAACTGTTCCCATTTCAAATTCTTCGTTTAATCCATGACAAATCTCATTCCAGGCAAGCCATAGCTCACGCCCAGTCAGCCATTACTGAAGCCCTCAATCTGGCAGGCTACGTGGAGAGTGTCAAAAACACTCCCATCAGCATCGGGTCATCGCTGGCTTCCCACGGGCTCCTCGGCCCCTCCCTCACCTCCACTCCGAGTGGCTCCCTCAATATCGACGAGGATGACGACGACGACGACAGCTTCTCGGCTGACAGCGGCGACCCGCGTCACGTCCTCTTCGACTTTGTGCTGCATTTCCGCAACCAGCTGGGCCAGCTGCTGTCAGAACCCTTCATGAGGCTGCCCAACAGCCGTATCTACCCAGACTACTACCGGGAGATCAAGAAGCCGCTGGCACTGACCAAGATCAGGTCAAAACTCAAGGTCAGCTGTTACCAGGAATAGTCAAGCTTCGTAGATCCATCCCTCCCCCTTCCACTTCCGGACCTTGATAGTGGGCCACGCTAGAACCGTTGCCACAGTGTACATTAATACACACTAGCAAATTTCATTGTCAGCGCAAGTCTAGTGTGCTCATCAAAAATTCGAACAGATTTTAAATAAATCTGCTTTCCTCAATGTTTTGAGGTTCAATGCTTCAAGCTACCGTGACCCTGACTTCTATCTTCACTTCAAACCTTGCCCCAGTACTGTAGTTGTTTGTGTCAAGCTGGTTCTGGTGTGCCATTTCCGCCTATTATTAAAATCCCTCTTAACCCCCTTTCAGATTCTTGTTTCAAGGGCAGATGGACAGATAAGAAGAAAAGGAAATAAAACTGAATTGAGTTTCTGTAATTTTTTTGTTTTATTTTGTTGACTATCTTGCGGCAGACTAACAAGTACAAGAATCTGAGTGAACTTGGTGCTGACTTGGAGCTGGTGTTCAAGAACGCCTTCCAGTACAACGAACCCTCCTCGCAGCTGTACAAGGATGCTGAGACACTGCACAGGGCTATGCTTCACAAAAAGAAGGAACTAGAAAAGAGTGATGTGAAGGTAGGTGAGAATAGTGTTACTAAAAAAATATTTAAAAAAAAATTTTGAGTGGAAAAAACATTTGATTCACTAGATATATGGCATATACAGTACATGTTTATGTGTATATGTCTGGAATTGATATCATTGATATGTCATGTATAATGCATGTTGCATGTGCTGGTCTAAAGCAAACAGTGGCATGAAAGTTCATTACGAGCTCTTTTATCATAGGCAATGCTTTATACTGATCATTATTTGAAAAAAAAAAATGAATAAAAGGAAAATCAAAGAGTATATTACCTGAAATCATGGGGAAGACAGAGATTAACATAATTGCTCTCCATGTGTATAGTTACATAATGACTGCCATATGAAAGGTTTTGCTCACTATTTTTACATGTCTTAAGATAGCGATCACATGTTGAGATCCTACCGTGTGTGTGTGTGTGTGTGTAGTCATTGGTCATCAGGATGTTAGAAAGTATAATGAAATTTGACTACTGCCTATCATGCAAGAGTCGGTGCTTATGGCAGGTAATCTTAGTCACAGCCTGCCAAGCACAGCATCTGTTTAGAACTAACTTTGTGTGTGTCTGTTTTTACCTCAAAATACCTTTGAAGTTTGAACTATCATTCCTTTAACTCTGGGGGATTTGTAGATCTATTCATCCTTGAAAGTAGTCTCTGTCTTTGAGGTTTTATGAAGAATTATTATTCTATGGGGTTATAGTAAAATTTTGGAATCTCTGAAGTCATTGTATATGAGTTTTGCATACCATTGTGCAAGTTTAAACATTTGATTTGTAGCGAGTTTGCCTATGTTGTGAAATTATTGCAGCGTACGTCCTTGCATTCAAAACGATATTCCAAAGAATTGATTGCAGTTCTCCTGCAAGAAAGATCAACTGGATGTGGTATAGTAAGATATGTGTTTGTAAATATATGTTCTTTTTATCCCCAGAAGGAATTCGAGAGTGAAGATGAAGGAAGCGAGAAAGGAGGAAGTGAAAAGGGAGGAAGCGAGAAGAGTGGAAGTGAAAAGGGAGGAAGGCGGAGAAGGAGCGGTGTGCCACCCTGGAAGTCGAGGAGATCCGATGCCGAGTCTACCCTCAAGACCAAGATGATGACGCTCTACCAAACTCTGGTGCAATATCAGGCAAGCCATTTGGAGAAATCTTTATCAGCATTGATATGTACACAGTGACTTTCTTGTAGCAATGAAATGGATCTTCGATTTATGTGTTTTTGTGAACTTAATTGTCAGCGTGCAGTAGTTTCCTGTACCTTTCTGTGGGACATTACAAGCAAGCAAACTCCAAAACACACCAAACATGTAATCATCCTATACTATAATGCCAAACCAAGTACTGTATACGCCGAATATTTCGCGAATTTCGCGAGTCGGGTGCTATTCGCAAAATTAAAGACGCGCGAAAATATTGACTCTATTCTCGATGTTATGTGACGTACGCGTGTACATAAATCTCCATTCAGTACAGGACTCCACAATCGCGAATTTTACCCTCGCGAAGTCGTCGGGAATTCCCGATTCGCGAAAATTTAGACTCGCGAAATATATGGCGTATACAGTACATTGTGTGTACAATAGGTGCCGCAGATTTATTGAGACACAAATAGTGGAGTATGATTTAGATAAAAGTACATGTAATTGATAAATAATAGTACTGTTTATGTTCAACATTTTCAACATGAGTAATTTCTTGAATCAATAGCCTTACAGAGGGTATGAATCAATGTAAATTAATTTTAGTGATGAATGTTCAAATTGCCATAAAGGGTATGGATGTTTTAAACTTAATGAGGTTATGGAGAATTTGTACATGTGTGTTTGTATGTTTTTGGAAGACATAAACCAACATAAAAAGAAGTAGTACAAAATGATAAGAGATTCAGATAAATCATTGTAAAGTTTAGTAATTCACAAAGTATATTACAGAAAATTCTGCAATCTCGCAGAATCTTTAGTAAAGGCAGTTGGTTTTTGTGCCAATATAGAGTATGATTGATGCAGCAATGTATTATTAAGTGAGTGGATCTTGTTCTTTTGTCAGGACGGGACAGGAAGGAACCCCATCGCTCTCTTCATGGAGAAGCCATCGAAGAAAGAGTATCCCGACTACTACCACATCATCACGGAACCCATCGACATGCGCACCATCGAGGGCAACATTAGGCACGAGAGGGTGAGTGTCGGCTTCCAGCAGTTATGATGATGACAATGACTATGACGATGACGATGATGATTATGATGACGACAGTGACTTTGATGGTGATGATGATTATAATGATTGATTGATGACGATGATGACGATGACAATGATAATTATGATGGTGATGATGATTATGGTTGGATGATGATGATGGTGGTGGTGGTGGTGGTGGTGGTGTGATGGTGATGATGGTGATGATGATGATGATGATGCTTTTTGCCTACTGATAACATTTTGTGTCAAGGAAAGTGGTTTAGACACAATTTCCTCGAGTCAGACTGGGAACCTTTTGATCTTGATCCACTGAAATTGCAGTACCCAACAGAGGATTTCCTGATGAAGGATTTTGCTCTTATGTTCGAGAATGCCCGGCACTACAACGAGGAAGGCTCCATGGTGTACGAAGACGCCAACCTCCTGGAGACCATTCTGAGTGAGAAGTGCAAAGAACTCGGCTTCTTTCTGCCACCAGGTAAGAAGAGAAGCCCCAGTGTCCTGTCTGGAATCAAGACTATGCTTGAATTTTAATATAGTTATTATTAAGCAAATGTTTCAGTTTTAGAAATTAAAGTTATGTGATTCTGTGTGAAACAGAGCCTCTGATATGTGAAAAATATGTGGAAAAAAATATTAGGGTCAAAATCATATGTGCAATATGCTACGAAAGTGAAGATCTGTGCGTGATTAGATTTACTGTACTTGAAATGTCTTGTAGACAGTAGTTTTAGAATAAATCACTCTGCTAGTAAACAGGTTAGCATGGTGGCAATATGCATTGCTTTTACTGCTGTACGGGTGTTAGAAAGCCTTGTTCACTGAAACTAATTTCTGTGAAGACCTATGCCATCAGCTAAAGTTTCTTACCAACTGCCAGTCACTCTGCTGCACAATAGTTGATACAAAATGATGTGTATGTGAAGGTCCTGTTTTCCTGTGGGAGCAGTGATTTGAGAAATGTTCAAGATAAATGTATCACATTTCATGCATACACTATGTGCAGGTATGTTGTATCACAAAACACCCTAACATATAAATTTTTTTCAGTAAAGCCTAAAATGTAAGGAGATATCAGTATTTTTCTCGGTAAACCGTAACTGTAGCTGGTTTAGTCTGGAAACATTTTTATTGTAACTATTGGTCACATTTTGCATATTTAACAATACTCAACATCACTTTTACTGATTCAAATTTTTACAGTGGTTGTTTCTGTCCCTAACTCACATTTCAGAACTATTTTAAAGCACTAATGCTAGGTTTTTGTTTCATCTGCAAATAGTAAATTGTACCTTTAAAATATGTATTAGAGAATGTGAAGATATGAGTTAGCAATGTTGTATCCAAATGTCACATCATACTCTGAAGATTTTCCAGCTGTAACCACAGTTAGTTTTGAGATAATTTCAGTATGCTACTGGAAGTACTAGTAGCCCGAGATTTTATGCTGTTCCCCTTGTGGTTTTGGTTTGCCCCATGCTGATCCTGTAGTGGACTCGGGCCGGAGCACGCCCAAGTCCCAGAGCCAGAAGAAGACGCCAGTGAAGCGTTCCCCGGCCAAGACCCTCAGTCCCACGGCACAGAAGCTCAACGACCTTTTCAACGCCATCAAGGATTACACTGACCAGCACGGGAGGGAGCTCTCTCCACCCTTCATTAGGCTGCCCTCGAAGAATGTGAGCATTTGGAGTTTAAAGGGTGGAAAACACCTAATTGTATCACAAAAATTAGAAAAAACTCTAAACCTGTGTTCTACTCATTACCATATTAGTAAAAGAACTTTCCTGAGGTCTCACTGGTTTAGAGTAGAATGAAACCCAAATATATATATGAATTGAGGTAGTTCAGGAATATCAGTGGAACACATAGGGGAAGTCTGAGGAAAATTGAATAATCCGTTCAAAAGTAATTAATTTTTAAAGTTTTGGTGCAGCTGTTGCTGGATGAGAAGACTACAACATTTTGTGATGTCGTGTATGGACAACGATATAAAGAAAATATAACATACTTTCATTTTTCTAGCATAATGAAAGAGCACTTCATTTGCCCCTTTCAGAAGTAAAAGAATGATATTACCCTAAACGTATGTCAGTAACAAGTCGAGGGAATGTGTACTTTTCATAAAAAAATGAAATCATGTGGAATTCTCTGTATAGGCTTTCCTTATGTTGTTGCAGATACAGGACATCACAAATTGTGGTTGTCTTTTCATCCAGCAGTGGTTGCACCAATACTTTTAAAATTCATTACTTTTGAATGGATTATCTGATTCTCCTCAGACTTCGATGATGTGTTCAACTAATATTGCTGCATTCACTCAATCCACATGAATATTTGACCTTCATTCTCCTTTAGGGGTTATCAAACGCTGTGTAGTGAAATGGTTACCATGTTTTGCTGATGTTCCATGAATATATCTGTCAGATTACTGTTTTTTTTTTCAGCCAAGAATATGGCAAGGCTCTATATGAAACAATGTAAAAGTCAGTCTGGATGCGAATTTGTGGGGCCAAGGTGGTATGACCTGTGCCTTGAATGACCTTTGAACTCCCTTTGTATCCCATGCAGGAATACCCTGAGTACTACCAGGTCATCAAGCGGCCAATGGACATGCAGCGCATCCAGCAGAAGATCATGTCCAGGGGCTATGACCAGTTGGAGGACATGGTCAATGACTTCCTTCTTATGTTTGACAATGCCTGCAAGTTCAACGAACCCGACTCGCTTATCTACAAGGTATGTATGCCTTCTAGTGATATTTGGTTGTTACTGCTGCTGTTGTTTTGATTGATGTTATTTTTTTCTTTCCAATGTACATGAATAGTATAGCTAATTACAGGATAACCTTGGCGTGGTATTGTTCAGAGCAAAGTGATTGTAAGATGACTTCAATAATCATAATTCAATAGCTGGTGATGCACAGAGCAAACTTTTGTCAGTCATCATTATTATTATTTTTTATGCCTCCGCCACGAAGTGGTGCCGGAGGCATTATGTTTTCGGGTTGTCCGTCCGTACATACGTACGTCCGTCTGCATTCGTGTACGCGATAACTTGAGAAATATTGACTGGAATTTTACCAAACTTGGTCCAAGTATAAAGTATGATGGGACAATTACTTGATTAGATTTTGGGTGAAATCGGCCAAAGGTCAAAGGTCAAGGTCAAATCATGAAATTGTATCCGTTTACGCGATAACTCAAGACTGGATTGAGCAAATTTCACCAAACTTTGTCTGAGGATGATGTATGATGGGACAATTACATGTTAGTTTTTTTAATGAAATCGGACAGAGGTCAAAGGTCAAAGATCAAGGTCAAATCCTAAAATTTATCTGTTTACGTGATAACTCAAAACTGGATGAAGTAGCTTTCACCAGACTTGGTCCAAGGATGATGTATGATTGGGCAATTAGTTGAGGAGATTTTAGTGACATTAGCAAGAGGTCAAAAGGTCAAGGTCAAATGCTAAAAATGTTGCTATTTCCCCCATATCTATGCAATGCCCGAAGGTATTTTATTGAAACTTAGTGTAGACATGTACTACTGCGTAAAGATTCTCCAGAGAGAGTTTCATGTCATAAGGTCAAAGGTCAAAAGGTCAAAGGTTAGGTGAAAATGTTGCAATTTCACTTTTCTCGCAAATGGTTTAATGTATCTTCATAGAACTTGGTACATATGCATGTACTGACTGGCAGGGATTATCTAGGGAATTTAGGGGTCATGGGTCAGTATGTAGTCAGGGGTCAAAGGTCAAGGTCAACTCCTCAAAATTTTACTGTTTCCCTCATATACTAGTGTATATTCAGTGCTTGCATTATTAGTTTTAAAACTTAATATATACATGTTGTATTACCTAATGGAGATTCTCCGGGAGATTTTCCAGAGGTCAAAGGTTAAGGATCAAAGGTCAGGTTTAAATGAAAAAAAAAAATCTATTTTGTACTGTAATTACACTCTTTCTTCATACCTTGAAAAGTACTCAATGCATAAACTTATAACAGGGTTGGTCAGAAGTCAAGTAAAAATCCTCAATCCCCCAAATATGTGTACCTGCACTCTTAGACAATTATAGCAAACCCAGTTTGAGGAAAGTGAACATTTAATACATTTCTGACAAACCTGTCATATCAGTATTTTGCCAGTTATGTGAAACTGTCATCACACATTGTGAAGACATTGTACTACAAATACACCTATTAGGAGAATCATGCATTATGGTGGAGGTATCAGTCGACATAGTGACATTTCTAGTTTAAAATGTGATTTTCAGGGTATTGGTACACTTTAACATAAATGCAGAGGAAGGATAGTACACTGTTAGCACAATTCCTGCCATGGTGTCAATCTTATGGTAGTGCTCTGATCCAGCACCTTACAATGCAGCACATCTATATGAAGGTCTTGGTTTCACTTTATTCAGACTTTGGGAATTTGTGATGATGCATGCAAAGGAAACAAGCCAAATAGCTCTAACACACACACACACACACACACACACAAATCCAACTCAATAAATTGTTGATGGTTTTGCAAGCTCTGTTTGATAGCCAACTGTATGTTTTCCATCTGAAGAGGGCTGCATACCTCTACAGAGTTCATAATAACAAGCAATGAGTCATTGAACTGTACATGTCTTTCAAGTATTGTTCAATGGTGTGATCTTTCTCCATTGGCTGGTTCAATCAAGTAGCATACTGTACACATGAATGTATGCCATTTATACAAGCATAAAATTTGCTATATATGAATGACCGCAGATCTGACACCGTAACAGAATGCCTGATCACATTTATATATTCATATATAATAATATATATATTCACATACATTGTATATATTCATATATTCATATAATCATATATTCATATATTCATGAATAGTATAGTCCTATATGTAGTATGGACCTGTTGATCATTTGTGATTATTTGTAATTATTTGTAATTATACAGTTACAGACAAGCCTGATTTCCCATAGACCATGTACAAAGTACAGCCGGGCCAAAGGCGGGGCCTAAGGCCGGACCCAAGGCCACGGGCCTTAGCCCGGAACCAGGGGCCCAGAGCCCAAGTTGGCCCCGGGCCCAGGGGCCCATAGCCCAAGTGGGCCCAGGCCCAGTGGCCCAGGGGCCCACGGGGCCCAAGGCCGGGCCGAGGCCAGGAACCTAAGTGCTGGCCCAAGGCAGACTGAGACCACTAAGAGTACCAGTCATGACTTGCTGTGATAATGATGTGACAGGATTGTGCATACACATATTATGTAAATACACTGTACAGGGCTGTGCATATTATGTAAATACACTGTACACTAACTATACACAGTCATGACTTGCTGTGACAATGATGTGACAGGCCTGTGCATACACATATTATGTAAATACACTGTACAGGGCTGTGCATATTATGTAAATACACTGTACAGGGCTGTGCATATTATGTAAATACACTGTACACTAACTATACACAGCCCAGTCGCTGTATAAATCGCGACAGGGCTGCACCTGAGCAGCCCACAATACAGAGCAAACACAAAGCAAATTTTACGATTGCATTTAGTTTTGATACTTGACATCATTTTTTGTCACCTCAAATGCATCAAAGACAATCTTTATTAATGAGACTTCATACCGTACCTGTTTTCCTGGGGTTATTTGTGGGAATTCTCCGATCTGGGTACTATTCGCAAATCTAACAACATGTGAAAATATCAACTCCTGATCATGTAATGTGCATGTGTACATTTCTGTGTTCACTGCTGTATTCCATGAACATGAATTCAACAACTACTGTTATATCCTGTAATATGAGCTGCCAGGACAAAACTCACATACGCTCTGATTCTGTATAGCAATTACTTTCAAAGCAATGTATTGATACATTTCTGCCAGCTAAAAATTCTTAAATGTCGGTTCACCCATATGAACGGGTACAGAACTGAAGCCTAGGTGGTGGGTTAAGCAGAATTGCTGCTGTCCTTACAGTCCCACTCATATGTTTTCATGTTAGTCTAATGCTAGTTTGTGGCAATAAGAGAGTGTGCCAAGCAGTTTGCCAAGCAGGGATTCAGCTGGATGTCGAAAGTGATTAGCCATTCTGATACTTGAATTTAACAATACCATTTAACAATTCCATACCACCTAAAACCCCAACCCTATCAAATTCTTTAGAATTTCTGCTATCAAATCAATGATAGGATAATCTGCAGATAAAGTAGATTTTTTCTGTCACAAATCTGCTGTTACTGTGTTATTACCTCCGCCCAGGGGGAAGGTTATGTTTTCGTTACCGTTGGTTTGTTTGTTTTTATGTTTGTTTGTTTGTTTGTTTGTTAGTTAGTAAGTTTGTCTGTGTGCAAAATAACTCAAAAAGTAGGTAATGAATTTGGATGAAACTTGCAGGAAAGGTTTAGATTGATACAAGTAACAGATGATCAAATTTTTGTAGTGATCTGAGAATTTTGGAGGAATTTATGAAGGATTTTTGATATTTTGGCAGGTAGGGTCAATGAACTTGGGAGTTCAGGCTGCGTGTATTTGAGGTTTGCATGCGCGCACTAGTGCATGCTCTAGTTTCTGCTAGGGCGAGGCGCGCCGTGCAGCTGAGGGTTTATGACGTAACAAAGGCTTGTATATTGGGAAATTGGGCAACTTTCAGCACACAGTGCTATAAGTATGTATGGGTGGAAATCACTTCTATGGAAGAGCAAGATCAGTGGTGGAAATGAGCTGCATGCTTGGCGGAGGTCTGCGCTCTCAGAGTGCTTCTGTAGTTTTAAATGTCTTCCTCTGTGAAAAATGTGAAATCAATGAAAGGAAAAAATATGGTACCTGGTAAATATTAATAGCTGTGCACATTATTCACACATGTACTATACAATGTATGACAGTAGCATATATTCGCTCACAAAAAAACACTGATACATGTAAAGGAGTTACAGAATAAGCAGACATAGTTTTACAAGATGTATTGCAGAGTTCAATTAGTATTAGTATTATCATTATTATTATTATTGTTATTAGTAGTAGTAGTAGTAGTAGTAATAGTAGTAGAAGTAGCAATGATAATAATAATGATAATAGTGGCTACTTGTATAGCGCACAGGTCCGCTTTTTTTGCTCATGGTGCTTCATAAATGAAAAGATAGATTTAACACATGTTCAAGCATGACAACAGAGAAGAAAATGGCAAACAACAACAAACACATACCAGATAAAGAATACAATTGTTCCGAACATTATAGACTGCAATTATAGTCCTCAGTGTGAGAGGAATAGGTAACGTTTTGAAGTTTGGATTTGAATGTTTCTGTAGATGACAATTATAGCTGTACACACAGAGAAAATGTTCCAGTTAAAGAGGAACGTAGTCATACAAAGTGTATGTATTTCACATTTTTCAGTATTTTCAATCTTTCATATCAATATGCAATGGGCATAAGGTACTCATTTGCATATCATTTGCATAGTATGCTATCATGGGGTGTGAAAGTATGCTGAGTGTTGACATATGTAGGTCATCCACTCATTGTATCCCCCGAACAGAGTTCGGAGGATACTATGGATTTGGCCTCGTTGCGCCGCGTCTTGTGAGCACTCTACTGGCTGCAGTTCTTCTTAGATCATCTTCAAATTTGGCATGAAGGTGTGTTATGGTAAAACGAAGACACCTATTGTTTTTGGTGATGGTGTCCTCGCTTGTTCCGTCTTTATACATGAAAAAGTAAATTTAACAGGGTCTGTTTGTGTGTGCGACGCTGGCCTTGCTTTGTGACCAATTTTTTTTTATGCCTCCGCCAACGAAGTGGCCGGAGGCATTATGTTTTCGGGTCGTCCGTACGTACGTCCGTCCTATTTTGTTTTTGTCGATATCTCAAGAATCGTGTGGTGGTTTTACATCAAACTTGGTATGAGGGTATATCCTGGGGGGATAATACTTTGTTTGGATTTTAGAGTCACGGAGTCGAAGGTCAAAGGTCACAGGTTATTTTGTGAAAAAAAAGGTTGAAAATTCATATTTTTCTCCATATCTCGCAAATGGTTCAAGGTATCTTCATGGAACTTAGTATATATGCTTGTTCCAATGGGTAGTGATTATCTAGGGAAGTTTGGGGGTCATGGTTCAAAGGTCAGGGGGTCAAAGGTCAAGGTCAACTCCTCAAAATATCACTACTTTCCTTATGGTTATGCAATGCCTGAAGGTTTTTTTTTTAAACTTGATGTATGCATGTATTACCCGATATATATTCTGTGGGAAATTTCTTGCCAAAAGGTCAAAGGTCAAAAGGTCAAAGGTCAAGTGAAAGTGCTAAATTGCACTTTTTCCTCCATATCTCAAAAGTAACTCAAGGTATCATCATGAAACTTACATGTTTATGCATGTTCAACCTAACAGTGATTCTCTTTGGAACTGTGAGGTCAAAGGTCAAAGGCCAGGTTTAGATAATGCTATTTTCCCATTTGATACTGAAATTATACTTTTTCTCAATACCTTGAAAATTACTCAATGCATAAACTTATAAAAGGGTCAAAAGTCAAGTAAAAATCATCAGTTCCCCAAATGCCTGCACTCTGACATTTTTAATCATTCATCCAATTGAACCTAGTTCTAGGAAAGTGAACATTCAGCACATTTGTGGCAAACCTGTCATTTTAATATTTTGCCAATTGTGTGAAACTGTCATCACAAATTGTCAAGACATTGTACTGTAGACCTATTAGGAGAACCATGCATTATGGCGGAGGCATATCAGTCGCCGTAGCGATATATCTAGTTTTTTTTTTTTTGGTATTGCAGGGCCTTGTAGAACATTAGCTGTGATCACAAACAGCTTTAGATATGATATAGATAGTAATGTTTTAAACAAAACAGATTTTTATTTTAAAGGTATTTCATGGAACACATACAATCAGCTGTAAAACTGTGCAGTGTTTCTACATAGTAAAAGTAGGCACCTACTCGTACCCATACAGTTTCCGACAGAGCTGAATCGTGGAAGAAGCAAAAACTATGCTCGTGATATTGCATTACTGAGTTGAGCTGCTGTATTGCATAAACCATGTGCATCATAACATTTATACTGCCTAGTATCTTTGAGATGTCACATGTAGACAATAGCATGCCCTAAGTGCACCATTACAGAGGAGAATGTCTGTAGAAGATGAGATGCTAAATGTTAATTTTGAGGGATTTTTACAAACTCTCTTGATCATCTCCACCTCCCGTCCTCCCAGGATGCCCTCACGCTGCAGCGCATCCTACTGCAGACCAAGACGGTGTTGATGGGGGACGAGACATCCGGCGTGCCCGACGTCCAGGGACTGGTGCGAGAGATCCTCACCAGTCTCTTTGTGTCTGTAGCTAACCACCAGGATGAGGAGGGCCGTTGCTATAGCGACTCACTGGCAGAGATACCTGTGGACAAGGATGGAAATGCTGATGGACAGAAGTGAGAACTTTGGAATTTCCTTTTGTTGCATACCATTTACAGATATGACCCTTTATAGTACAGAGATGCCAACCCTAACCATCTCTTATACTGGAGATTCTCCCGCCTAGACCCCTTGGCAAATTGAAGATACTGATTACATGAACATGCACACAATATTACTTGCACAGAGCACACATAACAGGAGTGAAGTGTGATCATCACTTGGGCCAGGGCCTGAGGTCAGGGGTTATAAATGCTCTCTGGTGCTGTCTTAACCATATTTTTGAACATATATGATAAAACAATATTTGGATGGGAAAAAACAAAATCTTCAGCTGGAGAAAATTTATCTGAAACGGGAGACACACAGCTAGAGCTGGAGAATTTCAAAGTCCAGCTGGAGAGTAGGAGGATTTGTGAAAATGGCCTCCCACCCAAAGTCCCCCATTCCACCAAAAGTGGGAATGTGGGAGTCTCTGATAACATTGCACTTATAATATCTGACTTGACAGCAGTCATTGCAATTATTTTCCAGAGGAAATGATACAATTTGTGCTTTCTGTATTAATTGCCAGGAAACCGCTTGATTTGGACACGATCCGACGTTACCTGGACCGCGGCTGCTACAGGCGGCTTGACTGCTTCCAGGACCACATCTTTGAAGTTCTGGAGAGAGCCAGGGCTCTCAGCAGGACAGACTCACAGGTAATGTGTTCATTTCTTGTGTGTAAGATGGTTTGATGAGCTAGAGGTATGGTTCATTGAGAGCACAATGAGGGGACTGTGTGTGGCTTTAGACAGCGTGCTATGCTTGTGTGTGTGAATATGTTCAGACACTGTGTGTTGCATTGAATAGGACAGTGACTATACTGCCTCACTCTTATTCATGGGTACATTTGTTTGAATGATGTGGAATGTTTTATTTTGCAAATTGTTGTTTTATGAATGTGTAAGAATAGCACATCTGCACATCACCATTCTTAACTTCAATGCAAACTGTTGTCTTTGCTGTGACAACAAGAATAGATTGCATTGAGTGATACAAAACAATTGCCTGGTGTTGCCAAATCCACACAAACAGAGATTCATTGTTGTATGGCCAGCAATTCCAAGAGGGCACAGCCAACATCAGACATCTCAAAGTACAGAATTGATATGACCAATGATTCAATTGTCATCAGTAGTTTTGATGATGCATATTGCATTCATCACTGTATATGTTTTCATGTACACATATATAAACAACATTTTACCAGGGTTTCTTGATACTTCCTTCATCCAAAATAAGAATAAATACAATACTAGACAGATGAATAGATTGTATATCCCAAATTTTAAATATTGCATTTCAAGATACACTTTCAAATATACGGGACCTGTTCTATGGAACGACTTGCCAAATATGATAAAGCTGTCTAATAGACTTTCAATATTTAAAAGAAGATACAAATCATTCCTTGTTCATAAAGATATACTACAAATTTGAAGTTTCATGCAGTGTACAAGCACCACACTTTGATTACTCTTGCCTTCTTATATGTATTGTGCACTTTTTGTAGTATAGTTTTTCTTGTGTGCATTGCATCAATGTAACTATTCTTTGCTGTAGCATTTGGGATCAGCCATAGAAAGACCATTGGTCTATGTTGATCCCCCCACAAACTGAAATAGCTGTTTTTATGTTGTTTTGTCTGTTGTAAAATCCTTGTAAGTTGGACTTATTTTTCTTGTATTGTTGCTATGTCCTACACTGTGTATGTATCATTCCTGCATTTTGTAAATGCTTTTTATCAGGATGTGGAAAATAAATGAAATGAAATGAAATGATTTAAAAAATGATTTATAAAATATAGCTGTGTCCATCCCCCTGTCTTCAGGTCTACGAAGATTCCGTGGAGCTGCAGCGATTCTTCATCCAGATCCGAGACGAGATCTGCAAGAATGGGGAGATCCTGCTCTCCCCCGCCCTCAGCTACACTCACAGACATCTCCAGAATGACCTGGATGAGGAGAAGAAAGAGAAACTTCCAAAAGAGGTACGCAACACTTAATATTCCTGTCATCGGATGTATAGAGATTTGCAGATGTAGGCAGATGGAATACAGGCAAGGAAAGACAGGCCAAAGGATGCCAAGGCTTGATAGATCAACAGATCAAGCAAAGTTATTCACTTGGTAGACAGGTGCAGATACTCTAGGGTAGAATAACTGCTATAGGATTATTTTTGTTACAGTAAATATCATAATCAAATGCTGTGGTGACTGTGCTTTCAGTGAGAATGTGTAAGATTCAAGCCTAACCACAAGCATATGAAGACAACACCATATCTCTGATGCCTACCTCCACCCGTGTGTGTAAAATGAGAAATCAGAGTAAAGTGTAATTTTCTTGTGGTTGTGGTTCTGTCACTGCACCAAGCAATGATTGCCAAGATCAGGTACTTTGAAGGGAGTGGAATGAATGCTACATAGGTGCTGGTTTTTTATATCGTGTAGAAGGTAATAATACATGCACGTTGTAAAGACCTTAAAGCCCCATAAATCATGAAGAAAGTGCCGGAGGAACTCAACTGTTATAGCTTTGCGATGTGGTTATGTGGTAAAGCACAGTGATTACACAATGTTTAGTTTTGAATCACCAACTGCTAAGAAGAGGCGTAGTAGGTATGCCAGAAATGCATACATGTGGGAACTCTCAGCAGAAATGCCAGTGCTCTCCATTTTTACTTCATCTAATGTTAAAGCTGTAGATGGGAGAGGGATAAGTTCAGATGGAGATGGTTTAAGTTACCATGGAAACCATTAATGATGGAACTATTTTTGTGCTAGATAAAGGAGGATAATGAGAAGAAGGAAGAGGAGGATGCCAAAAAGGACCACAGTATGGATGACCAGCATGACAAGGCAGATGGTGAAAAAGATGATGTAAGACTCACACTGATGATGAGATACAGTATAACACGCAGTTCTAGGGCAATCACCCCCTGGACAATTACCCCAGACTCTTCCCCTGACCCTAACCCTAATCCTAATCCTGAACCTAATCCTAATCTGAACCCAAACTCTAACCCTTAACCTAAACCTAACCCTAATCTTTACTCTAACCTAATCATTAACGAGTATTTAGCCAGGGGGTAATTGTCCTCGGGGGGTAACTGCCCTGATACCATAACACCCAACTAGTCTTTTTTTTTTGCCATTTGAATTACGCCCCTTCTTCCTCTACCCTCACTCTCTGGATAGCGTCTTCAAGATTTTTTCCTAAAATGTAGTGTGTCTTCATCAGTTTGGTTCTCGCAGTCAGTAATTTTTTTTTCCAGATATTAGTGAAAATCTTTGAAGGTTTCCGTGGCGGTAGAACGTTTAGTAGCAGAAGGCGTCACAGTGCTCCACATAATCTTTCTTGGGCATGTGTGTATCCCTGAAAATGGTTTATCCGCTCTTGACGTGTTGGCAAATGTGTTCTTGCCATTCTTGCCATTGCCATCTTGCCATTCCCTTGAAGATGGCTAGAACATGCTTGCAGAAACATCAGGAGTGGATAGGCCCTTTTCAGGGCCACATATATACCCAACAAAGAATATGTGTTGCACCCTAAAGCCTTGTACCACATATATCAGTTGCAATGGGATAAGTGTCACTTTTCAAAACTCGCATGTAGTTGACAGCCAAAGTAAGAGCGAAATGTAGAAAATGTGCAAGCCTAATATATTTTGACTCTGTTACTCTCTGAGGGAAGTACTGTGAGTTGCACATTTAATGCATTTGTACCTTGAGGAACCAAGTGCCCTGTCAGAGATTTCCACTCTCTCATACCCAGTCATTGCAATCCCTTTATGACAAATATTTCATAGGAGATTTTTTAGTGTAGATTAAATGATGTGACATGCAATCATGTCCCTTTTGATCATTTATTTAGGGCAAAGGGGCTTGAATATCAGTATCAACTTGTCTTCTTGTTTTGTGCTATATCGTCGCTGGGGTGACAAGACCTCGTATCTCAAAAATGTCAAAAAATCTTTTTTTAGCTTAATGGTCAAATAATGGGTCAAGTGATGTCTTGGCCAAATCCTAACTGTCTTACTCCAAAAATGAAGCCACCATGACATGTCAAAGAGAAGGCTTTCCCATTCACTATAGTGCTTTGGCCGCCATGTTTTTTCGCTCTCCTGAACATTTGACAATTTTGAGATACGAGGTTTTGTCACCCCAGCGACAATATGCTTCTTGAATGTTTGTCCCTTCCAGAATGACGATGGTTTGATGGTGAATGGAGTGACCTACAGAGTAGGAGACTTTGTCTATGTGGAGCCAAGGTGAGCAGAATTTCACCCCATGTCCAAAACTTTCCATCTGTATAGCCATGTTGTAGCGGTGTAAACATTATTTCTGTCCAGCATGGTTGGAGGGCATTTATGATAATCACAATGAAAACTGCATCTTTGTTTGCTAAAGTACAAATGTATCTCTTCAGTGTTTGAGGTTGTTTGTGGTATGGGATCTCCCGAGCCATTTATTGAATTTTACTCAAGTTTGCTGACTGCA
Source organism: Diadema setosum (assembly GCA_033980235.1). Lineage (NCBI taxonomy): Eukaryota > Metazoa > Echinodermata > Echinoidea > Diadematoida > Diadematidae > Diadema > Diadema setosum. The sequence continues at coordinate 43,304,178 of CM067060.1, forward strand.
GTATGCCAGTGTATGCATACACTAATTCTGTTTTGCATTCATGATGTAGAAGTCTGTATTACAGATTGTGAGAAGGTAACAATAAGATGATTACATACAGGAATGACTGGATACAAGAAACCATGACGGTGCACCAACAAAGATATTCATTTGATGATGACAAGTCAAACCTATTCAACAAATGATGTATTTATGCCATCAAAATGAGATGCAAGTTATTGAAATCATACCAAATTTCTTTTGTGAGTATTGTGATTATACAAAGATTCTCATCCAATAGAATGGACGAGTCAAAAGTGCTCACTGTGTCGTGATGTTGATATTGCCATGCAGTGAGAAACAGCTCAAGAACCACATTGTGTGCATTGAGAAGCTGTGGAGGGATGCGGATGGGGAGGTGTGGCTCCATGGCAACTGGTTCCTCCGCCCCAACGAGACCTTCCACCTGGCGACCAGGAAATTCTTGGAGAAGGTAAGGCTGTCATCATAGTGCAACATTGGCATCTTATTTACCTGGTTAAGTCTTATATTTTGCCAAACTGTGCTCTTTTGTTCTTAGATAATCATTGGGCTGGTTTTATTGTGTGATTAATCATGTCTTTCTGAACTATGTGATCGATGCTGAAATTTAGCTTTTCTTTAATGAAGTGTGTAACATGTTGCTACTTTCAACAGGCAGTTAATAAACAGTGGAATTTAGTGAAACAAAAAAAAAAAAAAGATTGAAAAAACATCTTCAAATTATTTGCATTTTGCACTCCAGGAAGTATTCAAAAGCGACTACTACAACAAGGTAAAGATCTCACAGCACGTCTTGGGTAAGTGCTTTGTCATGTTTGTCCGGGATTACTTCAAGAACAAGCCGGAAGGCTTCGATGAGGACGATGTCTTTGTCTGTGAGTCCCGCTACTCTGCCAAGGCCAAGGCTTTCAAGAAGATCAAGGTTAATATATTTCTTCTATAATTTTCTTCAAACATTTCTCTCTGTGATTTTTCTCTAATTTAGTTTACTGTGAAGTTCTGTGGTTACTTCAAATACATAAGATATCTGGTCTCTTGTAGAGTTGACGTTAATTTCAAGATTCAGTTTACAAATTGTCATATGTTTACTGGCTCATCATAACTACTTCAGAACTGCTGCATTAACCCTAAAGGGGCTGGGCTTTTTTGGCTATGCTCAGACCGGGGGGGATGGATTCCGCCCCCCCCCCCCCCCGAGATCTCGGCCATCGGTGGTGCGATCGCGATAAAATTTTGCATGCGTGAGACCCACGTCATAATCTACAAGATTGTGTCATAAGATTTTTTGAAACAATCAATTTCTAATTTTGATTAATTAATTATGCAAATTAAGCTCAAGATCATATTTTAGCCTAATTAAGAGCATTGAGAGTCTAATTTCTTGTCTGTGTATCTGTTTTAGCATATTCAACAATTGTACATTACAAAAAATTCCAAAACTCATCTAAATTCTTATGTATTTTATTGTTTTCAGAATTTCTTACGTATTTCTTTGTTTTTCAACTTTTATTTTTTCTTTGTTTTTTCATTGGAAATTGTCACTGACCATTTTTCTACCATAATTAGCACAGAATTAATAAATGAAAGTGATTAATTGTAAAAATAATCTTTTTTTTATGACTTTCATGACACAGCACTGTTTTCCATAGGAAATGTACACAAAATCACAAAATTGTGCCCGTTTTGGGGCGACATTCCGTTACAAAAATGGGCGTGGCTTCGCAAAAGTATGCGCGGACGCTGCAAATTTGGTCTCAAAGTTGCGCGAGACTTGAACAAATAAAGTCAAGAAGCCTCGCGTTACAGAATTATAGCGCGAAACGTCGAGGGGGGGGATTCCCCCCCCCCCCCCCGGCCCTTTTAGGGTTAAGATACTGTCCTCTGTACAAGGTAATGTCTTCACAGAAATTATAAGGTTTCAAGATAACAATAAACATTTCCAAACTTCTCAAAAGTCAAAACTGAATTTACTAGAAGAATTTGCATCTTTACAGCTGAAGAAAAAGCAGATAAAAAAGAATAAAATGTGTAAGTGCACTATTGTTTTTGATGTCATGGGATTATTTGTATGTTGTCCTGAAACTTCAGATCTGGGCTGTGCCGCCGGGGGCAACAAAGATCCTTAACCGCGATGAACCTCTGTCAAAGGTCAGGATTGCATCCGTCTTTGCCGGATTCTCCCCTGATAAGCCGGTGGAGACCTTTGACGACACAGAGAGCCTGCCGGTGTTTGACAAAGAGAGAGAGGTACGTGTGAGGAGCGGCCGCTTTTTGGGCAGAGTAGCCAATCACCATGGCTGTCCAGGGAATCTTTATTCTGCTTCAGAAGCCACAATGTTGAAAAAGGGATGAGGGCTGGACGAGAAGAAATCTTATATCTTCAAATGTCACAAACACGTTGAAGCCACATTATCCGCGCATGTACGGCATCACAAAATGTCAAGTAGAGGCAAGGGATGCATGCATGATAGTCTACAAAGAAACTATAAACTAATAAATGTTTAAATGCATAATTTATACATGCACATACTTATGTAGATACAGTTTATGTGTGTACCAGAGTTACAAAGTGAGAAACATTAAACACAGTGGAGTGCCTTGATATGTGCACACTAAGAGATAATTACATTGGGTCTTATCGAAACTGAGATGTCACTGGTGAGTCTGCTCCCAATACAATGCAAATGCATTCCAACAGAATTGAATTTATCATCACCAACTTTGGACTTTTTCAAAATTGATTAGTTTCTTGCATCAAGTTATTTATATTGCAACTGATTGACAGTGCTATATGACAGAGCTTGGTGCATATGTTGATTAGGGGCAATTTGTCAATCGCTTAAAACTATGGGCTTTCCTGCTGTTCAAAGTTAGCAGTCACATGCACACTGATAATTCCACATCACCTGACCCTGTTTGTTAGTTTTTGTATGTCTGTTTGTTTGTTCTCTGTGCTGTAGGAAGTCATGCAGGAGATGCCCAACCAAGAGGGATTCACCTACTTTGAGCAGGTGTGCTGGAACAGCGTCTGGTTCAAGCTTGGTGACTGTGTCTACATCAAGGCCATCAAGGGCCGACCCAACATTTGCAAGATGGACAAGATTTGGAAGGACAGAAAGTAAGGCTGACATAATACTTTCCTAATCACCACCTCTGCCTCCCTCCCCCCCTTTCTCTCCCTTATTCTGGTAGGTGAATCTCTAATGTTTTCATGTTATGTGTTTTATTATCTCTCTGATTTTTAATTGCCTTTTGAGGGATCTGATGTCTATATCTGTGGACGAGTTTGTCTGGTTTCAAACCGTAGCCAACATTCTTTTTTAACTGTGGCATTGTCTCTCAGGCTGATGAGATATTTGTATTTTGTTATTAGAAATCAATTAGTATAATGTGTACCAAATTTTTTTTTGGGTGCACCATGTTCTGTTTGTAAACTCTATAGGACCATGAGGATGATACACTATGGAATGTATGATGGCAACAATAGGAACAAAAATTTTATGTATAGTCAGTGCAAGAGATTATAAGGAATTCAAGTTTTTAGGCCCTAGGCCACCTTGTAAATGGGTAAGGCATGATATAGCATTACCCACTGATGAGTGAGAAATTATGAAATATTGCATTTTGGTGACATGCAAGAAATGAGAACAGTGACATACCAAAGTTATGTAGCACCACATTCATGTATCTGGAGATGTCATCGTAGTCAAATGATGTGGGAAATTAAAAGTCAAATCTGTATAAACGTGCTCCCCATCCTGTTCAGTGGCGACCTGTACTTCTTTGGCCCGGTCTTTATCCACCCGTCGGAGACGGTCCACCCTCCTACAAGGCTCTTCTTCCAGAATGAGATCTTCCTCAGCTCCATGGAAACCTCCTACCACATCACCCAGGTGCTCGGCAAGTGCTCTGTCATGCTCTTCAAGGACTATATCGCAAGTGAGTTTTCTGTTGGGGATGGTGAGGGTGAAGGAGATGCATGTTTGTGTGTATTGTGTGTGATCTTTATTTTTGTGCTATTAATTTCATGCAATTTTTTTCTCTCTCTCTACTGACTAAATTAGCTTGAGTTGTCTCAAGTTGTGTTTCAAATTATATCACACAATTGTAGTTTGGAAGAAAAGTTCATGCCTTGTGTCATTTAACATCGAGGAAAATGATAGTTTTGGATACTGGTAAAAAAAGCAGTAAAAAAGATGAGTGTGATATTCATTGCATTCTCTTTAAACCAGAGTTGGATTTTCGCATTGTTCTGCGATGTCATGAAGAATGGAAGTTTGGCTATTATGGGTAATTCAAGGTTCTCTGTGAGTCATCTTGTATTCTGCTAATTTCTATGTGATTTTTGTTTTGTTTTTGTTTCCACAAAGGCCGACCGACAGAATTCGCCGAGAAGCATGTCTACGTGTGTGAGTCCCAGTACAAGGAGGTGGAGCAGTCCATGCGAAAGATTAAGGGCCTGAAGAGACACAACGTAGCCAACAAGGTGATCGATGACGAGATCTACTTCTTCAAGAAGCCCATCAACCCCGTGAAGGAGCCCTCGCCGCTGCTCCAGGAGCAGTTGGACCAGACGGAGGAGGAGGAGGAGGAGGAGGAGGAGAGCGAGGACAAGGACGAGGAGATGGAGATGGGGATCGAGCTGGAGCTCGACGACGAGGAAGGGGAGGACCTCAAGGCCGATGAGGAGGTCGCCCTCATGCATATGGCCGAGCAGTTCTCCGACGTCGACGAAACGGCCTCGGCGACGTCCAGCATCTCCACCCCGAAGACGAGCAAACCCAAGGGGAAGAACGGCGAAGAGGTGAGGTGAAAGAGTGGAAGATACTGGCGTAAGAATTGATCCCTGAGGAAAAAAAAAAAAGCCCAACAAAATCTGCAACATCTAGTCAGACTGCATGTGCAGTATTTAGCATTCCCCCTACCAACAGCTATAATTTATGGTAATGTACCAATGTTTGTACCCCCAGTAGTTTCTAGCAAAATATTCACATCGCTCCATGTTGACCAGTTAGGTGACAACCGCTGCATTCAGCTCAGCAAGTTATCCAAAATAGAAATGGAAATTTTGAAAAAAAGGCTTACTACTTATTCAACAACCAAATCATGTGGCACCCCTAGATACAAAGAGTGTAACCTCTAGAGTAACATTCAATGTCTTTGCATTTGGTAATTTGTGATTGCACTGAGTACAACAACAATGATGCAGAAAAGTGATGTAAGGCATATCTGACAGATTATGTAGACCATGCAGTGTTTATACGATTTTGTTTTTGTGGATTATTACAGAAACCCATCCGCCCTCCCAGTGCTTTCATCTTGTTTGCTAGTGAGAATCGGGCAGCATGCAAGAAGAGTAATCCCGACATGACATTTGGCGACATCAGCAGAATTATTGGCTCAGAAGTAAGATGATTAGGTCTAACACTAATGTAGGATGCCACCCACTAACACATCACCTTCCACTAACCATAAGAGAGGAATGCTAACTCAATTTCTCACACACCTGGACACCCCCAATAAAGTTTGCACCAACAGGTTTTTGTGGAGTTGTCAACATGTGTGTGTGTGTGTGTGTGTGTGTGTGTGTGTGTGTGTGTGAGAGAAATCAAACTTGCCAAAGAGTCTAGGTACTTGTGCCTGCACCAATGTTTAACAGCCGTATCTTGTTAAATGTTGGTTTTTCATGGACACTTATATATATGTGTCCATGTGGATAACATTTGGTGCATGTGGTCTTTCATAACTTGTGGTGACATGTAACATCAGGTTAATGTGTGTTTATGTTTACTAGGGTTATTCATCCCATCCATTCTTCCATAAGTGTCATTTTTTGTGATGCATTTTTTTTTTTCATTCCGTTTATGAGAAAGCTAAAGTTTGATAGTTCAGCGTGTCACTAGTGGACATCCTGAACTAAATGCTTGGAGTAGATATGATGTGTTCAAAATGTTCAAAAGAATAGATTTCAAAAGAAGTTAAAAAGGATCTGCTGAACAGCTCCTTTAAGACGAGATGCAGCAATGAATGAATAAGTTCCTCTAAGTAATTACACAGTGATGTCACATGATTTCACTAATCTTTATCTCTGTAGGCCTCAAACAATGTGTTGATGGTGATATTGACCGTTATACATGTCATGAAATGCAACTTGTAATGAATGGAGCCTCAAGATGTAACATATTCAAACAGACTTTAGTCTGATAGTACATGCCACTCACAATTTTGTGTGTGTTATGTGAGAGTACTGATGTATGCATTATCAAAATATTACTCAATCTCACTTCTGAAGCACCTAACCTCACTCTGTAATGTTGTGTCATTGTAAAATACTTACCAGACTGCTTGTGCAAAGGTTTGTGCTTTCTGTCCTGTCCTGAGTTTGAGAGCAAGGAAGGCACAAAATAATGGCAGATGCCACAAGCTAACGACTTTCTGCTTGTCTTATGATAATAATGCTTTCCTAATTTCCTACAATGAGATGTTGGGGAGACAGAGTTAAACAGGACGCTGGTAATTTGCTTTCAAGAGTCTGCATTGCTAACAGACATCTGTCGTGGGAACTAACTTCACTGTCAAAGTCTCACAGATATTCGTTCTCAATATATTATTTTTCTTCTCGTTCTTCTTCTCCTTTGCCTTCTTTGTTTTCTTTTTCTTCTTCTCCTTCTTCATCATCACCATCTTCTTCTTTATCCTCCTCCACTATTTATTCTCCTCCATCTCTTCTTCATCTTTCCTTCCTCTCTTTTTCCTCCTCCTCCATTTCTTGTTCTTCTTTTCTTCTCCTTCTTCCTATTCTTCTCCTCATTTTTATCGCTATTGCTATTGCGATCGCCCTTCGTCCGGCGTGCATCGTGCGTCGTCCGTCGTCCGTCGTGCGTAAACTTTTTACATTTTCATCTTCTTCTTGAAAACCCACAGACCGATTTTCATCAAACTTGGCAGGTAGCATCCCTAGGAGGTTAGGAACTCAATTTGTTAAAATGGGCACCATGCCCCACCCAGGGGGCCCCCAGGGGGGCCCAAACCCCCCAAAATTAAGGAATCTGTAAAAATCTTCTTCTCTAGAACCAGAAGTGATAGAGCTAAGTTAATACTATGAGTTAGTACATTGATGACTGTAGTTTCAAGTTTGTTCATGGCAAAATCAGGGGTGCCCCCCTTGGGACCCTGGGGAGGGGGTGGGGAGGGGTTCCAATGGGGCCTAAATTGTACATTTTCATCTTCTTCTTGAGAACCCCATGACCCATTTTCACCAAACTTGGCAGGTAGCATCCCTACGGGATTAGGAACTCAATTTGTTAAAATGGGCACCATGCCCCACCCAGGGGGCCCCCAGGGGGCCCAAACGCCCCAAAATTACGGAATCTGTAAAACTCTTCTTCTCCAGAACCAGAAGTGATAGAGCTAAGTTAATACTATGAGTTTGTACATTGATGACTGTAGTTTCAAGTTTGTTCATGGCAGAATCAGGGGTGCCCCCCTTGGGACCCAGGGGAGGGGGGTGCGGAGGGGTCCTAATGGGGCCTAAATTGTACATTTTTATCTTCTTCTTGAGAACCCCATGACCCATTTTCACCAAACTTGGCAGGTAGCATCCCTAGGGGGTTAGGATCTCAATTTCTTAAAATGGGCACCATACCCCACCCAGGGGGCTCCCAGGGGGCCCCAAACCCCCCAAATGAAGGAATCTTTAAAAATCTTCTCTAGAATCAGAAGTTATAGAGGTAAGATAAAACTATGAGTGAGTACATTAATGACTGTATTTTCAAGTTTGTTCATAGGAGATCAAGGAGTGCCCCTCTTGGGGGCGGGGGGGCGGGGGGGGGGGGGGGGGTGGTTGGGAAGGTCTAAATGGGGACCTGAATTGTACATTTTCATCTTCTTCCTGAAAACCTCATGATGTATTTTCGTCAAACTTGGCAGGTAGCATCCCTAGGGGGTCAGGATCTCAATTTATAAAAATGGGCACCATGCCCCACCCAGATGGCCCCAGGGGCCCCCAATCCCCCCAAATTAAGGAATCTTAAAAAATTTGGGCCCTTATTGTACAGTTTCAGCTTCTACTTGAGAATGCCTGGTCGAATTTTGGTAGAGCTGTGAATAATTTAGATTAGTGACTGCGTGAAAGGTGAACTTGCGATACTCAGGTGAGCGCTAGACCCGCGGGTCTCTTGTCCTCTTCCTCGTCTTCTTCTTCTTCTTCTTCTTCTTCTTCTTCTTTTTCTTCTTTGTCTTCTTCACTTTCATCATTTCCTTCTCTCTTGTTATCTCTTTGTTCTCACTCCTTCACTCTTTGTGTCGTGGGCTCATGAATTTGCTTTGTATTTTGCCTTGTGTGTGCAACTTGTGATGTTGACTGTCACTGTGTCAAACTTAACACCTCTTCTATACAGCGATGCATCTGGCATGGGCTATGACTTGGTGCTCCCCGCACACTCACCAATTATGCTTGATCATAAAACTTTGTAAATGTTTATTTTCCAGGAATGACTTGAGATGGGGTATCGTATTGAATTTTTTACATTCTGAAATGTACTTTGCTTCTTCTTTTTTTTTTTTTTCCTAACATCATTATTGTGGATTTGCTGTTTCAATGTTATGCCTGAGACATACTGGGCTTTTTATATGAGTTTTCAGCACTTGTTATTGAAGACCTTCACAAGAGAAAGATATATATGTATGTATATCTTTCTTTTTTTTAATGCTCCAAGTTAGACTGAGTAACTAGATCTTTCCAAAACATAGAGCCATCATGGCAAATACGTTAAAAGCACAAAAAAGTTTTTGATCAATAATTTTACTATTAAGATTACTATCTTTAATGAGATAACAAAGAAGAGTAATTACACAATACTCATTGTAAGCTGTATATTCCTTGTCAGTGTCATACGCCTATGTGATGTCGTACCTGTAAGTTTAAACAATTTTTGTTTTGTCCCACCCTTAAATGTATCCTGGCAAACCTCACAGTGGCGCAAGCTGTCCAAGCCAGAGCGGAAGCGATTTGAGGTACAGGCGGCCCAGATCGCGGCCAACATGCCCAAGGTGCCCAAGGTGGACAAGGACAAGGACAAGGACAAGTCTGGCAAGGATGCGGCCACCCCGGGCCAGGCGGGCAAGGACGGCTCCGCCGTGGACCCGAACGGGATCCAGGTCTATGAGTGCGGCTGGGACGGCTGCGACTATATGTACGAGGACCTGGAAGATTTGATATCCCACGTTGTGGAGAACAGCGGCCACCTCAGGGCAGCGAGTAAGTGATGGCTGTGTGGGTTCTGCCACTCTTGGCCAGTCGGACAGAAAGTCTAAACTGACCTTTCTATACTCCTATCTTTCCTCTTCTTTTTCTCCCTTTCTACTCTGATGAAGTCTACAGCTTTGTTTTGTCTTCCCTTGACAACCCCCCCCCCCACCCATTTTCTGTTCAGCCCTTCTCTAAGGTCACCGAGGCATTATATATTCATATTGTTTAGTCTGTCTGTCTACTCATCCATTTCATTCTTCTTCGGATCCATAACTATTTTAGATACATTTATACATGCTGTATTTGTCCTACCTTTGCTAATCATGGTAAATGGGTACAACGGGATAATCAGCTTATCAACTGGGGCACAATATGAGGTGAAGGGTGATTGTCTGGGTCAAACTCCAAGATGTCATGGTTCAGGCAATAATTCAAGAAGACTTTGATATCATTTCGCTCAACTTTTTTTTCCCCCGCTTTGATGTAAGATTAAAGAGAAGTCCATTGAAAAGATTGATGGCCAAATCTATCTGAATGGATTCAGGTGTCAACATTGACAAATCAGTCTCTGAATTTCACCGCTTCTCAGGTTTGTCATGTAAGACTATTATACTGGAATGGATGTCAGTCCTTCCCAGTTATGTCTCGGCTACCAAACTTTTCATCTATTTATTAGATTTGTTTTTTCCTCCTCTTCTATCTCTATGTTCCTCCTCCCCTCTCTGTCTGTCTGTCTGTCTGTCTGTCTCTATGTCCAGCTGTGAGACTATTCTTATAGTGCCTTCATGTTCTCATTTTGTTTGTTTTTTTGCATTCTTCCTTTTAAAAAGGGGGGAAAATTGGCTTATTTCTGTTTTTATTTCTCCAGTAGCCTTATGTGTTAAGTTTGACATTCTCCTTTTACAAATCTTCCTCTAACTTACCTTTAAAGTTCCAAATTCGATTCCGATAACCTTTCATTTCATATTTAGGGATAATGTTTCCCTATTGTATTTTGTACAGTATATGTACATAACATGAATGAATTCTATCACACATGTGCTATATAATGGCCATCCAAACAAACTACAGTTAAGTTTCATCCTCAATTTAGGGCATTGCAAAAGATATTTCACTCTCTTGCTTTGAACAGGCAAGCACTTGTTCATTTTACCCACCCAGCAGTTTTAGTAGCCCCTAGCAAGCGGGCAAGTGAGTTTATACATGGTCAATTATAGTAACGCTTTATCTTTATTTCACATATACACCTTAACAAGGCAAAATGTATGCATTTGATTAACCGACACAGGTAATTCCCCTAATGCTTCATTCCTTGTTTATTGTTTTCTTGCATGCTGTTATTAGCGCCAAGGCTGCTAGAGCTAATATCTTTCTTGTAAAGTTATCAATCTATTAATCAGAGTTCTATTTAAATCCAGTACTCAATTTCAGGTCCTCATGTTCATGTACAAGTATATAGCACAGAGCAAACTATGGGCCTCTTCATACCCTATATTCACAATGTATGTTTTTTTATACCAAGCAAACAAGCAGCTTGATAATTCTTGTTTTATGTTCAGTGCTTTGAAGTTCTGTGATGATAAAATCTACTTTCATCGTAACTTCCGTGCACTGTCAGGGTATATGTGTAATTTAAAATAATGCTACTAACTATTATTTTATAATGAGATTTTACAGACCTACCGATCTCTTTCACACTGTCCTGTTTTTTGTCAGAAGTTTTTCTGTATCATGTCAATCAAAACATTGTTTCTCACCTCTTTAGTTTGTATCTTGCCTTGCACTACATCATTGTTGGCTTATTAAAAAGTGCCCAGTAAGAAATGATCCCTGAAGTATGTTAAGTTGAAGTGTTTTGAGAGACAAGGAGACATGGGAGTGGCAATGAATGACCAAAGGAAATTCTGTGTTCTTGTCTGTCCTCACTCTCCTCCGACATCGACCTCCATTGGGTGATGATGGAATTCTCCTTTGTAGAGTCTCTTGGTAAGCAAGCAGGTAAACACCATCGTGTCACCTGTCCCGTGCATCTCATCTCCTCTCCTCCTCCTCCTCCTCCTCCTCCTCCTCCTCCTCCAGACTTCCCTCCTCCTTCCTTCTCATCCCCCTCCTCCCCCTCCTCCCTCAAGCCTAGAAAGCGATGTGTTGGCATGCAATGTTTGCTATCAGCCAATATAACTAGATACAATTGTTCTATTGTCATCATTATTTTTGGCACAAATATTGTCAATATCATTATCAGTTATTTTATTGTCATCATTATCTTTATCATTATTATTATTATTATCATTATTATTGTTAGCAGTAGTCGTAGTCGTAGTAGTAGTAGTAGTAGTAGTAGTAGTAGTAGTAGCAGTAGTAGTACATTGTAGTTGTAGTAGAAGTAGTAGTAGTAGTAGTAGTAGTAAACCCAGTCCAAAATAAAAAGAGACTTTCCAAAACAGTCTACAAAAAAGCACTCGATTTTGGGAAAAATTTGTTACAAATTGATCCATCAATGTGCAAAAAATGGCTTTTGCTACTGAAAATGATGCTCCCAGGTTCGCTAGAAAGCGAACCCTGGCTGCCCTGCCAGGTTCGCCAAAAAGCGAACCTGGCTGCAAGGTTCGCCAAAAAGCGAACCTGGCCGCCAGGTTTGCCAAAAAGCGAACCTGGCCGCCAGGTTCGCCAAAAAGCGAACCAGGTTCGCCAAAAAGCAAACCTGGCTGCAAGGTTCGCCAAAAAGCGAACCTGGCTGCAAGGTTCGCCAAAAAGCGAACCTGGCTGCAAGGTTCGCCAAAAAGCGAACCTGGCTGCAAGGTTCGCCAAAAAGCGAACCTGGCCGCCAGGTTCGCCAAAAAGCGAACCTGGCCGCAAGGTTCGCCAAAAAGCGAACCTGGCCGCAAGGTTCGCCAAAAAGCGAACCTGGCCGCCAGGTTCGCCAAAAAGCAAACCTGGCCGCAAGGTTCGCCAAAAAGCTAACCTGGCCGCCAGGTTCGCCAAAAAGCGAACCTGGCCGCAAGGTTCGCCAAAAAGCGAACATGGCCGCCAGGTTCGCCAAAAAGCGAACCTGGCCGCCAGGTTCGCCAAAAAGCGAACCTGGCTGCAAGGTTCGCCAAAAAGCGAACCTGGCTGCAAGGTTCGCCAAAAAGCGAACCTGGCCGCCAGGTTCGCCAAAAAGCGAACCTGGCTGCAAGGTTCGCCAAAAAGCGAACCTGGCTGCAAGGTTCACCAAAAAGCGAACCTGGCCGCCAGGATCGCCAAAAAGCGAACCTGGCTGCAAGGTTCGCCAAAAAGCGAACCTGGCTGCAAGGTTTGCCAAAAAGCGAACCTGGCCGCCAGGTTCGCCAAAAAGCGAACCTGGCTGCCAGGTTCGCCAAAAAGCGACCTGGCTGCAAGGTTTGCCAAAAAGCAAACCTTGCCGCCAGGTTCGCCAAAAAGCGAACCTGGCCGCCAGTTAGCCGGAAAGCAAACCTGGCTGCCAGGTTCGCCAAAAAGCGAACCTGGCCGCCAGGTTTGCCAGAAAGTGAACATGGCTGCCAGGTTTGCCAAAAAGTGAACCTGGCATATATCACAAAATCCTTTTCAAAGAAGAGAAAATATTAGGTGCATTTTGATGAGTCTATCTAATTGCTATCTAATTGTTTTCATTATATTTTCCTTCAGTAAATGTGAAATTACCACTCTTGGTTTTGTGTATGAAGAGTTTAGATAAGTGCACAAACATTTGTCAGTGACAATCAATTTTACCTGTGTAACTACTCTGTACTTATTGTTAATTTCAGCCCATTGGGCCATGTATGTCCGTAAAAAAAAAAAAAAAAAAAAAATGTTCTTTTTTTTTAAGTTTTACAAATTAAGCACTCAGTAAAGAAGAACATACTAATTGAATGCAAAGCAAGCTCATAACCCTCTTCCGAAACACTCATAAAGAAACTTCTGCTCTGTAATTTAGTAGTCAATTATTGTTAAAAAGTGTACATCTGTAACAGACACATACAATTGTAGTGTGACTGTATGTGAGCTTTATAATTTCATAAGGATTGATTTGTTGATTTTATTTTCTGATGTTTATTTGTGATTTAATTGAAAGGTAGCATGGAACATCTCGATAACTATGATTAAGTTGGAATACTTGTTAATTAAACTAATTAGCAGTGTTTGTTTGTTTGTTTTGTTTTTTGTAGATTGCATTGCACACATATTAAAAAACGACTTTTGATAGTGGGTGTGCATGGAAATTAAGCCTTTTTGTAATTTTGTAATTCGCAGAAAGATGATAAATGCAGCCTTTAGGCCTACGCTTCTCCTATATTTTCTACATCGCACCTGAGAATTGGATTGTATTCGAATATTAGTATTGATAGATATAGCCCTGCATGTGGTGTGTGAGTGTGTGAACGAACATACATACATGTAATTATCCATACATGCCATGGCTGTCAACACGGGAAACTAGTTGAGAGTGAGACTCCCATAGGCCAATGCTATAATTTAGGAGTCAAAATGCGTGAGATCAATAGAAATGCATGGAAATGAAATAAGTTTTAGATCGAATGAGAAAGGACCTCAATGCATGAGAGTTGGCAGCCCTGACGTGCACATGTATGCAAAGTTTGTATGTGCTAGGCTTTGCATTATGCGTAGCAAGTTTGAATATTTTGCACACTACACAGCATACACATGAAGTGGAACATTATCATTAAATGCAATTTACGTGTAATGGTAAAGCAAGAACTGTAACTACTGGTACCAGTACACAATCAATGTAATATTTTGCAACAACATTCCCGCATGCATATATTGATCAGAAGAAAGCTATATAAAGTTATAGGGCCAGTACCAGGTATCGCACAAACATTTGATGAAGTCCAAATGTCAAATTGACAAACACAAGTACCTAAGTCAAATGCTCACAACTCAAAAAAGGATATAATACAGTAGTTCTGGACACTCAATCAAAATGTTTATTCACAGCTCCTAATCATTGCATGATCACCATCCAGTGCACCACTGGCCTCATCCTGTGAAGTAAACAGTTTACAAGAGAATATGGGATAGACTTACAGTTGTACAAACTATGTACTATGAAATCCGTTGAACAATATTTGTGAGTCAGGACACTGCTCTCTTATCACAGTCGTCATCTTATGGCAAGTCCTCTTCTTCAAATGGCCATGTTCACGATGAGCAACATATACATGCTGGTTTCAGAGGATTTATATTGTGGGGATGGAAAGTGTGGACCGATGTTTGGCCCATGTCCATCAGTGCAGGGGTCAGAAAAGGTCAAGACCTAGCCAACTGCCAAATCCGCAGAGGGTTCAGTGAGTGGAATGTGATAATTCAGACACACTAGCACAGTAACTGCACTACACTGTAGCTATACAGTTCTCATGGCAGCATGTGTGCAAACCAAGGTTATTGATAATGTTTTGGTGGGAAGCCACTTGTATGAGATGTATTAAACTAACAATCCCACCTCATCCCTGCTTGTGAATATATCATACACATGAACATTATAAAAGGGGATGGCAGTACAGGGCTGCCATAATTGGAAACTAGTTGAGAGTGAGACTCCCATAGGCCAATGCTATAATTTAGGAGTCAAAATGAGTGAGATCAATAGAAATGCATGCAAATGAAATAAAGTTTTAGAGTGAGAAAGGACCAAAATGAGTGCTAGCAACTGTTCAGTGGGAATGCAGTGGGAATGCTGGGGATGATTGTTCCAATCCTTGTGGGACAGAGTACTTTATATACCAGTATTTATTGTTGTGTGAAAATTATTTGCTTGAGAATTAATGGTCTTATATTTAATTATTATTCAAGTAATGTGCAGTTCAATGTTTCCAGGTTAGCATGCCTGACAGTGACGGGGCATATACTGCACATTACTTGAATATGAGATCATTCTGAGGCAAATAATTTTCATTCAACAATAGATATATAATACACTCATAAAAGAATCCCACAAGGATTGCAACAATCACCCCTCAGCATTCCCACTGATTCCCACTGATCAGTTTGGTAATACAGGCTATCCCCTGTAAGTATGCATTTCAGTTAATTGAAACAGGTTTGTTTAGTATTTGTTTGTTCATGTGTTTGCTTGTTTTGGTGATCATGGAAATTTGACAGAACTCCACAGTAACATACCCAGTTTCATGTTGATTGTGAAGTTAAGGCAATTTAGATGATTTTGATCATTTACATGTGAATGCATATGCTGGAAGCTTAATAAGAATTATAGTGAGCTGCATGGTTTCTTTATTGTCCTAGAAGCTGCCTCTAAAAACCCACTTCTTACATATAGACATACAAATATCAGGATACTCTTTTGCTCAGGCGTATAACTTAAGCTTAACAGTTGGGCTGTGGGTGTGTCATTCATGGTGCAGCAACTGATCTCTTACAAGATCAGTGATGCAGCTTGCTTGGAGCATACATAGCCCAAAAAAGCTGTATGGTGTCTTCAAGAAAACACATTGAAACAGCATCCATATCCATGATTAATGGTAGTGCAACGATCGTATGGCATGTAGGCCTACACAGCAATAACACTGCTTTGGCAGTACCCTGTAGGCCTATGTTTTTGGTAAAAGATGATTTAATTCATCCGTTCAAAGAATAATGAGCGGGGTATTACGTAAACAGGAGAAATCAGAAATTCAAAAGGAATGCGCTATGGTGCAAAAGTATACTAGTGCATTAAGATAAGTACTCAATTAATGAATGAAAATTCATTAGCATTTGATGAGGACTATAAGATCACAAATGAAATTGGGATCCTTGTTCAAGCAACATAGAGACTCATACATTTGCTATGGAGAGCAATTATCTTCACATTGCCATATGAAAATCATTACTCAAAGTGAACAGAGGGGCTACATTGCATCTGCAGACATTGATAACAGGAGGAAACCCATACTTGATATTCATAATCTTTATTTTTTGACATCCTTTTTATAGCTCACTGAGCTGAAGGCTCAATTGAGTTATTGCGTGTGCTCTTTGTCCAGTGTGTGATGTGCGTCATGCGTTAATTTTGTACTTCCATTTTCTTCTTGAAAACCCCATGACTGATAGTTCACCAAACTTGGCAGGTAGCATCCATCCCGAGGGGAATAGAATCTCAATTTATGCAAACGGGCACCTTTAAAAAAGAAAAATTATTTATGAAGTTTACAGGTGGAGAGGCAGTCCTATACATTGATCCAAGTGTTTTCAATTTCTTTAAAGTTTTTTTTTTTGTGTGTGTGTGTGTGTGTGTGTGTTTTGCGTTTGTGTTAAAGGGGATGGCTAGTAACTGATCAGTGGGAATCAGTGGGAATGCTGAAGGATGATTGTTCCAATCCTTGTGGGATTCATTTAAGAGTACATTATATATCTATTCTTGTGTGAAAATTATTTGCTTCAGAATGGTCTCATATTCAAGTAATGTGCAGTTTAATGTTTCCAGGTAAGCGTCCCTGGTCAGTGACGGGGCATTAATCTGCACATTACTTGAATATGAGACCGTTCTGAAGCAAATAATTTTCACACAACAGTAGATATATAATGTACTCTTAAATGAATCCCACAAGGATTGGAACAATCATCCCTCAGCATTCCCACTGATTCCCACTGATCGGTTACTATCCATCCCCTTTAAGAATTATTTAAACGAAAAGTGCAAAGATGATGGGATGTACCCATGATTTTTTTTTTCTTTTTTTATGTCTAGAACGTCTGGTATTATTTTATAGAAAGCTGAGGTTTTTTTAAAGTCACCTTGATATGAGGTCCTCATCCTTTTCATCCAATTTAGCTATACTACCATGTAATTGATTAATTGTAAGCCCTAGGGATCTCACTAATCTGGCTGTGGTGACAGAGCAATAATGTTTGTACAGGCCTATGCCAGAATGAATGTATTTGCAAAAGTTAAGGGTCCCTTTAAGACAACCAAACTTGGTGGCACACAGAGTGTATGGTGCACACAGCAAAGTGCAGATACAGTGGGCTAATGTTACTTTGCTCTCCCCTGACCATGAGTCTGGTGAATGTTTTGGCCAAGTCTTATCAAGGTGACATTCTTTTTGACCCCTGAACTGTACAGGGGCAAAAGTTAAATACTTTCCCCACAATACAGCATACACTGGACACTCACAGAGCTACCAAGTCTCACACATTCTGTGTGAGACTCGAGCATTTTGGGTCTGTCTCACGATCTCACGCATGGCACCCATTTTTCTCACGCATCTGGTGAAGTCTGCAATTTGGGCCAAAAATAAGGAGCATAGCTCAAAGGATTAAAGTGATAGTTGCAATTGAAGGTATATTTCCCTTTTGCCTTTCAAAATTAGTAAAAAACAGTCACTAAAGTATGCACCAGATCGCATCATTAAAAGCTAATAATTTAAAAAAGCTCCCTACCATGGGAGTGGGACACCCTCCTCGTTCGCGTGCGCATGCGCGCGAGCGAGACGCCAAGTCATAAAAATCTCACTCATAAAAGTTTTTTGAACTTGGCATCTCTGCACTCATTGTGAACATACAACTTCCTGCATTGAGCAAGTATAGTGTCCAGGGCCCTTTTCATGAAACTTGTTATGAGTGCCAAATTGCAATTATAGCTGTTGTAATGAAATCCTTACATGATTGGATTGGTGCAGAACAAATTTGTCACAGAAATGTGGTAGTTAATGTCACGGATAACAAGTTTTGACTTAGGACCCCTGATTAAGAATATTGTTAACAGGTTCCATACTTTAGTTGCTAAAAATTTTTCAGTTACCCCTTTTTCCTTTAATAGCAGAGTTCTAAACTGTTTTGGCACTGTGATATTATGCCCTAAAATTGAAATCAATATTTTCTTGATTTACCCTTGACTTCAACAAACCTCAATTATAAGGCTTTACATTGTTTCATTAGGTGATCATATTCGTATCAGGTGGTCGCCAGGGGCGGATCCAGGAATTCTGTAAAGGGGGGCGTGACTAGTATTTCTGGTGCCACTTCCGGGTTTCATTGCAGTATTTTCTTTTTATTTTCTTTGTTTTTAACGAAAATTAAGGGGGGGGGGGGGGGGCATGCGCCGGTTGCGCCCCCCTCTGGATCCACCACTGGTCGCGTTACCTACTTTTCATGAATAACATGGCCTAATATACAAAGGGTTGGGTAAGCAGAGACTCCACCCTCCCGTTTTCGACTGGAGATCTCCCGCTGAAAGCCCATTTTCGCAAAATCTCCCGTTCTCCCGATTGAGATTTGATTTCTCCCGCCCTGGCTCTGTGTCTCCTGGTGGAAAGGATTTCTTACATATAGCTATCGTATGTTGAAAAAAATAAGCCTTAGATAGCACCAGAGAACATCTAAAACCCTAGGAACTTCGCGCTTCGCACACATCAACTTGGAGTCTCCCGTTTGTTAGGGGTTTCGGGCGGGAGAATCTCCAGATCAGAAGGTGCTTGGGGTTGGAGTCTCTGGGTAAGGTCAGGTCATCGAATGCAAAGTACATTGTATGCTGCTTCCGGCCACCCAAGAAAGGGTATGTGATTGCAGTCTGATTAGTAAAACTTTTTTTCTTTTTTTTTCAATGTTTTTATTGAAGAAAACACATGACATACAAACAAGAACTAAACACTACATGCATTATAATTTGATACAAAATATCAAACAAGGCCTGACATTAAAGACCTAATAAAATGGTTTGGACATTTTTTTTCTTAATGATGTAATAATATTAAATGTTAAATTCTAAGTAATTCTATGGTCGTGGTTTTTTTTTTACTGTTCTGAATTTTGTTCTACATTTGTTAACATAATGGATGCAATTTCCTCGGTTTTGGAAAACTTGCTATACTTTCACCGCATGACTTCTAAATTGTGATGACGTCTAAGAACGGAGTCGTCGATATTGATTGTCTGGTTGATAGCCAGGGAGCTAGCAAGGCTATGCTAGCGCAGCACAGCGACAGCCGGCCGGCGACTAGCGCTGGCGGGGGAGCGAGCTAGCGAGCACATAGCAGGCGCTGCACTATTGTCATTGGCTAAGCCTTTAGACAAAAGAATATTTAATGAATTGTATCAGATTTAATACTGCCAATAATACAGATTACAACTGTGGTACGCTTGGATATCCATAATTTTCAGCAAACTCGTGAAATAGGCCCCACCACTGCATGTCTGTACTATTACTACGGTGACTCGCCTGTTTAAATACTCGTGAATTCAGCCCCGCCGTGTGGCGTTCATCGGTAGGTAAGCACGGCGGTGGGGCTGCCTTCCATAGTCAATACTCGTGAATGCGGCGAAAATGACTTCCTAATATGTCCCTCGACTAATTTTACGGCCAATTTAACCATAAATACAACCCTACCTAACCCTAAACCCTAGGACCTACCCTTTGCTTGCTATAAACACACGGGTACAGTGCACGCGCACTGCGGTGGGGCCTATTTCACGATAGCCCCACCACCACTGCGTGTCTGTACTAATACTACGGCGACTCGCCTGCTTTATAGGCCTAAACCTACTCATGAATTCAGCCCCACCATGGCGTTCATCGGTAGATAAGCATGGCGGTGGGGCTTCCTTCCACAGTATGATTTGTAGCATAAAACGAAAACTACTCGACCAAAATTGACGATCATTCTTGGTATTGTTTTTCTTAGAAAATGGCGCATCTAAATTACTGATAAAAAATATTGCAGAAATTGACCATGGGAAACTGGTTAGGCCTTTTTTTTTTTTTTTTTTTGGAGCCACGACCCACCCTGTACGAACATATCTTTCTAGAGTGTAACCTGTGTACTTCTCGTATTCCAAACAGGCTTTTGCTAAACAATCAGATCACAGGTGCGGTGTGGCTAGCTGGGGCAAAATTAGCCCATAAAAGCTTTGTACGCGTGTCTTCAAGGGGACTCATCAAAAAGATTCCTTATCACGGGATGAAAACCGTTCAAATTGATATACAAAGAGAAATAACACTTAACAAAGAATAAGAAGAGAAGATGATGGAATCATAAAAAGGGAAAATGATGATTGACAGAGGATAAAAGGGGAGGAAAGATGGAAGATGAGATGAAATAAAACAATACTGTAAATAACATGGGGGGAGGAACAGTGGGAAAATATGACAAGATAGTATAAAACATAATGAGACAGAATGACATATCATAGGGATAAAGATTAACAAGGATAAAGATTAACAAGGTATAGCTCAAGGTGTATAACTCCGTGCAGACATTGCCTTACCTCAAAGATATGAAAAGAAAAATGAACTCTTGTCAGTAAGATAGAAAATTGGTGTGTTTATCTGGTTTTTTTTTTTGAACAATTCCATTAAATGGTACCATTGATGACTATTATGTACAAAAAAAAAAACAACAACTTCAGTCTCCAAATTGCTTCATCAAACTGAAATCAGAATCAACCTCAGATGAGATAGGAATGGACAAAGAAAATGATGGATAAGCTAAGACAGACAGCAAGGAAAGAAAAAGAAAGAGCTACATCCACACAAATTGGAAGCTCATCGCCCGAAAATAAAAACCAAGAACAGCTTTTCATTTACTATGATTTTTTTTTACACTGTAGACGTTCAAATTCTTGTTAACTATCAAATAATAACAAAGAATCAAGTCATTGCTATTAAATTTCAGTATCAAGAAAAATTGAAGTTGCAACAAACGGAGACGCTATAAGGAGTACAAACACACAACTTAGGAAAGCAGAATGGTGAAAGTAAAAGAAACACATGCACACACAAAAAAGTTAAGACTGATGTCAGAGAATACAGATTACGAATAAGTATAGGTCAACACGTACTGTAGGAATCTCCTCTTGTAAACAAAGCTTTCAGAAGCAATGTCTATAATGAATATTAGCCCCTCCGTCCACCTTGAATCATGATTTTTAGGTCAGCCTGAGGGTAAAAACATTAAATGTATCTCCATAACAGTTATTAGTCATTCATGAATTCCAGTACGAATTGGATTTTGGACATGACACATCTTTGCTGCATTGTTTAAACAATTGGGATCCCCATTTTGAATGCTAATGCCTTCATAATATTTGTGAATTCAGCACTCATTTTGTACCCTAGTAGTGTACAATTTGCACCATTCTCATAGTTCCAATTTATTCTCCTGTTAGTTACCCAAACCATTATTTTTTGAAATATTTAAATCATTTTTCACCAAAAGCATATTGCCCAAACAATGTTTTGATACAAGGCATATGTTTATTACAGGCCGATAATGGATATGGATGCTGTTTTCAATTTGTCTCCTTGAAGACACCATACAGTATTCTGGGACTACTAATTTCGCCACAGCAAGCCGCACTGCGCCCGTGACCTGCCTGTTCAGTGAAAGCACACTGACATATGAAAAAATGCAAAAGAGTATCCTGATATTTGGAATAGAGTAACATCACAAGTGGTTTAATTTAACCAGGTTTAAAAAGGACCATGCAATTACTGGGAATTGAAGTTATATTTGCGACAGGACAATAGCAAAACCATGTTTATCTCTATGTAAAATATCAAAATTAAAATTGCCTTTATCTTCACAGTTATCCTTAAATTGGGTATGATTATGTAGTTCTGTCAAATATCCATGAACACAGGCCATCTCCAAAAACAAGCCCACAAAAAATAAACACGTTTCAGTTGTGTTTCATGACATGTATAAATTTCCATGATCGCCATGATCACCAAAACAAGCAAACACATGAACTAACAAATACTAAACAAACCTGTTTCAATTAACTGAAATGCATACTTACAGGGGATGGCTACTCTTACCAAACTGATCAGTGGGAATCAGTGGGAATGCTGAGGGGTGATTGTTGCAATCCTTGATCATCCCCCAGCATTCCCACTGATTCCCACTGAACAGTTACTAGCCATCCCCTTTAATGTTCAAGTGTATGATACAGAACTGTATATCCACAAGCAGGGATGAGGTGGGATTGTTAGTTTAATATATTTTTTCATACAAGTGGCTTTGTCCCACCAAAACATTGTCTATGGCCTTGGTTTGCAGACACACTGCAATGAGAACTGTACAGCTACAATGTAGTGCAGGCACTGTGCTAGTGTGTCTGAATTATCACATTCCACTCACTGAACCCTCTGTGGATTTGGCAGTTGGCTAGGTCTTGACCTTTTCTGACCCCTGCACTGATGGACATAGGCCAGACATCGTTCCACACTTTCTATCCCCACAATATAAATCCTCTGAAACCAGCATGTATATGTTGCTCATCGTGAACATGGCCATCTGAAGAAGAGCACTCGCCATAAGATGACGACTGTGATAAGAGAGCGGTGTCCTGACTCACAAATATTGCTAAACAGATGTCATAGTAGTTTGTACAACTGTAAGTCTATCCCATATTCTCTTGTAAACTGTTCACTTCACAGGATGTGGCCAGTGGTGCACTGGATGGCGATCATGCAATGATTAGGCGCTGTGCATAAACATTTTGATTGAGTGTCCAGAACTATATCCTTTTTTGAGTTGTGAGCATTTGACTTACTTGTGTTTGTCAATGACGTTATTTGGACTGTACGTATTAAATGTTTGTGCGATACCTGGTACTGGCCCTATAACTTTATATAGCTTTCTTCTGATCAATATGCATGCGGGAATGTTGTTGCAAAATATTACATTGATTGTGTACCGGTAGTTACAGTTCTTGCTTTACCATGATTACACGTAAATTGCATTAAATGATAATGTTCCACTTCATGTGCATGCTGTGTAGTGTGCAAAATATTCAAACTTGTTACGCATAATGCAAAGCCTAGCACATACAAACTTTGCATGTGCAAGGCCATGTATGGCTAATTACTGTATGTAAGTATGTTCACACACTCACACACACACCACAAGCAGGGCTATCTATCAATAGCCGAATACAATCCAGTTCTCAGGTGCGATATAGAAAATATAGGAGAAGCATAGGCCTAAAGGCTGCGTTTATCATCTTTCCGCGAATTACAAAAAGGCTTTCCATGCATGCCCACTATCAAAAGTCGTTTCCAAAGCCCTGTGATAAACGTCTTCCAGAAAAGTTGTGTTTATTAATTCAGAGCAAATAGTATACATAGCTAGGCTAAGAGGGTGTATACTCTCGCGATTTCACACAAAAATGTATGTAGTACGCCATGGGGCCTCACATGGAGCCCAACGGCAGCCATTTTAATAATGAAACCGCAAGCTTCATAACATGTGAGCCTATGGAGGGAATCCTACCTTCCTTTCATTTTCTTCATTTTAAGGAGACACATCACAGCGGTAAAACTGCGTATCAGGCTTCAAAATATCAGCAGAAGTATATTTTCTGTTGATACATTTAAAAAAATTTGAAGTAATGTCACTACTTTTCAATCTGTAGTGCATCAAAGTTTGTGTTTGAGCTGAGAAACGCCATCTATCTCTTTCTCTCTTGTTTTCATTGTCTTTTACGGGCAATTCCATAATTACAAACGTACATTTCGTACACTTTAAAAAGCTCTAACAACTAGACTTGATTTCATTCACAAGATTTGATACTTTTAATTTCTAACATCCATCTCGAAGGTAAAGTGATCACAAAATTATATTCAATATGAGCAATACTTTGACCTTGATATGATGAAATTAGGGCCGTTACAGACGTACTCGCATGAGTTGAAATTTCTGACAATGGAATGTAAAGTGGAAAACTCTGTGAATTGTGGGGTACTTTCCAGCAAATTCATTCTTTTCATTTTCAATTAGATGTTAAACAACCCAAAAGTGCAGAAAGTAAGATTTTTTTTTTTTTTTTTTTTTAAATTGGCAATTAATTGCACCCTTTTTGTGTTACGGACGTACAGTATTTTACAGACATACAAAATTTCCATTACAGACGTACGTTTTGAAATCGTTATTAATTTTATTATTTTGATGGATTTATTTTAAGATCCCTTTACCAGAATTCAGTGACTTCTCATGCTGTAGGGTCTTAATCTTGATAATTTGAGATGACAATCACATTTTTTTAAATGAAATCTGCAAAAACCTTCCCCAAATCATCACCTTGCATACAGTTCATGCTTCACTGAGCAACAGGATGATTACATTATCCAAAGAAATATCCTTTCATGGTAAATTAGCTTGTCAGTTGGTCATGTTGTAGCCTATTTCATTTTGACAAACACATTATTGTCTAGAATATTAATTTGTAGAAAAGAAATTAATTCAATATTGGAATCAGATTTAATTAATGCCACCATATAACTATCTAGGGATCCATTGCTCATGTATGCAGTACACACAAAGCAGTGCAGAAATGGTTTGTGCCACACATGAAAAATTGATGGAGTAGGCCTACTATATTTTGCAAGCATTTCAAACAAAATCCTTTCAAACATATCTCAGTTGTAGAGTCTATACCTGATCAAAGATTTGAAATAAATAAAAAAATAGATACATTTGTACATAAAAACAAATTTACAGCAAACTATCATGATCACCAGAATAATAATCTTAATGTGGATTTTGAAAATGTGGATTTTGAAAACACATCATGGTGTCCCTTGCTCTATGAATTGTGAGTATTTCAAAAATCTTCTATTTCTCAGCATGTTAAAAACAAAATTATACTGGTTTGTATGGTTAAAATTGAAGTAATAATTTCACTTTCTGGGGGGTATTAAAAATAGTGTAACATGGAATGATTGAGATATTAATGGATGAAGGACATAATTTACAGAGCAAAGAGTTTGAATGCGAGTCCCAGACTCCAGCTACATGTAAACTGACCACGATTGCCATCAACTGTTTGTAGTGTGATTTTTCTGGCAGTGTTTTTTTGTTT
Source organism: Diadema setosum (assembly GCA_033980235.1). Lineage (NCBI taxonomy): Eukaryota > Metazoa > Echinodermata > Echinoidea > Diadematoida > Diadematidae > Diadema > Diadema setosum. Next base: position 43,329,265 of record CM067060.1, read on the forward strand.
TTTGTTTTTGTTTTTTGTTTTGTTTTGTTTTTAAGGAAAATATTTGATCTGGTGATCTGGTGACCACTTGCAGGATGCTTGACATTGATCCTGAGATTCCTGCCCTTAGTGCCCCTATTTAAAGAACCTCACCAGGAAATGTTTCCATGTGATATTCATCTAAAACACTAAATCCCCAACATTCACATCAAGTTTATCATTCACTGACGTGTCATCTTCAGGTTTCTCATCTAGACTGACAATGGAATCATAGTTCTTAAACCTGTCTAATTGGACTTTCCTGTATTCTAAAGCATTCAATGGTACTTATATACTAGTAGGCCTAATGACTGTGTGAGCATTTGGTACAGGTACAGCTATTTGCAAATAGGGGTGCCTTTGAATCCAACTTCTCTCTCAGTTGATATCATTTCCTTTAGTAATCACATCTTTTGTGGGATTCTTAGTATTTCTACCTCATAGGTTGTTTGTGGGGTTGATGTAGCTGCCCGCCCATTTTACACATATGTCATGTATCTCCAAACTGCTTTTTTTTTTTTTTTTTTTACAGTACTCATTATCTTGTCCATCCACTGAGAACACACTTTCGTTGTACACCCTTACCATGACAAAAAGCCACTTTATCATTATCTGCATTGATAGTTTCCTTGGAACTACTTTTGTATCAAGGAAGACTTGGCTTGTACTGGGTATGGGTACATCTGAAACCACATGGATTGTTGGTAGTTAAAGGTATTTTTTGTTTGATCCTAATCAAGATATGTTCCATAATTATATAGATCTACATGTATAGATGTTTTGCTTGTGTTGTATAGCTCATCTGACACAGTAACAATGCTCTTTGTTTTACTCTCTGTCTCCTGATACACCGTGGCCAAAAGATGAGAGATCTATGCAATTTAGCATTTCCATATACTTTAGGTCTTTCTCGGAAATTTTGAATATGTGTGCAATGCGATTTACAAAACAACAAACAAACAAACAAAACAAACAAACAAACAAACACTGCTAATTAGTTTGATTAACAAGTATTCCAACTTAATCGTAGTTATCAAGATGTTCCATGCTACCTTTCAATTAAATCACAAATAAACATCAGAAAATAAAATCAACAAATCAATCCTCATGAAATTGTAAAGGTCACATACAGTCACACTATATGTGTCTGTTACAGATGTACACTTTTTAACAATAATTGACTACTTAATTATTACAGAGCAGAAGTTTCTTTATGAGTGTTTCGGAAGAGGGTTATGACCTTGCTTTGCATTTAATTAGTGTGTTCTTCTGTACTGAGTGCTTAATTTGTAAAACTTAAAAAAAAACCATGTTTTTTTTTTTTGTTATGGACATACATGGCCCAATGGGCTAAAATCAATGATTAGTACAGAGTAATTACACAGGTAAAATTGATTGTCACTGACAAATGTTTGTTCACTTTTCTAAACTCTTCATACACAAAACCAAGAGTGATAATTTCACATTTACTGAAGGAAAATATGATGAAAACAATTAGAATAGCCTTTTGGAGATCAAAATGCACCTAACATTTTCTCTTGTTTGAAAAGGATTTTGTGATGTATGCCAGGTTTGCTTTTTGGCAAACCTGGCAGCCATGTTCGCTTTTTGGCGAACCTGTCGGCCAGGTTCGCTTTTTGGCGAACCTGTCGGCCAGGTTAGCTTTTTGGCGAACCTGACGGCCAGGTTTGCTTTTTGGCAAACCTGGCTGCCAGGTTCGCTTTTTGGCGAACCTGGCGGCCAGGTTCGCTTTTTGGCGAACCTTGCAGCCAGGTTAGCTTTTTGGCGATCCTGGCGGCCAGGTTCGCTTTTTGGCGAACCTGACGGCCAGGTTCGCTTTTTGGCAAACTTTGCAGCCAGGTTCGCTTTTTGGCGAACCTGGCGGCCAGGTTCGCTTTTTGGCGAACCTTGCAGCCAGGTTCGCTTTGTGGCGAACCTGACGGCCAGGTTCGCTTTTTGGCGAACCTGACGGCCAGGTTCGCTTTTTGGCGAACCTGACGGCCAGGTTCGCTTTTTGGCAAACTTTGCAGCCAGGTTCGCTTTTTGGCGAACCTGGCGGCCAGGTTCGCTTTTTGGCGAACCTGGCGGCCAGGTTCGCTTTTTGGCGAACCTTGCAGCCAGGTTCGCTTTTTGGTGAACCTGGCGGCCAATTAGTGTTTGCAGTGTTTGTTAGTGTTTGCAGCCAGGTTCGCTTTTTGGCGAACCTGGCGGCCAAGTTCGCTTTTTGGCGAACCTGGCGGCCAGGTTCGCTTTTTGGCGAACCTGGCAGCCAGGTTCGCTTTTTGGCGAACCTGGCGGCCAGGTTCGCTTTTAGGCGAACCTTGCAGCCAGGTTCGCTTTTTGGTGAACCTGGCGGCCAATTAGTGTTTGCAGTGTTTGTTAGTGTTTGCAGCCAGGTTCGCTTTTTGGCGAACCTGGCGGCCAAGTTCGCTTTTTGGCGAACCTGGCGGCCATGTTCGCTTTTTGGCGAACCTTGCGGCCAGGTTCGCTTTTTGGCGAACCTGGCGGCCAGGTTAGCTTTTTGGCGAACCTTGCGGCCAGGTTTGCTTTTTGGCGAACCTGGCGGCCAGGTTCGCTTTTTGGCGAACCTTGCGGCCAGGTTCGCTTTTTGGCGAACCTTGCGGCCAGGTTCGCTTTTTGGCGAACCTGGCGGCCAGGTTCGCTTTTAGGCGAACCTTGCAGCCAGGTTCGCTTTTTGGCGAACCTTGCAGCCAGGTTCGCTTTTTGGTGAACCTGGCGGCCAATTAGTGTTTGCAGTGTTTGTTAGTGTTTGCAGCCAGGTTCGCTTTTTGGCGAACCTGGCGGCCAGGTTCGCTTTTTGGCGAACCTGGCAGCCAGGTTCGCTTTTTGGCGAACCTGGCGGCCAGGTTCGCTTTTAGGCGAACCTTGCAGCCAGGTTCGCTTTTTGGCAAACCCGGCAGTCAGGTTCGCTTTTCGGCGAACCTGGCAGGGCAGCCAGGGTTCGCTTTCTAGCGAACCTGGGAGCATCATTTTCAGTAGAAAATGCCATTTTTTGCACATTGATGGATCAATTTTTAACAAATTTTTCCCAAAATTGAGTGCTTTTTTGTAGACTGTTTCGGAAAGTCTCTTTTTATTTTGGACTGGGTTAGTAGTAGTAGTAGTAGTAGTAGTAGTAGTAGTAGTAGTAGTAGTAGTAGTAGTAGTAGTAGTAGTAGTAGTAGTAGTAGTAATTGTACAATGTAGTTGTAGTAGTAGCAGTAATAATGATAATAAATGTAATGGTAGATGTAGTAGTATCATTATCATTATTTTTGTTATTATTGATATTAATTTCATTATCATCATCACCATCTTTATAGTTATTGATAGAAGCAGTTGAAGTAGTACTGTGCTACTTTTGCTCATATTCTTGTTATTTTTTCAATAACCGGTACTATCATTTCAACAAGAACATAATAAATTGATTAAAGTGATGATTAAAATCAAATGGAAAGAAAATTCACACAACTGATTACAAGCTGAACACAACATTGCTGTGTCCTTATCATTAAATCATGTTAATCAGAGTCAAAGCCAGCTGTGCATGCGACACACTGTCAGCAGCAACCAGTGGAAAAGAGAGTGTCGGTTTCTTTTTGCAAAATGCGCTGTTTAATAGCCTTCACCAAGTTTGCTGCAGGGTTAGCGAGCGTACCATAAATTCCAATATGGTAGGGTGGTAACCAATTTACCTAGGGTGTACCAAATACATTGTAGTATCATAGTTACCCAGTTTCCCTCACCCTCGTGCATGTAAGTATCCAAGATCCTACGTTTCCCCATGTAATGGCCCCAAAGTGCATGTTATTTCGAGATGGAACCTTGTTGATATTTCTGTGGCCTACAAACTGCCATCTTCTTTCTTTTTGTGAGGCATAGTAGATTCTGGATGTTGATTGTGTGAGAGGATCAGTGTCTGTGCAGTGTATGTCATCACATTAACCTTTAATGTGCTTTGAATGCCGATTGGCATATGAAACCCTATAGTGTTGTACACACCATCCAAAGTCCCTGGTACCGAAAGGATTAAGCTCTTTTAACATCTGTGAGTTCCAAGATACACATGCAACACCAGAGAGCAGATCGCAGCTCCTTTAATAGCAGCCGTGGCCACAGGGGTGTTGAGGTATCCCACCACCGAGAGCCCTGCCCCCAAGATGAGTGCGGATGGAGTAAGGGGTGGGTGCTGACTCGTGCGTTAGCCCCCGGCTGACCTTTTAACTATGACATTGTGTTGTTTTGAATTAGGCACCACTACCACCGTGGAAGGCACCGATGGCACCACCAAACGTGAGTCTCGTCCCCCCATTCCTCCTGCTGTCTTTCAGTGTTGCACCGCCCATGCATCCTCAGTCAAAGTGTGCACCGTCTGAAGTGTCTGTTACTCTCGCATGCCCCTCTCACTCTCTCTCTCTCCTTCCCCAAAGTCTCTCCATGAAGCATTGATTATGTTATGACTTGATTTTGAGTGTGTGTGTCTATCCTAGACTCTACCTTCTGCCTTATGATCATAAAAATTCCAAGAAAAGTGCCCTACATGACTTCTTTATTGTCCTTCCTATCATGAAGCAAAACATTGCACTACCTCTACCTCATGTTGCTGTGTGCAAAAATGACCAACATTGTCAGCATCATGTCCTTGGTGTAAGAAATATTGTGTAGAACATGCTGCCATTTTCTCATTTATGATTGCCGAAGATCCCATTTTGTTTCCCCCAACAACAATGTAGTATTCCAGTGTTAGCAGAATCACCAACTCTTACTTCATAGGATAGCCAGGCATGACATTCTGTCGATTTAAATCCGATTTCAGATTTTTTTTTTCTCAAGACTACACATACTTTGCTTTTTCATGCATCAAAATCTCCTGCAAATTTTGATTGTCAACGTTTTCAACAAATCTCAATATCATCCCTGGATAGCATCTTTCCCTCTGAGCTTAGTATTCTTCAGGGTGGCTTTACAGCCTTTGGGTTTGTATGTGTGCCTCTTCTTTGTCATTTGAGGAGGAGAAAAGAGAAAAGTGTGATTGTTGTCCAGTGCTTACAACATTGGCAAGATAGATACTGTTAGGACCATAACTACACAAAGTGAACATTCCATGTAACTGTTGATGATGTATTTGGTGGCCATTTTCCAGTAAAGGAAGTCAAAGTTGACTTCAAAGAATCATAAACCCAGATGTGTACTACAAATCTTTTCTTTCTTTCTTTCTTTCTTTCTTTCCTTCCTTTGTTTTATTTTTAGGAACATCTAATAATTATTTTTGAAAAATGAAAGCTTTGAGGATTGACAAATAGATGTGATAAACCCTCCTCAACAACTTATCCCAGAAGATTACCATAAACAAATTGTCAATTCCAAGTTTCTCCTTATTGACTGATGTTGTTACACAGAGTATTATTTAAAACAACCTAACTAACAAAGTAAGACACGAGCTTAAGTGTTATTTTATATAACAATGAACTAAATATATCCTTCATCGGCGAACCTCGTATTCCTACTGACATCTGGAGTATGAAACACTTGAGTAACCACAAGACACTGCCCTAATATTAGTCATGTGCAGACAGTGATCCTTAATTTCGAAAATAAGCTAACTTCGAGGATAAGCACCAAGGTACATATTGGGTGACAAGTTTCGCATGGTCTCTTTTGTCACAAATCGGTCATTTCTTCAAGAAATGATAATTTGTCATTTCATCTGAAATTATCATTCTGTTGACGAAATTGTCATCTCGTGACAAAATGACCCATTTCATGATGAAAGAGACCATACGACACTTGGCGCCTCATACGTACGTACGAGCTCATCCTCAAAGTTACATTAGCCTATCCTCAAAGTTAAGGATAGCTGTCTGAACTTAGCTTGTATCTCACCACTCTTTAACAAATATGTCATGAATGCATAACCAACACCATCTGTGTAATGTTTACTTTCCTTTTACTTAATGCTCACTAACCATTTATGAGTTGATTATTCATGAAGTATTTATTCTCACGCCTAATACGGTAGGTAGAATATTTGGTTTTGTATGTTTAATTTCCTTTATGCACAGTTTCTGAGCAGGGTCTGCGGTAAATCTGTAATCATCCCATGCGAACAAGGGAGTTGCCGCAATTTGTGAAATGTGTTTGTGTATTTTATTTCACTGTTTTGTTAAGTACAGTGTGTTACAGCCATAAAGTCATTGTGTGTTCTTTTTTTCCCTTCTTTTTGGTCATCATCATTCATTTCTTTCATGATTTCTTTGTTTATGTGTGCTTGACATGTAGCAATGAAACACCAAGTCATTATTGCATCATGATGCTCGTGTGTAGCATGATATCTGAACTGCCATATGTTTCATCAAGACTTAATTTGAATTCATCTTTCCTTATTACCTGGACTGCCATAGACTTACAAATGAAATCAGTTTTGATCAATGAGATTAATTCTAACTCGTGACAGAACAGGCCCCAGTTCAGTAAAGATCTAGGCAGAAGTATGTCAGAAAAGAAACATTCTGCTGTATTCATGCTGCATACTGTTATTTTATTTTGTAGCTTATCATCAAGCTCTTTTCCTCAAATGTGCTAGTAATAATCAAAACATCACCTGTGCTGAAAAAAAAAAAAACCAACCCAAAAATATTGGTCTTCAAGGACGCTAAAAGGATTAAGGTACATCATCATAATTCAATTCAATTGTTTTATTTCCATCAATAAAAGGAAATACTACGACATGATGCATTTATCAATTCAACTGTTAATCAATTTGAGAAGACAGATCATTGAGTATAATACAAAAGCATATGAATGACAGCATTGAAAAAAGAACAATGCATACTTGCAGTTGTCACAAAAACAAATGAGTAAGAGCAAATATTTGTCTCCTTTTACTAGAATTCACCCAAGGGATTTTTTTTTTTTTTTTGGGGGGGGGGGGGGGTAAAACAAAAGTAATTGGTCAGTTACACTATTTTGCACTCAGCATGAGATTTGTTATTTACCATAATTTTACATTACAGGCATATTTTAGAGAAAATGTTTGTAATCTGTATTGTTCCCCCAATTCACTTAAGTGTACTTCTGCTATGTGGATGAAATTGGTGTTTGTAGGCAGGTCTAGGTGCAAAAAAAAAAAGGGGGGGGAACGAAAAGATGTTTATACATGGACAATGTTGCAATTACAGTCTTATGTGCGCTTATGACCAAAAATGTGATAAGATTTATGCATTGTGAATGTGGCTCGATATTGGAGCAACCTTGCATGCTTTCTACCATTGAAATTTGAATTGTGTTCTCGAGATGTAAAGTATTGTGTCATTATGTCCTTCTATTTTCCCCTTAAACTTATATACATTGGTCCATTGAGTGTCTTCTTGTATTGTGGCTTGAAAAATGTGTTATGAAACTTGTATAACTTGTCAGATGATGTTCAATTTTTTTGGTTGTTATGTTTTGATAGCTTTATTGCCTGCCTTGTTCAAATGAATATACTACAGGATCAACTACAAATGTATCCAAATGATACAATTACTAGGAAAATCCCCCCCCCCCCAGAAAGAAAAAATGTCCTTCGCTCAAACTATAGCAAGGTCAAGGTTATGAAGTGAATGTGGGAACCATCTCTTTACTTTAGTCAGTGGACAACCGTTTTCTACATATCTTTCTTTGTGTGTGTGTGTAATACATGCTTTGTTTTTTTTCTCATGCTTATCCCTTTCCAGGAGAAAATTCTTTCCTTTGCTGTTGGAGGACGTGTACCCGCTTCAAGAAGAACCAGTAAGCCTGGGAGGATGTGGCCTCAGCGTCACACTTCACTCTGATATTATTAGATCGTTTCTCTTAGAGCTCAAAGGGTCTAGATGTCCAACATACAAGATGTCAATAGAAGAAGGACACCTCAGGTCATAGGTCATATGAAAAAAAAATTGTCAATGTCATGCTAGCATTCAAGTTTATGGCTTCTTATTCCTAGTGTTACATTGTAGGAAAAACAGTTGTACATTTCAACATTTTAGCTGTTCCACAAATGTGTCAAAGCCAGTTACAAAACATTTTCTTCCGACTAGCACCTGGTCTTCTCTTTCCTTTTTGTCTTAACGCTTTGAAGATGACCTTGTGTGTGATTTGAGATGAAGATCTTTGAAGCTGCCCTTTTTGTGAAAACAGAAATGCTCCCAAATGAATCAATGTTTCGAGCTAACCAAATGTTTGGAAGCAGTTTTAATGATGATTCCAAGTGATTTATCACAAAGTATAAACTCTGATTGTGACACATAGCAAATTATGACAATTCTTTAGTTTTCAAGTCTTCTGTTACAATTCTTTATTTCAGACCCTTCCCTGTCTACTCTCGCCTGGTGAGACACTGCAAGGAGGTACACATGAAGCATTCAGCAAGGATGGTCTACCCTCATCAGCTGTCCAGGTGAGCTGCTTTAAAAGTCTTTGGGTGTATAATATATGGTCTCCATCTCCTGTTGCTAATTTTCTTGGTCCAGCTCTTTGAACAGCTGATTGTCCATATTTTGTTATTGTTGTTTATCGATATTTGTAATTCTTCACCCTTCAAACATACAATATTCATTTATGTATTTATAGATGTATAAAACCGTATCATTATCAATGACCATTGCTTTGGGTAGTTTCAGTGATTTCTGAGATGGGCAGTCATTGGACAATGCAGGTCCTGAGGAGTTGCAATGCCAGACTGTGGCTAGGATACATGCTTTTTTGTTCTCATCTTTATCAGTAATTTGTTGCATTTATGTTCATACAAAATTATCATTTTGCTTACGGGAGGGGTGGGGGATCCATTTCAAGTATTCCGATTAGACTATAGCTACATGTATGCCAGTTACAGACCATTCATTCTTCCTGATTTAGGGCCAGCTTTCTTTCTTCCGCCCTTTGTTCGTCCACATTGCAGATGCCAGATGCCTCTGTTCTTGAGGGATTTTTTTTTTTTTTTTTAAAGGAACTTCAATGCAGTATGTGGTATTATTAAGTTGTAGCCAAATGTGCCAGAATCATGAACTCCAGTAGGTTGCTGAGATGAGTTTGAAGGCCTGCGTTCATGCATATCCATCATTTCAGTTCTCTCGATTCAAGATACTCCAAAGCTTTATATTCAATTAATTTTAGTAGGAAATGCAGGGATACGCTTGAAAGTCACTATGATGTTTGATGTTCTCCAGTTTTACACATTTCAGAATTAATGACTTTGTGTCTCTCTTGTGCCAGGAATTACTATTCCCGCGAGGCCCTGCATGGGCCCAACGCAGTGAGGCCCTCCACTCCAGGCTCCAGTGCTGTCATGGGCGTGGTGGGACCGCCCACTCCTGTCGGTATGGCAACTCAACAAATCAACCAATCATACGGTGGTAATTTAGAGATGTCTCTTTTTTGCTAGAAGTCTACACAAGATCTCTCGGAGGCTGTGCAAGCAGCCTAGGGTGTCATTTGCATATCATACCTGTGTGATATATATATCTATATATTTCTCTCTTTTTTAAAATCTGTTTTTCTGATCTCACAGTGAAGTTGTGTGAATGTGTTAACATTGTTTGTTAGTAGATTCTTTGTGCAAATATTTCATATCTCACTGCAAAGAAAAAAAAAAACAGTGAAAAAATTGTGCACCTGGGTTACTTTTGCTTCTGTTCTAAATTGTCGGTATGATTGGTTGTCCTCTTGTTTTGGAGAAATTGGAAATTGAAATTGATGTTTGGCAGTGCATGGATAGTATTTTCTTTTGCTTATTGCGTTTGCATGCCTCCTACTTTTGAATGATGTTATACAATGACACACAGGTTATGACATCATTCATTTGTGGTTTCTTTTTCATTGCGCATGTTTGATGTTTAATATGCCAGCCTCTTGTAATTGCATGATTTCCTCAACGACACTGATATTGCATGACCACCCGACACTTGAGATAATGATTAATGATCCCAAATTCATATTTCCGGTTCCACTATATACACTAAGCTTTGCAAGTATATGTTGACGGTTGTTGTAGTTTTGATTTTGTTTTATATTTTTTGTTTTATTTATGCATTTGTTTTTGGTAATGCTTTCAATTATTGACATATTTTGTGTTGTCATTTTTTCCCTTTTGAGTTGTGGAACAGAGCTCTGCATAGTTTAAGTACAACGTACTCAGGAAAAACAAACCAAATCATATCAACAGAGGGTAGATAAGTGTGTGAAGAGGGTAGTTAAATGTGTTAAAAAAAAGAAGAAGTATGGGTGGGATTAATGTAATTTCATAATGTGCTTTTTGTTGTCATTTTGTGTGAAAACTGTAATATCGTGCCAATTGTTTATTATCCAATAAAGGAAGTGTTTTAAAGAAAAAGAGACGAAATCATGGATGGGAAATGCAGTTTTATGAGGAAATTGTAAGGCTTCATAGAATATGCTACCAGTGACAGTATGCAGAGCTCTGGAAATTTCCACGGGTATTAAAGAGTTTTTTGTTGTTTTGAGTTAGTTTGAACACCTCATCCTCCTCCGACACAGGCTACGCCATGCAGGGGGACATGTACGGCGGAGCCGTGCCCCACGGCGGCCCCCATGGCTCCCCCTACAACCAGGGCATGCACTCCTACCAGCCCGGCATGCTCCCACCCATGGGCCAGCCGTACCCCCCTTCATCCGTCATGCACCCCCCTCCCGCTCCCCACATGGGCGTGGTCCCCCCTCATCAGCAGCAGCCGGGTGAGTGTGTGCGCACCAATGCATGGTGGAGGGCACATTCTGAACCCTGGGGGTGAGGGGTCACCACTAACTTCCTGTTTCATCTTTAATTCACACATTCACTTGAATGCAATCTTCATTTTTCCCCCTAACATTTCAACAGAAAAGAGTCCAAGGTTTATAGGTTGGTGTGTGTGTGTGTGTGTGTGTTCACACACATGTGGATGAAACTGTGTGATTTTGGCACAGTTCAACTTTAGCACCTGCATCTTCATACCTTTAACAGAGCTGCCAACTAGTACTGATTTTCAATAATTTCTACTGAAATTTGAGAAGAATACTGAAGGTAACAAGCAAATTACTGATTTTAGAAATCACTGTCTGTTATATATTACATCACACTCCTAAGGATTACAGCTTTTCACTCAAAGAAGGTGCAAATTACTGATTTTCAGCCATCAAAGTACTGACAGGCATTTACAAAAGTTGGTAACTCTGCTTTAAATGTTAAATCTCTGAAAAGTGATAAACTGTGTGTGAGGGGCAGCTTTTGCACCAACGATAGATATATTTTCTTCTCTTTAATCTGTCATTTTGTCTTCAAAGGAAAAAACCCCCCCAAGGTACTTAAACAGTTTTATCAAATCAGATAAAGCAGAGGAGATCAGGGGCACTTTGTGCAGTTGATGGGAAAATTTCTGTGACTAATGCATATTCATCATAGCTTGGACATTATTAGTAAATTCTCTTGTATGGGCAGTTCATCAGTGTAGCTATTAAAGTAACAGATGCTTTGCTTTGATTTCTTGCTTTCTTTATCCGGGAGAGTGATAGAATTTAAACCATACAAAGTTAATAAAGGAGTGTTTTCAGGATGTCCATTTCAACCTCTGAACATTCTGTTAAAGAATTATGTGATTTGACTCCAGTATTTGGGTTTGTCTGTTTGGCTGTTTTTCTTTGTTTGATATGAAGTATCCTTTCACTTTCAGGCTAAATGATGCAAACTTATCATCAAACCTACTTTGAAAAGATGTTTAGTTTTTAGTTTTCATTTACAGCTTTGTTGCAATCATTATTTGTTCATACAAATAGGTTTATACACGTATGATTATGTTCTAATTTAATTCATATATTAAATATTTACTTTATAATGCTTTTTTAGTCACACACACACACCCACACAAACACACACATGCACAGGCAAAATATATAAAAATCCCAAATATTTTTCTGTTTGAGGCAGAGTACTTTTTAGTATTTATCACTGAGACAACTTTCCATTATTTGATTTATTTTTATTTTTGTATGTATTTTATATATGAATTTAAATTGATAAGAGGCAAGTGGTTCAGGTTCAGCAATTAGGAGCCTGCTTGTGCAATGAGCCCAGTTGTTCAATTCTGTTGTATCATTGGCACAATCACTAAAATTGTCTATATCCAGCTGCATTCTTTTACCTCAGTGACTCAGTTTAATGAAAGTAATTTCTGTGAGATATAGAGGGATATCTTACTCTGGAAAGAATGCAGATGATCACTTGTGTTGTCAAGAAAGTAATTTGAGCCTTCTCTCAAGACGTACTTGATAGTCCCAAATATTCACTTTTGTGTTTTTATTTTATTTATGTATCTGCTTACCAGAGAAATAAGGAATATCCTGAAGGACAAACTCTTTAAAAATTCATGATTAGTTTAGTAGGATATTGGTACATACTCCCACAAGCTCTGTTAGTGTACTGGATATGCTTGTTATTTTCCTAAAACTTTGTAACATACAGTGGAGTGATGCACTGGCCACTCGTATAACTCTGCTGGCAAAGTTGTTGTTCCACTCTGCCCTGTGCAATATGACCTCTTGTGGCAAAATGGTGGCTTTGTGTAGAGCAACTAATTTACAGACTTATACTGTATATTAAATGCTTAGGCAGTATTTTTCTGTGATGTTAGTTTTATGTGTGCATATGTGCATTTTTTTTTTCTCAAAATGCGAATCTTAAGCTGTGACTGCAGTTCTAATAAATGTGTTTCTTGTATTGTCCAATATTAAGAGGCTGCTTTATTATTTTTTTTTTTGTTCTTTTTTGGTAAAGCTCCCCTGCAACTAGGTTTTGGTTGTGAAGTAGGGTTCATAGACAGCAACTAACTCATTTTAACACAGCTAAAATGCTCATGTTGTATCCACATTTACTATGAGGCATAATTCCAACTTCATATTTGCCTTTAACTTCATCTGTTATTGTATATCTTTTTTTTTTCTTCTTCTTACAAGTTCCTAACATGCTGTAGTGAATGACCTGGAAAATCGAGAGTTAGAGGGGCTTAACCTTAAAAGAGTTTCACATCCATTCAGGCAATTTTTGCATATACTTGCGCTTCACAGACCCAAAAGATCTGATAATATGTATTTCACTTATACGTATCACAGTCACTGTGTCACAGTAAAATAAAAACTCTGATCAAAAACTTGAAGAATGCATAATTTAAAAAGGTGTATTGTATTCTTCTACAGTTAGCATGCTCTTGCAGTAAGCCCTGCAGCAACAAAAATGTTCTTCAGTCAATTCAGAGCCTGAAAGACGCTTGATATATGAGATGGAAATTTAGTATTTTGTATGATAATTTGAAGCTACATATGAAAAGTCTAATGCTGTCATTTGATATACACTGCTATCCCTTGTGCAGTCCCAAAATGACTGAAACTTTGTTTTGTTGTGTGTAGAATATTTTTTTCAAGTAATATGTTGCTCCATGTTTCTCCCAAACAACGGTGATCCTAATAAGAATTATTGTGCATTGCTTTTTTTTTTTCTTTTTAATCACACGGATGTTGTTTCCACCGTCGCCCCCCCCCACTTGTTCTGCTGCATCGTTGACTTATGTTTGTTGATGTCACTGTTGTTGTTGTTTATGTCAGGCATGATGCAAGGTCCGTACAGCATGGCTAGGGGGCAGGCAATGAGTCCGCATGCTGGGGCCCACAGCCCTGCCTATAGTCAAGGTGAGACGTCCAAGCCTTTTCATTTTTGCCGCCGGGTACGGCTTTCTAAAAGGTCCTGGCGGAGAGAGAACCACTTCTATCTTTTTTTTTCTTTTTTTTTTCTGTTGTTCTGTTTAATTTTTTTTTTTTTTTTAGACTTTGTTCCAAGTCGGAAAGCTGAAACTTTGTAGAATGTGCAGAAAATGGGATAATGGGGCAGAGCAGCAATGCAGACCAAATGAAGCTGTAAAACCAGATATATTTGCAGCATTAAACTTTCGCAAATTGAAGCCAACTGCCCCTATTGCGGCATAAAAATTTCAGCATATTACCACAGGAACTCAATTCATTGTGTAGACAAAATACATTTTCGCATTCACTTAACTTTTGCCAATCTTGGCTCTTCAGAGAATTCGCGAAAGTTTCATGCAGGTGAAACTTGGTGGTTTTACAGTATAGTTTATGTATAGTTGCAATGAAAGAGGTATTGTGCTTTTATCGCTGTAAATTGATAGACTTAAGATGATCCTTTCACAGAGTTTCATATCTATTTTTTTGATCTCCAGAAGCTTCTCAAGCCATCTTTCATATGTCCCTCCTTTTTTTTCCCCCACTCCTTCAGCTCGCCAATATTTAATGCATAGATAATGAACTGTGATGAAATTTGCAGTATTGGTCTTTTTTTATATAGTCCTGAAATGTTCCTGAAATGTTCTTCTTCTTAGATGCAACCGTCTTTGAATACCATCAAAAGCAGAATTGAAGAAGACATGAAAGTAATATCATGTTATACATTATATATATATATATATATATATATATATATATATATATATATATATATATATATATATATATATATGTAAATAATATGATATTATATGATATGATATGTAATTATATAATATATGAAATATACAGGGTACCTGCCGTGAAGGAAAAACAGGAATTTCATGAATTGATGATTCAATGATAAGAAAAAAAAAAAAGAGAAGGTTACGTGAACATTACCGACTCTATCATTTGAAGTAGTTCAGAACAGCACTAAGTAAGAGAAATGTCATCGCTGATGTTATCTCAAGCTGTGGAGTGCCAAAAAAGTTGAAACAAGGGCAGAACTCTCCCCCCACCTTTTTCCTTCTGCCCTCATTCAAGCTGCCCCACGGGTTCAAGTTCATTGATCTGTGATTGGGTGTGGGTGTCCTATCCTCGGCTGTTACTTTCTTGATTTTTGCATATCAGTTGATACATTTAAAGAAATTGACTCAGTCTTCAACATATTTCTCTAATTTACTTGAATTGTTTGTACCTACCTCTCTTTTTTCCCTTCATATTGGGTCCAGACCCGGTCCTTTGTTTGAAAATCAGCGTCATGAGAAACTGTCATAAGATTTTTGACTGACTATGATATCATAGACTTGACAGACTGGGTTTTACACAAGGTTACTGCAGTTTGAAGTTCACACTAGTATTCATGTGGTGTTAGACCGTGGGACTTGTCAAAATTTTGCTGTTTGTCGCATTTGCCAGACCTCAAAGCTGTTACTGCAGCTTTGAGTGCAATGCCCTCTGTGCATTATGGCCAATTAATTTGCATGTAAGTGCATTGTGAAGGAAATTTGATTGTCTATTTGTCTGTTTTAAAAATTATTGCCCCCCTTGATGAGCTTCGAAGACTTGTATTGGCTTGAATGTATGATCTGCTGTGGAATTTGACTTGTGTGTTGCACAATTTCTGTGTCTGCCAAAAGAAAAAAAAAATGTACAAAACACTGTGTCGGTCACACTTTGTCTTCTTATTCTGTATTAGGAAAAATTCCAGCAGACATCTTTTTCTTTTATCTTGTAGAATATTATCACCTGGTATATATATATTTTTAGATGGGGATAGAGGCACACCGTACATGTATGTTTGCTAGTGTCTGCATTGCGCACCCAACTTGCACTCTATACACAAAGCTTTACCACAGAGCTTATAATCCTGCAGAGTCAATGTCTGAAATGTATTTGTTGTAGTGTTGTGGACTTTATCAACCCTAAAAGGGTGAAACCTGCTTCACATCCATCTTGACCCCACGGGAGACTGGCTAGTGCAGCTGAATATGGGCTATCCAGCCATCTTCTCAGATGGAAAAGTGAAGCAGACAAACAAATGAACAAACACCTTGCATTTGAAAATCTAGTGGTGGCACCATAGTGTAAATCTTCCTTAGCAGCAGTGAAAAGAAGTGAAATTTGATGTAAGCTTTCCTTTCGTCCAGAGAGCTAGCAACAGAAATAACTAATATGAGGCTTCATTATCCCAGAGAAATCTTCTGGTAAGATTCGACAGTGTTAAGGCGATAATAGACCATGTAACTGTAGTAAGTTACAATGCCATACAATTTTGATGAAGGCTATGGGGGGGGGGGGGTCAAGTGTTGCAGTGGCCAATTTATCTGCTTTTATGTTGGTTTACTCAAATTTTCTTTACATGGAGCACATGAAATTGTGCATCAAAATCCTACAAGAACTAAGCAATCACTTTGATACTTTTCACTTGTAGAATTCGCTTGATGAGTGTGCCAAGTTTCATGAAAGACAGATTCCAGTAATTTCTTGTAGCAGTTGCTATGGTGATTTAAATCCCTTTTGTTGTGTGTACACATAAAAAGAGAGTGAGTCATTGCTATTCAAAAGACCCTGAAATTCAGAGCCCTTTTTTAAAAGTAGAAATGTCACAGCTTTGATTTTCTGCCACTGTTTGAATTGATTCATATCATCCCATTTTGATGATTTATGAGCTATACATGATATCAAAGCTAAAATCCTATTCTTTAAAAGTTGTCCAAACTTTACACACATCAAAAAAGGTGTATCTGATGACATTCTACTGTTTTGAGATGTAAGGTCGCATCAATATAGATATGAAGTTGTACAGCATGTACTACCATAAACATTTAAGAACAAGAGATGTCAAATATGTACGTGTTCAAATGTCTCACTGAGGGCTCATTTCATTGAGAATTTTACCATTATTGCAAGATATGATAATTTCAGTAGTAGCAGCTGCATCACTTTCAGGTGATCGGTTGTCACCCAGCTACCATTGATATAAGCTGCAATCATTACTAGAATGGCAACTTCTTGCAGCAACAGCTTATCGAGAAGCAGGATTACCATGACACTTGTCATTACAGCAAAAGTGGCTACCATAGCAATTTTCTGTGAAATAGGACCTAAATGTTGTCTGTAAAGGTCTGTTCCTTTTCAGATTGTGTCTTTTCCCAACATTCCTTTGACATGTTACATCATAACATTAATATACTTAAAAAACAAACAAGCCCTAACTTATGATGTTGTTGGGATGGGGTGTGTCTGTTCTTCCATCAGGTGGAGTACCCCAGGGACAGCAGAGCATACCCGCACAGTACCCTCCCTTGGCCCCACCCCAGCCCATGTTCGTTCCTGCCCCGCCCAAGACACAGCGGCTGCTGCACTCCGAGGCATACATCAAGTGAGGTTTCATTCTTTTCTTTTCTTTCTTTCTTCCCATCTGAAAGAGCAAGGTAAACCTCAAAGTGTGACTATGCTGACTTTCTCCTTGCTTTATTCATTTGCGAACTTTAAACTTGTGTTGAGTTTATGTTCATTTTAAAGTCACTCGTACATGAACCACATGAAAAGCATAAAATTATTCAAACTTAACAGTCGACAGTGTGAACCATCAGAGTGAGACCATTAGGGATGAAGGCAAATGAAGGGTGGGATATACACCATCATGTGTTGTCATGACAACAATTATGATGGAGCATAGCTCAGAGTGAAGTGCTAGAATTGCTGCTTATTTTTTCTTACTGATATGAGACAGCACCTCTTGTAAGCCTCTTGTTATTTTCCTCCGATGTTACACTCATTTGCATATCACTTGCATATTGAGAAGTTTATGTTACCTTGAAGGAGGACAAAAACGGTCGGTGAATTTTCAACTTGTGTCTTTTTTCTTTTCTGATCAAGATTGCTTTAAAAATGCAAGGAATTAATCATGATGAAAGGACTCCCGAGGTAAACTCTAAGGGTACGGTCACATATTAAACTGTGATTCATGTTTAAAAGCTTTAGCATGATTCTATATTCCTGTAGAATGATACAGAATTTCCTCCTCACTATTTCTTCTCCCAGGTACATCGAGGGCCTGAACAGCAGGTCGGAAACCATCAGCGATTGGAAGCAGAACCTGACTGCTGCCAAGGAGACAGTCGCCATGACAGAGCAGCAGAAATCCCGCCTGCCCCGCCACTGGTTCGCCCAGGGCGTGCTGGCAGAAGAGGGCGACATTGTGGACGCCCTGTGGAAGATGCGGGACATCATGCTGAACGACTCGCTCATGATGCCACAGGCTTTCCAGTTGTAAGTGTGAGGAGTTCAACTTTGGAAGTACAAGCTGTACCTTACTAATTCATGTGCATGTGTGTGTGTGTGTCTGTGTGGGTGACATTTAGAAAATACAGATTGACGTAGGTCGGAGTCGTGACCTGATACTTGCAGTCCAGGAACTTTAAGTCGTTGGGAAATTTTCAAACACCAGTCGGTTTGTGAGACATCTCACATGTGACTTTATGGCATTCAAATTTATGTATGAAGCCCTTTAGTTTGATCTGCTTAAATCTGCTGATGATGCTTCTTTCATTTCACTGCAGTTGTCAAAAAAAAAAGAAGGTAATGTCCTATTTAGATGCTTCCTGTTTATTTGTTGTGCTGTGAGAAATGTAATGGTTTACAGATATTCAGTTATGTAGTTGTGTAATCAGGAAATAGAAAATATCTGTTTCCAGATATTCATTTGTATAGCTTGATAATCAGGAGACAGAAAATATCTGTTTGGATATGAAACAAGATGGTGAGATGATGAAAGTGATGTATGTATTCACTTGAGACCATTTATCTGGTTTTGTGTATTGAGCTTCCAAAAGTGTAACTTCACGAATTTCTTCCTCCCCCCCCCCCCACCCATAAATCATAAATTTCTTAATTGTATTTTTTGTGAGGCAGTGATGCAGAATAGCACAATTTTACCCACTGAAATATGCTACTCATTTTTTGTGTGTTATTTTGTACACCAAACTTACTTTATTTTTTTTCTTTCTTTCTTCTTGGGAGGAGGGGAAAAGCTTCATATGACATCATGAAAGTAAAGCCCTAATTAGCTGTAGCTATCCATGCGCAAAAATATGAATGATACAGAAACTTGATTTAACACTCAAAAGAGATGTCTTTTTATTCATGTTCTGTATCAGGTATTGTTTCCAAACCAATTGAAAATTATCCTGATGTTCTGATGAAGCACATCCAAATTGAATTTAGCCAGCTTTCACTCTTCTCTTTCTCCTCTTTCATTTTCTTTATGTGTGTACAAATAATTGAACATATTAATGTGTTCATATGCAGTCGAGTGTTGCACATGATGTAGTTGTCATGAAAGCATGTTCAGTTAACCCGTTGAGGACGAGTCCCGAGTATACTCGGGCAAGCGACTATCGGAAATGCGTGTCGTAGCAAAATCACCCCGTCCTCAACGGGTTAATAGAGGCATTAGTTGATATTCAAATGCAGCAAAGTGCGTGCACTGTTTCACTGTACTTTTTAGTGAGTATGAAGTCAACTGCCATGTCCTCAAGATGAGAAAATATAGGACTCTCACTTACTCAACATTCTGCGTTGACAATGAGGTGATAGAAATCGAAAGCTTTATGTTGAATGTTTTGTTTTTCTCTCTGTCAGCCAAACTCCAGACACGAGTGCACAGCCTGCACTTTGATGACAGGCGACGTTCTGGACGTACAAGGAAGAGATGTCAGCACCTCCTTCTAAAGTGCAACATTCAAACTGCACCCCTGCCTCGATTGTCCTGTCATGCGCTTTCAAAGCTTGAATGTCAGTCGCTTCTGCGCAAGTTTATGGAACTATTCAATGCTGGGGAGTGGAAGAGTGAACACAATGTTACCAATTCTCTCAGATTCTCCAAGAGGCTCCCAGAAACCTTTCATATCTTTTCACGTCCTGACAAGAAAATATAAAAAGCTCCCCCAATGTGGGATTTGCTTGTGCCCATTGTGGTGCTTGTGGAACAGAAGTATCTCCCTGCTTGCCTTATGGAACCTTTGTGGTTTTTAATGTCTAAATGTTGTTGACAGCCTTCTCTATACAATCACTATTCATCTCAAAATGAATGATGAAATCTGCCGCATTTACTGTTGCACAGTGTGATACGTAAAGTGGCGTGAAGTGATGAATCGAGAAAATTTTGTTACAGTTTGATACAATGTAACTAAGTTTTTATGATTTATGTGATTAAAATGCTCATAAGTATTGAACATTCCACTCAGAAAATATGCGTGATATGTAATGGGAAGTACAAATATGTGACTGCCCTGAATATTAATTGTGCTGAAAATACAAATCAGTTCCTAGATAGGAGTGATATATACCATTCTGTAACCTTTGTTGAATTTATGTTGATATTACAGTAATCTATGTTGATACATGATTAGATATCTGGTACTCATCTTTATAAAAAGAAAGATGAATACCTCTCCTACAATACAGTTAAACCTGTGTCACAACTGACCTGTCAATGACAGTCAACTACATACAATGGTGAACAAAATTGCAAGCTCAGGCCACGCTGTCCATAGTGGCCACCTTTACTTGGCCACATTGTGTTTCCCTGTGATAAAGCCTTGATAGGTAGATAAGATTTGACTTTATTTAATCCAGAGTGGTAGTCTTTCTACCTGTTTCCATGTCATTTTCGGAAGAGATGTGTGGTTTGTGATTCTCAGTCCCTCGGTAGACAAAACGAAACCAAAAGCAATAGGAATATGGTTGTTAAGAACTTCCCTGCTCACGTGTGCGCCAACTCAGTGAGAGAGACTTCTTAATGGTGATATCACTTTGTACGCTACAGTTTAAAAAAACAAACAAACATGGTTATATGAAGTTTCATCACATATCGACCAAATTTGTTTTGTTCAAATTCATTTTTCTGTCATTTCAAGCTGAAACACTGTACTGCGTAATGAGGTAATTTGTAGGAAATATGATAGCTTGTACTGTTGTTGTGTTGCTGTTACAGAGTATGAATGGATGATACAAATACATGACTGTGATCATGACAACACAAGTCAAGGCATGTTGTGACAAAAGATAAATTTTGCTCTTCCTTTGAGAAATTTACTGCAATTCCTATCCGGGTTGCACTTTTTTTTCTGTCTTTCTGTTTTGTTTTGTTTTGTTTTGATTTTTGAGGTTGTTGCTTTTGTTTTTGTTTTGTTTTTGTTTTGTTTTTTTCAATTTGAGGTTCTGTAAGGATGAAATTGCACACTTGCTCGTCCCCTGCAGGCAAGACAAAAAAATCACCGCCCCAGATCTGGCTCGCTAACGTCAGTTTTGCAGGAAATTCAGACAAGGAATGCAGAAATCAACGTTTGACATCTGTTGTGAAACATGTCCAAAAAAACCACATCCTGACCAGAAATAGACACAGAGATAGGAATTTCCTGAAATCAACCAGAAATAGACTCAACTCACCTGATGTAGGGGGGGAAAGTGGGAAAATTTCAGGATGGGAAATTTTCTTGAACTCGATATGCTTTACTTTTCAATTTGTTTGATCGTTTGTTTGTTTGTTTCCTTCATTATGTTATGTACAGTGAATTTAATGATTATGTCCTTGGCACTGTTTATGACATACAATTGATTTTGTACAGTGCCTCATTCTGTATATGTTGTTTTTTCGTTTTTGTTTGTTTTTGTTTTTGAGAAAATAGGCACTGTAATGCTATCATAATGCCATTTGTAGTGTAGAAGTACATTTGTAGAAAGGGGGATGTAATGTACTGTTGACATTACTTGGTGTTTCATTGAAATGTTGGCAAAATGAATTTATGCTCAGAGAGTGTAAAATGAGGAAGACATTGCTAATTTACATGTTCAGTGGTGACAGCCATTAATGCTTATGCAAATTTTCAGGACAGGAATGTAGTTTTTTGTTCTTCTCATTTAAACTTTGATTCTACTAGCATGTCACATGAGGACCAATTGATTTTGGGACTAGCTTTTGGATGCAAAAATCAGTGTGTATAAGTTGTCAGTTGTCATAGTAATGGCCAATCAGCTTTCAGGACTTTAGCTTGTTGCCATGGTGATGGTAGTCATAGCAATTCAGTGTAGAAAGTCTATTGTGCAACACATTCACAGGCTTGTTTCATGTCAAGTTCACATGTATTGGAAAAAAAAAATGAAAAAAGATGATGCATAGGTAAGACACATGAAATTTAGAATAATGAGGAGAAAAAAAAAATCATGCCAAAGGTAGAATGTTTAGTGGACTCTTTAGGACATGTAAATAATTACACACAGAAGGATGAGTTTGCAGGTTGTAGACTGGTGGATGTTTTTGTTATATTGTACAGCTATTTATGAGCACCAAACCAGCTTTTTGTCATCGTTGCATCATTGTTTCTCACAAGCCATTGTTTTCTTTGTTTATATTATGAATGGTGCATGTGTGTGTGTGTGTATTCAATAAAGTTTCAGCTCAGACAGCTCATGTACAGAACTTTTGTGAATACATTGTATTATGAAAACAAGATTTTGTTTCAAAATCTTTTGGGTCGATACAACCTTGAGGCATGTACAACGTTGCAGCTGTGTGGCGTTCTGTGTGTGATTTTGAAGTAGATTTGTGTGGGAAGTCGGGAGAATTGGGAAAGAAAGGAAACAAAACAAGTAAAAAAGCACACAAACAGTCACACAAATTGTGCTCAAAATGTGTGGGCAACCACTGGCATTGCCCTTTTTTTGCCAACCTTTGTGGTGTTTTTATGATGCAAGATGTATACAAGGATGAATAGAAGGATGTGTTTGACAATACCGGGATTGTGTGCAAAGGTCTTGCATAATGGCTACGCAAAGGTCGATAGTTTGATCTATGGAAGATTTTTGTTGAGAGTGTTGAAAGAAAGATAGCTGTGATTAATGGTACCATAATCATGCTATTTTTCCCAAAAGAATATTTCAATTGCAACATCCAATAAACTTGAACTGTACAATAATTTATATACATGCACAGACATGTGCGTACACACACACCCACACACTTTCTTTTAAGATGGCAATTCAGGCCCTTCATGAACAATAGGAAGGGGGAGAGAGAAAGGACAAAGAGGGGGAGTGTTTGTGTGTATTTGAGGTATAGAGAGTGCACATGTCACACAAATAAAATGATATTCCTTTTCATATGCCATTTGTGTCTCTGATAGAACATTAGCACAGCAGTGATTAGATCACAACATACTGAAATGTCAAGTTCAGGATGTGATTCACTCATCACATGTGTTCCGTCAAAGCCTCGCACATGAATATTTTGATACTTCCCTCTTTTTTGTTGTTGATATATTCATAAAGACATAATTGTAAACTTGTTCTCACTGTCATGAATTTGTGATGATGTCATTCGTGGACAAGCTTGAATCAAGGTTATATTATAACTTTTTTCTAGACAAATCAACTATCCTTTGTGAATGATGCCTTTCTTAACTTTCATGAAATGAGGAAGAAAGAAATCTGTACAAAAAGTACAAAAAAAAGTACAAAAAGCTATTCGGAATTCTCTTGTCCCCCAAAGTCCTACAGCTGGTGTTGGAAGATGTTGATTGGCAACAGAGTAGCATGTGTTATGTTTTCAATCAAACTTGCTCAACTTTGCCAAGAAATGTTAATCTAGACCATATTTTCATTTCCCATTATCATCTCTCTTTTTTGTGGGTGGGGTGGGGTATAATGTGCGCTTCAGGATTTCTGTAATAGTTTGCCTCATGTAATAGTGTTGAGTTTCTTGTTAAATTTTAGTTAATCATGCATCATGTATTTATTCCAATTTTAATGAGATAGACAAGCTATATGCAAAATTACTCACATAAATATATTACAAATCATCACATTGACACATAAAAGTTCTAAAATGATACAGATGTATGGAAAAGGGAGCCAGTAAAGACTTTAATTATAAAGTTGTATTGTGTTACCCCTCTTATGATATCTGAAATGTTCCATTAGTATGTTTAGGTTACATTGAATGTGATGCGATGTGTAAGTAATCAAAGCCAACCTCAAAGATGTGTGTCTCGTTAGAGAGGATCCATTCTATTTTCTTCTTTCAAACATTCTCTACTTTATGGTCTCCTTGAGAATTTAAGAGGTTCTCCTTCAGTAGATAACAAAACACAATCCTATAGCCCCATGCTTCACTGAACATAATTACATCACACTACCCTTCAAATCCAATGCAGGCTTGACAAATGTTATGAGACAGCTGAAAGAGAATTCAGAGAATGCAAGAAAAAATAAGAAAAACAACCGAGGAATGCCTGTGGTCTTTTAGCTAGAGTTCATGCCCCCCAATTTTCCCAAGATCTGTGCTTCAGTTTTCTTTTGCAGTTCCCTCATCAGCAATCACTCGTGTTTGGATTAAGTGTACCGAGAGTAAACCCGAAGATTACAGTTTCCATATTTACCCGCTGGTGTACTCCAGACTTCAGTGAAAGAGAGAAACATGACTAACAACTTCCTGAAATCATGTCGCATGAAGTGCCAAACACTCTATCACTCACTGTGCGGCACTATAACTTCATGGTTTGGAGAACTGCCTGGCAAAATATGATTGATTCATAATGTTCGTAAATGTCATTGAAAGTGTGCTGAGCACTTTACAAGGCAACGAAAGGTCATAGAACATGATAATGGTATTTTTATGAGAAACTTTTGAAATGAAAGAGCAGCCAGATAAAGGAGACTGCTCACAGATTCTGTGAATTGATACTTTTTTTTAGCTAAAAATTTGATTATAACAATTGTGATTTATGAAGAGTTCATTGTGTCCTTTGAGAAACACTAGATCAATAGATAATACAATGTTCTTTTGTAGCCATGTGATTTTAATGGTTGAAAGCTTTTGAAAGTACCGTAGCTAGGTGCAGCAATGTCAACAGGGTTTTGAGTTAGAAAAACAAAATCAAAACTATACATAGACAAAAGCACTCCACTGTCATTAAACTGAGTTGAGAATTAATTGCTAGTGTATTGTGTGGCACATTATTCTTATATTCATTATATGAGGAAGTAAACAATAGCTATGGTTTACTACAGATATAGTGTTCAAAAAGTTGTAATCGTACCATTATATTCACGACACTACCATGGTGTGTACATAACATGACTCATACAGGAATATAAAATCAATATAATTTGACAAATGGATATTGTTTGAATTAAAAAATGTAGGGTTTAATTACATGTTTGATATATTATTTCCCATTGTCTTTTGTGTGATGGACATATATGATGGTCAGAGTTATAAGTTAACTGGCTTGTTCCCTGAGTTATGCAAGCAAGCTTCAGGAACGACCGTAAGGATGAAAGAGATAAGCGGGAACAAAAAGAAAAAGAAGGAAAAGGGAAGAGAAGGAAAGGGAAAGGGAATTGAGGTGGAAAAAGGAAGAAGAAAGAACCAGAAGAAGGGAGGAGGAAGGTAAAGGGAGTTGAGGAGGAGGAAGAGGAACATTCAGTGGAGGGAAAGGAAAATTTGAAAATGAAAAAAACAAAACGAGAAGGACTAGCTATTTCACCCAAAGTAGAGATTGGGAGGAATTTAGTGCACTAAAACTGATCTCATTGTTTTTCTACTTAGGTTTTCATATAAACAGGGTGCAGAATGTATTGCTTAAATGTATTGGTTTATATGATAGGAGTTGAGCAGCAAATGCCTCCATTTGTAAAAGAATGTGTCATATCAGAGATACATATTGGCCTGTTAGAGATATTTGTGAAAGGATGAAATATGTAAAGAGAGAAAGATGCATGCAGACAGAGGATTTTTTTTTTTTCGTGTAAAGAAAAACAGTTCCATCACTGTTGCTCCTGCAACAATTGCTTCCATGAAATATCTGCAGCTAAACCAAACATAAATTCTACTCACAACATAACCCTAATCCTTATCCTAATTCTATTAATCCTCATATCAAAGTAAACCTAAAACCCTACCCTAACCCAAACCCTAACCCTAACCCTCCGTCCTCAGAGAAAATAAAACTGGAACCTTTGTCATAGGAGCAAATGTCATGTCATCAAATAAAACTAGAATTAGACGTATAATATGCTCTTAAACAATCCACACAGACAACCATTTCCATATCTACTTTATGCCCAGATAGACACAAACATTGCTAGATATATACCTTTATTCATTCATCTTTTTGTGATATGTCACTTAGATAATTCTAAGTCAGAAAAGCTGTATGGCTGTTTGAAAGATGATGGTTCACAGAGATTATAAGACTACCACCCATCACAGTGGATCTGTGAAAAGACAGATATTGCGTCTGCACATGAAATGCATTTCAACTCTTTACCTTAAAGGCATTTACCTTAAAGGCATAAGTTACCATTTGCAGATGAAGCGAAAACCCAGCATTAGCACTTCAAAATAGTTCTGAAATGTGAGTTAGAGACAAAAACAACCAATGTAAAAATTTGAACCAGTATAATCAATGTTAAGTATTATTAAATATACAAGATATGAACAATTGTTTTAATAAGAATGTTTCTAGATTAAACTGTAAACAGTTAAGTATGGTTTATTTAGACAAAAAATCTCCTTAAATGTTAGGCTTTATTGCAAAAAAAAAATATATATATATATGGTAGGATGTTTTGTGATACAACTGACCTACACATATGCATCAAATGTGATGTCTTGAACATTTTTTGAATCACTGCTCCCAAAGGTAAACAAGACCTTTAAACTGTTCTGTGCAGGAACCTGGTGGCCTGCGTATTATGTCTTTGGGCATTTCAGAATTTAGTATGGAACGGGTTAATGTTGGATAAGACTGAAGGCCCCCAATAATAACAACTGATGCAGCTCTATTGAGCAGAGGAGGAGTGGGTAGGTGGGGGTTTGGATGAGGATGAGGTGGGGTGTGCAACAGATATAGACAAGAGGAATAGTCCAATTGAGCTAACCTCCTAATCAGCCAAGGGTTGATCATTTGTGCCTTTACTGCATGCCTCGTTTGTAAGGCACAGTGATGGCAAGTTTGTGGAATTATTGCAAGTTTAATACAAGAATGTACTGGCAGAAGATAATGAAGTTACTATATATATAATGTGCTAGGTAGCTAGTATACCAAACATATCTCACTTACTAGCAGGCATATTGATAAAGATTTCCATGTCTCTTCACATGGCTTAATTTGCACTTATATCAAGACTTATTATGTGAATTGTAATGTAATAATACAATAAATCAAGTCGTCCTCATCAAATTTGATTGTCATGGCTGACATTTGACACATTCATAAAATTCAATTTCAGTAACTGATTCATGACCTTGGCATTAATAATGATGTAGTCTTGGACCGGTGCAAATCTGATGCAGATCATGCTGTACCTGGATTTAGCCCACAGAGTATTATCTGTCAAGTTTTGTTCCCTGCCAGTTTGATGTCTGAAATTAAAATTTGCAACAGCCGTCCTGAATGAGTTGTTTAGATAGTCTAACACAATCCTGATCTCAGGAAATTGCGTCGCTGTCAAGCAATATATTATGGTGCTCAAATTTTATAAGCTCATTTGTTGTTGTCATGGTTTGTTGTTGTTGTTTTTTTTTTTCAATTCACTAAGATATTGCTGCTGTGAATCAGACATCTATTAAAGCACTTGCAGTGTTTGAATAACCATCACGTAAAATTGGCTCCACAAAAGCATTATTGTGAAAGCTGAGTATATTATTCTCTTTGTGTTGGCTGAATGAATACATTATACACATATTTCTCCCTCCCCACCCCCACCCCCACCCCAAAGACCACCCTGTCCTCAGCTCCAAACCAAACATCCAAACTTGAAAATTCCGCATTTAAACCCGAAATAAAGTCTTGGTAATTAAAGGTGCAATATGTTGAAAAATAGTGGAGTCTATTTCGTTTCCACACCTGCAATAAAACACACCATGAATATATCTTGCCATCACTTTGACACTAACTGGGGGAGGGGGGGGGGGGGGGGGGGGGAGGGGGTGGGGTGGTGGCAGAGGATATATGAAGCCCTGTGAATGCACACACATTTACATCTAAATTAGATGTGTCAATACTCCACACTGCATACAAGATTAAACCATCACATATAATTCATTGCATGATAAATTTGGGACATATATTTCTACAGATATGGCAAATTCTGTGGAATGCAGCTATATGATGGCATTTGCTTGGTTCAATTACAAATGCCCTTTATCCATTGGTAGCTTTCAGCACAAAATTCTCCTCCGAGTGCACATTATGCAACAAGCTAGCACAAGCCTGCCTAGCAGATTTATGTTCATGTACTCTCAAATGTTTACTTTAGATTGTGTATATTTGCAAAAAGTGATCGCGAGATATGTTGACATATGCAGATAAATGTAAGAATTGCAAAGCATGCCATTGTGACAGGAAGAGAAGTACTATCTCAATAGTGGTGAACAGGAGGGGAATAGAAAGAGATCAGTGTACACATTATACAGCAGGTTGTTAATACAAATGCATTGTGCTATGCAGTATAGAGATATGTGGACCCCTATGGAAACCAGCTCTGCTGATCAGGGTGTTCCACCCCATGAAGTGGCAATGAATTCATTATTAATGTTATTTGGTCACTACCACTGCATTAAAAAAAAAAATCAAAATAATAATAATAAAATAAAAGATGCATGATGGCTTCAACTCTGTGATGATGACCACTATGAGACATTTATAACATATTTGTGACCTTGTCTATCTGCTATGCTCTTCAATTTCATTTTTTTTTTCAACATTAAGATAAACAAATATTTGAATGATGTGCCTTATTTGTGTAAAAATTCTAGATTCGTGCTTCTCAAACTTTTTCACCCCAAGGCCCACTTTGGCTCCTATACAAATGTTTCTGAGGCACATAGTTAGATGAAATATGAATTTTTGCATTATTTTTTTTTGCCAACATCGCGTCCCACTGGTTAAGAAGAAAAGTTCTAGATGATTTTACATTACACCTAGATCCTACAAGATCATTCTCAGTTGTCACGGGAACAAACCACCTTCTTGACATACGTAGAACCTTCACAACAAATCCTCAACATCCCTATAGAGATTGCCAAAACTTTGCTCAACCTCGCATATTGATTTAAGAATGCAACATGCCATGTTGGCCGATGCAGACGAGATTAACCTCAACAGGTGGATGCAGGTCGAGCGACTCAAAAGAGTTGGAGGCCATTCTGATGAGTCATTCATGTCATGGTAACGAAAATGATGATGTTGACAATGATAATAAAGATGATGATGATAACTCTGATGATAATGCTAAAATGGTGGTAGTAGTAGTAGTAGTAGTAGTAGTAGCAGAAGTAGTAGTAGTAGTAGTAGTAGTAGTAGTAGTAGAAGTAGCAGAAGTAGTAGTAGTAGTAGAAGTAGCTAGTAGTAGCAGTAATAATGATATTAATAATAATGAAATAATAATGATAATGATAATGACGATGATAATAATGATAATGATAATAATGATGATGATAATGATAGTAATGATGATGATGACAATAATGATAATAATAATGACGATAATAATAATAATGATAATGATAATAATAAAAATAATAATAATAGGAAGAAGAAGAAGAAGAAGAAGAACAACAACAACAACAACAATCATAATGATAATACATGGTTGTTATGATAGTTTTAAGAAGAATGATGATAATGAATATCATTATTTTTTGATTATTATCATCATTAGTAGTAGTAGTAGTAGTATCATAATCATAATCATGATTATGATTATGATTACAAAGTATTATTACACTCAGTCATAATAACAATATTCATGATAGCAAGTCTCATTCAAACTTTTGATGTTCTAGTCAATATGGTTGTTGGAGCCCTTCGTGCAAAAGATCAAATTCATAGGACTACTGTGAAGGATACATGGATCCCTTGAGTTTTCAGTTTCCCTACCCTATCAAATATCTGTCAGAAGCTGCACCAATTTTCTTGTTTTCAATTTGCCTTTTTCACACCATATTGCTTATTAGAACATTTTGCCTATCACTTAGGACCTATTGGAAACCTTGGGCATAAGCTTTGAGGTTTCTACGAATGAACAATACAAATGGAAAGTGCTTTTTTTGGGGGGCATCACAATCAAATCAAAACATTTCCTATTCATGTGTATCCAACAAAGTACAATTGTCCGGTGAAATAACCCATAAATCTAGTGAAAGAGCCAGCAAGCCAATTCTATGAAACTGAGAGCCGGTTCTGTGGACACTCATTTCCCGTCCACCACATGGGCAGCTGTTCAGGTGGTCCCTTGTATCTGGTATGAATATTCATGAGACCCCCCAGGGAATTATAAGTCAGCAATACATGGAGCGGACAATGAGACTGCTAATTTCTACTTCAGACTTCATTTTGTCTCGGTCTATCCACACCTCGGAGGAACTTTATACCTTGGGGATAATGTCTCAACTCGCAAAACCAAATTCAGAACATGTATGTGTGTGTATATAATTATATGTAATAGATAAATAGATAAATATGTATGTTATAAATACATGTATATACATATTTATTTATCAATCATATGTACATGTAGGCCTACAGGGCCTATGATATGCAATATGCAGGTTATAGGGATATATATATTTATATATTCATAAATCATATCTTATATGTATATATATAATACATTCGGTATAAAACATGCACACACGCACACACACAAATACAGACATATACATATATAACAATAGGCCAAGCTGGATTTTGGGCGACACAAATAACATCTTGTGTGGCTGCCAGAGTTCAAGGTAGGGTGTTTGGTTTATTGTGATTGCCAAATGTCATGACATGTCAAAGGGCATTTGTAGAGGTCATGTGTTAAATGTCATGTTTGAGCCTATAGTCAGAGCTATGAGCATTTGATTCAGCTGTCACAGAGATAGGGAGAGAAAAATGTGTCTTTTAGCAACAAAATATTAATATAGTATACTGAAGAGAAATATGGCTCGTTAGAATAGGCAATAGAAATTGAATTGGCACCTTCGGGGATTTTTTTTTTTTCACTCGGTGTTAATTTCGTATCTTCCATGTGTGTAGCATGTTGCTGGGATAATATTACCTACAAATCCACTCCGACTATTATACACAGATCTGAATTCTTCACCGGGACAGCTGATCAACGTGGCACGAGTCCATGGCCTATTAAAATAGACTTGTGTGGGGATGACTCAGTTGGTAAACACAAACCAGTCACTATGTGCGATTTGCACTGTGTGCCTCAAAAAGTACACTTTAATCTTGGGGACATCCTCAGCATTCAAATAAATCTTAGGTTCAAACCATGTACTAGCCTTGCTGACATGGGAGCTAGGCAGCGACCAGTAAACTTCTAAGACTTTCTTTGTGGATGCTATGAGTCTATTCTTCAAAGTCTGCTGGAAATTGTTTGAGCTGGCCGTTTAATGAAAATAAATGTCATTTTACATTTCACATGGGAAGAATTTGAGTGTATCAATGTAGTATATAACATGATTCATGTATGAACTGAATATATTCACATATACATATGAATACATAAACACACATATTATGTTTACATATATTGTAAAACCTTGTATGTTTGTATGCATTTTAATTCTGCAAATTTCGGGAGAGCTGAGATTCATGAAATAAAATACACATGAAAGTTGTCTGTACTGTTTGCAAATGACAACACTACAATTTGCAAAAATTTCATGGCGTGAAAACTGCCGTCAGCTCCAATTCGCAAAAATTCAATGCCACCAAAATGTCTTGCTTTACAGTACATAACTTATATATGTATATATATATATGTATATATATATATATATATATATATATATATATATATATATATACATAGATAGATAGATAGATATACACACACACGTGATTATGTAATGTGAATTGAGTAAATACAGCAATTTTAGTAGTACACATCAGTGACAGTTTGAAAAAAAAAAGTGAAACACATGAAGAGAACTCTACAATCTTTCATTTTCTTTTGAAAATTACACATTCCCCAACTTCTTACCTCCTGCTTTCTGAAAGAGGCAAGTCAAATGCTCTTTTATTATGCAAGAAAAATGAAAATATGTTGATGAAAATATGTTGAATTCTATTCAAATATATATATATATATTTTTGCATTACAGTCTTCTCATCTAGCGATGACGGCACCAAAACTTCAAAAATTCATAACTTTTGAACAGATTGTCCAATTTTCCTCAAACTTTCCCTGATGTGTTCTACTGATATTGCTGCATTTCACTCAATCCACACACAACTTCAATCTATATCACGGTATATGATTGTTTAAATTGGTATCACGCAGAAGCTATTGGATTCATGACTGAAAGATTGTGCAATACAACTGCTCTAATTCATGCATGGGGAGTGAAGTTTGTTTGCTAAAACATAGCACCCTCACTGTCATTCACCATTCTGCATCACAGACTGTATTGCATTCTATGATGAATCTGTTAACCACGCACGTAATCCACTATAGTGCATTTTGAGGTCTGTAAGGAGTTACATGGCTACTGCCCTGCTATGAATGAAAACAAAAATGTAATCTTTACTGATCAGTAAGACTATTCCAAATACATGTTCATTGTTTTTTAAAGTGACTTGTAACTTGCGTATAAAGAAGAAAATTGATGTAAAGATGAACTGAGAATAAAGAACCATCCTCAAAAAATCGCTCATCCAAGCTCTCAACAATAATCATGACAGACAAACTGACATAAATTACAATTATATCACATATTTTCCAAAGTCCACGGACATCTTTTCTCTTTTTATTTTCATATTGCTCAAACTGACACATATTCACATCACTGTTTTACAAATGACACCAGTTCATATTTCTAGCTAATCCTACCGACATTTCTCTTTTTGATATTCAGCTACCAAAGACACTAGCAATTAACAATCATCAATTCTCTTGACACGTGATCCTTCGTTTACATATCCAGAATGTGATTATCTGGAAATATCATTCCAAACATTTAAATGATCATCAAAATCTGCAGAAATCTCTGCTGTAACATAGTTAATCCACAGTCTACAATACTACATAATCACTAGAAAAATTCTCACTCTATCAAATCGTCTAAATTGTACAAAATCATTTTATGTCTACAATTCATTCCAAAATGTTTCAGTTTGATTTCCGTGATTTGTACAAACATACATGTACACAGAACATATGACTCGGGGAGTACCGTTGTTCAGTTTGCGACAAGACTAATAAATACAGTACAGGTTTGGTCATGTTTGTAAGTCATTATTCTAGTAGGAATCTGTACATTTGAATTATTAAAAAAAAATATTAGTAAAAGTATTTTTGTGAAATTACTTGTGAATATTACAGTACTCTGTCATGAGAATTTCACAACCACATTCTAAAATTACTGGGATGATGAGAGAGAGAGTTAAGAGAAAAGCAGCATATGGCGGCGTACCATCTGTCAAATATTATGTAAAAATTACGCTGATTAAAAGGTCATATTTGTTCATGATCAAAGCCACACCACACATTCACATTACAAATTCAGTCCAGAAAAGGTCAGCTGAAATATAAACAGTGCGTCAGAATGGCAAAGTGGTACAAAAATAAAAAGGACTCAAGTTGCCTCATCACAAGAGAATTAATCACGTAATCCACAAAAAATCTCGGGTCTGCGTGAAAGCAGAATTTAAAATGCCAAAGTACCATCTATATTCATCGTTACCACAATAAGTTGGGGCTATATTGAACAATATCATCCTATACGCTTATTGTATCTTGAATAAAAATGTGATTAATGATTAAACAAGCATTATTCAATGCACTCTGTGCATCTAGTCACTGGAAAAATAGATGAAACAAGCCTATATCACACTGGCACTAAACAAAGACGCATAAAATTTGGTGAATCGAGAAAAATCTGGCAACACACTTCGTTTGGCCCCATTTGTATTCCTACAATGTATTGCTCTCAATTACACACTCAAAATAGAGAAGATGAAAAAATGATCGAATTACTTCAAACAATGGTTAAAATCTACTGTATGTAAGACACTTAAAATCCCTCTCTTCATTTAAATATCAAACATCAATAAATATAAGTAGTTTACAACCATTGAAACTAAGACAAAAATACACCAAGAAAGTGAAGGAAACCAATTGATGAGTGATACAAAATACATTCCTCAGCAGATGATTGTCCAGTATCTGTCGTATCGTCTGGAGTGAGATTTGTGTGCTAGTATGTACATGATATTGGGAAATGTGAAGGGAACATTGGCAGGGTTTTGTGCATTATCTCTTGACTAGCAGCCTACTTGTATCTCCATCTCCAGTGATGGTTCAACTGTTGCATGCGTAAGGGGCGATATAATGGGCTTGCTGGGGGCTTTTCTTTATTTTAAAAAAAAGAAGGAAAAGGACTGATTCTGCGGTATTTCTCACTCCCCCCCCCCTCCCACAAGGTTTAAAGTCAAAGGAAGCCTCCCCTATGAGATGAATGCACATGGAAGTGATGGTATTGCACAAGTTTGAGACGACAGCTCTACGCATGACTGCCTACATAACAGAATAGCAACCCTTTTTTTTTCTCTATCTCTATCTTGCTACACTGCCACAGCCACTGTCTGACATGAATACAGCAATTTAAATCTCATAATCACATCTCGTAACTATCGGAGTTGTTTACTGACAGATTTTGAGTAATTGTGAATTTGCAGGATATGTTGAGCACACTATACACAGCTACTGTTAAAATCCAGCAAAAAGTTAATTTAGCAAAAATTGCCTGTCACGAGGAAAAAAAAAGAAGAAGGGCAACATAAGATCAAATTCCAATGTTTGATCAGATTTGAATGACATTGTAACTAATCAATTTATGAATCCATCAGTAATGATTGTATATGACAGCTAATAATGGATTAAAAAAAGAAGCTAACCCTTGAATATGCATAGATTTGTGTTATTTTTTTTTATATTTTTTTCTAATAGGACCCACCAGAACAAGTTTATACTTACACATGCAGGAAGATTAAAACTGCACTTCCAAACCAATAACATATTGCACAGCTTGGGATGCCCAGTCTCTACTGTTAAATAGTTATTCTTCATGAGATAAAAAAACCCCAAAAAACAGAAAGCGTAAAAAAGCCAAAATTGAACAATGCAAATGACTGCTTTATAGAGATGCTGGAAAATATGGAGGGAATTTTAAGCACAATAACAAACAGCACCAAAAAAAAAAAAAAATAGCAATAATGATGAGCTGAATATTAGCCTTTGATCTTGCCACCATTTGTAGCGTTACATACAAACACATCAGACAAAAGCACTCCCTGCAACATACACTGAAATATGTATGCTCTAATACAGTAATTCTGCATATACATGCAACGCACATTGTGGGGTGATATTTACACGGCGCAAATGCTATTAGGATGTCGGCACAAAAGGCCGGCTTTTCAGGTCTCTTGCGTCTAGAGGGAGAAGAAAAGGGGAAGGGGGGGGGGGGAGGAGGAGGGGGTCTTTGGAGAATAATAGCAGGCAAATGGAGGTCAATCTATAGAAAACAGTCTGACCTCTGCCATGGAAACACACTACTAGAATGAGAAGCCTTGTGAGGCAATAATCAAACATAATTTATGCACAAACAAGCAATTTGCTAGTTAAAATATTGGATATTATCCTCTCTCCCTCTGAACACCCCCCCCCCAACTCCAGAAGATGAGGTGATTTTGAGCAATCATATTATCTAAATATGAAAGAGAGTCACATCAAATGCCATTCACTTCAAGAATTAGATGGTCAAAGCTATTACCCTTGAAAATAGAAACATATGTGGTACAGAAATATTGCCTGTATGCAAATTCTTAACAGATGGTTACTTAATGGTTGCATATGGTTTGCACAATGATCCAATGTTGCCAAAAGGAGAAAAACACTGAATAATGCAAAGCATAAAATACTGAACTTCTCATCGCTCCATGCATGTTTTAGATGGGGAATATGCAAATGATCTCCCATAAATTCACAAGTTTCATATCAGTCCTTTCTCCCCAACCCAAAATTTTTTCAAAGAATGTGAAGACATTACTATATGAACATAAAAAAATCCATCTGGATCACTCTCCTATCTCATATCCCAGTGACATTGATTTCCAACCAAATTGTAGAATTAACCTTCAAATATACATGATCCTTTTCAGAAACAGGAGACAAATTATTCAGAACTGGAAAACAGGTCAGATTCCCCCCCCCCCCATATTTTGCTGTCGCAAACAAAGTAAAAAGAAAGAAAATATCTTCACAGCTCCATAGCATACCAAGGTGTTCAATTTCCCATGTTCTGAGTGTAGCCACAGAACTCTACACACAAGCCAGTCACGAACTAGTTGAGATCCAGAGGTCCGATAGCGTTAAACCAGCGCGATTGTATATTTGAACTGTGAACCAATCATGGCGCACAACGATTTATTTCAAGCACAACATGCACGTTATTTGCCCACACTTTTCTTGGCAGCCCGGGCTTGCTCAGCCTTTCTATATTTGCCGCTAAAGGTCTGCAAACACGCTGGTCTTAAGCCTTTATCATGAACAGCACACAGACATTGCAACAATGAACAGACAGGAATTGGGAAGGAATAGAACTGTACTTGAGATGGTGTAATACAGCTCTGCTTCCATTCACAAACAAGATTCTATTTGCCCCCGTACATGTCCCTTGCATGAAGAAGTACCATACAGCACACTTGGAATACATTTTCTTACATTTGAGCAAAAAAAGAGGAATTATAAAAAAATATGGTTAGAGAGGGAAAAAAAAAACCCTCTCACATATATGCATTCTCACAATAGCATGGATCTGCATCCATTGAAAATAACTTTCCCTTGTAACCATCCATTCGTGAATGCTAACGATAGCAACCTTCGCAAACATAGATACATAGAATATGCGGGGATCTTTTTCCTTAAATCAATTTAATGCATGAACGAGTCCATAGTGTATCCAGCTTCGAAAAAAACATTGTTGTGAGCAGTAACTAACTCTGCTCCGCTGATGGCTTATTAGGCACTCCGAGAGTCAATTTCTCTCTTAATAGCTGCCTTCAGTGAAACCTTATAAAGCCTTCATTATGACATTTGCAATTGAGTGCAAAATTTCCATGGCACCTCCCATGACCCCGTCCGTACACGATGGCGCGCAGGCCCCCCTAGGTGAACAAAAGACCAGATTGAGCCGAAAGACTAAATGCAATTACATAGAGCTAACAAGGGGCAGACTCAATCTCTGCACACACAGCGTCACTGTATGCTGCCGTCCCCACACACACAAGTGCGCTGCGCCACACATGAACCTATTATGCCGTCTCAATGACGACATTCGTGAGTGTTTGGTTGGCGAAATTGAAATCATAATTGTGCAAATCTACGAGCATACACAAGTATTAGATGCTTCTACAGTGCTCTTTCTTTTCTCTCACTCTTACTCTCTCTCTCTCCCTCTCTCTTCCCTACTCTCCACCTCTTTCCCTCTCTCCACTCCCTCTCTTGCTGTCTCTCTCTCTCCCTCTCTATCTCTCTTACTCTTTCTTAATATTCTGATACAGTAGATAGCATTTATGATGATGCAGTGCACTGAATTGCCAGCTTTCACAAAATGTAATATCTCCCAATTTAAATTTCCAGAACC
The DNA here is from genome assembly GCA_033980235.1 of Diadema setosum. Lineage (NCBI taxonomy): Eukaryota > Metazoa > Echinodermata > Echinoidea > Diadematoida > Diadematidae > Diadema > Diadema setosum. The sequence goes on from CM067060.1 coordinate 43,366,784, forward strand.
TCACGTGTAAGTGTCTCCATAGGGAGCACACATTCCACTGTTAAACAAGAAATTCCATGACAATATTAAACCACAGTTTGGTTATTGCGCCTGGAAAGAAAAATAAAATGAAGGCAAGCACAGATTTACGACATCAGCGAATGGATTCATACGATACAAACAAATTACCAGACATATACATTTCTATAAAATGAGAAATAATTCGGCTGAAAAATGAGCAAATGCATAATGCAATATAATCAATGATATCATGTGCACAGGAACAGTTCATATTATTGAGGCCAGACGGTTGTTACGGGCAACAAGCAGTAAGAATCAGACCAAAAAAAAAAAAAAAAAAAATGTATGTGCAATATAGCATACAAGTTCGCGCATTCATAGTAGGCTTAGCAACATAGTGCATACTTAAGTATACATTGAATGCCCACTTACTGGATTAAGAGAACCAGTCAATCATCCTATATTGTTATATAATGCCAACAACAGGTTGTTCAGAGAAAGAAATCTACCAGGTACTTGGATGAATACCACTTGTGGCCTACACGGTACATGTACACACTTCTACCTTGGTATCGACTATACCATTCAAGGTGACATATCGCGACTGAAGAGGGCAGAACGTGGTGGGGCAGTCTTGTCTGAGCTCCACAAGCGAGGCTAACTTCAACATATAATCGACAAATGACAACATTTAACCGCTCAGCGTACAAGTTCTCCCCTGCCTGGCAGTAGGGCCCTAGCACGAAAATTTTGACTCAAAATCGAATTTTGGTTTGAGACATAATTTGACAGAGTTTTGAAAGCTCTTTTATGTGATGTAATCATCATTTTTCAGCGATTTTTTCGAATGCGCAACCCTTAGGCCCTTCTGCCAGACAGGCGACGAAGTAATGATGTTTTGACAATAAGCGGCTGCAAGCACCGAGTTCCCTTTAACTAACATATTTCATGATCTGATGGCTGCCATTACACATTTCATTTACTCAAAGATATTTTGAGAGTGTGTAGTCTGCCAATCATGTACGGCAATCTAAATAGAAATATGCTATGTACGACTTCTCATTCTTGATACGATAACTGCAAAAGAGGAAAAATGGATCTATCTGCAGCACGTGGCACTGCCTACTTGAATTGACAGGCGTGTAGTGGGATGCAACTTCACAATCATATATTCACTCTACATGACCCACACGAACTCAGGCAAGTCTCCCATATTACAGCACATACACTTTTTTTCTCGCTAGCTCAAAAGAGGGATGACCTGAATCCACCAAAAACTTCCAAAGGGCTCAGGTAACAGTGGTTACGAGTATGACGGGGTGTCACTTGTTGAGTTAGAGGAAGGTTTTACTGGGATATTACTCCCTTCACACGATCTGACAATGTAAAAATTAGGTTTGCTGTTTGACAGACTAGCATACAGACCGCATGCATATTCATGAGCCTGTATTCCATCACACATCTAGCAAAAACAACAGAGTATTGTGACCATGCATACTTAACCAGCCTCTAATAATGCCAAATTTCTGCAAATATTTAAGTTCCTTAGTCAATATGGCAGGATACGTGCCCTTTACACATGACAGGTTGTCAAAATGGGCATCAAATGGACATCTAGAATGGGTAGAATGCAGCATACATTGTACATACATGTAGCACTTGGCTGCAAATGTTTCAACTACAGTACATTACACAAAATATAGTTGCCTTTTTTTCCACATGCACCAGAGGAACCTTGTATGTGACATCCTGAAAAGGAGACAGACTAGAATGGAAATATGTGAAACTGGTTGTAAAGAGTTTGCTGCAAGAAAGGCATCTGTGCATAGAGATACGGTTATGAGGAATTATGACAACTTTGTTGGGAGGAAAGGTCTACTATGAGCAAAAACAACAACGACAAAACCCCAAATAAACAATACAGCATGGTTTACATCTTGCCTACAGGTAGTTATGTTAACAAGGCTTTCTGTCACATGCAAAGAATATTTTGTTTTCTGGTTTTTTGTTTTTTGTTTTTTGTTTTTTTGCTTTTGTATTTTGTATTTTTGTTTTTAAAGAGAGATCTACCTATAAAAGTATTTCTTTACAAACATACAATTAACCTAATGACAATAATGTTAGGTTCAGACCACTGGAAAACGTTTTCCGTGATCAGTATATGGAATTATTCTCAGAGAAATGGTGGCTATGATTTTGCTCACAAGTTTGACTTCAGCTTTTGCCTATGCACTCACACAGCTTTAAATAGCAAAGTGGTGGTGGGGGCGGAGAGGGGGAGGGGGAGGGGGGAGGGCGAGGGAAGAGGGTGGCAAATGGTGACCACTCCCCAAACCCTCTTGCTACAAGTGTATTGATAAATTGTGTCTCTATTCATCAGAAATAATCATTGTGAAGTCCAAATATGAGGGAGTTTTTATATGCTTTAATATGAATAGTGATTGCTGAGTAAACACTGTTCTTACGTCAACATTGATCCATTAAACAGTTATCACTACCATTTCATTTTCATCTTTCGCTGTTGCTTTGGCACAAACAGATGGTAGAAATACGCTTGTTTCTAAATATCCCAAGAGATGCTATACTTAAAGCAATAAACCTGTACATGTAACCTGCAAACTCTGCCAACACTCATACAAAGGACCTGTCTTCCCTCGAACATTAAACACTCATGCTCAAATTCTTTCCAATCTCTTCATTCCCATAATCAACAAATCTCTCTTTTTTTCCCCCTATTTCCTTGAAGCACCTTACATCCCACCCATCTTATCGAATCTGTTACCCTGTACTATGCAAACATTGCACTCGCTTTGCATGAAGGAAAAATGCAAACACAATCAAAATGTGGCCACGCACATTCAATGCAGAATAAATACTTGGTAAAATGGCGCATCTGAAACATATACAATACCTTTTGACGTCTGAGGTAATTAAAGCAAGAAGGTCTGAATAAGAGGGATTTGGGCGGGCAGAATGAGTAAATTAACATACACACCAGCAAAATGCACAATACACTGAAACAAATTTTATGACTGTTTACTTTCTCTTATAACTTTGGTGTGAAAGAAGAATAAACAGAATGGGAAAGGGAGGAGGTACACTACATATGATATTCAAGTTTACCATAATGTTTCATAGCTGGAATATTAAACATCTTCATAACAAGCTAAAAATTTGAGGTAGCACAAAATAGCTATCATATAAGCAGCATATTAATGCGGTGAGGATCACACCGGATCCACCTTTATCAAGCTCTAGCAGTGTCTAGTAGCTGTACTTTGATATATTTTCGAGTGCCCTGCCATACACCGTGTCTAACGAATTTCTGGCATGCACTGTCACGACTACCTACAATGGCAAAACAAACATTTGTGTCAACCAGAGGTGGAGCAATCATCCACATAAATACTTATGACGAACACTTCAATACATATTAATACTTTCATTATAATAATCACTCTCCAGAACAACTTTTCTGTCAAATGAAAAAAAAAAAGAAGAGTATGATTGATGATATCTATTTACACTGCAGTAAATTAGAAGAGTGTCAAAACATTGAACAAATTGTAATAAGCTTGTGTTAAGTGGTACGTCCATACAAGGAAATTACATTTTTGAAGTTCATCAACAGGTGCGCACGAAGCTCCAGTCAGTATAAGCAGCTCTGTCCAATATCTCGGCAAAATGGTGGAGCAACATAGAAACAGACGTGTATGGCACTATTTGCACAATGTTTAACTCTGTTGGACATACCTACAAACACAAAGAGGAAAATCATCTAACCGCTTTCGACCCCGGAGATAACGGGGGGGGGGAAAAAAAAAATCACCCTGGCAGAATTACTCTTAAGCAGCTACATCATACGGTGTCATTGTAAGTAAAGATTAAAATCTACACTGAAGCATTGCAGTGCCATAGGGAGAATTTCACTTACGTCCTAGGGTGGACGGCAGCCTCTCCAGTGGAGGAGAAACGAAGGTGGTCATGTCACTAAGAATGTGACGCACTCTTCTCACCTATCGGGCCCCATTACAAGACAGGGTTGTTACACCATCAATAAAAATCGACCACCGTCAATCTTCTCTGTCCATATTGGACTACACTTGAGTCATTTTTCCATTTCAGCGTCGAGTGCTAAGTGTTACTCATGGATTTTTCTGTCTTTTTCATCATACGGTGTCATTGTAAGTAAAGATTAAAATCTACACTGAAGCATTGCAGTGCCATAGGGAGAATTTCACTTACGTCCTAGGGTGGACGGCAGCCTCTCCAGTGGAGGAGAAACGAAGGTGGTCATGTCACTAAGAATGTGACGCACTCTTCTCACCTATCGGGCCCCATTACAAGACAGGGTTGTTACACCATCAATAAAAATCGACCACCGTCAATCTTCTCTGTCCATATTGGACTACACTTGAGTCATTTTTCCATTTCAGCGTCGAGTGCTAAGTGTTACTCATGGATTTTTCTGTCTTCGGTTTCATTCCGTTGCTTGTGTTGACTCATGAAAACTTCATTCATAGCATGTAGAAAGGAGAGGAAGAAAGTAAAATAGGAAGAGAAAAGGGAAAGAACGGACAGAATGTGTGAGAGTGTGAGTGTTATTGTGAGAGGTTCAAACTGTATTTGCATGTGTATTAGTTGGAGAAAAAAAAAGTTTCCCTGTATGTATGCGTACAAGAGTGAGTGCTAGCAGATTGTGGCATAATGTGTAAGCAAATACTCAAGTAGCACAACAAGTTATTGACGAGAACTGGAGAGTTAAAAGAAAAAAAAAAAACAGACCTCACTTCAAGGTGTGCTTTAAAGCAAGCATTTGACCTCTCCCAGCTGGGTTCAAGTACGCGAGATGTCACTGGCTGCGAACTCACGTGACACAGTATAACAAGTAACACAAAGCAGCCCGTGAGCACAATCAGGGCGGAATTTCACCAACTTTCTTTGTGACGGTGAATGGAAACTCTTAGCTGTCTTGGACTTGGCACGAAGTGAAATGTATGATGTAGTAGCTAATAGCTACAGCCACTGGAGTTAAAGTTTATGCAAGTAAATATCAATTCTTTGCTTGGTCACATGAACTCATGGCAGTGATGGTGGCACTTCATAATACGTGCTGCTGAATCCAAACGCTCAGGGCTGACACTTTTGATGTCAAGCTCAAGCTAGATAATTAGCCTACTGTATAAAAAGTGGATATTTTCGCTTGATTAATTTTTCCCAGTCTGCTCAGCAAGATAACTTTTGCATGTTTTTGATTCTGCAGAATCAAGATATCACATAGCTGTGCATAAAACAACAAAAAGAAAATACTTGCACGCTTTTATTTCAGCACTAGTTTCTGGTTGCGTGAAACGTGTGAAAATTTCCACACTGCGAAAATGTCCACTTTTACAGTATTAATTAGAAAGAAAGACATCACACCATGTGACCAAAATTTTGCAATACAAACTTGGCTATATTTTTGTTTCTGTTTTATTTGCTGTTTTGTCAAAGTAAACACTCAACATGGTTTAATCCCATGTATTTTGCTCGTCTCTGATTTGGTTTCAGCGAATTGGCAGGGCTCTACTACGTCCCTGATTGATGAGTAATTACTGCCAGGGTACCGTGCAAACAGGAGTTGTATGAAACAATTTGACAACGGAAGGAAAAAACTCATGTTCTGCCACTCTGACAAAACACACACAAGGTGATGGGCATTTTGAGCTACAAATATAATCATCCCATAATTTGGGTATGACTACAAATCATTTGTAGCAAACATTGCATAACTAAAAGAGGGTGATAATGCATTCATAATTGCTGGTCCTAGAGTGTATGGTGTTCGGATCATTCTTTTTAAATAAAAATGTCATTCACACGAGTGACCCGATAAACAATGATACTAATACTCTTCATGATTGACACACATATGTAACACTACAAAAGCAACACAACGCAAACAAATTTTGCAACACATGATTGTTTGGTACATACAATTCTTCAGCATATCTAGTTTTTGAGATGATCTGTCCTTGTGCAAATAATAAGTCCATTATGTGAGTTCAGGAAAAACATGATTAACCATGAGGGATTAAAAGACAGAAAAAGTTGGAAACATACTTTTGAACCATTGATGGAAAGGTTGTGTTCATTTCAATAGGTTCATAAAATATCCTTTGCTTGGATTGTTAACTTTGGATTGGAGGGTTGGGAGTAGGGGTAGCTTACTGCTCTACATGGTCCCTCCCCCTGGGTTGGGGCCCTGTTGGGGGTAGCCTGGGTGGCCAGCTGCAGGCAAGTTTTGGTAGGAGGACTGGTTGAAGCCTGGCATCATTGGGTTGCTGGGGCTGGACCTCTCCTGCAACGACGGCATGGGGATGTTCTGGTGTTGCGACGGCTGCGGCGACGGCTGCTGCTGCGGCGGCGGTGGCTGGGCTGATGCCGAGGGCGCGGCAGGCGACTGAGATGGCGGCATGGGCGGCGACTGCTGCGGCTGACGTTGCTGAGGTGCGGGCGGAGGGCACTGGTTGTTGCTGAAAGGTTGGCTTTGTGGCTGCACTTGGCCGGGCGGTGTCGCTTGTCGCTGCTGTTGGACGTTTCGTAATGCGGGCAGCATGCCCTGGTTATTGATAGACGGTATTTGGTCCAAGAAATCGTCCATGAGGTCCAGCATGCTGGGGTTGTGGACATGCTGCACATCATAGTGTCCGTAATTATGAGACAAGGGCTCCTGCTTAATAACAGACATACTCTGACCTGAATTCCAGCCAGATGAACATAACGTGTAGTCTCCGGCCTCCTGCTTCACGCTGAAAGAGTTCTCGGACCTCTGCATCGGGGTGAACCCCGCCCCGCCCACCCCCATCTGCTGGGGTGTGGGAGGAGGCATGATCTGTGGTTGTGGCTGGGATATGTGGTGGTAGTAAGGCGGTGGATTTGATGGCATACATGGGCCGTCGATGCCCGGCTCCCTCTTGATCTCGACTCCCCCGTGCATGGGGTTGGGGAACCCGCAACCCCCCATGCTGCCGTGGAATGCTCCGTCGACCGGTTCCGTCTTCACTCCCGGGTGGTGGGGGACCGGAGCTGGCGGGGGCAGCTGCTGCTGTGCTTGCGGCGGATGTTGCTGCTGTTGCATGTGCTGATCCGTCGGCTGCTGTTGTTGCTGTTGTTTCTTCTTACTCTTTGACTTGACGGGTGTGGGAGGCATCGTTTCAATCGGAGGTCTCCTGATCTCTGAGAGTGGAGTGCCTTTTAGTTTGTCCCTTAATTCTTTCAGCGTGATGTAGAAGGGGACTTTGTCTTGGGCTCTCGGAAACTGAGAGCAACGTGCACTGGATGAAGGCATCACATAGACGACCTACAGATGCAAAGAAAGAAATATGACACACTCACCACCACATACATTGTAAATGTAGATTTTCTGGCATCTGTGGTTTACTGAGGTATGCACATGAATTCTTAATGTCAGAAAGCGATATGCTGACATCAAATTGTGATTGAACTTTTGATGTAGAAGTCTTTAACTGTGACCTCACATGTTTTCTAGGCAAAAGCAAGAATGCCATCTATGTGGAAAAAGTACTTCAATAATTTGACACTGAAGAGAGTTAAACTATATTCCATGAAGAAGAAGAAAGAAAGCAAATAACAAGGCACATTCAAATCCATTGAGGAATTCACAGGCACAGGCAAACATAATTTCTATTCATACGCCACCAGGGAATTACACAAAGTACGCAGTCAAGATTACACTCCACACAAGCAAACAAATTCATACTCCACCATGCAGTAAGCAGTCATAACAGGTATGAATCGAAAGAGGTAAAATTGGAAAGACCTCAATGTATATTTTAAAAAAAATGATTTTAAATTCATAATTCTTTTTCCTTCTTTTATTCTATATTTCCTTGTTGTATTATCATTTTTTTTTTTTACTTTTAGAAAAAAAAAAGGGAGTGCTTATGACATCTTGAGTGTGAAGGCATGAAATTGCTGATACTCACTGTTTCCGTTCCAGGGATGGTTTCTGGCTGACGGCCGACTTCGAAATCCTTCTTACCACTGTAGATCTCATAGATGCCCTTGCCGTTGAAACAAGCAATGAGTGGCCGGTACTTCTGAATCTTTTCGACGACAATCTTTGCCCCCTCTTTGATCTCTTTCCTGGGGTAAGACAGCACAGCCATCAGGGGTTAAAGGTCACACAATAATGTAAACAATGCGCTATAAAATCATGGGAGGGGGGGTTCAAACCAAATGGGGAGAGATCTTGCAGGTGATTTCTCGCAATTTGGGGGCTTGACGTCTACATACCCCACTTTGAAGGAGAAAAGTGTTTTTCTCAAATTTTTGATATTCGAAGAATGCGAGAGTTCTATATCAAAATGCATTCTTGTCGAATCCTGACATATTCTCTTCAGTAATCTGCAGGGGTGATATTTATATAATATTGACTGGCCTTGAGGGAGATACCAGAAAATATTGCCCAAACTGAAAGAATATTGCCCGAGTTGAAGACGAGGGAAATATTTTTTCAGTGAGGGCAATATTTTCTGGTATCTCCCTCAAGGCCAGTCAATATCATAATTATTACCTATCCCCTAGGTAAATAAGGAAAATATGTGAATACGGCTATATACTATGATATAGATCAAGCCACATTTGCCTTTCTTGTAGATCATCATCAACATGTCGAATAGTTGCGAAATTGTGCATCACTGTACAACATTCAACTCCAACTTCAAAGATACATATTATGTAGTTATAACAGGTGAACTTCAAACCTCTGAACTATTTACACTTTGCTTTTGCTTCTGTTTCAATTTGGAGAGTTGGATTAACTGATAGTAACTGTGCACTTTAGAGCACAAATGGACTCATCATTGTTTGACACGTAGTGCTGCCGGAATAGGTCGACCTTGTATGAGCTGATTTATTGGCGTTCTTCTGCGCGGTGCGTGTGTCCCGGATTTGTGAATGTCTCCTCTTTGTGATTGACCAGAATGTTAACATGTAAAGTGAATGGCGAAACCCAGAAGGAGGGAGATACCCACTAATATTGCTCGCTGACCATGACGACCGATCAAAATACCAACTACAATTGCCCTGCAAAACTACCTCATATAGGTAATAATCAGGGATATTAAATTGGCTTTCAAAATACATGGCTACTGACTTTTGTATCAAAGTTTCAATCAATTTTGAATAGGAATAGGAAAACTTTTGGCAGAATCTGCTGATTATCATAACAGAGTAGAGTCCTTGCTCTCCTCTGACCAACTCTAGTCATTGTGAGCATGAGAATTTTATTCACACAAATCTCTACGAACGAGGATGTTTGATTGATGTGTGTGTGTGCATGTGTGTGTGTGTGTGTGTGTGTGTGCGTGTACGCATTCACACAAGACAACATGTTGTATTGAGTCGAAAACATGTTTGTCAGCAGAATGTGACATGATGAATTATAGCTACACTCTTCATGGAAATCATATACTGCTAGCCAGATATTTACACACTTTATATGCCCATCAGCACAGAGGGAATCTCATACGCAGAGCTATACACTCCAATTATGCATGCAACTCGAATACTGGGCCAATTAAGGTAATGGCATATATTTGATAACACAGATATTTATAAACGATCAAGTGCGCCAGTACTGCATAGCAGATCTACAGCTGTCACAATAAATACCCCACTGCCATTGCATTAAGGTGTTTGTGTTGCAGAAAACACTTTCAAACCGTTTACGTTCCTCATTTATGTTTCCCCTTTACGACAAGGAGCACAATGCCTCTATGTCGGGTAGACTGCACATTTATTGCATTTTAATTCTAATACTATGTGACAATCTATACCACTGTAAGTGTGTTTTACAGCAACAGATGCACGTTGACCCTTCAATCCGTTCCATTCAATCAACAAATATGTACACATGAAATGCTTGCAATATTATTTTAACTCTCAGAAGTGCTGTCCACCCAAAGTGTATTACATACAATGTGCTAACAGCAGTGCTGTCAACCTTAAAAAATGCATTGCAGTAGTTGAAGACTGAAAAGGCATGCCTTTTCTGGTGAAAAACAGTATTTTTACCTTTCCTGCAATACACATGAGTAATAGCATAATTTGGGAAAAACAGTACTTTCAATGACATCTGCAGTATTTTTGGTCCAAAACAGTATAAAATACTGCAAAAAGTGACAGTTGGTCTGAGAATCTCTGTCGCAACATGCAATCAATTCCTAGATTATCTGAGTATCCTGAAACATCACAATATTACATGAGCATCAACAACTTATCACATTCAAAAAGGAGTTACACAGTTGAGAAGACTGTTCAGAGTAATACTTTCCTTCATCTTCTTTTCATCTACTTATAAAATTAATGAATTTCAATTCAGATCAGAAGAATGAAATTCCCCTTGTATGGGGGGAACAAGTTTTGCTAGCTAAAAATTAAGAAGAGTGTCATTAGAGAAAAACAAAAAACACACCTTAAAACAAGAAGACTTCCTTTTCTGTGTGTGCATGTACCGGGAGTTTGTTTTTGTTTTGTTTTTTTAGTTGTAATTTGGCTGAAATTTGATCCACATAATTATGTTGATTGCTTACCTTTTAAGATCCGCACTGCCCCTTGTTGTCCTACCAACGATATTTGTGAAGCCCACGCCAAAGTCAGGTAACCTTACATCATCCATGCATGTCATTGGTTCGGGTACCAGGCCTGATAAGTACAGGCACTTCCCTGGAAGAGAATTGATCGTGCCAAAAGTGGGTAAGTAGAACAGATAAATTGGCCACACGGTTAACGCAGGCAAACTCAATGATTCATTAAAAACAATGCGGAACGAAGCACGGCCAACTCTCTTCTTGTCAAAGAGGCTGTGATCGATCTAAAAATACATCACTACTTGTGATCTGTTGGCATGCATAAAATTACCCTACTAATGACGAGAAGCTTAAAAACAAAATACAATGCCTACACAGGGTTTTTTTTTTTCTTTGCAACCAATACCAAGCATTTTAATAGAAAATGAAAATCTATGATATGACTCTACACATTAAAGGGTGTATACAGTTCTGGTTGAAGTGAAGATTTAGCTTTTAATGTTGGCTAGATATTCAGAAACCACTCTATGAGATGTCAAAGAGCATGCAATTCTAGGGGTATCAAAAGTTTATTTGATGAAAATCAGTTTTGAAATGGCTGAGATATCCAAAAACAAGGTGAAACAAAGAGATCCTAATAAAAGGCATGGCCTGTTGCCTTTTATTATTATCACTTTTTGGATATCTCAGCCATATGAAAACCAATTTTCATCAAATAAATGTTGAATCCTTTTTAAAATTACATGCTCTTTCATATTTCATAAGAAGTTTCTCATTATCTCACATAGGAATGTTATAAACCTGAATCCCCACCTCAACCAGTACTGTACAGTCCCTTTAAGGTCTTGTTGGTATGAACTACTTCCCTTCAATATACTTTGGTCTGAATTCAAGACTCAAGACTAAAAGAGCAGTTATCAAGCCAACCCACTTATCAAAATGACATTAAAGAATAATATTTTCATATAGATTGTTTTGGGCTGGTCATACTGGCAATGAAAGATTTTCAATCAGTTGACAATTTCTTCTCTACCTTGTGAACATTCATCTTGGTTTTAACATTCCATAATTTCTGAGGCAGCCCTTCCAACATGATGCAGCTTGCTCTTTTCGACAAAAGAAGGAAATGAGGAACATCTGCACATAAGCACACATTCACAGTCCAAAATGTCACGTCATTGCCTACTCGCCCGGCAGCTATGAATGGAAAACCTGTGCAGGGCTGATATTAATGCGACTTACAGAAGTGGTTTCCAGGACCCGCATAATGGTGGCCCTTGTACGCTGCCATCAGGCCCGGGTTGATACCAATCTATTCAGATGATGGAAAAAAAAAAGGGGGTTGGGGATAAAGGAAAGGGGGTGGGGTGGGGGGAACAAACAATAATTCAATGTACATGACACATAACAACACTCAACAACATCATGTGGAATTTGAAACACTGGCCAATACCATACATACTGTAGACGGCATGCCTCTTAAGTATACTAGAGCATGGGAGTACTAGTAATACCGATAATAATAATATACACAGATCTGTCATCACTTTGTCAGATGTAACCAACATTCAGTAGGCATTCCTACTCCATGGAAATGCTTTTCTGAATGAATTACAAATTTGAATGAAAAAATATAATAATAACAACAACAATAAATACTACTACTACTACTACTACTACTACTACTACTACTACTAATAATAATAACAATAATAATGATACAACAACAACTAATACCGAAAACAACAAGAAGAAAAAGAAAAATAGAAACAGGAAAAAGGACAAAACATGTAGAAGCACGCTTTTGAATTTAGCATGACTTTTAAAATCTTACATTCTGTACAATGTACAGTGTATATCAAAAAACGCAGAAATGAAAACAAATACACTGTATATGGGATCAAATGCAAATGTTAAACTGAATCAATATTTCTATAAATCATGCCACAACACTGCACTGAAGCAGGATATGATAAGGCATTTAAGGTACAAGTATCAAACAGATACACCCGCATTTGATGATTTTCAGCATTCCATTCTAAAACATTATGTGGATATCAAAGCCAAAACATTGTTCACGTACAGTATGCAAGCAGAACTATTGATTATTGCTCTAAAATGTATGCATAAGAAATGTGTGAAAAAAGCGGTAATACCACAATTTCAACTGGGTAGTGACGAAAAAGTGAAATATTAGCCGAAAAGGTTTACCGAAAGTCCACAATTTCAAGAGTTTAGTCCATTGTGGTTACAACGTAATTTTTCATTTATCGTATATCGGTAATCAACGAATCGGACCAGAGTGATATCGATCGATCTTCCGTGCTGGCAAGCAGCTTGTTGGAAAATACGATTGCAAGGGCACAACTGATTATCACATTATATTCTATCTTCCCACAATGCTGAATGCACGATTACAAGGGAGGGCTCTTCTGGAATAAAAGTTGTGTGTACTACAATCGAAATTATTCTACACTTTTGACCTTAAAACACTCCAAAACAACTCATCATCCTGGCAAATCGCGTCAGCCAGGTAAGTTTCTTGGTAGTCCCTTTTGATGTAATGGAAGCAAATTCCAAATGATGGAAGATGAATTTTGAGCCCTTCAGAGTACTATCTTTTGGCTTTTAGAAGTGCATCCATATTTTAAGAACTGAGCTTTTGGTTTCTTTCCTGACACATGACAAAGGTGAGTTCTGTCTGAAGTTTGCAGATCGTACAAAGTGGACTCTGTATGACAAAAGAGCCAGGTACCAAATAGTGTCTCATCAATTGGCAGAGAGCAGGGTGAAGAATGGATTCAGAAGAGCACAGAATTTTCAGTTGCGTCAGTCATGTTGTTACACATAACATGTCTGCCGAATATTTTCCTTTTCTGTTCAGAATCATATCCTTTTTTTTTGTTTGTTTTTTTGTTTTTGCTTCAAGGAGGAGTTACCTTCATCTTCATATAAGGAGGAAAGCTGAAAGTACAACGGCTACTTCTGCCCCCTCAAGGTGGAACAAAAATAAACATCATTTGGGTCAAACTTTGAACTTCAGTGGCCTGCCTCAACAATGTACATTCTCAGAGTATGCCGTCTGTGTACCCACCATGCTTCCCTTACATACAATGCAGGTTACGAATATAACTATACAGAGTATGATGCTGGAAATTTACAAGGTACAGGTATACAACACTGATGCTCGTCTTTATTCTCTAAAATGTATGAAACGATAGCCCAAGTCACGTTTATGGATAAATGCTATCAAAGAAGTATTGAGAATTTTTCAATGTGTCATGCGGAGAGAAATTTGGTGATCAGGCAGTGAAATACACAAACATGAAAAGATACATGGTACAAGCATTCACACAGATCATTCTTTTGGAAGTTCCACCATTCTGTTGTATAAATGACATAGAATGACACCTTTGAATGCAGCACCTGCTGCTACCATGGCAACCATGAAAAAAAAAAAAGATTGCTGGTGGGTATTGCCTGAGGGTTATGAAAGTATGCACTTCCTACTAAGGGAGTTAAAAGTAAATATCTTGTGAACTTGTAAGGAAGAAAATATGAAGCTAAAACTCATTCCTCACCTGCATTTTTGTCAGATCATTTTTGTCTGGAGACAACATTTATTATTGTCACAAGAGGCCACATAAACTTCTTCAAAGATTTTGTCAAAGCCAGTATATAATCTCCTGAAAACCACAAGCAGTCTTTCACATAATGTCATCTATAGTGAAGTCACTCAACTTATAAATCTACTATGGAAACAAATCATGACAACCCATTCACAGCCATTGAATGAAAATTGATGCTAAAGGCTGTGATCTGTGGGCAAGTACAACCCTTGACAAATGCTACAATTCTGCAGAATACACATGGTAAATCAAAGGACTGTGTGACTTTGGGTAAGTTTTGCACAAAAAAGACAATATTTAGCTTTGGATCTGTGCCGTTAATGCTAACTAGGCAAAAAAAAAAATGGTGACAAAAGGGTGACAAAATATTATGGCTGAAAGTACATTGTTGTTGATTTTGGTGTTTAATGGTAGAAGTAACCCCTAGAAAGCTCAATATGGGGGATAAATGAGCAAGATATGACAATGGATCAGTGAAAATTTGAGTAACTTCAATGTAGTATCAAAGACAGGTGACTGGTTTGAGCAGTGTGTGGCGACCGTATCAAAATACCTGTCTCGGTAAAATAATTGTCATTTTACTCAGGCAAAATCTCTTCATTTATTTGCTAGCAACAATCTTCATGTACACTAATTGCTTCTTACCTATTAACCCACTGAGGACGGTTTAATTTTGCTACAACACGCATTTCTCATAAACACTTGCCCGAGCATACTCGGGACTCGTCCTCAACGGGTTAAAAGTGCTTTTCATACTTTGGAAACTAAAACAAAGCCTCTCTGGGATATATCTCATATCCAATGCTCAGATAAATCTAATGCAATATCATGGGTACTCCGATAATGCATGTTTTTATCAGAGCGTTTTGGAGCGTTTGGGAGGAGAGTGTGAAGGAGAATTTCAGACCAGTTACAAGTTCGTCAAAAAGAGGGAGTACATTTGTATAAGCACAACAGTGCAAATTTTATCAAAACCTGATCATAAGTAAAGAGGCAAATAACTTTTAAAGATTTGCTGATTTTCGTAAAACAGTTTTCATACAGTTGATATGAATATGCAAATTTATGAGTGAGCTGATGAGGTCATCACCTCACAATTTGCCATCGTATGCAAAAGATGATAACAATTCTTCCGCTATAAAAGTGTAAAACATGTTATTCCTGGCTGATTAACTTCAAAATAATGATCATGAAGATATATTGAGATTTGAGACTGGGGCATAATTGCTTGTCACAAATGTACACACAAGTAGTTATGTACATGTATCAAGGCTGTATGCATGGTTGTTTAATGTGTATGTACACAGGTAGACCAGATTAATGGAGAACATTCTATATGATATTAGATATAGTACATACAGGCTGACCAGATCAGTGGAGAATTTTCTACATGGTATACAATGTAGCTAAAGTACATGTATGCATGTGACAGGAAATACATTATAGCTCACTCAGTCTAGAATGATTTAACCCATTCCAGAAAATTCTGGGAAGTGCTGGCTGAGTGAGGCACTGCCCTTGTAGCCCAATGTGATTGGTAGTTAATTTTGGCAATGATGTTATGCACATATTAGGAAGTGAGTCATCCAGGATTCCTGGAATTTGGACTTGCTAGTATGTTCAGGTATGTAGCCCCAGGTTGGAGAAAATTACAGAATGTACTAGAAAGGGGTGAATGGATAGTATATAAGCAGGAGAAATTCTGAGGTAGGCAGAGTACCCAACACCTCTGCTCTGAGAGTTACGTCACTTCTGGCTCTGAAGCGACTTGTTATAGTCAGTCCTGTGTTACCTGCTGACCTGCTATACAAACTGTGTTTGTGGAGATAAGGCCTGGGAGACATTTTGCCTGCAGAGAATTAATTTGCCTACATTGGAGATAGACTCCATATTTTAGTGTCAACGGACATTGTTACGGCAAAGCTGTGACGGGCTGGATTCCTCGCTGGACATTATAAAGTGAATCATCATTCAACACACCAACTGGACGTGGTCGTCATAATGTTTGGATTCTGCACGTTTTGCTGTGGACACATACAAGTGTAACTTGGATTTTACCCCGGATCTATACCTTGGACTATCGTAACCTGCACCTCTGGATTTACATCGAAGGTATCATTCATCGGTGCATCGTGGATCATTCCTTTGTGCATCGAGCATCGTATTTGGACATTTCCAGGGATCTTGCATGTACTAAGTGTAAGTGATTTCATTACTGATTTGTAACTGTTTCTATTGATCATTATTGTACTGATGTGAAAACCGATTACGAGTCTGTACCCACAATATCACTGTTAATAAACCGCCTGAACATTAGTTGATTGTTTCTTTTGTGCGATCATTCTCAGAGTGATTTTGGTCGTAACAAAATTGGGGGCTTGTGTCCGAGAAGTGAATTTAAAGCCAAAACTTAGAATTTGGAACGTTCCGGAATCCAGAATATTAGTACAGACAAAATACCAGTGAGTTGATTGTTCAATTGTACATTGTGTGTAATACATGTGACAATGTCAATCAGTACAATGGATGTTCAGGCATTTGTTCAGAGGACAGATTTGTCCCTCAAAGATTTGCAAAGGTTACGTAAATGTGATTTGACTGCTATTGCACAGCATTTAAATGTTGATGTTCCATAAGGTGTCAGAAAGGCAGAGATTCTTGACTTGGTAGCTGGTCACATGGAGCTCAAAGAAGAAATTGACACTCCAGATCAAGCTCAAATTTCGGATCAAACACGGCTTGAGCTTGCTAAATTGCAAATGAAGGAGAGAGAAATGGAAATGAAGGAGAGAGAAAGAACAAGGGAATTAGAACTAGAGAAAGAGAAGATGAGATTAGAAATGGAAATGAAGGAAAGGGACAAACAAAGAGAAATGGAAATGAAAAAACTTGAAGTGGAGCAACAATTGAAATTGCGTGAGATGGAATTGACTCATGCACAGACTGTTGGAAATCGTGAAAGGGCTCCCTCTGAATTTGATTTGGCTAAGAACATTCGATTGGTTCCAAAGTTTGAAGAAAACAGAGTTGATGCATATTTTGTGTCATTTGAGAAGGTGGCTAACAGTTTGAAATGGCCACAGGAATTTTGGCCCATGCTCCTTCAAAGTGTGTTTGTCAGCAAAGCAGCCGATGTGTACTCATCTCTCTCTGAAGAGCAATCACGTGACTATGCTACAGTCAAGAAAGCAGTGTTGAATGCATATGAGTTGGTGCCAGAGGCATACAGACATAAGTTCAGAAATTCGTACCGCAAACCAGGCCAGACACATGTTGAGTTTGCTCGTGAAAAAGAAATGATGTTCGATAGGTGGTACAGATCCCTGAAAGTGGATCAGGATTTTGATAACCTACGTGAGGTTGTTCTCTTGGAAGAATTCAAAAAGAGTGTTGCTTTCAGTGTGAGGTCGCATTTGGATGATCACAAAGTGACAAGTTTGCATAAAGCAGCCTTGATGGCTGATGAGTATGAGTTGACCCACAGAAATGACAACAGACCACCTTTCAGGAATTTCTCTGGAAATAAGAGAGACAAAAATCAGTCGAGCAATCCAAAGAATGCTGGTCCTGAAAAAGGAACGAGTTCTGAAACTTCATCGGCACCAAAGCCTCAATCTGACAAAGGGTCCAGTACAAGTGCAAATGTCATCAAATGTTTTCATTGTAACAAGACAGGGCATGTAAAGTCACAGTGTTGGAAGTTGCAAAACAAAACAAAGAAGGACATGGGATTTGTCATGTCAAAAAGTGTCCTACCCGAAAACAGTGTCCCGTTCAGTGAAACACAGGCCATTGAAAGACGATCTCCCAAATTCAAAGATAGGACTAAGCAGGTGGATGAGAGCTATCGTATCTTTTTGTTTGATGGTGAGGTGACCCCATGTACTTCTGGTGAGGCAGGTAAGCCAGTAGTCATCCTGCGGGATACGGGGGCCTCTCAGTCGTTGATGGTGGATGGTGGTATGACTTTTCCACCAGATAGTGCAGTTAATGCAAGAGTCTTGATTCAAACTGTTGATGGCAGTTATATGTCAGTTCCGCTGTATAGAGTGGATTTGAAGTGTGACCTAGTTTCTGGTCCTGTCACTGTTGGAGTTGTTCCTGAGTTGCCCATGGTAGGCATTGACTTTTTGTTGGGGAATGACTTGGCTGGGGATAAGGTGGTTGCATCTCCAGTTGTTTCGGATAAACCAGTGGTGGTTGCTGAAACTGAGCAGTTGCAGGAGGAGTTTCCTGGGATTTTCCCAGATTGTGTTGTGACTAGGTCTCAGGCTCGTAGAGCTGTTCAAGATGATGCGGATTCTGTTGATGTGGAGGAGAATTCCGGTGTTTGGTTGGCAGAAACCTTTTTCAAGGATTTGAATGATGGGGTTGCTGTATTAGGCTCCGAGGCTAACAGTGATGGGCTGTTTAGCAAGTCTTCCTTGGTTGAAGCACAGCAGGCAGACTCTGAGTTGAAAGGCTTGTCTCAGACGGCGTGTTCTGAGGCTGAGACTGAAAAGGTCCCTGAGTGCTATTATGTCAAAGATGGCATTTTGATGAGGAAGTGGAGACCTCCCCATAGGCCAGCTGATGAGGATTGGACGGTGGTCCGTCAAGTTGTTGTCCCTCCCTGTTACCGCGGTGAGATCTTGAGGATTGCTCACGAGTTACCTGTTGGCGGCCATTTAGGCGTCAGAAAGACAAAGGATCGGATCATGAGGCATTTCTATTGGCCAGGGTTGAATGTGGATGTGGCTGAGTTTTGCAAGACTTGTCACACATGTCAGGTGGCTGGTAAACCACAGCATTCAGTGAAGCCGGCGCCATTGATTCCGATACCTGCGTTTGAAGAACCATTCAGTCGGGTTCTAGTTGACTGTGTTGGACCTTTGCCTAGGACTAGGTCGGGTCATAAGTACCTCTTGACAATCATGGATATGTCTACACGGTTTCCAGAGGCTATCCCATTGCGAAATATCACTGCTAAGACTGTGGTAGATGCTCTAGTGCAGTTTTTCACTAGGTATGGGTTGCCCAAGGAAGTGCAGTCTGACCAAGGGTCAAATTTCATGTCAGGCATATTTCAAGAGGTGATGTATCGTTTGGGTGTGAAGCAGCTGAAGTCGTCAGCTTATCATCCCCAATCCCAAGGTGCGTTGGAGTGCTACCACCAGACCCTAAAGACAATGATTAGGGCATTTTGTGAGGAGTATCCCGAGGATTGGGATAAGGGCATCCCTTTCCTCCTGTTCGCAACGAGGGACTCCCCAAATGAGTCGACGGGTTTCAGCCCATTTGAGTTGGTGTACGGTCATGAAGTTAGGGGCCCACTGAAGCTCATCAAAGAGAAATTCATGACTGAGGATGATGATCAGGTCCACCTACTTGACTATGTGTCTAGTTTCGTGAAAGGCTTTCAAAGGCTTGTGAGGTAGCTAGGGAACACTTGAAAGTGTCACAAGACTCTATGAAGAGAAAGGCAGACAAAAATGCCAAAGCCTGAACTTTCAAACCAGGTGACAAAGTTCTTGTACTGCTGCCCATACAAGGTGAACCACTGAAAGCCAAGTTCAGTGGCCCATACTGTGTCAAAAAGAAACTCAATGATGTGAACTATGTGATCAGTACGCCAGACAGACGAAAAGATCAGAGGGTGTGTCATGTAAACATGCTGAAAGAGTATTATGAGAGAAAGGCTAGTCAGCCGGTAGGCATAGCTCAGGTGGTAGAAGAAGAAGTAGATGAAGAGGGAGAAGCTCAAGATGAGAATGGAAGTGAGCCCTCTAGTGCCAGGTTGTCTAACTCAGAGATGTTAGGGAAAGTAGATGAGGCACTGAACTACCTACCTGAAAATCAGAGGAAAGATGTGACTAGTCTGTTACATGAGTACAAAGAAGTGTGTAAAGACAAACCAGGTTGCACCCCTCTGGCTGTACATGATGTTGATGTAGGAGATGCTGACCCTATCAAGCAAAACCCTTACAGGTTAAACCCGAGCAAACTGCAAAAAGTAAGGGAAGAGGTTCAATACATGCTAGACAATGACATAATAGAACCGAGTAAAAGCAGTTGGAGCTCCCCAATCGTCATGGTGCCCAAACCGGATGGGTCACAAAGATTCTGTATAGATTACAGAAAGGTGAATGCCGTGACGAAAACAGACTCTTTCCCCATTCCCAGACTAGAAGACTGCATTGACAGGGTCGGAAATTCTGCATATGTCAGTAAAATAGACCTTCTAAAGGGATACTGGCAAGTGCCCTTGACCGACAAAGCCAGGGAGATTTCTGCCTTTGCCACACCAGATGGCTTGTTCCAACGCAAAGTAATGCCATTTGGCATGAAAAATGCTCCGGCCACCTTCCAACGGCTGACAAACCAAATCATTGCCGGGCTTGACAACTGTGTAGTATACATTGATGACATTCTAGTGTATAGTGACACATGGGAGGAGCACATTACACACTTGCGGCAACTTTTTGATCGACTCAAGGAGGCCGGATTGGTGATTAATCTGGCAAAGAGTGAATTTGCAAAGGCCAAAGTGGTGTATCTCGGGCATGTAGTCGGTCAAGGACAGGTATTGCCAAGAGAAGCCAAGGTAGAAGCTATACTAGGCTTTCCCATCCCCCAATCCAAGAAGGAGTTGCTCAGATTTCTGGGCATGGCTGGTTTCTACAGGAAATTTGTGCCAAATTTCAGCACTGTAGTCGTCCCCCTAACAGACCTGTTGAAGGGCAAGGCAAAGTACACCTGGACTGATGAGTGTCAAAGAGCCTTTGAGAAACTAAAAGCAGTCCTTGCTAATGAGCCTGTTTTGGCAGCTCCTGACTTCCAAAAGCCATTCAAAGTGGCAATAGATGCTAGTGATGTAGGAGTGGGAGCGGTTTTGCTCCAAGAAGATGAAGAAGGCACTGAACGTCCGGTTAGCTACTTTTCCAAAAAGTTGAACGCATACCAAAAGAAGTACTCAACTATCGAGAAGGAGGCTCTCAGTCTCATCCTTGCCCTCCAGCATTATGAAGTGTACTTGACCAATAGCAAAGGGGAGATCACGGTCTATACTGACCACAACCCCTTGGTCTTTTTAGACCGGTTCAAAATGAAGAACAACAGACTGTTCAGATGGAGCATGATGACGCAGCCATATGCACTCAAAATCAAACATGTGGCAGGCAAAAATAATGTAATTGCTGACGCTTTGTCAAGAGTGTAACATGAAGAGAGTATCAAAGGTGAAAAGTTTTCACCGCATATCATTTACAGTGTATGTGTTTAGCATATCCATTAATGTATGCAAAACAATTTGACATGATTGTATAAGTTTCAAGAATACAAGCAATATCAATGTAAATGGTATCCATGAAAAGAGAACATGGAAGTAATGAGGCTATTTAAAAGGCCTGTGATAGTATGTGATTATTGTTGCTTGACTTGGATTTTACCTCACATTCGTTGTAAATAACAATGAGAAATTGTGAAGGTAAAAGAAACCCTTGCTACGGCAAGGCTTTCTTTTTCCCATGGGGGATGGTGTCACAAATGTACACACAAGTAGTTATGTACATGTATCAAGGCTGTATGCATGGTTGTTTAATGTGTATGTACACAGGTAGACCAGATTAATGGAGAACATTCTATATGATATTAGATATAGTACATACAGGCTGACCAGATCAGTGGAGAATTTTCTACATGGTATACAATGTAGCTAAAGTACATGTATGCATGTGACAGGAAATACATTATAGCTCACTCAGTCTAGAATGATTTAACCCATTCCAGAAAATTCTGGGAAGTGCTGGCTGAGTGAGGCACTGCCCTTGTAGCCCAATGTGATTGGTAGTTAATTTTGGCAATGATGTTATGCACATATTAGGAAGTGAGTCATCCAGGATTCCTGGAATTTGGACTTGCTAGTATGTTCAGGTATGTAGCCCCAGGTTGGAGAAAATTACAGAATGTACTAGAAAGGGGTGAATGGATAGTATATAAGCAGGAGAAATTCTGAGGTAGGCAGAGTACCCAACACCTCTGCTCTGAGAGTTACGTCACTTCTGGCTCTGAAGCGACTTGTTATAGTCAGTCCTGTGTTACCTGCTGACCTGCTATACAAACTGTGTTTGTGGAGATAAGGCCTGGGAGACATTTTGCCTGCAGAGAATTAATTTGCCTACATTGGAGATAGACTCCATATTTTAGTGTCAACGGACATTGTTACGGCAAAGCTGTGACGGGCTGGATTCCTCGCTGGACATTATAAAGTGAATCATCATTCAACACACCAACTGGACGTGGTCGTCATAACGTTTGGATTCTGCACGTTTTGCTGTGGACACATACAAGTGTAACTTGGATTTTACCCCGGATCTATACCTTGGACTATCGTAACCTGCACCTCTGGATTTACATCGAAGGTATCATTCATCGGTGCATCGTGGATCATTCCTTTGTGCATCGAGCATCGTATTTGGACATTTCCAGGGATATTGCATGTACTAAGTGTAAGTGATTTCATTACTGATTTGTAACTGTTTCTATTGATCATTATTGTACTGATGTGAAAACCGATTACGAGTCTGTACCCACAATATCACTGTTAATAAACCGCCTGAACATTAGTTGATTGTTTCTTTTGTGCGATCATTCTCAGAGTGATTTTGGTCGTAACATTGCTAATGTATCAAAAAGATCTGAAACTTTCAAGATTTTGCGTACAAATTAAATGGCAAGTTGTGAGGTGATGACATTATCAACTCACTATATTATGTATCATATTGACAGTTCAAAGATTCACTATTTCATGACTTGCCTATCTAAATCTTCATAAAATTCTGATCAAATTATCTCTGTTGTGCTCATAAAATTTTGACCCTTTCTTTTCAGACCAACTTTTAACTGGTCCGGATTTCTCCTTTAAGGTTTGAAGATGGACTCACAATGACAATGTCCAGGTTCTGCACCAAGATGTCCGGCAGTGTGCGCTTGACCACCTCCTCCTCGGGCATGCCGTTGAAGCGGTCCACCTTGCGGCGTGGTTTCTTCTCCTTCAGCTTCTCCGTCAGCTTCTCCTGCTTCACCTTCTTGCTCACCTTCTGCTGCTCCGGGGGCGGGGTCTGGATGACCGGAGGAGGGGGGACATAGTGGCCCCCTCCGTTGTAGGGCATGGCAGCCGGGTGGTGAGGGTGGTGGGGGTGGCTGTAGGGGTACGTGTCCGGCGGCTCGGCCTTGATAATGGGGTACGGCTGCTGGGGCTCTGGCTTGATGACCGGGTAGTCCTGGGGCTCAGATTTAATGATGGGATGACCAAACCCTCCACTGATGAGAGAAAAAGAATATTCAAACATTGATCGATTTAATGATTCACAATTTTAGGTCCACTTGTCCTACCAAAATGTTGTTGTTATTTTTAACAGAAAAAGACAAAAAAAGAAAGAAAAAAACGGGACCCTCTTAAAAAATAATTTGCCCCAGACAATACTGACATAAGATGAAAATGAACAACAAAGAAAAAGTATACTACTACAAATATCATAAAAAGACACATGTAATACAGGCCAAACAAGTGTTTATCATTGTTGATATTGTTTTACATTTGCATAGAAACAAATTCTAATTGAAAAAAAAAATAACAGAGACAGTCATAAGTGTTGAAAATATCCCTTCTCAATGGACAAGACGACCTGTACACCCCTATCATTTGAATCAGCAGTTTTGATTCTGCAACCATCATCTCCTTGGTTAAGCCATTGTATGGCACCATCTTACTTACACACTCGACACACAGCTTTATCATGGAGGCCAAATTTGAGTGCAATCGGAGATAACGATCCAAATGCCAATTCATCCCTGTTATGACAAGGTATTAAACTGTTAAAATTATAAAAATCATCATAAATTCATATTTTTCCCCCGAAAATACCACTGTAAAACATGATATTTTAGCGGCGAGGAAATTTTCGCGAATTGGAGCCGATGGCCCTTTTCACGGCATGAAATTTTCGCGAAGTTCCTCTGGCATTCAGTGCGTTATGTGTAGAGTAGTCAAGAGCCTTCGCATGCATTTTAATTTTGCTCTCGCGACATTCGCAAAATTAAAATGCACACGAACATTCATTGTTTTACTTTTTAAAAATTTTTTTTTTATAGTAAATTACAAAAAGACAATATATCTACAAACTTGGCCCACGATTACTAATTTTGTCTGTGGACAGATAATGCAGATTGCGGCTGGTACTGTACTACTGCTGAGTGCTGCTGGTGAACATTGCTGCCGAGCCACGTATGCATAAACTGCCTACATGTACATACATGCTACCACTACTACAAGTACTCTGGCAGGGTGCTAACTCATGTTCTGTATAGTAGTTTCTGCATAATCAGAGAAACAGAAAACAAAATTCAAATTGTGGGGTTTATTTGATGTTATGTTGTGTTAAGGTAGCTAACACAACAAAACTATGTTGCATAAAGCACTAAAAACAATTTTCACCCATTTTTGATAAACTAGGGTAAAGCGCTAAATATGTAATTTCACAAAATGGCAGATTTTTATTTGGAACACAAAGGAAATAAATTTTATGGGGGGGGGGGGGTTGTATCTCACCTATAGACAGCCAACTGTATAAGCCTGAAATATTCTTTTCACTCAAAGTGTATTCTTATTGCATTGTACCCACAGTCAAATTTCGGCTACAGTACACTGTACTGTAAGTTCAGTAAAAGTTGAGACTACTAGTACTTGAGACTGGACGTTCACCATATGTTTTGGAAACTGACTCCTTGGAAATGCAGAGCAAATGTCATAGCACAGAGACTGCTTCCATATGAACAGAACACAGGCACACTTAAAGGAACACTGTAGTTGCTTACAACAATTCAATGATGTTCAGTACAAAATGTATCAATATGTATAATGATAACGTAGTGTAGTTTAAACAAGTGCAACATATCACATCCTGTGGTAATGCAGGACTTATGAGAATATAAATATTCAAACTACAGGTAACATTTCATATCATTTTTTTTTTCTCTTTCTGCTCTATACAATTCATTTTGAATGAAAGCATTGCTGCACAACAATAGCTGACACATTTCTGAGAGTGTGGTTTGCATAGAACTAGAAATACACTATATGATTCAAGAATGTAGGCCTACTTTATAAAATGTAAATCCAATACAAACGCACCAACCTATTTTGCAGTGAAACAGCATGCTAATGTTAGCATACCTGTACACATGCATTGCTCCTTCCTTCACAAGGACAGATGCTAAGTACTGTTAGTATTTTGAAAATGCTTTACACAGCTACATTTGTATTTGCAAGTCACATACTAAATTTAATTTTTAAAATTCCATGTTTATCAATTGTGTAATGTCAAAGGCATGCACCTCCTCTCTCCCGTATGTATTTTAGAAGGGCCATGGGGTAACAATAGTGTCAATTTCATCACCACAAAATCAATCAATAACGATAACAATTTCCTTTTTCAGAGAAACCGGGTCACCATGCTATTTCAGCCGGCTGGCTGTCACACGCAACCATCTGTTTCGATGGAGAACCTTGGCGTAATTTGTTTAGCAATATTTGCTCTCTGCCACACTGCCTCTGACATTTTGTCAAATACAAATGCAAAAGGCATCTGCGACTGCATCATGTGTAGGGCCGACAACATGATGCACTTTGCAAACTACGGGAGAAATAGATAGTCGATACATCGAAGGTGGTGCAATGTGGACTGTTTGTGAAAAAAAGTAGCTAAGAGAAACTGAGCATTTGATAGGTACTTTAAGATTCGTGGGCACATGCCTTAAACATCATACTCATTACTCGCATCCTCTGGGATCTGTGTGTCACAGTTTAGTCATATTCCTCTTTTTACTCAACATACTTCAAGATGTGTCACATATATCTCTCTCTCCCTCTCTCTCTCTCCCTTTTCATATGACATTCTCTCTCTTTATATGCACACATGCACAACACACACATACACACACATTCATTAGATAAATAGATAGATGGATAGATAGATAGATACAGTAGATAAGACAGACAGATATATAGATAGATGAACCACAAATACATCAGATCTTTGTATGAGTCAGATACAGTATTATCAAAATAACTACCGAGCACTCATTCTCAAACTCTACCATCCCATTTGTATGCATTTATGCACAATCACTTTGAAATACATTTTATCTCAAGTTCAATATCAATGACTCTACTTTGAACTTAAAAAGAACTGGCTGAAGTTTGTGTGGATATTTTAATATGATGCAAATTCACATAAACTTCAAATCACAGCGCCTGGACTCTTTCTCATTCACTTGTTGAAGACAATGTGCTGAAAATCATCTAGACATGGATGTGGGAACAATTTGATCTTTGTTGTTAGATTTTTCATATACAAATAGCATTCTGGCAATAAAAAGTATAAGTAAACAGTGTTCAAATTGCAATAATTTTCTTGTCCTTACTAGCCTGCATACAATTCAAATTGATTTCACCTAATCTTTGTCCATTAAATCAGTAATTGATAAACCAATGAATTGTTGATTCAACGGTTGTAAATAGTTTTAAAACAAATTGTTATCAAAATCATACTTCGAAAAATATATATATACATATATATACATGGGGGAGGGAAGATATATTTTCAAAATATCTTTAGGTTACCTGCTGCTTTGCCATCAGCATTTTTCTTCTTCTAAACAAGAACAAGTATATGTTCTCCTTTCCATTTTGTTTTCTTTCACTGTAACACAATTCTTTTTTATGTGTCTACATCTTGTTACCTCGCCCACTATCAATATATCATATCTCCCTCCTCTTTTTTTTCTCTGTCCCTGTCTGTCTTTCTGTGACGCTAGCTCTTGTCTATGACTATCTCTCCTCAATTTTCTGTCTCATTAATAATGAATTGGGGACAGAAATAGACCGGGCAGGAATCATTTCAGTGTTTGCCTTTCCTGTTAGTCACAGATGTTGAATCAACAATAGTTAAGCTCTTTAAGCGCTCCAGTCTTCCCCACTACCTGTGTCTTCAATACTGCACGGAGTGACAGGCAGAATAACGAAGACTTTCATGTGCATTAGCGCATGAACATGCAGAAAAGTGTAAAGCTAGTGTGTGTGTGTGTGTGCATGTCTGTCTGTCTGTCTGTCTGTTTGTGCGTGTGCTTCTGTCATCTTTACCACATTATGGGACAGGTGAATCCACTGCCCTCGGGGGCTAACTGTGTCTCACAAAGTACAGCTTTTAATGAAGTGTCGGCACACTTATTGTACATCAGAGACAAGGTGTAATGCGTAGTAACACTGAACTCTACAACAGTCCAAATGCCCAGTGGCCCAGGGCAAGTAAAATTTTACATTCAGGCAGGAAAATGTATATTTCACTAACTGAGGAAAAAAAAAAGAAGAAGAAATGATGGATGTAAAGCTGCTTGTATCAGACCAGCAAATGGATATGAAGATTACATTGTACTTCTTTCTTTCTCGATCCCCCCCCCCCCCCCCCCCCCCACTATTCGGAAGATGCCCAATGTGATTTAGTACTGTAAATGCTCTTCAACATTAACATAAAAGTTCCCTCTGGCATATGTGCACATCTTGAGATTTCATACAAGTTTGTTGTTCCTTACGATAAACAATATGTCACATATTTCCCCTCCATACATTTGCTTGCCTCATATTCATGCGTGCTTATATTATAACATTCTGTCTCGAAGGAACTACTGAACTATTTTGTTCGGGGCAATCTGCTTGTGATTTGGGCATGCACCCTGTGTTGACTTTCCAAGATTCATTTGCTCAAATGAAGAAATAATTTTTTTATGTGCACAAATATACTACAAGAACTCTGAGGGGCCTTGTAGCATCACTATTTTCCTACAGTCTTCTTGAGTCAATATATCGCATTATATAGATTTATAGATACAGTTTTGTGGCTGAGGCTGATGCGAAATTACATTATTTCATACAAAACTGAACAAAGAAAATCCAGCTGTCTGTACAACACACCAATACTGAACAGCAATGCACTGCAATAATCATCTAGCTTACCAAATTTTATAGATCACTGAAAACAGCACACCCCTCAGTCTGTAGCTCAATTTTCTTTGAGTATTCAATTTTCTTATCCTATGTTGTAGCCTATGGTAATCTTTACTGCCAAACCTGCCTAATGCTATGGTAATCTTCTCATCATAAACCTGGGAGGCATTAGATTATCAAGTTTCTTTTGCAATGACTGACATCAAAAGCTGTAGTGTACAACACTCTTCTAACGAAAACCTGCATATTTAACTGTACATACTCCATCTCATTAGACACAGAAGATAGCTGAACTGCTAACAGGAGAATGATTAAAGGGGCTGTACAGTACTGGTGGAGGTGGGGATTCATGTTTTGAACATTCTTAAGAGAGATAATGAGAAACCTCTTATGAAATATGAAAGCCCATGTAATTCTAAGAAGGATTTAACGTTTATTTGATGAAAATTGGTTTTCAAATGGCTGAGATATCCAAAAAAGTGATTATAATAAAAGGCGACAGGCCACAACTTTATTAGGATCTCTTTGTTTCACCTTGTTTTTGGATATCTCAGCCATTTCAAAACCGATTTTCATCAAATAAACTTTTGATACCCCTTAGAATTGCATGCTCTTTGACATCTCATAGAGTGGTTTCTGAATATCTCGCAAAACGTTAAAAGCTAAATCCTCACCTCGACCAGAACTGTACACACCGTTTAAGATGTACAATACGAGTGGCTCATAAAGAAAATTTCAGTGTCAAATTCTGTTAATCAAATTAGAGGTTTATTTGAAAGAATGTTGTCATGTCAAGTACTACTGTCATATTTACTTCTAAAGGGAAGCAAAGATATTTCAATTCTGGATAAATCATACTGTGTATACCCTTTTTATAGTCATCTATGCTATACAGTACCTTGACTTATATGAAATAATTCCAATGTCGACTGATCTTGCAGTTGCATGGTTGAATGAATAATAACTAGCATGATAAGAGCCAAGCTTAGAAAAGAAAGTGGACGAAAGAGTTACCACATTCAAGCTATGAACATCAAATCATACGTTTGTAGTTTTCATAATTAGTGCAGCTGTTACCAATCATCATTTGAATTACTGGAAACAGGGAAACTACACTTTGGAATAACATGGAAAGTATAAATCAAAGGGAAAAATTAATCAAACTACTGTTTATATCCACTCCAGTGAAATACATCATTCTGCTCTGCTGCCTACATTAAAGAATCCATTTCCTATGATAATGGCTATTTAACGCTGAATTTTATGGTTATTTGAATTATAAAGTGTATGGTTTAATCAAAGTCACTGCATTATGGAAAGCACAAGAACTCTATTTCTGCATAAGACATTCCAATGAAATAGTAGCTACATTATTCAAACCTTGTAATTCTTTGACAACAACATAATTAAAAAAATGAAAATACACAAAATGAAACTGCACAACATAAAGAGCAGCAATCAATTGAAATTGTACAATGCAGTGGAAAAAGTTGTTATCAATCAAACATGCAATTTCAATAACAGTTATTCACAGTGTAGTCAAATATTACATACAGCAAGAATTCAACCTTGTATAATTCAATTCTCCAGTCTTTCTTGGCAATAGGCACTTGTATGCAGAGCACTTTATTATGACAAATCTAATACATTCTTGTTCCCCGTCTATTTTTACAAAGTCGAGGCCATCCATAAATCAAGTAATTTCAAATGCACAGTTATTGCACGAGAAAAATCAATAGCTAGTTGATGGATATTTTATGAGCAAGCCCAGAACAAGACAAAGGGAAGAGTGTTCACACACAAAATGACATACTCTGTGGCAAACGCCACAATGAGCAAAATCCACGTGGAATGACAGCGAGAAATCAGGTGCACGTAGTCAGTTACCAGCAATGAAAATTAATTTGAATTCCTCCACAGAGAAATAAAACTTGAATGTTTAAAAATGAAATACTTTTTGCTGCTAAATGAACTATATGATTTCTATACTATCTTGACTGCACGTTATATGACACAAATGATGACATCCATACATCACACACACATACTGATGGTAGCAATGTCTTCATCACATATTGTTACACTGTATGTTGCTGCATGTACATCTGTACCTCATAATAGGAGAAGACTTGTCAGTGTGGGATGACATTTTGAGATAACATCTGAAATATATACATATATAAGCTTCTTGATCATTCAATTAATTTGGTTTTAGATCAAACAAATCACAGCCACCACATTTGGGGTAGAAAAAAGAAAGCAGAGTCACATCAGATATATATATATATATATATACAAGTAATTATTTTGTAGTGTACACACATTGTGTGTTACTGATTGTCAGAAGATGAAGGTTGTTATTACTACTGTAAAAGTGGATATTTTCGCACAAGTAATTTTTCGCAGTCCGCCAGGTAAGATGAATTTCGCATGTTTTTAATTCCGCGGACACAGGACATTAACTACTGGAATATACAGCATGCAAAAATATTGATGTGCTTTAATTTTTGCACTAGCTTCTGGTTGCGCAAAATGTGGGAAAATTTCCACACCGCAAAAATGTCCACTTTTGCAGTACTATTCTAGTGATGGTCATAATTAGCAATCATTTGGATGCTATACACGCAATCACCACTTACAATGTTTGGAGCTTCCTGTGCAGATACTCCCTGCTTGTTTGTGTGTTTGTTTGTTTGTTTGTTTGTTTCATTTTCCACAGTCTGAGAAAATGGTGGATATAGCCCATATTCAGCTTTACTAGCTCTGGTCTTCCATGGGGTCCAGTTAGATGTGAGAGGGGACCACTTCACCGGGATATGCACTGTGCTCTTTGCGATGAATGAATGAAGCAGGATCTGTTATGTGCACAAGTTGTGACTCTTATACCACCTTCAGTAACTCAATGCATTTTTGGCCAACTCCTGGCCCGAGCTAATTTGGCCCGCACCAAGCAGTAAAAATTGTGTTCAGTAATTATAGCAGAGCCGCGCTACTTTTATGATGACCCATTCACGAACTCAGTCATGTAAGGGATAACTACCATGGTAACCGAATGCGTGCTCTGGCGGAGGGCATGGCCTGGTGATTGTGACCTTTGACCGTGCAAGGTATTGTGGTCCTGCTATCGTTCACGAACTCTTTCATCAGCACCAGGCCCGTGCCTGGCCCGCGCCTGGTGCTACATGTAGCTTCAGCAGTGCCTAAATAGCCCGCTCCTGGCGCGTGCCACTTTGGCCCGACCCATTTATAAACTCAAAATTTTACGACTTAGCTCAGGCCTGGCTCGAGCCAGAGGAGTTACTGAAAGGGGTATCTGACACACGGGACCTCCATTTTATGTTGTATATGAGAGACAGTAGAGAGTTCTGCTTTATACTACAAGGGACAGCTTATAATTACATGCAACCTCAGTTAGAGTCTGGAATCGAATCCAGGTCCTTTTGATCTGGAGGCAGACGTTACCAAGGCAAGCCATTATCCTACACTGAGTTCAATGTAGTCAAAGAGTTACCGCACAGATCACATGCATTAATGTGTCACAATCAACGGTCGTATTAAGCATGGCACCCACTGTATAAAGGAGCATTACACTAAGCATTAACCTTGATCAGACAGACATTTTGGCACACGGACGTGAGGTAACGCTGACGTACAGATCAGGGGGAGTTCGAACACAACCCGACAGATAAATTTTATGAGCTGCGCACCTAATCTAATGGCAAATTCAATCACAATTTATAAAGGAAAGTACAAAAACATTTCATGATCTGTGCATCTCTTTTTATG
Source organism: Diadema setosum (assembly GCA_033980235.1). NCBI lineage: Eukaryota > Metazoa > Echinodermata > Echinoidea > Diadematoida > Diadematidae > Diadema > Diadema setosum. Next base: position 43,398,835 of record CM067060.1, read on the forward strand.
CATCTTAAAGGGAAGATAAACCCCAGGAACAATGTGGATTGAGTGAAAGCAGCAACATTAGTAGAACACATCAGTGAAAGTTTGAAGAAAATCGGACAATCGATGCAAAAGTTATGAATTTTTAAAGTTTTGGTGTTGGAACCGCTGGATGAGGAGACTACTAGAGGTTATGACGTATAAGTGGACAACAATACCAAGAAAATATAAAGAAAATACTACAAAAATCCATTTTTCATGAAAATTACAAATTCCATCAACTTGATATTGACATATGTTAAGGGTAGCAATTATTCCCCCTGCTTTCTGAAAGCGGTTGGTCATGCTAGAGAAATGAAAAAAAAAAATGTTTACAGTGTATATCAACAAGGAATTTCTCTGCACCTACACAAGTGATGCCACATTAAAGGGAAGGTAAACCCAAAGAGCAATGTGGATTGCGTGAAAGCAGCAACATTAGTAGAACACATCAGTGAAAGTTTGAGGAAAATCGGACAATCGATGCAAAAGTTATGAATTTTTAAAGTTTTGGTGTTGGAACTGCTGGATGAGGAGACTACTAGAGGATATGACGTACAAGTGGACAACAATACCAAGAAAATATAAAGAAAATACTACAAAAATCCATTTTTCATGAAAATTACAAATTCCATCAACTTGATATTGACATATGTTAAGGGTAGCAATTATTCCCCCTGCTTTCTGAAAGCGGTTGGTCCACTGCTCTTTCATAATTCTAGAAAAGTGAATTTTTGTTGAATTTCCTTTATATTTTCTTTGTATTGTTGTCCACTCATACGTCATATCCTCTAGTAGTCTCCTCATCCAGCAGTTCCAACACCAAAACTTTAAAAATTCATAACTTTTGCATCGATTGTCCGATTTTCCTCAAACTTTCACTGATGTGTTCTACTAATGTTGCTGCTTTCACGCAATCCACATTGCTCTTTGGGTTTACCTTCCCTTTAATGTGGCATCACTTGTGTAGGTGCAGAGAAATTCCTTGTTGATATACACTGTAAACATTTTTTTTTTTCATTTCTCTAGCATGATGGATTAGCACTTGACTTACCACTTTCACAAACAGGGTGAATGATATTACCCTCAACATAGGTCAGTAACAAATCACAGGAACATGTACACTCGGCAAAAAAAGAAAGTAAACACTTTTTCAAGTTCATATTTCTCATAGAATATTTGGTTAAAAGTTAATGTATTATATACTAGTACCACATTGGAGGTTATTTAATTGGCTATCAGCCTAGTAGGTCAATAAAATAGACAATTTTACGCATGAGTGAACACACCTTTGTTTTTCTCTTCCAAGGCACAAAAGCAAAAATTGCAAAAATGAAAAAGTTGTCATTCATATGCAAGTGCTCCTCCATATAACAAAAAGAACAAAAGACAAATTTAACACAATTAGATACGTGGATTGAGTTGCAAAAATTAACCTTAGATCTCTATGATATCTTTGAAGCCCAAAATATCAATATATGCCAAAAATAAGGGAGAAAAATCAAGAATCTTGGGTCAAGCCCAAATTCAAATGAAATAAGAGACAAAGCATAGACAAAGACAAAGACATACTAAAAAATGGTAGAAATTTCAATTTGTTTTCAATTTGTTTTCAAATTAGGAGAGTTGTAAATAATATTTGGTTCTTAAATTTATCTTATGAATCCTTGACTTACTAAATTTAAAAAGAGTAAAATAAAGAAATTCTGTTTATTTAACCATTTTTATGCCATTACTCCCTATGTCGTTTGAAGTTTAAGCTGACAGAAAATTCTTATTTTCCCCCTTTAGTTTTTTTTTGTTAGTTGTTTTTGTTTCAGGTTATAAAGAGATAAAGAGAACAAAAAACTTGTTTATGCTATTTCATTAATGTCTCTTATTGTGTTAAAGTGGCTTTTTGTTGTCATTGTTACATGTATCTTGAAGGGCATTTAATTGCCAAATGAAAGACAACTTGTCAAATTTTGCAATTTTTACTTTCATGTCTTGGCGGGCAAAAATGAATGTGTTCATTCATGCGTATAATTTCCTTTTGTATTAACCTACTAACTTGATAGCCAATTAAATCACCTTTAATATGGTACATAATACAGTGATTTTCAACATAATCTTCTATGAAAAATACGATCTCGAAAAAGTGTTTACTTTCTTTTTTTGCTGAGTGTACTTCTCATCAAAAAATGAAATTTTTTGAAATCTCTTCACATTCTTCTTTGCATTGTTCCACTATTAGTACCCTATGATATCTAACAACTACTCTAAACTTTTTTTTCTCAGCAGTGATACCGCAGGGATTGACCAAAACTTTGAAGATTCATAACTTGGGAACAAATTGTCTGTTTTTCCTCAGACTTCACTAAACTACTGATACCTATATACCTGGATAAGTTGCCCTTTAAAGCTTGGGAGGAGAAGGAGGGGTAGCTTAGGTGGTTGTCTTTGAACAAAACAGTGACTGATAGAGGTATTTCACTCATGATTTAAATGCCCATGGTGGAGATCGATCGACGATCATTTGGTGACCAGCTAACTATATTTCATGATTTTCTATACAAAAGACCCCACAAAACCCTTATTCATGATTGGTGATTTTCACGAAGTGCTCTCAGTAAATATTTTAATGCAAGATATACACAGTAGGTTAAGATATCCATATTAGATTTTTTTTTTTTTCAAGATGGGGGCTACACTGTATCGTATATCAAAGAGAACTTAAAACAAAAAGCTACATATATACACATGTGTGCATGGATATTTGAGAGTGTATATGTTTGCATTTTAATGGCTTTTCCTGACTTCTCGCCTCGCATGGCAACAATAGCTTGTACATGTACACACGATAATTAAGATATCATTTTAACACAGAGAAAATCACTCACACAATCCACACACACACACAAAGCACACCGAGACTCGCTCAACACACACACAAAACACCCATACACACAACAAAGGCCTGTACTCACTGGCATGCTTTGCCCTTGACATACAGCTACTGAATGCAATGAAAGAAATCACTGATGCACATTAAATGGGCCTTAATTATGTGGATCGTTCAGCTGGAAAATGGTAGAGCTGCTAATACAAAGGCCATTACATCCTGAACAAAGCTCATGATCTGTGTTCCACTAAAAACAGCACCAACCTTGAACACAATGGCTACCTTGCATTATGAATTTATATTTGGACCATATATTCCACTTTCAAATGCCAGACGAGTACTTTGCCTTCTATAGCCATTCAAATACATGTACATTAATTATGCACTTGCAGCGACATACCTCGTATCCATATTGATGCAATTTGCCACAACCCTTTTAAATCACTTGAAAATTACAGAGATTTTCTTGCACATCTGATCGACTGATAAAACAAGAGTACCATTGGCATTCAACTCTTTCACTTCTCATGACTATACAATAGCTTCCTATGGGAGGGATGGCCCTATGTACATGTACATGTGCTTCAGAAGTAGACGTAATCGTATTAGCTAAGCATAAGTACATGTGTAGTTCAACATTCACATTTAAGTTGGAGTGACATTTGCCAGGCAGATCAGTACTGTAATGGCATACACCTGCAGAGAAAATCAATCGAACTTTTGACAACCCATCCAATATTTGTTCCCCATCCTGTGTAATACCTTGTCTGATGCATGCACGATGTTTAACAGGATTTGAGACTGATCAATGAAGATGTGTTCTACAGTACAGAAAGAAGAGAAAGAAATTTGTCATGTTCTTTTGCATGTAATCCCCTCTTCCTCCCCCCCCCCCAAAAAAAATACAATTGAAGCAGATTGTTATCATTAGAATTGCTGAGTAATAGTTCTAAAAAAACAAACAAACAAACAAACACCCCAAAAGGCTGTCAGTGTGCATTATGAAGATATGAGAATACCAGCCCTTAGTCTTGATCACCGCAGCATATTCCTACAATGCATGGCATTCAAGAGTAATGTGCATTGCACTTTATTAAAGGGACTCGATCTACATTCACATTGGCCTGTATTTATGAAGGTGGCTCAAATTTAGTCCATGGTTTATAAATGTAAATTTTTTCTGCGTAAATGCGCATGACAGATCACATGTATACGCCAACAAACTTATGTCCAATAATTGTAACTGTTTGTTAATGCTTGTTTATGAAAGGTATGTGTATTTCAAGTTTATTTTAATCCATGGACTAAATTTAAACCATGGTTTTGATTTAAATCACCTTTGTGAATATGGGCCTATTTTTTCATGCTAACTTTGATGATCAGAATAAAGTAAATATGAACAAACAAACACTCACAAGACTGGACATTTCATTGACAGCACATACACTACAATGAGAATGTGACTGATGTCCAAAGTTTGACATGTTTTCATGACTACTGGTCACAGTCAGGGTATATTTGATGCAGTAATGACACAATCACCTAACAGCTCTCATATATAGTTTGCACTTTATACTCACAAATAAAACTAAAAATTATCTCTTGCAAATAACTTAGTGATTAATTTGATGCAAAAGCTTTTAATGAAAAGTAAAGCTTTGATTTTTATTTTGATCTGCTTAATTACACTTTCATTATTGTTTGACCATACTTTTTAGCCAGCTTCTTTTCACAAAAACTGATCTACTCCTGGCTTTGGTTTCAATTCATTTTATCTTTTAAAGAGCAATGGAAAATATAGTTAGGATGGCAATTATTCTGTTGATATGATAGTAGCTCAATGAACTTTACACTGTCCAAGACACTGTCCAAGACAGTGTGTAACATACAATTTGTACATTGTACATTTGCTGTAGTTGTGGTTTGATAAACTTTGTTCAAAATTTGGTATTTATAATTGAAAAATATTTCTATTTGAAATATTTGACACATTCCATCATATCATTAACAAGCAATTTGTACATTGTACATTTGCTGTAGTTGTGGTTTGATAAACTTTGTTCAAAATTTGGTATTTATAACTGAAAAATATTTCTATTTGAAATATTTGACACATTCCATCATATCATTAACAAGCAATTATACAGATACAAACAACACAACATTTGCAGGATGCTTTTTTATGTTTATTCTCTGCTTTTTATGAAATATGGAACCAGTTACCATTGAAAAATCTTATTTGTCCTTCAAAAACTTTAGAAATGATCTATTATGTTATAAACATTGTATCCTATATACAACTGTACATAAAAAACACCATGAAACTACTTTCAAATACATAGGAATATGGCTCTGAAAAAATGACTTGTGAATGTTTAACATTGAAAAAAAAAAATGATTGAAATTGTCATTCTTGCTACTCCATAGGCACAAAGGGGAAAAATACCAAAGATCTCTATGAAAAAAAAAAACCAAACAAACAAACATTCTTGACACATAAATGTACAGCAACAAAATTGAACAGGGATTATTCAGTTGTACACCTTACAATAAAGCAGCGGCGGCAATACAGCGAGAACTAATTGTATTACTGGGCTTGGACAGTTCACGCACATATTGAAATGTTTTCATAGCAGTGACGTGTATGACATTTTGCTCTGCGCAGGCAATCATTTCCAACACATCTGCATAAACAAACACTGCCTTAATACAATTAAATGATTCAAGTTGGGATCCCGGTGCCCCACTCTGCACACGCTCAGTAAATGCCATGTAGCATTTACTGTATTCCCTGCACATCCCAACAAACTGACTAGGGAGGCTTTCTGTTTTTGTCTTCCAGACATCTGATGACTTGATTGATGTCAGCTAAGGAACATTGCCGTCGGGAATGCAGAAACAGAATACATCCAGGCAATGAATGGAACAGTCAGATGGTACATTGTACACCCACGCTCATGGAGAGTAGTAGAATTGAACTCACGCACTTTCATCAAACAAAATATATATTTCATTCCATCTCTCTCTCTCCCTCTCTCCTTCTGTAACTCTGTGCTGCATTAATGTTGATGGTCATACTGATATGCCTTAATTGCTTTAAAGGGATATTCACGGCAGGGGGGATGTTTCCATTTAAAAGAAGACATCATGTCTATTCAATACGCCAGCGCATCAATACAGAAAATCTGATCCTCGAGCGTTACTAGACAAACAAATGACTGGAAAATTATGGCCACATTACAATCAATACACTGTGCTACACGCTTTTTCATGAGCACTTCAAAGCTTCATGTGAGAACATAAACTCCTTGTAAGGTATTTGTCTCCAAACTTGATTACAAATTGTTGGAGACTGGCAATTACTCCTGTCTGCAAAGAGGCATCAGACAAAATTTGTTGATATTTAGACACTAAAGTGTAATAAGCTCAAAATTACATGTAATCATTGCATGTGTATAAAATATACAATATGACTTTCCTACTAATGTCATTAAAATGTATCCATGGAAATGACGATGAAATGCCTATCTGAGACACCATGTTTCATTTACTGTAAAAGTGGATATTTTCACGCGACTAATTTTTCGCGCTAGGCCGGGTCAGAAGAGTTTCGCGTGTTTTTAATTCCGCGGAATCAAGACATCCCACCAGGAACGTATGGCAAGCAAAAATATTCGCATGTTTTTATTTTCGCGCTAGTTTCTGGTTTGCGCAAAATGCGCAAAAATTTCAACACCGCGAAAATTTCCACTTTTACAGTATATCACTTGCCACTAAAAGTGTTATATCTTTCTTCATATTTGTCATGTGTGCTCAATATGTGTATATTTCAACTAAGTCTTGCTACAGTCACACTGTTTTCCTTTGAAATATGGACTTGCTCCCTCATTGGGGTTGAGTTCCCTTCACATCTAAATGCACTGGAACAGACATTTAAGTCTTCCATTCTCTCTCATGAGTTCTTTTGGCATTACCGAAGAGATGGCGTACATTACAACCTCAAAACCTAACCAGCTGGCATGAAGTAGACACTTCACACCACAGTGCTTCATTCTGGGCACACTACCTGTTCCCTTTAACCCTGGCACGATGATTCATGTCTTAAGTAGTTCCAACAAGGACGCAATAGAAACCACAATTTTGGCTTGTTCACACTGTAAGTAGCGCACCAATGACATCCGAAATCATGTACACCATTTGTATGTGTGCTGAAAGCAGTTCCCTCATCCTAACACTTTCACTTTCATCCCATTCCCCCCCCCCCCCACCAATCAATGGAATTATATTTCAGTATCACCTGCCAGCTATCACTCACCCTCAGAAAAAGATAATATTGGTGATCATGCTGTGTGGGTTTTTTTTTTTTAACAAAAACAAAATATCAATAGTTAATACATGTACAACTTTCTCCTATTAAAACATTCATTTGTCTGTGTGTCTACAGTTTGAATGTCCAATTTGACGTACAGTGTAACTAACAATGGTCAATCTGTACAATTCCTTGAAACTTGTCTATGTTTGTTGAAACTGTTTCTCACTGCACTAAGATGACTGAATTCTGTTTGAATAATCATTTTTTTTTTTGCATGCCCAGTTTCATACACAATCTATTGAATCTTGGTAAAAAAATACTTGCCATTTGTCAAAGCTCAATTGAAAAACTTTGGCTCAAAGCATAGCACCACAGTTTAGACTCACTCCAAGTTCATATAAACTTAAGAAGAATGCTATAATGCTAGTGTCTGAGTATGCAGAATGTTCAGGAACGTTCAAAATCATTGTAAAATTGAAAGTCCACAAGAGTCTCGACAGAGCTTGTACAATACAAATGATTGAGATCTCAAGCAATATGTTTCACTGCATGTGGTTCTTTCATTCACATCATCAGGATTTTCTCTTGCCAAGAGATCCTCAAGTAACAAAATTCCATAATTAGAAATTACATACTAATATCATTCCTATACTATCTCAAGGAAGTATTCCATTTCATACTTTTCATCCAATGAAGGTCTGTCTTCACTTTCAAGGGTGCCAGTAGAATTCACAGATTTCAGGAAACTATCTAAATGTTGATGCATGGAGTTGTTTAGAGTCAAACACAGTCAGTGTGTTCTGAATGGGGGGGGGGGGGGGGGGGGAGGGAGCAGAAGAAGGGGGACAGTATACTGTCAATCTTCCTGCTCTAGGTAGGCTCCTGAAATTAGATGAACCCAACCCTAGGATTTAGCTTTGCGTTTGCTGTTTGTTTTTCTTCTTCTGATTATTATTTCTTTTGGGGAAAAGTGCATGCGAGTATGTGTGCGTGTGTGTGTGTGTGGGGGGGGGGGGGGGGGATGCACCACCCTGTTCTAAGACCCATGATAGCTATCCATAGTAATACATAGTCCATACTTATACACACTGTAGTTTAAGAATAAATTCAATAGTGATGTGCACACACTAAGTGAACCCAGCATTACCCATTGGCGTCCAATCATACATTCCCCCCACTTGACAACACTCTATATCCGCTTATTGAACCTGGCATCGACAATTTCAAGGCGTACGTACAAGTGAGAGTAATTTGACGTATTCAGTGGCACAAAACTCACTGCCACAGAGTGCCACACGGTATGGGTTTCCCCTCAAGCATAGCAGCGGTTACGTCCATCCAATACCTCGGGGCCAATCCATCTCTGGCTACATCATGCGTTCCAAACCAATCAATGCCAGTCATCTTTAGGGTCGGACCTGTTACCTTGGCTTTCTGGCGGCCATGGTATGAACGCAGAATTTGAATGTACTCCCGAACTATCAATTACACACGTCATTGCATGGCAATTTCATGTTCTCTGGTTTCTCTCTCCACAAGCCCCCCTAGCTCCCCCATCCCCACCATCCACTCACACATGATGCAAAATTAATTTCCGTTCCGAGTACTATTAGTGGCAATTTCGTACACTGAACAGCCAACAACTGGGTTAATTGCGTCAGTGCATTATCTTTGATAATTTCATTTCATCACTTATTCATCGATCGAAGTAACTCTCTCGTGATTTTGCCGCAGCTCAACCCAGTATATGATTACAGCTTTGTTGCGCAGCGATGCTTTACTTGTAATGAAAGAAAAATGCCTTGTATGTTCCCTTTTGGCTAAAAATGCCTCAGCTTTGTGCATATCCATTATGAAAGTGACATTATTTCTGCCAGACAGAAGAATGCCCTGACTCAATCTACAAATTACATTAGTAGCAATATTTTTGCAAGAACAAACTTCCTAGATTCCTGTACATTCACTTGTCTCTCCTGTTATCATTTCTTTGGATTGTTGAATCTCTCTGTTCTTGGCAACTCAATTACCTTATTTTTTAATTTTCTGTTGCAATCACACAATTGTGCTCTTAAACCGAACGGAAAAAGTGATATCTAATTTTCCACTGATGTATTTTCAAAACACTGTTTTTTCCCCTCTCCACTTCACTAAGTTCTTGAGACTTTAGAATCCCTTTGTTCTGGGTTTACCTCATTGTCTGAATTTTATAATGCAATCACATGCTGATTTTGCTCTTAAACCAACATATATGAAGAAGAGATAAAAGGAATATTTTCCTAGCATCTAATGTGTTTATCATGGCACTTACAACTTTCCATAACTCAAAGAGATTGATTGCTCTAGGGTTCAAACCCATTTTATGTATCTCTGCTGATGCTCACTAACACTGTTTATGTATAGTAGGATTGGAAAATCAGTTTGTAATCTCATTATATAAAGAGACTTTGTAAATAGTGTAGGCATTTGATATGTTTTACTGCAAACAGCATTAGGGCAAAGACACAATTTATTTATTTATTTATTTTATTTAATTCTTTTTTTCGTACAAGACATAAAGGGACCCCATGTCAGAGTGTTGGAAATGAAATGTTATACTACAAAACTGTAAAAACAGTATATCCTTGCAGAGTATGACATCTGTTCTTGATCATACAAAAACTCCTAGGTCAAACAATACATGGCATCATATGTAATGGAACACTGTAGGTCCCCGGACTCTGAAACAGAAATGAAATGAACATGGGTAGCAGACAAACAACGGACCTATTCACTAAATATTTTCAGAATTATTCATGGGTCAGTTTTTATGAGTTGTATTGATCTTATTTTTAGACAGATGTATAACAGTTTCTGACTGTCATAAGTAACCTTTGTTATGATATGTTATACATTGTGTAAATCTGAATATTAGTAAACTGGTCTTTTCAATGGCACTATTTTTTACTTTATGATACAACTACATAGTGCCTGTACATCTACTAATCACAATACTATCTCCATGACACAAGGTTTACTACATTGTATGTAAAGTTGTGCTCATACAATAATCAATGCAGTATGGTTATATACACTGTAATACCACTGAGGTGTTAATTTATTGTATGCATTCACTTGACTTTTGATGATAAAACACATTAATCACCATATATAAAAGTGTATAGAGTGCAAAAATGGGTGAAAACATGACTGCACAGTACCCCACTGATGTTGTGTGTATAGAGCCTTAACTCTTCTCATAGCGTAACACAGCAAGGGCTTCCAATCTCACAAATGTATTTAACTGTAATCAGAATTCTGGAATGAGTTTCTCAAAGTGATTAGATAGATAGATACAGAGCATGTTCAAGCACTGAAATGGATCTCTTCATGACTGCTAACTTCAAACGTCATTTGGTGCAACGGCTGTGTCACATCATGCCCCATGGCATGTCAATCAAACGAGTAACTCTCCTCAAACTGTGAAACATGCAAGACTACAATGTACTATTGTATGTTGGTAGATGCACCATACCTACGCTTGTGGAAATGAATACAAGGTCAACATACATACATGTATGTACATTGTAGGTCTCATCTGCTCAATCAGGGAGGTGGGTCTCTTCCCACCTCCGTGGCTCAATCCTGTATAAGATAGAGGTCAAACCTGATAGACTGCAAACAGTGTACCCAAGCAAGGAAGACACTTTTGGACCACTCTTAGCCAAACACGATTTAAAAGAGTAAATGTTTTTAGGAGTAACAGATTCTACGTCTACTGTCATATTTACACAAATAATCTCATGGGCTAAAAAACATTAAATATGTTCCTCAGCACACGCAAACGAGTTTTATTTGTAAGTCTGAAAACTCTCAGTGTAAATTCATTAATTGTCCCTGAGGCAAACCTGCTTGTGGGTCTGTGGTAATCCTGAAAAAAAAAAAAGCTACTCATGACTATATGATACCAAATTTCCTGATCATAATGTAAAAAATGTCTCTTTAATGTCATCAATAACACCATTTAAGGATGATGCATTTTACAAAACTACATGAATGGACAAAGTTTGCAAACATATAAGGCCTACTTGCTAACTGTATGTACACATCAGTTACTGTTATCTCCACTACACTTAAAAAGTTAGGGTTGTCATTTTGTCAGCTGCACAAGAATTGTGGTTCTATTACCCCATAATGTGGTTTTACAAGTTGCTGACTGGACCAAAGAACATCAAAAACTAAGATGAAACTTTCACCTGATATTTTGGTATTGAAAATCCATTAAAAACAAAACAAAATAACACACACAACTACTGTACCAACCCTCCCCTCCCTCAGTAATTCCCAACATCCCTACAAATAAAAAGGAAAGCACACCTGCCACCTACATATGTATCATTCAATGCACGGAGCACCAATTTGAGATGACAATACAAATTTCACCCACTGCAAAATATCGAGGGGCATCTTTACAGCAAATTACTGCACTGACCCTTTGTGTACATGGACAACACATACTGCACAGGCACATTAGGGACCAGAGACTCCCCCGAACCATTCATACTGTATATATCACAGCATACGGAGGAGGATGAATGAAATGCACAAAGCAATTTTCCTGGGCAGGATCTTGTTAATTACCCTCGCTGCACTTGACACAGGGGAGAACAAAGGGGGTTAACAGGAATGGTGAAAATGAAATTTACCTGTACTCGCAGGCAAGGTAAATAGAAGCAGGTGTCCAAAGTTTAATTCCCTTCGTTGACACTGCATTTCTCTCGTGTTATCTCCATCCCTCCCCCTCTCTCTCTCTTAACTTGACTCATCGCTTGCAGGATAAATGTGGCACTTCATTCTAAAGCATGAATCTTCCCAACTATAATCCAACATTTGCCACAGGGTCAAAGACTTTAAAGCTTCCCTCTCTTTTTTTAGTGTGGTGTTGTCTATGCTTTTACAGATGCCAAACACATTTCTTGTGTAATAACTGATGATATAAAGGCACTCTTGCTTCATAAATCTGCAGTATGTCGAACATTAAAGACATAAGTTCAGGGCATTACTTTGTCAAATCAAATATCAAGTATTTTGTATATAATGTTTGTACAGTGTATGTTCATAATCAATATACATTTACAGCCACAACCATACCCAACAATGCTTTGACTGAACACAAACACAGTGCAATAATCTACACTTGTTGCTACATTCTCCTATTTAAAGTGGTTTTTTAACCACAAACAATTTTACAGTATTTTTTTTTTGCCTAAATTACACAATGATCAAAACATCACAAGAACAACAATTTGGTATTTCATTTTTTTTTTTTCAAAGGTAAAGTAAAATTTCTGTACTTAAAATTTGTTCATCTAACTGGCTTATGTTGGTTCAGGAACGGCCAATTTCATCAGGTCTCAGGAAAACATTTATCCTAGAAACTGACAAAATTTAGTGATAGTTAAAATCTATATGTGTCACAATCTGTACAGACACAGATGTGCATATAAGATGTAGGCAGAGCAGAATAATTTCTTGGGCAACTTGAAAGGGATCAAACTATACATGTACATTTTACCAACAGTCATTTGATTGTCAACAATTTGAATTTGATTTTCTTGTCTATATGGTCATGGAAGAATGACAAAGTTTAAACATGTTTCCCCACCAGAGGTTTGCCAAAATATATTCAGAATGTAACACTTGTTCTCAAAAGGAAATTAGATAAAAACAGGGCATATCATCAGCTCACAGGAAATTGCCCGCACGCTCTTTGGAAGATTGAGATAAGGGATAGCGGACAAGAAGTCCAACAAAATTGTGAATGTCTGAACATGCCCATAGACAGAAATTTTACTAATTATGCATGTCCACAGAAGGCAAAAGATATCCCAGACCTTTTTTTTTTCTTTATAAACAAAACCATATTGAAATCAGATCTTGTTTTTCAGAAAAAAAAATAATTTATACACCCTACAGTGAATACATGACATTTCATTACTGCTTTACACAGTTGCTTAATTCCCCCTCCCCCCCCCCCCCCCTCCCCCCCAAACACCATATCTGAAATGACAACTAGGTCAGGCATCTCCGGTAACCCAGTTCCCATCGGCAATGAATGGTTTCATATCAAAGCTCAGCACCTGCAGGTTAACTTCTTTAACACACTTGCACTGTCAATGCAAATGCCTCGCAGAAAGTATGTACAGCATGCGCCACAACCTAATTCAAGCTACCAAACTCAGCACATCATTCAAGATGGAAAAAAAAAAAGAAAAAGAAAAAAGTAGAGTCAGAAAAATGGTTGTAATGTTTTCCCAGCTACATTTCTGTACCTTCATTCCAGGTTTTCCTTGTAAAAAAACACACACACATGCACCTTCGCATAATACACTTCCACATAATGCACCATACACAAATGTACACACATACAACCAATGTATACACATGTACATTGTATAGACACAATATGGTGCACTTTACATGCCCCACTGATGTGTGCACGTGCCCACCAAGCTGTAGTGTGCTGATGAATGAGTCACAACATTTCGCATAAGATTATAAATTTGCCAGTCATTCATGAAAAAAGGTCACCGATTGGCCTCCTCCCATATTCAATTTCCTCCTCCAATCTGGTGCCACAGAAGGTGTCACACGACTATTATTCCAGCATTTAATGACTTTCATGGCATATTTTCCTTGCGACATGAGAAAATCTCAAGTATTTCAATGCATGATGCACTTCATTTAGTGCAATGATCATATTTGCCTTTAAAACAAGTGTTCTTGCTAATATAAAAAAGATATATCAATAAAAAAAAAGGTGTAGTCAAATCACTTTTTGCGAATTAAGTACAGTAATATCTAGAATTGTTAAATAAATCTCTGAAATGTACCTTTAAGACAGAGTAATAAAAAAGGTAGAAGATGGGACAGTCACCAATAAATTTCATAGCATCATTGATAGTAATGATGATGATTATGATAATTATGATACTTCATAATTATCATGATAACAATTAAAAATTATATCAATAATATTGTTTGTACACCATCATTGTAGGAATATCTTTCAAGTCGAACAAAAAACGTTTTAATGTAAACATGGTTAACAAGTATGTAGGCTTGAATGTGTGACTCTACTGAGTATCACATTCTACTCCTGCATTTATGATTCTGGAATCCCTATACAGGCACTGTACATACATGTACTCCATCACTGGAAGCAAAGTACCATGAAGAAACAGAACAAGCAACAAAAAATACAACTGCAATCAAGAAATCACATCTCTTTCATAACATATTCTTTTTAAATTTCATAGATCTTCTCTTTAAATACAATCATGTTTCAGGAGGAAAACATTATGTAGTAGCAGTATACAGTCTGATTTATTAATTAGCTAGAGAGGTATATATTTTGTCATCGGGGTCTAATATTTTTTGTCACCAAATTACATTGAAGGACATCTCTGACGGAAGGATGGGATAATTCTTGCAGGTGAACTACATGTGTCAGCATTGTTTCTTGTTGCTTTTCCCTTTCTTTGTATAAAAGAAAAAAGAAAAATCCATCCATGAAGACCAAGTCTGCACTCCTGGCAGCACGCGGGCAATGATCCAATGAGAGTTGTTCAACCTTGTCATTACGGCGCTATACACTACACATGTACAACACTCGAGAAGATTAAAATATGTCTGGAATATCAGTTTCTCCGCGGTGGTATTGATTTTTGCCCATCTACTTACGCATTTTATCAATCAATATTGCTGAGGCACTCGTATTGTGATTTCTGTCCCTATTGCCTTTGAACTCATCCTGAGTGCTTCTCAGTGATAGCTTGATTGCACAAAGCCATATACCGCAAAAAGCAGCAAAAATTTTAGACAAGGAGCAAGAGGGAGGGAAGGAGGAAGAGAAATATAAAATCTGAATTTTAAATACTGTGAAGTTGTACAATTTACCTATACATGTAGTTCTTTCCATGAAACTACAAGTGTACACTAATTCTTTAAAGAATGATTCATGAAAGACAATGGGGGGGGGGGGGGCACTTAACAGTGCAGGTGACTACTAAAATGTATACCCAGTAGTATTATTTGAACACTGCTATTTCAATCTCATTCAGAGCAAACATTCTAAATTTGCCAATGAATGAGGCATATAATACAGCACGTGTCAGCTCACAAGGACTGATCCCAACCCTAAGAAACTAATCTGAACAATCAAGAAATTGCAATTATGCATTCAGTTGAGTATGACTAATAGATACCTGACGAATGAACCCCCCTTCCCCATGCCCATCCCCCCCCCCCTTCCTTTGCAAGAGTGACTACAGAATTGGTACATTGGGGAACTTGTACTTGAGGTTGCTACAGCAAAAGCTGGTATACCTTCTGCATGATAACAAATCGATGAGGAAGAATTGAGATGAATGATACAGGTAAGCTAGCTTTCTCCCTACACGATGGCACACGTGACTTGTATCTCTGGTGATTATTGCATTTATTCCCTGTAATTTCCCTTGGGTGTTGGATCATCGCGGGACCTCTTGATATCGATGAAACAGGAGCTGTTTTAGACGAACAATAGTCAGAATATCAATCTCTGAAACTAATACAAGAGTGGATCATGCGGAGAGGGAATGCAAGAAAACTGCCAATGTTGGATAAATGTAAAAAAACAGTAAACCCTTAAGTCTAACAAATCCCAGTCACACAGTCAAACAATTGCCATAGTTTGCATTGTACTATGAATTCAGCAAAAATCTAAATCTAATATTATCTACTGTAGTACATTTGTATGCATACAAGCTAACAAAAAATATCAGCAAGTTCATAAATATACACCTTGTACGTGTAACTTCAGGTCATAAGAGGGGCTTTTTATCTTGAGTTTTGCTAAAATAATTGTATTCTTTTATTTAGTCAGGAATTCCAAGAATTCAATCTGCAATTTTTTTCACAAAAACTGTAAGATGAATATTCTCAGTTGTAAATTTGGCAGTAATCTAGTTTTAAATAGAATTCCCATTCAGTCAGTCGCAATCATGATATTGCTAGGCTATGACAAAACAATTACTCAAATGCAGTACCATATGTTGTTATCAAATATGCAGGATGTTTCAGCAACAGCTTTGAAATACAAAATGGTCCAATGTGACCAATCAAAAATAGTCCTTCCATCTTTTTTTTTCTTCCCCTGAATATATTTGAATTGAAATGGTTCATCATTAGCTCTATTAACTGGCTAATAAAGGACCAAGAGAAATACCTGTTAATCATATATCACCAGCATGAGGGAACCACTACAGTATTGTTCAAACTTTCTTGGTTTTTTTAATTAGAAATTACATTGTAGGTCTAAATCTAAAAGCAACTTGCCATACATGGTTCACTTTGCTTATGGTCAATTCATCTTCTTCAGTGATTTTAGTGGGGGTTTTTTGTGTTTTTTTTTTTTAAAGAGGAAGGTCAAGGATCACTACATAAAATAATTGAAACAATGTTTTGAAGTTCTGAATGAATTTTAAAAGTATGAAACAGTCACACACTAAGACCTGGAAACTGGCGCTGCTACTGAAGTACTTATACAACACATTGTTCCAAGTAACATATGTTATAAATAAGTATAGTGTGTGTCAGTTACAACACTGTATAACTGACCAGAGCCAAGCATTATTTCCATTGCTGGTTACAGTTTGAAAACACTACTGCACACACTGAACAGGGATCAGCAATTTGCTCATCAATTTTTGGGTAGTGCATGAATTCCTAATTCAAAATTTGCTTTCAGATACAGTATTTCACAATGCAATCGCATTTTGTGTTTCTGTGATTTGGGTAAAACATTTTGACAGACTTGTAAAAACATAAAGTGCATGGTCCAATGTCTAGTAATTATACCAAAGGGGGGAGGGGCAGAGTACATGAAGTATGATTTTTTTTCATGTAATACTATTTGTACACTTGGTACTCACTCTGTAGAATTTGATACTACATGTAAGTGCTCAGACACACACACACACATACTGTCATACCAGCACAGTATCTATTAACAATGTGAAATGAATCAGTGAAATATCTTTTGTGATGAAGAAAAATTGTCTAATCAGGCTACTTCCAATAATCCTATAATACCAAGGTGAGTATCCCCACACCCAAAAGCTAATCCCAAGGCATGGTCCACCACCTCCCCCTGTCTCCCTGCTCCGCCCCTCTTCCCTCCATCTCGTCTCTTCTCCATCTCACCCCTCCTCCCCCATCTCGGTATTGACAACAAACAGCCAGCGAGTTGCTCAGGTAAGGCACCAAATTATCTGCGCAGCCAGAGAAGAGGCGCAGGAAACCCGATCAGTTGTCAAACAATGGGAAATAACCTGGTATGAGAAGGATGGGGCACACACACACACATACATGTACTACACACAAGCATTACTCTGCCAGAACACCGGGGCAGGACAATCAGAGAAGAGCCCTCAAACACGGAAAATGGAAAATTGCTGGCTGCAAGAAATAATGAGATTTCAGCAGGTCCAGAACAGATTGGCCGATAAGTGGGCACTCTCGTGTAAGGCGATACTGATTCAATTTTGCGGACAAATTCTTCTGGATATTGGCTCAATTAATTTAGCATGCCCTTGCCTGATTAAAATAATTTGGAGGAATGTGCAAAATGCACAAGAGAAAGGCTTTGCATTTGCGTGTGTGTCATAATGCAAATGACAGCATAGAACCATGTAGGCATGTAGTTCACACACAACATTTGCACCTGACTCTGGGGCTGGCCCCCTGAAAACACATAAAGAGTGAACACATCTAAACGGAAGACCAACTTAAAGCCCCTGGTCCTCATTTGGACAACATTTAAGCATTATCTTCAAATGAAAACCAACTCACTCTACTGCATAACGTAAAAATAAAATAATATATTTAATCTACGGTAAGGACATTAACATAAGGTCCGGATATTACATTGAAGCATCAATCCAACAGAATGGTTTCACAGGTTACAATGTGTACATTGTACAATACCAATCTTTATGCATAGTTTCCTTGCTCGCAGCTTCAGAGCAATGTCGTTTGAGAAACAGATACTGTAAAAGTGGAGAGCATTTCACGAGACGTGAAATTAATGCAAAAGTAAAGGTGTGCAAATTGTTCACTTGTTATGAGTTATGCTAAATCTTTGATATCAAAAGAAGTATTGTAGGGATACAAGCTGTATGACTTTTATGTTATTTGTGGTTTTCTTCATTTTCCCTAGTCCTGTAGTGTACAAAGTGAATTTCGTGTTGTGATGCAGATCAGATACCTTTTACTGTACAGTGTACCCTGGATCACACTGCCAAAGCCCTTAACTGATGTGGCTGCCGTCAGCTATTTGAAGTGCTCACTCAATTGTCGTGACCCTCCACAAAATTACAGACACATGAAATTAATCTTAAATAATGACAAGTGTGAAAATCACTCGCACATACAGTGTCTGTTTTTACTTAGTCACTTTCAGATAGGACTTTCTAGAACTTTAAAAAAAGGAGAAAGGCTCCTTTCAGAATATTTGCCGTCTCTTTTTGGAAACTTAATTGTATACCTGTGGTACAACAAATTCATTCATGATTCTTGATCGATGATAACATCTGAGAGAACATTTCACGCTAAGCAGCTGGAGAAAGCCAGGGGAGCATTTTCCATTTCCCTTGAAAATATAATTCTATTTAAGTGAAAACAAGACAATTACCCTGAAATGTACCCCACACTTCTAATCACTTTGCATAATTTTGTTGATATTTCATCACAGAAAATCTGGTAGCACTCTCGCTCGCCACAAGTGTCCACTTCCGCCCCTGTGCACACCCATGCTGTGCATGTGACTGTGATGCATTAGATGAACCTCGCTGACACTTCGTGACAGCAGTTGCACAATGTGTAACCTGAAATATGTCAACTAAGGATCACCTTTAGAGGAATACCGATCATTTGAATAAATGCAATCGCTATGCATTTTCATTACCAGTACCTGGGTATTCAAAAATTCTGAATGATGACTCGTGAATATGTGAATTCCTGGGGCTCTACATGATACTTCAATTTTGATTGGGAGACTGTGTAGGACCTACAACTCAAAGGTGCTTCAAAGACCTGAGGATAAAACAATGTATTTACCCACTGGAGAAAAAAAAAATTATTTTCATCTTTTTTTACAGAGGTTAATTGAAACCACTGTGATGTTCAGACCTTATATTTTGATTTGATGTCATTTGATTAGATCACTGAATTACCTACATAAGTCCATTCTCATCAACTTGGCCAAAGCTTTCCAGTCAAACTTAAGACAAAAAAAAAAAAAAAATGTGAAGTTACAACATTTCAGGAATATTGTGAATTTCGCATGCACAAGTCAAGATTCTTTGACTGTGTGCATACATCTACTTTAGATCAGAGATGATTAGTGGTACACAATTCGCTATGGAGATTTTAAAACATATCTGAACTGGGCCAGCCTTCCCTCTTCATGGTTTCCCCAAGCTACCAGGTCTTTAGAGTGAAAACATAATTCTTGTGTGCCTGCAGAACTGTCAATTTTTGCTCTATTATAGTAAAAGAAATGTGTGAAAGAAAACCATGATAACATGATTACCAATGGGTAATGACATAATTTATGCAAAATATCAACCAAAAAGGTTTGCTGGAAGTACTTAGTATCAGAGCATACCTGATCATGGTAGCTATGTGATGTTTTACATTCGATATTAATCGATCACAATATATAGAGCCATAGCAGTATCCATCACACGCGAGTGAATTGCACGCACAGTGTCCTGCATTTGATTCAATACTACTGTTTGGACGTGATTCGATCATCACTGTACTTGCAGTGTTCTACACACCCACTGCTGAATGGGGAGGGTGCTTCCAGAATAAAAGTCAGTATACTGATTTTTATTATTTCACAATTTCAATCCCAAAATACTAAACAAAACAACTCACCATACTGGCAAATTGCATCAGCCAGATAAGTTTCTTGCTAGAGTTGTCTGATATATTGCAAGTAAATTCCTGACGGTAGAAGATGAAATCTGAGTCTAGCTCGAAAAGTCAAAGGCCAGCAAATGGTACTGAATCATACATCCACATCATAGAATCACAGGGAAAGCAAGAAAACAATATAAGCTATTAAATGTCCATTTCCCTCAGTGAGGCTGAATCACTCTTTAAATAGTTTCCACTCCACCTTCAAAGTTGGCATTAATAAATAGAGTAAAGTCAGATGGAGAAAATGGTTGAGAATCTATCAAAAACAGACGGAGGGCAGTTACGGAATTTGAAGTTCCCCCTATCTTTACAAATCAGCGACACTAGTTGTGACCACATTGTCAAATAGGCAGAGGTGATGATGTCAAGTCTCCAGAGAACTCTACAGAAACCCTCGCTAAATTTCCCTTTCGGACATGAAATCAGAATAAGATGTATCCTTTGCATCAAATTGGTATAGTCTTATGATAACTCAGCAACAATGATTTTTTTTTTTTAATTTGTTCATCTAAATCTTTAAGGTGGGGAGTGGGGGGGCAGGACCAAAAACATGATTTCAATATTTCTTGTGTACAAACCCATGGGAAGATTGCCGGGTGATGGCAATGTGTTCTCTTACGATTTGTGCGTACTCAGTAAAACTACGTGACACTTTACAACTCCGTAACTCTCCTATTTTATATCATATTATGATAAAAATTTCCACAATTCTGTTCATTTGATTGTTTGTAGTCTATTCATAAAGACTTAATCTGAATATGCTGTGGAAGTGCACTTCAAATATGAATCCAAGTTTTCAGAATCACATCTGATGCTTTTATCTCACAAATGACTACCCTTTCAGTGCATAAAATATTGATGATACAGAATCATCCAGCTCTCTCATTTGATACTTACTCATCAGCAGTGGCTCCATAATAATTCATAATTCCAATAAATCACTCGACAATCAGATCTGTATGCAAAGAGATGACATAAAAAAGAGAGGGGAATATCATGAATACTGTTCTAATGAAACAGGTTAATGTTTCCTTGCATGCAAAAACTACAAAAGGAGATTTAGATTTAGAACAAATTCAGTTCTCAAAATGTCACATCAGCAATTGCATCAAGAAACAGTCATCTGACATTTCAATATAGGGTAATCACTTTGACAGAAGTTAAAGTGGCATGTTGTCATTAGCACAAGATATATCTCAAGGTGGGATGAAACATCGAAACAAGCATTTCAAGCATACACTAGAAGAAGGACAGAACAGCTGTCCAACTCATTTACTCTAAACTGATTTGCTAATGATGGCCTCTAATTGTACTAATTTTAGAAGCCTTGTTAAAATACATTCATGATTCAATTCAAGAGTTTATTTATTTCCATCACCATCATCACCATCACCATCATCATCATCATCATCATCATCATCATCATCATCATCATCACCATCATCACCATCATCACCATCATCACCATCATCACCATCATCACCATCATCACCATCATCATCATCACCATTATCATCATTGTATGTCATAAAAATACCTTCATTTTTATTTAAAGTGTAGAACTTTCAGATTACGATTAATTCTCTTTCTGGTTATGCCAGGATGGTACATTGCTTGTGATGCTATGTATTTCAGTTTCTTTCTGGATGGAGAAGGTGATGCAAATGATTTTAAAAGGTGAGTAATGTTCTCATCAATGAAAACGGCATATAATGACCTACCAAAAATAGCTATATGTGCAAGTGTACAATTTAGCTTTAAATACCTGGCTACTAGGGTAGTAAAATTCACACCGATGCAAATTTCATAGCGGGTACAAAACTCGAGATTTTTGCTTCCGTGGACAAAAATCTCACTAAATAGTGCGATCACCATCGCGATCCACATCCCAGGAAATCTTACTTAATCATTTTGGAATTATTGTGAGAATTTGCACTGCAGTGAGTGTGTGAATGCTGAGTAAAAAATCTTGAGATTTTTTAATCTTGTCATTCACAAGAGACAAAACAATACATGTAGCAAACAAAACACAAGGGCAAGGGTCATCATTTCGGTAGATTTAAGGCATGTGCAGTTCGGTCAATAAATTTTCTTGATCAGCAACAGCATGATATTTCTGTCTGTGTAAACGTGCGCAAAAAAAAAAAAAAATCCTGTATTTGGATCACAATCGACATCCTGCTATTTTGTCCCGAAAAAGACTACTGCATTCAATTCCAGTCAAAGTATGAACATTTTCCTGACAAGCTTGAAAAAAGGGAAGAAGTTGGAGGTCATTTTCAGACTGCCATCCCCTTCCCCTCCCCCAATACTAAACCACTTTATGAATTAGAACCATTTCAAACTGGTAGTCATATTAGAAGAATGATTATGCACACATAGCAGTATGATATCAATATCTATGATATCATTACCATCCTATATAACTGAGCTGTGATTTTATCAAATGTTGCATTATATGCATGCACGTATGCCAGTGGAGAACTTTCGTGCACCAATACAATGTAGTCTCCTGCACATACTGTAAGGATGCACACAGTGCACAAGCTTCTATCTCTGTCATGTGATCCATGGTAGATTTGATGGGCACTTACAACATCCAATTCAATATCTCCATCATCACTATCTCCCACATGTGCACCAATCACAGGGTGATTCATTTCTCTCTCGAGTGTTCTCTACCCCCCCCCCCCCCCCTTAGCTAGTGGTAGGTTGGATGCACATCACTGTATGATAAATCTTGCATCTAGATCTCTCTATAGATGAGGATGAATATTTAACCATAGTGATGGCGGCATAACGAGTGTCAAAAACAGTTTCCTCATTTCAAAGCAGATCAATTCCACTTTGTAGAGACACATCCAAAAAAAAAAAAAAAAAAAAAAAATGCACGTACACAACACACAGCAGGAAAGACATGGATGCCATCATACCACCATAATCATTAATGAAGTCACACAGAAATGAAATCCATGCTTTTAATTGCAGCCTTGGGATAGACTAAAATACATTATATTGTATAATGTACTGGACATATCGCTGAATACCAAATGTACAATGTAATGTCTTCTGCCACAGCAATTATAAAGAGCAAATGTATGGTATCTTTTAAGGTGCATTGATATGCAATAGACAATACACACAAATATTGGGGAACATGCTTTGTTTGAATGCTGCTCACTTCTACTATTCCAGGCACTGCAGTATGAAATGTGTTGGTGCAAGATGATTTATCATCATGAGCACCAGAGAGTGGTGCACTTTGTATTCCTCAAACTGCAATGAGCTCACAATGCAAATCAGAATCTCTCTCCCTCGAGTTTCCTCAGCGGCACCTGCACATACTGCCCTGAGAGTAGCGCCAGCTAACATTGTTAGAGCACACCACACACTTGTACTCCCGATGAACGACAACACTGCGAGCCACACTCTTCCCACCTAAACAAATCACATTAAGCTGAATGATAGGGGGGATTTTCTGAATGGATGGATGATAAAATTTGGCACTTCTCACCTCTCCTCTCGCCCGAGACTGTTCGTCTCCCTCTCATGAATATGGCTCCAGCTCCGCAAATTTGTTGGTGATCAACAAAGGCTGGATATAATGTCTCATTCACTGGATTACGAGGGCTGCTATCAACTCTGTACGTACTCTCGACGATTCGCAGGAACAACTCTGAACAGCTGTTTCTCGTGTTCCAAAGGATGTACACTTTCTCACTTGAGAAGATGCAAGCCATGCATACAAAATTTTCCTCAAAGTGACTACCGGTATACATAATTTTGGGCGGAGTAAAACTTGTGTAATTGTAGATAAAGACTTCGTAATGCACTTTTTATAGCACTGATCAACAATTGTTCTATGACAAGGGGTTGTAATAGCAATGAAAACAATGCAAATCAATTCATCTCCATCTATTTTTCATTATTAAGCACCACCTAGAATTTGCCATGCCACGACATCCAGCTCAAGAGTAATGACAAAATTCAACAAGAGACCCACGGGTCTAGCGCTCACCTGAGTATCGCAAGTTTACCTTTCACACAGTCACTAATCTAAATTATTCACAGCTCTACTAAAATTTGACCAGGCATTCTCAAGAAGAAGATGAAAATGTACAATAAGGGCCCAAATTTTTTAAGATTCCTTAATTTGGGGGGATTGGGGGCCCCCTGGGGCCCTCTTGGTGGGGCATGGTGCCCATTTTGATAAATTGAGATCCTGACCCCCTAGGGA
Organism: Diadema setosum; assembly: GCA_033980235.1. Taxonomy (NCBI): domain Eukaryota; kingdom Metazoa; phylum Echinodermata; class Echinoidea; order Diadematoida; family Diadematidae; genus Diadema; species Diadema setosum. The sequence continues at coordinate 43,423,285 of CM067060.1, forward strand.
TGCTACCTGCCAAGTTTGATGAAAATCCATCATGTGGTTTTCAGGAAGAAGATGAAAATGTACAATTCTGGCCCCCATTTGGACCTTCCCAACCCCCCCCCCCCCCTGCCCCAAAGAGGGGCACCCCTGGATTTGCTATGAACAAACTTGAAACTACAGTCATTAATGTACTCACTCATAGTATTATCGTAGCTCTATTACTTCCTATTCTCGAGAAGATTTGTAAAGATTCCTTCATTTTGGGGGGTTTGGCCCCCCTGGGGCCCCTGGGTGGGGCATGGTGCCCATTTTAACAAACTGAGATCCTAACCCCCTAGGGATGCTACCTGAAAAGTTTGATGAAAATCGGTCTGGGGTTTTCAAGAAGAAGATGAAAATGTAAAAAGTTTATGCACGACGGACGACGGACGCCGCACGCCGCACGACGCACGCCTGACGAAGGGCGATCGCAATAGCTCACTTGAGCCTTTGGCTCAGGTGAGCTAAAAAGTTTAAAGCACGGGCTCAATTGAGAAAAGATCTCCCACTTACAGTATACACCTTGCAGGGCCTACATTGTACTACATGTATCAACCATCCATACCATATGAAAATCTTAGAAATATATGGGAACTGAAAGAGCAAAAGTTTTGATTAAAACCATACTTAATTTAAACATGATATGATAAATGCAAATACTTATAAAAAAAATAACACCAGCAAAACCAGAATCTACACAAGTAAGGAAAAATTTGGACAAACACAACAATGTTCATGATATTTCTACTTCCACTAAGTCATCATCAATAGCAAGACAACTTTGGAGCACATATCACAACATATCTCAAGCTATTCTTCTGATCATGGTGGTTTAGCTAAGATATTAGCAACAAATACTTTTGCTATCCTTTGATAAACACTGTATTAAATTCAGCTCTTCCTACATATTTATCATTTTTATTAGTCATAGTTGGATCCAAGTCAATCAATTTTCACTTTTTTGTCTGTAAATCATGTCATTGTCATTAGCAATAGCATCAACATAGTCGAATATCTTCTTTTATTTGATTGTCCTGTTTAATCTTAATCACTAACATGGAACATGTTAAAGGACAAGTTCACCCTCAGGCACGTGGATTGAGAAAATGCAGAAATATAAGGAGAACACATCAGTGAAACATTGAGGAAAATTGGACAATCTGTACAAAAGTTGTTGATTCTTAATTTTTTTAGTCACTGCTGAAGACTACTACAGTTGATGATGTCACATGTATAGAATGATGAAACATAAAAAGAATTCCACAAACTTTCATTAATTTTCACATTCCCTCAAATTGCAACTGACATGTATGTAAAGGGAAATGTTACTCCTCCTGCCTTCTGAAAGAGGAAAGTCATGTGATATTTTATAACGCAAGAAAAGTGAAAATATGTTGAATTTTCTTCATATGTTCATGTCATTCTACACATGACATCACAAGCTGTAGTTTAGTATTCTCATCCAGCAGTGACTGAGCAGAAACTTCAAAAATTCATAACTTTTGAACAGATTGTCCGTTTCTACTCAAACTTTGATTAATGTATTGTATTATTGCTGCATTCTCTCAATCCACATGCTTATGAACATATGTGAACTTGCCCTTTAATCTAGCACTGCCCAACAGACTCTCTCAACAGAGGTTTTCTCTAGACAGAGCACTTTTATGAATTTGGTTTCACTTTTTCCCAAACTGATAATTCGGAGCTGAAAATGTTCATTCAAAAGCCTTAATGAATTATGACATGCTTCATTTTCAGGCATACTTGTTGTACAAATTCATGACTCAGCAAAATCTACTTGTACACTACCTGCAGCTGTTCGTTTTCAGTAACCCAGAAACCCAACTCCTAGTGGCAGACTTTTTATAAGTGAAGTTCATCATATCACAGCCTGTTCGTCACACTGAAAAGAGGCTGCAAGGAAGGCTTTTATTTGTTGCTATCACAAAGTTCAGATGAGCTCAAAAGAAGACAGGATTTAAAATTGATTTTAAGATTAATCTAAAGTACACATACAGTTGTATTACACTGAGTACAAGCTGTTCAAAAGGAATGGTAAGGAACATCACGTTATGATGCACATAGTGTGACTGAATGTAAATAGTACAAGTTATCTAGCCATGTTGGGACCCCACACCCATCTGAAAAAGCAATATTTAGTAATGCTCAAGAACAATACTTTTAAGCAAATTCATGTAATAGGGTATATCTAAATTGGGACATTGTTTACTTAGTTTTCACTGATACCATAATTTAAACACGTTGTACACGATACTTGCATACTTAATCATTCAAGTCATGGGGAAATGAAATGGAGTAGGTGTGTGGAGATACATTTGTACACTGTAGGGCCTACATCTTCCTCTGTGCCTCTGTTCCTTCTACAGCTGTAGCGACAGTCTTTTGGTTGATATACATTGTATTATAGTGATCGACATTTAAATTATATACAAAAGTTCTCAATTCTTTATATTTGCAAGAGATTTTTTTAACCTTTACTCAGATTTTGCAAAGAAAATGAAAAAGAAATTATCTGGCAGTCCATTTTGGGATAACAGAGAGGTCTAGAAAAACGATGGCTGGATAACTGAAGTCAGACTGGACACAGTTACAAACTTCTATGCTACCAAACTGAAGGAAACTTATGGCAGCTACTGTAAAACAAAGAATGTTCACATAATTTTTAATTTCGCTGGAGCCAAGATTCACAAAATTAAAGTGCGATTTTTGTCTACATTATATACGTTGAATGCCAGTGACAAGTCACAAACTCGTCATTTACTGTAAAAAAGGACACTGGCTCCAACTCACAAAATTTCATGCAGCAAAAATATCTAGCTTTACAGTAGGCCTAAATGTGTGCATTTGTACACATTGACAGAATCTGTTTGTGTGTGCGTTCTCAGTGATTATAGTACCAGGTGTGATGCTTCAAAAATTGCCCCAACTCATCATGCAACCTTGTCATGTATTCATAAAAACATTTGTGCAGCTACATCCAGGCAATGACATTTCAATTTCTTACGCTTCCCACAGAAAGATTCATGAAGCGTCTCTGCAGAGCCTGAACCATAAAATCAATCACATTTGTGACCCTTTTTTTTTATAAAGCCACAATGGAAATTATATACTCCTCTGACATTCAAACCAGGCCAATACAAGTTTTGATTATTGCTTTGTAATGTTCATATATATTATTTTCATGCAGAAAAGAATGGAATACATGAGCAATATTCACAATGGAACTATGCCTGCCAAGTATCTTCTCAGTAATGATTGCTGGAAAAAGGCTTGTTGTACACCACTGATGATTTACAATAAGATTTCAACTTTTGCTAGGTTCAACTTTATGAACCCACACTTTTTGACTATTTACAATGTGAAAGCCTATAAGCATACTGGGTACATAGTACACAATACTGAAAAAAAAATATTCGCAATATATTGTTTGTAGATTCTTATTGTGACTACGGCACGCTACACAACAGACTATGCAAAACCTGACCAAATTGTGACATACATGTAGCACAACATAGCACACCACTCCTGCCATCAAAATTGTGTGCTGTTCTTCAAGTTGCAGATTTGACCCATTATACAGGAATGTGTAAACCATAAATTGCAACTTTTTTGTGGATACTGATCATAAAATCCTACTACATGTACACTTGTACAGATGTATGTTGCAAACATTCAGATTGCAAACAAGAATTGGCTATTCATACTGCTAGTCTACATGATTAAAAAAAAACAAAAAACAATGGTTACTTTTGTTTTGAACACCCTGGGAAAAACAATTTTAAGCAAATCCCAAACACATTAATTAAATATGTTTTAGATGACTGTACATTTGTAGCCATTATACATGTCTGTATACTACTCTTTGCATTTTGATCAAATATCAAGAAAAGAAAAGGATAGACCTACTGTTCTGAAAACTGACATATTTCAGCCTTAGGCAGGGCAATAGTCTGATGTAAGCAACCTCCCTGAAGTCTCCTTCTCAAATTCTCGACTCTCAAATCTACCTTTGACTAGACCATGCCTCCTACTACTGCCACATGTCATTATCTCTCTCTTCTCTGAATTAGGGCAATAGAATAAGATCTAGTTTCTCTCCAACAAAGAAAAGCCACAGTTCAGACTGGCTTGACCCTGAACCCTGCCCAGAAACGGCGTGTGGCCCTATGGCCTCAGAGTTCAGAACATGACCTTTTGACCTCTCCACCACAAATCTTTCAGGGGAGTCGTCGTGGCATGCGTAAATTTGTGTGTTTAAGATATGATTGAAAAGTGCAAGTGACTGCCAGACTCATCGGCCAGCTGTATGATTGTGGCTGACAGCCCCACTTCATGCTCAAAATGAAGGGACGTTTAACGGGCTCCGCTTACTTAGTGCGCACAGATGCCGTCTGGCAGTACAAATTGTGTTGCACAGGCATCAAAAGAAGTATTTGATGCCCGTAGAACAATCAAAGTGACATATGATTTTATCATCCTTTGTCATTGATATGGTTGGTATATAGTGATGTATATGAAAAACACAGTGCATGCTGCATTGTTTCACACATATAGATCAATGTCAATGTAGAGCCAATGTCTTGCACATGTACAAGAGTCATATCTTACTGCATATGAGACAATATTCCATTTATTCCAAATCTTTAACTAATTTCCAAATAATAATCAACTAAAGAGGGGAAAAAAGGCTCACTTCTTGAAATTATCATGCATCCAGTTACTAAATTGCCATGGTCCAACATTGATGTTTTATCAATTGAAGAGCTTATAATCACACTGTCTACTATACAACAATGTAGATGTAAATCACTGACCCCCAACATTACTTTCTATTATTTGTTGAACAGTTAACTAAAAGTTAAATGAAATGATAAAACCAGCACTACAACATTCTTAAAATAGGATTGTGGCTTCCACTGTATTTTACTGTACGTTGTATATCACTGGTTTGAAAAAAAGAAAGAAAGAAAGAAAGAAAGAAAAGAATGACATACTATACAATGTAACCTGCAAGAATTTCACAACTTTCTTGTTTTTCCTAATTACTGCGCTTCTTTCACTGTTTACATCTTCTTTTTATCCTGGTAAAAATGGAATGAAAGGTTGGATTTTCCATTTAAGTCTTCCCTAGTTCTATTCCGCAGACCCATACTGTATCAAAAGTGTATGGGTCTTTTCAGTAATTAGCAAAATGCTCTGGAGAATGCATTTTCTTTAATAGAAAATGTGGATAATAGTCTTTAATAGAAAATAGGTAGGTTTAATTTGACTACTTATGGACTTTCACAAGGTCATAATGTGTTTTTTTCTCCTTTATTTTTGGTTGTATCTAAAAAACCCTCAATTCTCCTTGCCCTCAAAGTTCACGCCTTTGTTCATGCTCCACTGCCTTCATTCCACCAACTTTTTTCTGTGCTGTCAATCCTTTACGGCAATTTTGGCTAGGTCTACAAATTGATAACTTGAAACTGCTTTGTATTTTCATAATGTACACTATCTACATTTAAGAATTTCAGGCATCTTCGAAATAAAATGGTGGATTTTATAGAAGAGCCATCACAAACTGTTATACCAAATAGAATATTGTGAAATGTGTTCTAAGCCTTACACTCACTCTTGGGACCTTACAATCGTATTTATGTGCAAACTGTCTCGAATATTAATTTGAAAGACATAATATTTGGGTATTACAGGTTTAATGTAGCATGAGTGGGTAATCACAAAAAAAAAGAAAGTGTGTGCAGAGAGAGAAAAAATAATGTAACTCTTGGACACAGAGCAATGTGTTGTGCAAACTCTGGTAACTTTTGCCTAAGAATGTTCAATTTTTGCATAATTCCCCCCCCCCCACCTCATTAAAACAAAAAACAAAAAAATCAACCTTTTCCGAAAAATCACCAACCACTGTAGCCACACATTTACGAAACTCAGGTTGAGAACATTTACACATATATCCATTATGCAGAATTATCACTTTAGCCTGAAAGTAATTTTGTCTGAATATTAAAGAATGCCCCTGCATTTGTGGGACCGATTCTCCTCTCTCAAAAATACATGTATATCATGTGGAAATCTCAGAATGACCCAAAAAGTGTAAATATAAAAGACTGTATGAAAAATGCAAATAAGAGTTACCCACATATTTATTCCACAGCTTTGTGACTCATACTGGATATTTGCACATTGATACAATGTAGATGGAATACACTTGAAAGGCTGTGCAGCTGTGTACTTCATGGCTTCATTATTGATTCAAATATATTTAAAGGCAACATTTCTCCTTCATCCATTCAAATACCGTACAGACTTTGTGCATTCATCTAGGCCGTCAAATTGGTAAAGTCTAATAAACTTGCCAGGGAATTGAGAATGGTAAAACATAAATTGCTATTCTTACTGCTCGCGTAACACTTTAATAGGCCTACATGCATCTCTCTTTCGTCAAGATGGGTACTACAAATGTAAGTATGGTAAAACATAGTAAAACTACTGTACATCATGTGCATATCAACTGATATGCCATAATAGTCACTGTCTTACTTATCTTTAAACACAGCTTAATAACTACAGATTTACAAAGTCTCTCCAACAATAACTGATGTAGTTTGTGGATCAAAACAAACCCTGATAACTACAATAACAACAAAAGAAGAAGTGTACTGTGTGTGTTGTTGGGTACAAAATGTTCCCCTATTACGTGCAGTAAGCCTTACTTCCTTTGTCTGAAATGTGAAGTGGCTGCACAGTACAGCAGCATGCATGAACCTGCTGTGATATCAGGAAATTCTCATCTTAGCAGCTGTTGCTAAGAGATATGTGAGTATCTGGAGTGTGCACTTTGGATCACAAATGACCTCCACACAATGTTTCTCTCACAATTCTTCACAATTATGTCATGAGCTGAAACTTTGCTCAATCACAGACAGCATGCAAACGTATTCTATACTATAGTTTGTATGTGTGATTTCATGAGAAGTGCAAAATCAGATTTCTTTTTTTTCAAGGAATTACATACCCTATACATTTGTTGGATACCATTGCTATTCAAATATGAGACTATCAAAACAAACATGTAACATGAATTCCCAAAATCTAAATGAGTACAAAAAAAAAAAACCTAACCAAAAATGAAAAAATTAATATGTATACAAAAGTTTCATCACTTGAATGTTTTTCTACAGTGCCATTGTGTATTGCCTATTCAATATTGATCAACTTTCTTTTTTTTCAACATACATGTACCAATGGCATAATACCAATGGTATTGAATTATAAAGCAAACCCGGAATCATTTCAGGGTGTGTTATGTAAACCAATGTTCATATCAACAACTACAACACTCAGTAATTGTATACAGTGTACAAGGTACAGCTGTACATGTACAATTTGTAGGCCTAACAATTTAAGATACTGTACCATTTCAAATATGGTGTAGGCCTTGGAGGCCAACAGAAACAATGACCAGAAAGAAAAAAAAATGCCCCAGTGAATATACACATAACCGTCACAAACACAAAAATATTCGCGGTGGTATTATTAGATCTAAATTACACAAATACTTTTATATTGCACATGCGCCACCATCCACATGCATCAATGCTTCAGTGCACTTTTAACAGGTCAAATGCAGTGCACACTGCACTGTACAGGCACATTAGACTGCACTTTTGTCGTTGGCGGACAAGTGTATTCCATCAAGGTTCAATCAATTCCAGCTAAATGACCTTTTGCCTGTTTACAATGAAAACTTCATGAATAACTCATGGGAAGTGTATTGCACACGTGAAAAATCAACATAGGTCATCTCATCAAATCATAACTTACAATGTACAGTATATCTGATTAAATGGAGATATCTTGATGTATTCATATAACTGGATATAGTATATACACTGACAATAAATTTCCCAAACAACAACCTCAAAAAGAATCTAGATGTTCTTCACAAATTCCCCCTTAAAAATGAAACTAACCAACGTCCCTCCCCCCCCCCCCAAAAAAAAAGGTTATCACTGGTCAAAGTGGAAAATTTTATGGCACATGTTACATAATAGTTCTCCATAATACAAATGTACTGTAGGTGTGGCAATCAGTGCACTTGACAACATACCAACATTCCCACCTAAACAGTGTCTGGAAGGGTCTTTCTCCACTTGAATGGAGAAAAGTTCCTCACAGATCAATTTTTATTCATTATGCCTAGCTATCATTATGATGAACTTTGTTGAGTAGCATGGAGTATTTACAGAGGACGAATACTTGCTTTTACCCAAATGATGTGTAAAGCCTTTACTTTGTTTATAAACATGGCAAGTAAAATGTTAATTTTATTGTCAACTGCAGGTCTCAATGAATTATAAACAAAAATTCAAACTTAAAAAGTAAAGGAATGATGACACTTGTATCACTCAGTATGCATTTATTGAACTTTTACTATATGCTGGACACAAATACCATGAATGAATTTCTACCGGTATCTGACACAAATTTTCCCCGACAATCCATTCTCTGTTTTGAAACAGAAACTGAAACTTGGGTGACCAGCTGAAACTGTCATGTGTGATTCAATTCCCTACTCTTGAAAATGTGTATCACAGGTACCAAAATGGTACTACAAATTTAAAAATGTATAATTTAACATGTTCAGTCTCATGAAATGTTGCTGTCTTTGAAAATTAACCTGTACTACACATGTTGCACAGGGTGGGCTTTCACAAGCCAAAGTTTATAGATATTTGTTTCTTTTTTTTTTTTTTTTTGGGGGGGGGGGGGGAGGGGGAGACACTTTGTCTGCTTTGAATAATTACAAATACAGCCTAATGATGAAGTAGTGTACCTCTTTATACACTGAATTTATGATTATGATATCTCATTTTCATATGAATTTCCCTGACAGTGCAGTTGCAGATATTCAAGTCTCAAGTTGGCTTTAATCAACAAGGTCAAAGCAATCATACAGAATGTTAAAGGTTTCATTAAAATTAGACCAGAAATAGAACAATTATGGAAATTTGAAATTTTCATATACGTACCTGTTTGTATGTTCCCTGACCTTTCAAATTTTCACTTCATTTCCATTGTGGACTTGAACTTCAGTAGAAAAATATCTCATCCTTTGCATAAATGTTAAGGATTGTCTCTATAAGAAAGCAAGACTTTCGGGGTGGGGGGGGGGGGGGGATTTTAGTTGCGACCAAACACATGATCTATGTCTTCACAGATGGGAGCACTGTGTGTTGATGGTATCATCACCTAATCTTTAATTGTATACTTCATTGTATCTTCAGGTTCTTGAGACTAACATCTTCATGGGTGTTTGCAGAAATCATTTTAACCCATTGAGGATGGACTGATTTTGCTACGACACACATTTCCCATCGAATATACTCGGGACTCGTCCTAAATGGGTTAAGGCTTCTGTGATTCTCATAAAATTCTGACTTCTACGAAATGTCACCTTTATCTTATTTCTTTGATTTTACTCTATTCACTAAAGGGACAACCCTCATTTGGACATGGAGTGGAATTACACGCAGGAATCCTGGGACCTGTTTACCAAAGCAGTTGTAAGCATTTAGAAAGCATTTGCCTTTTTTTCTTTTTTTGTCTTTCGAATGGCACAAAAACACTGTTTCTGTACATCAAGAGGCTGCTCTCTAATATTACACGTAGCTCATTTTTCAACATAGGACTGGTTTTAGGTAATGGACAATTTTCTGCATAGTTTGCGTGATGAATTGTCAAGCTATGCTGGCTTCCTGAGAGGCTTCTGAACTATTGGATGAATGTGACAATTTCCCCTCTGCGATTGCTCGTTTGTTTGTTTTTTCTCTCTCTCTCTCTCTCCTTGTCACTCTGGAATTGACAGAGTGAAGGAGAGAAAAAACAATTATAACAACCCTCAAGCCATCTAGAGGAAATCACCACATTTGTCTTGCACAGTTCAGGAGCACTGTGTAGATGCCTAGCTTGTACTAATTGTATCGTGACGAAACATCAGAGTGTCTGGCTAATTTCAGCAATATGATGTGCGTTCACTGTGTATACACATGCATACATTCTTCTACGGTATCATATAGTATGGGAAGCGGGAAGCAGGAAGCAAATGGTGACTCAGTGATGTGATTTCTGTAGGCATCCAGCCATATCTGTGGCAATAATTTTATTATTTATAGCCGAAGTTGGTATGGCTGGCAATGACATCGTTGAGAAGCTCAAATATGTAAACTACACATCTGCAACCTAAGATATCAAAAGGTGTCATTATACGGTCATAACAGTGAGTGGCATGGACCCAAAACTCCTGGACATTGCCCCAAGTTTGGTTAAAACTCTATACTGCAGTGATGACAAAGTGTTGCACAATAATACATAAATTGCATTCATAGAAGCAAACTAGAATCTGATAGTGTACTAACCTAAACATTATTATTGATGATTGAGGAGAAAATGTTTTCATCTTTTACAAACAAGAATTGAAAGCCCACAATGGGACTGGTGGAGCTGGAGAAAGGAAATAATCTCCATATCCTATGCACTAGGCTACACCACTGGGGATCCACTACACTACATGCCACGAACAGTAGGATATGTGAAACAATTACAATTTGGTTTTGAGTGGAATGATGTTGTGAACAACCATTCCAATCAGTGTGATGATCAACCTTTCCAGTTATTAAACTGACAAGAAAGGACGTGACCATCAGCGTTTTCAACCTGTCAAGGGTTTGATACATTATGCATCAATTATCAATTTGCAGGCATACTCGTAGATAACAAAGCCATGTGTTCGATCTTGCACAGTACAGAGACCTATTGCCACCGCAACGCACTTGTACCACCGGCGCGGCTTGGCCGCAGGGGCCACATAGCCCGATACCGCTGTACGTTCGTGGACGTTGCGGATATACAGCTAAAATGCTCGAGTACACAAGCTCTACGAAGACAGCGCACGCTGGCACTATGATACACGGCTAAGCTGCGGGGACCATTGTATGCTTTCTCCGCTCGCAGCCGAGTCGCCCAGTTTTGTTCAACACTTTGTGTCCCGTGGGAATCTACACATTCTACCTCAAAATCGAGGATAAATTACTCGTATCATGTAAACTGTTACTTTACCTTCCGACTGCTGCTTGATCCAGAGGCAAACCAGTCCGTTACGTGAAGACAGAAGATATCGCGTACACGATTATAATTGCGATCTCTGTGATAACGTAGCAGCCATTTTTAAATATCCTTTCAGCATGTAAATTTGTGTTCAGAAGAACTTCACTGCCATTGGTCAATAAAACTGTGCACTGGGCTATTTCGCCAATAGGCTTTTGGAACAGATACATCCACTAGATGACTGACAATTAAAGTAATTATGCAAATTGCGAGAATAATAAAGCCCTATGGTGACACAATTATACATTCATTTCTCTTTATGGAAGTGGAGAGAAAGAAAGATTGTCATTAAAAGCAAGAATGTGCATATATTTTTCAAACTCATGTAAATGACAGGAATTTATTGGGAATGAGCAGAGAAAGGGAGTTAGATCTCTATATATCACACAGACTGAACACCGTAATGTACAAAATTAATATTCTCACGTTTTTCTCTTTTTTTTTCCCTTTGTTTTTTTTTCGGGGGGGGGGGGTCTGTTTGTATCTCTCGTCTGCAGGCACTTATCATGTTCACTATAAGTACATACTGAAAATATTTGGTTAACTTTTGACAAATGGAAATGGGTCCGGTGATTGAGGGGATACAAATTAAAGAAAAACAAGAAACAAAAACATACTTCTTAGATAAGCGAATCGCGCTGTCAGAATTAACTCCTCCTCCCTACTATATCGTCCCCCCATTACCACTTTGCACAATCTAGAATTATAATCACCCTCCACCACCACCATTAGGCTACTGCTGCACTTAATACTGGTTGCTATAACTTGACCGTATCGATGATAGAATCATCGATCATCAAAATCGATGATAGAATACAATAACAATAATAACAATTCAACTATTCTTTCTTCCATCATTGTTATGACAACCCCCTTCCCCAAACATCCCCTTCTACTTCTATGGACTATTGTCAATACTGATGAAATACCCATATTGATGATGGTGACGATGATGATGACAAACATATAGTGAAGACGACAATAAATTAATAATTATCGGTATTATTCTGCTTTTCATGATGATGATGAAAATACATGTATAACAAAAATAAAAATAATGACACCAATTGCTTTATACTATTTTTACTTATTATACTCCTCATCATACCAGGACCTGGTTCTATGGCATTTGCTCCTGGACAATATTGCTCCCATGAAATATCGGCACGCGGAATACCAAACATAAATTCTATTACCAACAAACATAAACCTTCAACTTTAATCTTAATCCTCGCATCAAGCTAGACCCCAACTCTAACCTAACCCCGAGTCCTTGGAGAAAATGAGACCGGAGCGATTATTATTGTCAACGTCCTGGTAATATACCAGTCACTGACCAGCCACTGGTAGAGCAGTGGCAACACTGAAGAGGCTATCCTAGGTTTATTGTTTGTTTGTTTGCTTGTTTGTTCATTTTCCATCTGAGAAGATGGCTGGATAGCCCATATTCATATTCATTCTTCCATATGGGGTCCAGTTGGATGTGAGGTGGGACCACTTCACCGGGTTAAACACCCTGCCCTTTGCGATGAATGAATGGGTAAATAAGACATTATCATTATGATTATGATTGTGATTATGATTATGATTATGATTGTGATTATTATTATTATTATTATTATTGCTATTATTATTATTATTATTATTATCATTATCATTATTATTACTATCTTATTATTATTATTATTATTATTATTATTATTATTATTATTATTATTATTATCCAGTCCATATTTTCACAAACCCGACGACAACTTCTAATTCAAATTGCTATCGATATTCTTGACTGCTTTTTCTACTATACCGTACCTTAATTCCGTATATACCATCTCTCTCTCTCTCTCTATCTCTCTCTGCTCTATTTGTACCAACTTTCAATTGGAACAGAAAAAATAACAAATGACCCGCGTAGGCGAATATCATACTACATTATGTTATCATCATAGCAGATGCAACGTTGACGATATTAAAGACAACATTTCCCTTTAGGTAATTCAATATTTCCTATGATGAAGTTGCTAATTGATAAACCGGTTTCACGTATTGCGTGTGGAGCCTTTGAGGTCATTCTACGCTAAAACGACATATCCGCTCCAGGTATACTGATTGAATAGTGATGATGTCCGATCCTCAAAGCTATATCATGATGCACTCGTTCATGGGGAGCACATTTCGCTTGATCAAATATGAATGGTTCCCATATAGATGTAATATTGCTGATCTTTTCAAGTAACTTGCTTTGTCATATAAGCGCCTTGGGTTTGTGTATCACTTTGCCCGACGCGTTTTTGCGCCATGCCGCGTCCCCAGCGGGTTCTCAACAGACAATAATCGTGCGCCCTTTGCAAAGCTGGATCTGCTAAGCCGGATTCTGTGCGTGAGGTTTTAAATCGATATTTACTTGTAGTCAGAAAAGGTCCATGTTGTAAGATATTTGAAACGTATTCCTCTCATTTTCCATGCATATATTTCCACTCTCCACCCCCCCCCCCCACTCTCTCTCTCTTAATAAGAAGGAGATGGGGAATTCCTGCGAACTTTTGGTCAGCCATTCATTTTTTAATCCTTTGTCATCTAAAGTCTTCGTCTTTTTAAATACTGGCGTGTAATTAAAAAAAAAAATGGCATAAAATCTCCAAAGGTCTTTCGTCCTCTCACATCGAAATGATTGTCGATATCTCTCGATATTTTTTCATATGTTTCAATTTATCTCTCTTTCAGTCTTTCACTCTATCTTTAGTATGCTAAGATACACTCTGGTCGTACAGTTCTTTCCTTTACATTTCAATACCTTTCAAACACAATCCCCCAAAATTCGTGGATATGTTTTTAACATTAACCTCTGCAAATGCACCTAAATACTGGTATATGAAAAACTATAAATAAAGTACACACACACACAAACACACACACAGACACAGACACACAGAAACACACACACACACACACATAATATATATATATATATATATATATATATATATATATATATATATGAGATTAAAACCTAAAATGGCATTAAAACGCTTTATCCTGGCGAGGAAAGCGCATGTTTTTGGTGTTTCAAAAACATGCGCTTTCCTCGCCAGGATAAAGCGTTTTAATGCCATTTTAGGTTTTAATCTCATATATATATGAAGAGTTTGTTTGCAAAAACCGATAAGTCCATTTTTGAAGATTTTGAAGTACCGTCTCTGTCATAAAGTACAAAATAATACCTTTTAAATGATATATTGGTCACTACATATAAAGGTACATTTTTAAAGTAATGGTCAAAAGAAGCAAAAAAATTCTTATTATTTTATTTATTTTTCTTGACCTTTAATCGCAAATATCTCCATTTGGCAAATATGGACTTATCGGTTTTTGCGAACAAACACTTCATATATATATATATATATATATATATATATATATATATATATATATATAATTTGTGTGTAAATGTGTGTGTGTGTACTTATTCTGTTGTTGCTCCCGAAACGATTTACTTGAAATATTTAGAAGAAAGAGAATACTCAATATTCAAGGCATTATCTATCATTTGCAGATGAAACAAAAATGCAGCTTAAAAAAGCTCTAAGATATGAGTTAGTGATAGAAACGACCAATGTGAAAATGTTATACAACATGTGAACAATGGCTATGATGAAAACCGTCTATACAGTTATGGTTTATTGAGAAAAATAGTGACATTATCTCCATATATTTTAGGCTTTATTGCAAAAATTTTATATGGTAGGATGTTTTGTGGTACAACTGACATACACATTATGCGTCAAATGTGATAACTCGAACACTTTTTAAATCACTGCTCCCAATGGTAAACAAGGCCTTTAAGTCCTAAACTTCTTCTACTTCCAATAAGATGTGAAATCATTATGTTTTTTAAACAAAATACTTATGATAATTGACTTGTGCTGGCTTTAGCAAATCATTTGCTATATAATAATAATAATAATGACAATAATAATAATAATGATAATAATAATGGGCAATTTCATAAACAGTTGTTTATATTATGCTGCTACACATTTATAGGGTATACATGACGAGTGTAAATAATCTTACTCATCCCCCGCCCCCCCCCCCCCCACACCCCTTCCGCTACACACGTGGCGTATACACATTTTTTTTCAATGATATTTTATTGATTTCATTCAAATCATTCATAAATCAACCCATTCTGGGGGTAACATGAACATAAAAACAGTACAAATGCCATTCAAAAGACAAATCCATTACCAACTTATACTGCCAATCATCTCCCTTAACATAACAACTCATAACATAACAACCCTTAACATAACACATGCGGGCCCGCGCACACACACACACACACACAAACAAACAAACATGCAGGATTCGTCATTCCCCGATGCAATTTCATGTTCGGGGTCGGCGAGGCTTCACTTTTCATGTATCCATAGAAACGTTCAATAGAGTACATCAGAGTGACAAAGCAGGGGCCGCGGAACGTTTTTTCAGTGTGTGTGTGTGTGTGGGGGGGGGGGGGGGGGCTGCGGGACCGGGGGGAGGGAGGTGGCAAGGTCAAGACCCCCCCCCCCCCCCCCCCCCCCAGCTTAAAACGGGAAGAATCTAAGCGCTGAATCTTTGGGAATTGAAATTCATGAGTGTAGTGATTTTTTGTCGATTTGTTTTTGTCGATTTTTTATTTATTTTTTTTTACGAACCAAAAGTGTTGGGGGGGGGGGGGGGGCTGCAGCCCCCAGCCTCCCCCCCCCCCCCCGCTTCCGCGGCCCCTGCAAAGTACAAACGCTCATTCCACTCTTCAAGTGATTCTGTGGTTAAATTACCACCAATTATTGTCCTAACGTGTATTGGGTAGGCCTATAGTTTTCTTAAATGGCCTTGAGTAAAAAATAAGACATCTCTCAGTGGCTGCAGCTACATGAAAGTGGTGGAAATTGCTAATCCTACTTTAATGCTCAATCATGTTAGTTACATGCAGCTCACGCAACAACGTCCCATAATGAACCAATGTGGCAACCATCATACCAATGATAATGACTGGACCATCCATTATGACTCATGATTTAAGACTTGATGAAAGCAGTTTCACTCATGATCATGCTCAAGGATGAATATACGTAACTGAAAACATCCTCATAAATGACAACTGCCCGCGGAATGCATCGATTTGTTGTCATGGCGATCTAAACGAATGTCACTGACTTTGAGTTTAAATCACAATGATTGATAATTATTACGTTTTGCTCTTTATTGTATAGGCATTTCAAACGTCAAAGATGTCAAAAGCTCTGAGGTTTCTCATTTCACATTATTCTTTTGAGGTCCTCTGCCAATAATTGAAGAGTTCTATCGAAAAACGAGCTAAATCCATTTTTGTTACATTGAGATATTTGGGATTAAAGCTGCTAAAAACAAAGAAAATAATAAGAAAATACAGGATATTCTTAATCACAACTTCTAGAGTATTCCTTTTTATGTTACAATAATGAGGTATTACAGAAAAGGTTTATTTTTGCTCTATCTGATGATGGACTTGCTTTGAAATGTTTAAAAATGGAACTTCATTTTGCGATAAAACTATATAATGTAAAGGGAATTCCACCAAAATTCACTCTTATAGCATAATGAAAGAACATTTGACTATATAACCGCTTTCAAAAAGCAGAGCGGTAATTGCTATACCCTTAGCATATGTCAGTATCAAGTTGATGGAATGTGCAAGTTTCTTTGAAAATGAATTTTTGTGGAATTCTCTTTATATTTTCTTTATAATTGTTGTCCACACATGACGTCATAACCCCTAGTAGTTTCCTCCTCCAGCGGTTCCATTACTATAACTTTAAAATTCATTGCTTTTGCATCGATTGTCCGATTTTCCTCAAACGTTCACTGATATATTTTCTACTAATGTTGCTGCTTTCACTCAATCCATATTTCTCTTTGGGTTTGGGTTTCCTTTAAGGACAAAACACGTCCTACTTAAGTCAAGACCTCTTTCATTAGGCTATAAGGTGAAAATGTGTGGAATTCTACTTAATATGTCGTCAATGCATTAGTGTTGTACTATATTCTGCGACATCACAGACCTGATGTGTAAACTTCCTATGCAGCGATGGATTTAAACAAAAATATATAATATATATATATATATATATATATATATATATATATATACATGTATATATATAATATATATATATGTAATATATATATATATATATATATATATATATATATATATATACATATATATATATATATATATATATATATATATATATATATACATATATATATATATATATAATAGGCCTATATCATTCATTTACATGTAGGGTTTGATCACAAGAAGGATCCAAGACCCATTTTAAAACATTCTAAATTGTGTTTAAATCATCTGATGTAAACTTATAGATAAAACTAGATAAACATTTCCATATACCTCACTGGCTACATAACAAGGAATATTCTTAAACTTATATGTTGAATACATGAATAAGAATATTCCATATTTTCTCATCATTTTCTTTGTTTCGTTTTTAGCAGGTTTAATCGTAAACATCTCAAAATGACAAAATTTGAGTTAACCAATCATGCGATCAAATCAACCCTTATTATGAAGAGTGTGAATGCAAAAACAGCTAAACGCCATAGTTCAATTGATCTTATAAGTATATAAAGTCATTATCAAAAGTTTGATAGAGAAGAATTAAAGGGGAAATCCAATACAAATATAAGTTAGTCTGATTAAAAAAAAAAAGAGTAGATACTTACAAGTTCAACGGTAAAAATTTGACTGAAATTGGATGAAAAATAAGGAAATTATGACACTTTGAAGTTTTGCTTACTTCTACAAAACAGTTCATGTACAGTGGACACGAATATGCAAATGAGTGACCTAACCATGTCATAACCTCGCAATTTTCCATTCATCGTCTACAGAAAAAAAAATATGACGAAAATTCAGTATTTCTGTTATTGAAGTCTGAAACATGATGTTATTACTGGTTGAATAACATCAGAATAGTGATCAATTAGATATACCATGATTTTAGCCTCGGACATAATTACATAATAACTGAAATTTCAAAATTGTATGCATAAACTATATGGCAAGTTGTGAGGGGATGACATGGTCACTTATCATTTCCATATACATACTGACTGTTCAAGAATTGTTTCCTGAAAAATTAGGGAAACTTACTTCAAAATGTCATAACTTCCTTATTTTTCATCCGATTTCAATCAAAATTTTACCGTTGAACTCGTAATATTTACTCTTTCTTATACCTTATATTTGCACTTGATTTCCCCTTTAAATCTTTTCAAAGATATTGCACTATATAGTTACATGACAAAATATTTTTGAAGATATCATTGAAATTATCTGATATAGTAATCATTTTCTCAAGTTCTCAAGTTCAAAAATAAAAGGATATATCAGATTTTTGCATTAATTTTTAAACTCTTTACATAATTTTATCACCGAATTTGAATGAGTTGTCCGACGTTAATGTGTTCCAATGATATTTCTGCAATCAATGGATCCACTGCACGTGTAGGGGTAAATTCTCGTTTGGATATTGGGCCATCAAAATGCCTCCCTTTCGCAGCTCGGCCTTCACGAACTGGCCAAGGAACATCTCCTTTGCCAGGGCATTGTAGCCTCATTGTTGTGGTCCATCGGAAATCTGATGAAGATGTATAGGAATGTGTGTCATCAGTGGGTGTTGCGTGCGAAACTCTGCATGTCATGCTTGCATATCTATTATCTATTCCATGTATTTATGAAGACTTAAAGATAATTTACCTTAACGATGAGAAATACCAAAAAAATTGATGGAACGAACCAAAATGGTATTTGACAATCGTTACCGGTATCGGTCCTGATGTTACTTTCAGTGTTCATTTTAGCATCCAGCATGACACGTATGTTTTTGTTTAATTTCTCAATACATGACTCTGGGATGAATGGCGAATGCTGGATCGTTATTGGACCCCGGACAATAATTCACTTGCCCGCTGAATCTCATGTTGATAGCCATGAATGAGTGACATTAATACCTCCATCAAGGAGGTACTATTACATTATGTTACACACCTCCTTGCCTCGGTATAATGTTATAATGAATGACTCGTTACCCGTGAAAGACAGGCGATCGAGTACGTTGCAAGACCGAGTGCAAGTGGAACATAAGGTGGCGCTATCCAGACTTTAGAAATAGTACGCATCGATCACTGAAATGGCCATAGACGTCGTTCAGTGTGAAAAGAGGAAATTGCAAAGTCGTGCATGGTCACTCGGTGAACAAACCAGACATGAGTAAAACATACATGGCCGGCGGAACCGGGGGCCGAGGTGGCTCGGGCCTCCCTTTTTCTTTTCCGCACAATACATAGGAATACATAGGATGTAACCACTTTGGGCCCCCACCTTTTTGACCCCGGAAGTGGGACCCGAAAAAAATAGAATACACTAAGCTAGCTTTTGCCGATTGCAAGTTGTCAGCCGACGAACCCTTGAAGGGGAGCGCGTGTAAAACCGCCCCTATTTTTCTTTTCTTTTTTTTTTTTTTGCTTGTCAGCTGAAAAATGTTTGCTTGAGAGCAGTTTCTGCTGCATGATGAAACCCGGAAGTGGCACCTGAAATGATTATTAACTGCCCCCCCCCCCCCCCCCGCTTTTGAAAACGTGGCGCCGGCCGTGAACGGCGTATGTGGATATGAAGAAACAATGACCTAGTTGGGCGCCGAAAAAGAGCGAGCAAAATGATACGCAACGTCTTTAAACCTGGCTTTAATCCGTACACAATGTCAAAGCAGTCCAGTGTAGAAGGTGGGATACCCACGCGGAAGAATAGCTAATGTCGCTGAACAAAGGCGGAAAATCTTTCGGCAGATCGTGGACCGTGTGAAAGGCGCGGAGACTCTGATCATCACAATGAAAAGAGCAATGACACGAATCGAAGGAAGTCATAGTCACTAGGCAAGTATACCATCTGACTGTGACAATAATACATATATATTCCGCGTCCAACAAGAAAACAAAACCGCTCCAGTGTGAACGGCCCTTTAAAGATGACGTAACAGGAGCAGTTGTTCCGACAAGCTTCTTGAAGGGGAAATCCAGTCTAAATATAAGTTAGTCTGATAAAAAAAAGAGTTCATTAGTAAAAATTTGACTGAATTCGGATGAAAATGAAAAGTTATGACATTTTGAAGTTTTGCTATATTCTGCAATACAGTTCTTGTACAGTGATGAATATGCACATGAGCGAACAAACCATGTCATACCCTCACAACATTAATTTTCCATTGATCGCATACAAAAAAATGACGAAAATTCCATGTTTCTGTCATTGAAGTCTGAAAAATGATGCTATTCCTGGTTGAATAACTTCAGAATAGTGATCAGTTAGATATACGAGGATCTGAGCCTTGGGCATAATTGCGTTGGAATGAAATAGGGGCCTACTGGAAATTTCAAAGTTTTATGTACAAACCATTATATGGCAAAGTTGTGAGGAGATGACATGCTCACTTTTCCATTTGCATATTTATATTGACTGTTCAAGAACTACATGCTTCCTGAAAAATTAACGAAAATTCAAAATGTCATAACTTCCTTATTTTTCATCCGATGTCGATCAAAATTTTACCGTTGAACTCATAAGATTTTACTCTTTTTTTTTATCACACTATGGATATAACTTTTATTTGGTTTGAATTTCCCCTTTAAATGATACGAATATTTTTCACATTCATCCCCTCTCTGGGAAAAGAGGAATAATCATTGGAGATTAAAAAGAATGAGGAAGACGGATAAGAAGGAGGAGATGGCGATGAAGAGGAAGAAGAAGAAGAAGAAATAGAAGTATATTATTTGTATTATATTTTTCTCCCTCGATCCCTCTCCCTCTCTCTCTCTCTCTCTCTCTCTCTCTTGCCTATAAGGGAATTGTTTTAATTTAATCTAGGCCTACATTGAAAATGTGACATAATCATTATGGTCTGGATATAGCCTGGCAGGCAAAAAAAGGAGGTGATATACATTTTCTTTTTTCCCTCATTTTCGAGCATCTTATGATGATTATAATCAATTACAATTTATTTCTACGGGACTCCTGCAAAATGACGTACCAAAAATATTAATTCCTTTTATCGTCACTTGTTTGATTCTTCAAAACAAACAAAATGTCCCAATTTCACAAAGTTGCTATGTGAAATTGGGACATTTCAACATTTATGTGACCGTGTGTTTGTTCCAAAATGCCAAATTTATAATATCGTCCGAATTCTTATTTTTACCATCTGTTATGATAATAGAACATCTATCTCGAAATCAACTTTGTTAACATTACTGATTAGGGGCGGATCTAGCTTTTTGCTAGAGGGGTGGGGTTGACCCAATGAAAATTTTCTCTCCAAATCGGCTCACGCGTGCGAAAAAAAAAAGATGACAATTCTATCAACAAATTGGCTGACCAGCAACAAAAACACGCACACGCACACACTCACAAAGACACAAAATAATTCACATTTCTGGACATCTATTCTGTCGAGAAAACAAATCGGCTGACAAACAAACTACAGCAAAAAATGTAATTATGCTAAAATTGTGCTAAATACATGGCCGGCGCCGCTGCACGTTTTCAAAAGTGTGTGTGTGTGTATGTGGGGGGGGGGGGGGGGGGTGGGGGGGGTGGGGGCACTTCAGACTTGCTATAAATTATGGCTAGCATAAAGCTATACATGCTGAAGCGTCACAAATTATGCCAGAAAGCATAATGTGCCAGGCTCTGGCAAAGTTGAGCTGAGCCTGACACAGACTGCGAAGAACATACAACATACTGCGTGAGTCTGGACACATGATGGCGTGTTTCTATGCACATCACATTTTCACTTGGCAGCCCCACGCTCCGCGTGCGGGGTGGAGGGGGGGGGGGGGAAGGGTGAACACTAAACTCTCTAACAACCCTCCCACTGAACACAATTTATGCACTGTATTACTACCTTTCGGAATTTCCGGGAAAAAAATGAAATCATCACCCTTCATTCTTATGTTGAAGTTGACTATCTTTGTATCGTTACCCTACTGTGACGTCAGCCTATACTGTCACGAATCAGTTCAGTCTTGTTACAGAGATGCAAGATCATAACTTTTGAAAGCGTTGTCTGATTTTCCTCCAACTTCACTAATGTGCTCTGACATCTCATAGAGTGGTTCCTGAATATCTCGCAAAAACGTTAAAAGCTAAATCCTCACCTCGACCAGAACTGAACACACCCTTTATTATACTATAGAATTACACTTTTTAACAATTTGAGATTCTTATTGCTACCGGTAGGACTGTGACTTGTTTAGATGGTAGTGTTTTCTGCACAGCCTAAGCTAAAAAAGACAAAAATAAAAGCAAAATCCTTTCAATCAGTAAATTGCACGTAATCTCAGTAATAATGAACGCAAAGTAAAGAAAACAGGAAATGTTTCATTAGGGGATTTTGTTAATCATTTTAGTCATTTAGGTAATAGCCAAGATGACCAGCCCACAGGCCTGGAAGATAATACCGGTACTTCAGAAATTGTTGAGGTAGATGGTCCCTTGGATGCCCCAGTCACTTTGGAAGAAGTGGCACTAATGATTAAGAAACTTAAAAATTCAATAGCTTGTGGAAAAGATTTCATAAGAAATGAATTCCTTAAGAATTGTCCCGTAGAGATGCTTCATGTGTTGGTAAAGTTCTTTAATGTGGTACTGGACAGTGGTATTGTTCCAACTGAATGGTGCATCGGGATTATCATTCCTATTTTTAAGAATAAGGGTATAGACACAAATCCTGATAATTATAGAGGAATAACTCTTCTCAGTTGTCTGGGAAAACTTTTTACTTCCATTTTGAATCATCGAATCTCAGAGTTTTTCGAAGCAGCTAATATGTTAGGTGAAGAACAGGCTGGCTTTTGTTCTAATTATTCTACAATTGATAATATTTTTTTTAAGACTATAATTGATGTTTATCTGCAAAATAAAAAACGCTTATACTGTGTATTTATTGATTACAAGAAAGCATTTGATCTAATTGATAGATCATCTTTATGGTACAAAATGTTGAAGATGGGACTTAGGGGTAAACTGTTTACTGTCATTAAGAATATTTATGAAAGTGCTAAATCATGTATGGCGGTTAGGGGGAGATGTCAGAGTGTTTTTTTACTTGTAACAATGGTGTACGACAGGGTGAAAACCTTTCCCCGCTTTTATTTGCCATTTATCTGAATGATTTTCAAGAATACATTAGAAATTCATAATGATGTTGGACTTAAATATTTGCTTTAAATCTTTCTTGTTTACTTTATGCAGATGTCACAATAATTTTAGCAGAAACTCCGGAGGAGTTGCAAAAAGCTCTTGATGCTGTAGATAGTTATTGTCAGTCTTAGCGCTTGACTGTAAATGCAAGCAAGACTAAAATTGTTATTTTCTCCCGTGGGAAGGTTAGAAGAATTCCTGAATTCGTTTATGCTGGTGATCCACTTTAGGTTGTAGATGACTTTGTGTATACCTTCACTCTTAAAACATCCGATTCAGAATTGACCCGGAACTGGGTCCGTTGGGGTCACACACCGTTCCGGGTCAGAAATGACAAGGAATGGGGTCAGATAATATGACCCATTCAGAGTCATGAATTGGGTCAGGGTGACCCCATTCGGGGTCTTCATGACCCCATTCGGGGTCTTTATGACCAAATTCCAAGTCATTTTTGACCCGGAATGGTCCCCCCCAACGGACCCAGTTCTTGGTCAGTTCTGACTCGGATCTTTTTAAGAGTGAGTCAAATTCAATTATAATGATAGTTTTAAAAAGGCAATTTCTAAACAAGTCACACAAGCTAGAAAAGCACTTTATAGCATGTTGGTCAAGGCTAAAAAGTTACAGCTCTCTGTGGACACACAGTGCCACCTATTTGATCATCTTGTTTTACCTGTTTTACTCTATGGTTGTGAAGTTGGTTACAGCTCGTTATTCCGAAGGTTCGTTATTCCGAAGGCTCGTCAGTCCGAAGATTCGTTATTCCGAAGGTTCGTTTTTCCGAATTTCATTTTCGGATAAACAAATCTTCGGAATAACGAACCTTCGGAATAACGCCACAAATGTTCGGAATAACGACCCCTTTTTCATTTTCGGATTAACGAACCTCTTATAGGTATAGGGAACTTGTGTGTTTCGGATTAACGAAACTTCGGAATAACGAACCTTCGGAATATCGAACCTTCGGAATAATGAACAGCACCCGTGAAGTCTGGGGTTAGGAGTGCATAGACCAAATTGAAATTTTCCATAGGAAATTCTTGAGAAAAATTTTGCTTGTGAACAAATGTACTCCTGATTGTATGGTTTTTGGTGAAACTGGACGTGGAGTAATTTTGAACCATATTAAATGTCGAATGATTTGATTCTGGTTGAGATTAGTCAAGGGAAAAGAAACCAAACACTCATGTACAATTTTCAAATTTCTTCTGCATTTACAAGGAGACATACACTCCCAGTCAAAATCACAATGGTTATTATCTATCGCAAATATTTTTATTATGCAGGGCTAGGGAACGTGTGGTTAGCACAAGGGGGTGGATTTAGTGCTGCATGGATTTCACAAACCTCAAAAGTTAGACTTTTTGATGTGTTTATTCAAGAGTGGAGAGCAGCAACATGGTCAAGTAGAATCTGTATAAAATGTTTAAGGATTACTTGATGTTAGAGAAGTATTTACAAGTCTTGTGTAAGAAAGATTATATTACATTAAGTAAATTCAGATGTAGATCTAATGGATTACCCGTTAATAAGGGCAGGTTTGATGCAAGCCTGACAGATGAATTGCATTGTACTATTTGTTGATCCGACGATATAGGGGATGAATTTCATTATATTTTTGGTTGTCCCTTTTTCAACAAAGAGAGATTATTGTATTTACCAAGTAGCTTGACGGCCAGTAGACCAAGTGCATTACATATGGCCAAATCATTCAATTCAACTAATGCTTGCCATTTGAAAAAACTACCCAAATTTGTCAAAATTATTATGTTTCAGTTCTCTTCAGTACCAAAGAAGAAAGACATTATTTTTGTAGAAAGTAAAGTAGATGTGAATGTTTGTACACGAAGTGGTAGAGTAGTTAAACGTCCATTACGTCTTGTTTTGTAAACATATTTATTTATATCTGTTATTTTCACATGTACATGTACATTATCACTTATATTTTTGTATTCATATATTGTAAATATGTTTGTACTCTCATACCCCGAGAGGGGGTCGATAGAGTCAATAAAATCTTACAATCTTACAATCTTACAATCTCACTGGTCTCACTAAAATCACGTACTGTACCTCCAATAGAGCTGTTGTAGTCTCGAGATTTAGATCATTCTAAATGATCGATGTACAGTGCTAATAACCAACCTAGTTGGAGTGAGCATCCAATGAGCATCCGTTATCTAGCCTATAGGGGCCTACAACTATACGTATATTCCTTCCGCTTCCTTTCGTCACAAGTAAGTCTCTGAACTAGCCTAACCCTTCTAGAGTACTGCGCATGTGCGGTTCTATTGATGACGTCACACAGGAACCGGCGTTTTCTACGTACTGAACATGCGCTGATCACGTTCACGCAATGCACTACGTCCGTCATCTTTAGCAGACCGAAAGACCAACATGTGAGTACTGTGAACGCTACCAAATTTGTTGATTTTTACCGTAAGAATTTGACATTCCACTACCTATTTCACGATTTCACGTAGTGTTAGTTATAAGGTGCATTTCATTTGCATTTATTTCAGAATCAAGATGTTTCAATCACTACTAGACAGCGCCAAGCGCAACCATTTCTCCAGTCCTTTTCTCTCAACTGCACGCTGTGAGGCATCTAATGAGAACAGCACGCAAGTGACGTTACCGGCTTCACAAAATGTCCTTCCAACTACGAGAAATTTAGTAGCAGCATCAGCAGGACAAATAGAAGGTAAATGTGTGCTAATGTATGGCCGACTAATGCAGAGAGTAACATGGAAGTATTCGGGTTTCTTAGCTAAGGATTTGCATTTTGTGTGAGAATCGAATGGCGAGTGTGTGTGTGACATTATCAATCAGCTTGCAGTGACGTATGAGGTTACTAACGTTAAAATACACGTGTAGACAGTTGAGAAGGTCTTTTAAAGTAAGACTCTGGGCCTGGCTGGTCCTACTATTCATCGACCGCCTAATTCCTATTTGCCTGATAAGAATATTTAACATTGAAATTCATGTAAAAACTTGACCTACATGATTGAGAAAATCCAGTACTATCAAATGCTGTTGTATTGTTCCCTTTTCAATTCGAAGTTTCATTGACATTGCAAAAATATCGCTGTCAAACTTGAGTGCCCTCTTTTCAGCTCCCTCGGTGCCGCTCGCTTTTTAAATCGACCACTGTTTTTGTATTGACAGAGCACACAAACCGAGTTGTATTGAACGCCTTGTTATACAAAGCTTTTTAGAAAATGCATTGACATCACATTACGATTTGGTTAAAATATTCATTCGAAATTTTGACCTTGATTAAAACCATTAGGGTAAGGGCACCAGTATTCGGTCACTTATCACTAGTCACCAGCCAGTAAGTTCAACTGTCACAACACACGCAAATCACACTAATTCACATACTTGCACACTCATTCACAACAGGAAACTCCCTTAGCCCCCTCCAAAAATCCATCCAAAATCCCAAATTTTACCGTCAACAGTGCAGAATCGGCGCTACTTTCCAAAAGCGCGCGCGGATAAGGCCCAGTTTTAAGAGTATGGGTCGCCGAAAAAGCGCTAAAAATCGAGAAATACGCCGTTCTCTCGCGGGATTTTTCGCTTATCGCAAGCTTGGAGTGTAATGGTATCCTCAAAAACGCAGAAGAAAAAACAAAATGTCCGTACGTGCCGATACAGTGTCCCAATGTACAAGGGTTGAATGCAAGTGCCGAGGCCCCAGTATTCGGTCACCAACGGTCGCCGTAACTTCCCCGATGCAATTTTGCGCCAACAAGGTAGCGCGCGCGTTTTTCAGCTGCCTTGAACACGCATTGACTTTGAACGCGCACATCGCGTGACCGAATACTGGAGCCGATGACCGTATACTGGGGAATTTTCAAGGTGAAATTTTTCGCGATTTTCTGCAATTCTGTGAGATATTTAATGAAATGAAAGTTGAGATTAAAGAAATTTGATATATTTCACATACATTGCTGTAGATATGATGTATGTATGTATTATTTTAGTTTGAAAAATATTGCAAAAAAGCTTAAGTGACCGAATACTGGGGATGTTACCCTAATGAACAGTGAATTTTTGCGTTTTCCCGCACATCCTCATCAATGGTCAAAGCCAATACATTTTTATGTGCTCTGCGCGCAGTGCAGTGCGTACTAGGCGTTCTGTGCACCAAAACTACGCGGTGGGTTTCAAGAAGGGTGGTCGATGTGTAGTAGAGCTACCATACTGTATGATGGAATGCACTTGCATTCAACCCTTGTACATTGAGTCACTGCATTGGCACGCACAAATGTATGGAGATTTTGTTTTTCTTTTGCATTTTTTGCAGATACTGCACCATCATACTCTGAGCTTGCGATAAACAGAAAATCTTGTGTGAAAACTGCATATTTTTCGATTTTTTAGCGCTTTTTTGGCAACCTGGACTCTTAAAACTGGGGCTTTTTGCACGTACTTTGGAAAAGTTACGCCGATTCTGCATTTTTTGACGGCAAAATTTGGGATTTTGGATGGATTTTTGGAGGGGACTAAGGGACTTTCCTGTTGTGAACGATAGTGCAAGTATGTGAAATGATGTGATTTGCGTGTGTTGTGACACTGACAGTAGAACTTACTGGCTTGTGATTAGTGAAACGTGACCAAATTCCGGTAGGTGACCGAATACTGGTAGGCTTACCCAATAACTTCTTACCTACATTTTGCAGATAACCCCATTTAATTTGGTTTAGTGGTCACAGAAATGTGGTCATGTCCATGGGTCCATTTCTTCCAAGTTTAGCACGTGAATGCTTGTAGTATCCGTATGAATGACAATATTTTGCTCACAACTGACAGGGACAACTAATGAATTCACTTTCTGTACATGATATTATATCAATATGTGAATCTTACGTATAAAACATACAAAATGTTGTATGTAGATATCAGGAGAGGTCATCACTCGTGATTATCTTGAAGGAACAAAAAAAGAAAAGAAAAAGGATTAAAAAGAAAACCGAAAGCAGAAAGCCCAAAAAGGATGAAGTGCTCAATCCAATCTTCCATGAGTTTATGATTTAATATCTTCCCTCAATAATTCATTTTTTTGCACTTTATGAATGCTTGCAAACTCCACAAAAATTTGCTTCCATTTTGATGTAATAAATTTGTCATTTTTGTGAGTTGAAAATGAAAAGAAACAAGCAGATATTTTTGTGCAAGAAACACAATGAACAAAGTGTACAATGTTGCATTTGTAATGTGTGAACACAATGGACAAAACTTGGAGGGGATGGGATTCCTGACATGCTCTACAAAGATACAAAGATCCTCATATCTCTGTGACCACTGAAGCCAATAAGATGGGGGTTTTCTGTAAGATGTGTTGGTAATAAGTTATAGTTTTATACCTTGAAAATGCATTTTGATTGATTCACTATTTGTAAAGTGATCCTTGCAGAAGGTTAGATTTTTTTTTTATTTTTATTTTTTGATGTGGATGGGGGACATACGATATACAAAATTGTACTGATACACATGTACCTTTGACCCTATTTCATGCAGTTGCATTTTTTTTTCTTATAGGAGTGATATATGATGTTATCAAGTTACTTTCTTTTTGTTGCAAAAACACATCCATTTTGCAAGTTGAATATGGTCAGATAGTCTTAAAGTTATACATCAATTTTATTCAAACTGTGTTGGTTTTTGTGGATCTGATTTTAGTTAGTCTCCTTTTTCATATATGATTATTAAAAGTAGCAAGATCACCAACTTCAGAAGTCTGATTTAAATGCAAGTGGCATCTGAGATCAATTTCTTAAAGTTGGTCATAATGCAAATGATTAAAAAAAAAAAAGAACTGTGTTATGCCTTTGAAAGGTCATATTTTTTCTTTGCTATAAAAGCACATAGTGAAATAATTTTAGACCAAACCATATTTTTTGCTATTATTTCGTAGTATATTAACAGTAGACAATATATTGCACTCTCGCAAATAGTACATGTGCAGAACTCATTCTTCTGTGTGTCTTTTTTAAAATCATATATTTCTGTTGCATTTATCAGTTTGGGTTTTTTTTTTCCCAAGAAGCTGAATCTGTTTTTTTAGTGGTCCTTACAGAGAATAGAGTGGGAGAATCTAAAATACAAGTGCAGTTAGTCAATCGTTTTGAAAGTGAGAACATTGTGTCAGAATTGGAGAAAAGAATTAATGTGATGTAAGCAATGTGGGACTTTTGCTACAGTGTATATTGTTGTCACATTAGCACCAATTGACATCATAAATGAGTTTCAATAAATGAGCATTATTGAGTGTGGTTATTGGTTGAGTTCTGCTGGTTATATTCCACAGAGACCAGTTGTGAGTATGGCTCTGCCAAATTCTACGCCCTGTGTGGATTTGGTGGTATACTCAGCTGTGGCATCACACATACAGCAGTCGTCCCCCTCGATCTGGTCAAGTGCAGAATTCAGGTAAGTGGTTTCTAGATGATGCAAGGGTCTGTGTCTTTTCACCTGGTAGCAGATTTGGCCCACCTTACATTTTATATGCATGGTGCCACATACAACCCCTTGCCTGCTTGCCCAAGGCAAGCAAAACTCAACCATCCAGTAAGTTAAATGAATTGGCACTTGTGTGCTCAAAGTATGCCCATTTGTGCAAGTGAAAGAAATGTGCATGTATTTTGTAATGCAGAATTCAACTGTGGATTGATGCAGACTGTAACTGAAGTTGGATGAACATGCAAGCTTGCATCCATGTGACATTGATACCTGACTTATGGAGTGCTGTGTTAAAAATATTGTCATTTGCCACATATCATAAAATACAGCAAAAAAAAAAAATAAAATAAAAATAAAAGAAGAAAAAAGAGCATCTTAAAGACTTTCCTATGAAATGACTTAAGTCATTCTCCATAATTCATCCTACAAAGGCTCCTTTTGTGTTCTTGTTGAGCGTGTGATTTTAGTCATACATGTCACCAGTTTGCAGGCACCATGTAACGGTTTGGGCGTAACATCTGAAGTTACTCCCCGTTTCTTACAGGTCGACCCTGCCAAGTACCAGAGTATTTTCAAGGGCTTCAGGGTGACAGTGAGCGAGGAGGGTGTACGTGCTCTGGCCAAGGGATGGGCACCTACTTTCATTGGCTACTCTATGCAGGGTCTATGCAAGTTTGGCTTCTATGAGGTCTTCAAGATTCTGTATAGCAACATGCTTGGAGAGGTAAAGAAACAAACATATATATCTACTTCTCGACACAAGCCATTCCCCCCCCCCCCAAAAAAAAAAAAAAAATACATGCAAAAGCAAATGTAACAACAAATAGACAAAAATAGTTTTGATCCAGTTCGCAATATTAAATTGTTTTTTTTTTTTTTTTCCATTTATTTCAGTTGATTTCCTGGCTGCTGTAAGGGGGTCATAAGCTGATTTCGGTTTGCTTATAAGGTTCTAAAGTTGCCTTAAGAGCTATCGAATGTGTTTCTTGCTTTTATGAAACCAGTTTTTATGTTGTGAACTGGAAATTTGGGAATGTACAGTACAGACAACCTCCATTGGAGGTTGCTGGTACAGCCAATTTTACCCCATTATTATAATGGGTATCTCGTAAACATACTAAAAAATAGACCAACTAAATACAGTAATGAAAATTCAGGACTGCTGACTTTGACCTGTTGAAAGCTGTACCGTTGTTAGCTAGTTCATTAAATCGGTACATAATTGCATGAAAAGCATTTATTTTACAACACCTGAGACCGCTACAATATCTTTCCACTTACCTAATATATTTGATATGTTCAGGTAACAGTCAGTCGAATGAGGAATGTAAGGATGAACAAACTTTACTCAACAAATTGAATTAAAAAGAAAAAAAAAACATGTACAGAAATTATGTGATAGGCTAGTAATAATGTAAACTCTGAGAGTACCTTAATTCTGAATTGTAGATATTTAGTATTTGTTGTAACATAGATGTTTGTAAATCCAATATAGGTTTTAGTACAGTCATCTTAATGATTAGATACATACTGCTGTGGTCTGTTGTGTAACTAAATTTTACATTTTGTTGCCTCACATTTTGCTCTAGACTATTGAGAGCCCCGGATCAACTTGCTCAGAATTTTTATTCACCCATATGCCTTGAATGATATTGACTGTGGCATGGTCTGATGAGACTTGTATAAGAAGTTTTTGATTGACCTTGGAGGAATAGCAAACATTTCAATGTATCCATTTTTGTTGGCATAGGAAATGTCCTACTCGTACAGAACCTCCCTGTACCTAGCTGCCAGTGCCAGTGCTGAATTCTTTGCCGACATCGCCCTGTCTCCCATGGAAGCTGCCAAGGTCAGAATTCAGACGCAGCCTGGCTTTGCCAACACCCTCAGGGAAGCAGCACCCAAGATTTACAGGGACGAGGGCCTCAATGGGTAGGTGAAATTCCTTTACCTTTCCTGACTCGGTGTTAGTAGCCTTTACATCTATCTTTTCCTGATGACTTTGATTAACTCTCAACCATTTTAATTGCTCTGTTTGTGGGCAAAATTCATTCTTACGCAGTGTGACCTAAAGAAGCATATCTCCGA
Source organism: Diadema setosum (assembly GCA_033980235.1). Classification (NCBI taxonomy): domain Eukaryota; kingdom Metazoa; phylum Echinodermata; class Echinoidea; order Diadematoida; family Diadematidae; genus Diadema; species Diadema setosum. The sequence continues at coordinate 43,455,350 of CM067060.1, forward strand.
TGCTCTTTACTGCTTGTTTTTCCTTGTCTAATACTGTTAGCCTAAACTTTGCCAAGCCGTAAGATGATTAAATTGCAATTGGCAAGAAGGAAGTATTTGTTATATGTTCTCTGTGCTACGAAATCTTGATATTGGTTGGGAAAAAAAATAGAAACACTTTGTTCATATTCAAACATCTTATGACTTTGCAGATTTTTACCAATCAAAACACTTACCAGGTTACATGTATCAGTTGCTGAATGTGATAAAATGGGCCTTGCACCAATGTTGGCAACGTTGGCAATAACGGGAATCAGAAAAGTTGAGCTTCATGGATATTACTTATATATCCTTCAGTAAGTGGTGACGATACTAACTAGGTTTTGGTTTTAATTGTGACCCTTTTCAACTCAGCTTCTACAAGGGTCTCCCGCCCCTCTGGATGCGACAGATCCCGTACACCATGATGAAGTTCGCCTGCTTTGAGCGCACCGTGGAAGCGCTCTACAAGTACGTCGTCCCCAAGCCCCGCAGTGACTGCTCCAAGGGCGAGCAGCTCGTAGTCACATTCATGGCAGGTTACATCGGTGAGTTTTGACCTATCTTGTTCCCTACTGCTCCCAGTGCTAGAACTGGCTTTAATTCCAAAATTCAGAACAGAATTTGACCGTCGCGTCAACGTGACATTATGATATCTTCTACAGCTTGTATACCCCTGTTGCCAAGATTTTGTCATGTTTCTTTACACTTCTGTTTGCAGTGGGATGTAAGGATTTCTGAAGATGACCCCCTACAGATATTAACTTGTTGATATTGATGGTGATCCCCTGCAGATATTATGTTGTTAACATTGATAATAATAATAATAATAAGTACAGCACCTTCGATCTAGTATCCTATTCTGAGGCGCAGAGGGACGTAATTATCAAAAAAAATAGCATACATCGTAGCGTGTACATAAGAAGTACATTGATGTTGCTGATACAGTTGATAAGATGATTAAGAGAGTGGTGTCCAACTAAGACTTCTTTATTACGAGTCGTCGGGCAAACATTTTACTGATTGCAATACCAGCAGCATAGTCAAATTTGGCTCTGTAGGCCAATCAAGGGAACAAGCAAAATTGTATGATTGAGGCAGGTGGTGACTGTAGGTGGGTTGATAGCCAATTTTAATCCATGGCTAATACCGGAAGGAGTATTCTTGTCCTCTGTGTGTGTAGAGAATTCAACTTTGTAATGCAGTGAGTGTTATTGTGCAACAGATATATTCAATAGAATGACAGTCAAGACCAACATAATGATCAGTAGAAAGTCTTAAGTCGGTCTATGAGCCAATTGCTGTGGATAGTGTAAAGCGTGTGTTACTGTCTTAACATTTCCAGTGCTATCATTTGACTTTTGCAGCTGGTGTGTTCTGTGCTGTGGTGTCTCATCCTGCTGACACCGTTGTGTCCAAGCTCAACCAGGACAAGGGAAGCACAGCCATCGAGGCAGCCAAGAAACTTGGCATGGCTGGTAAGGATAATTCTCGTTCATTGATATCCCAAGGAGAACATGTGAATGGAACACCTGATTATTATTGTAAAATCATTGTGTATTAAATGCTGTGGTTAGCTTACCACTGGGACTGCTGTGAACGCGTGACACAGAATTGTACACACTTCCTTAGATCCGCTTCCGGGGTGGAAATGACGCACCCATCACTCGTCCCTTCCCACTTCCCGCCCACAGCTGAGAAGCCTTTGTGTGTCAGTTCAACTTCTCCTGTTTTGGAGCAGTGGGCTGATTGCCAGGGCTCCTCGCCTGTGGGTCGGTGGAGCCGCGAAGGCGTCCTGTGACAATAGGTGTGTTATCACCCAGCAACGCTGCCACGTTGTGTCGTCGGAAGTGCTTGAGTCATTGGTGTGTTACATCAATATACCTCCAGTGAAGGCACTTGTGCAGTCTTGCTTCTTTCCTGCAAGACTGCTGCCTTTACTGGGGACAGCATTCCAACATCATTGCATTGTCAGAGATCATAAGCTCAATTAATTGGTTAGAAGTCTATTAATATTCCATCCTCAAAATGTGTTGTTCATTTCCAGTGTAGGCATTTGTGTGTAAACCTGTTGAGGACGAACCGACTTTGCTATGACACACATTTCCCATAGGCACCTGCCTGAGTATACTCGGGATTACTGTAAAAGTGGACATTTCGCGCAACCAGAGGGGCATTTCATGAAACGTTTTGGTCAGATATTTTTCTGACAAACTGTTACAAGCTACTGAAATCCTTGCATCTGATTGGCTGAGAGCAAATTGGTCCGACGAAGTATTGGTCCGACAACTTTTTCGGACAAAATGCTTCATGAAATGCCCCCCAGAAACCAGCATGAAAATAAAAACCTCTTTTTTTTTCTTTGTTGCTCCTCATATGTTCTACTAATTAATGTCTTGATTCCGCAAATTAAACATGTGAAATTCATCTTACCCAGCTGAGCACAAGAATTACTTGCGCAAAATGAACCACTTTTACAATAATCTTCAACTGGTTAATGAACCATGCAAATCCCCACAATATATATCAAATTCAGTTCACTAATAGAGAAAATATGCTGTCAGTCATTCATGTGGTGTACTTAGGCTTGGTAACAATTTTCCTGCTTGATATTCATGTTTTGTACTTCTGTTAATTATGTTACAAACCCTTATAAAGGAGGGATATGCCAGAGTCTCAAACATTTTGCCAAATTTGATTTTTTTCCCCTTTTAATTTATTTTTCCTACATGCACTAACTGTATCTGATAAGTTGTGGAGTTTTAGAAAGTGATGATAAATTTGTCTTTTTCCAAAGGTACCAAGGGGAAATAGGAAAACTCTCAACAATGAGAGATGAAAGACTTTTTGCCCATGAGAAAGAAGAAAGTACTGAAAAGAAGAGACAAATTCTTAATTGTAGATATTACCACTCTTGCCATTTTCATGCTGCTGTATGCATGCCGTTTACATAATAATAAGTTCAAGAGAAGTGAGATGTTTGGACATTTATTGCTCAAATGGCAAATTATGCCATTTTGATTGAAATGGTACTTTGCAGTTGTGATTGACTCATCATTTTTTATTCCCGTTTTCCAGGTCTGTGGAAGGGTCTCGGCCCACGTATCATCATGATCGGTACCCTGACCGCCCTGCAGTGGTTCATCTACGACTCCGTCAAGGTCTTCTTCCGCCTGCCCCGCCCACCCCCACCTGAGATGCCAGCCAGTCTGAAGGCCAAGCTGGAGGCTAAGAATCAGTAAACCCGGCACTACTCCCTCCGCCCACAGATGCCGTGACCAGTCAAATGTTTGGGAAACTTGAAAGACACCATACTCTCATATGTGATGAAAATTATCTTGGAATTACACCCATCTGAAAACACTTGCAATTGATATTTCCCTGTGGGCCACACAAAATTGAATGTGAAAATAATGATTATGGATAAAAGAAAACAAAACAAAAAACTAATTTTGTATTCCTAAAGTCAGTGCATTGTAATGGAAACAAACTTGGTACCTTACAAGGATGTACCTTGGTACATGTACTTTGTATTTGTGTGATACACATGTATCATATTGAGTTCTACATCAGAAACTGGATAATATATATATTTGTGGCTAAGGTAGACATGTAAAGAATTATAAACGGTAAGTCTATTTATCACTTACTTCACATGATGAGTATTTTGACTCATTTTAAAGATGAAGCAATCTTGCAGTATATTTATGCATATTATGAGACATTCTTTTATCAGTGAAACATGAAATCCAAGCCTATGACAGTGCATGGATTATTAAATAAATGAGAAATGTCCAGTGTTGACAAACAAAAGAGGTGAATGAAGTTTGTGCGTGATTTGTTGCCGAAAAAATGGAAAGGAAATCTATGGACTGTAAATGATGTGGTCAAAGCATTGATTATGATGTATGTCTGACATATCACTATTTATAGAATACTTCACAGATTTTTAATGCTCCCAGTATGCATAAGTGTGTACAGTGAATATCAAGAGAAGTGAAATTTGAGAAATGCTAGAGGAATTTCTTCCCAAAGAGTGTACATGTATATTTTTGTAGGACATGTAGTAGCTTTCAATTTTAACTTGATTGTTGTCTGAATGTGAAGCAACTGAGTTTGAGTTTGCTGTGTTTACACATTTTGGTCAGTTTCATGCAAAAGTGACACAAACAAAAAATTGTAGGCCCTCCAGTTGTGTTGATGTTTACTTTATACCCCTGAGTAATTCTGAACTGTTTCTGTCTTGATATGTATTGACTTCACACTCCAACAAATGATGGAAGTGTTGTGAGTCTGTCTGAAAATATGCATAAATTGAATAAACCAGAGTCAACTTGAAACAATTGGTTCTCATGGAATCTTATTTATTGTTAGTCATCTCCATTTATTTGGAAGCTTCTGTACTTTTGACTGACGTGTGCATGTGTATGTGAGCTGCAATCAGTGAGTGTGTGTTTGTTGTGTGTATTGATGAATATATGTCATAGTGAACTCTAGATAAAGTTCATTGTACGTGATGGCTGTTTTTTGGCCTGTCTGAATTAAAAATCACATGCATAGAACACAATACAATTACATAACTGAAATACACATAAAACATATTATTTTCTATAATACATGCACAAAACTGAATTCCTACACACATTTCACACAACATTAAGCTGTTAAAGAAGAAAGAAAAAGAATGACATAGCTTGAAAAGAGAAATTGTTAGCTTTGGGGCAAGCAAAGTTGCTTTGTTATAAAGAGCTGAATGCATGTATTGGTGATGTACAGAATAAGAGTTCTAACTTTATATCCCCCCCTCCCCCCCGAGAGCTTGAAACAAAAGTAGAATACCTTTCTATCTCCACTGTAGTAGCCATCCCCCAGCGTAAACTAATGCACTGTTGAAAAGGAATAGGGGGAAATAAGATTAGCATGGGATTAATGCTTAGATTTGTGTGCATGTCATGGTGAATCAAAGCAAGTTGTTTTTCCCCCATTTTGTTTTTGTTTTTTCCCTTATTTATTTATTTGTTTGTTTATTTGCTGTAAGTTCATTATTATATCAATTAAAGATTTGTGGATGAATAGGTAATTAGACAATATTCTTGCTTGTGAATGAGTCTTATCATTCAGAACATAGATTTATGTTTTTCTGCATGTATTGTTATGCCATGGCCCCATGGAAGGCAATTTTTACTCTGGTGAATAGGTCATCCTGTAGGAATTACAGGAATGAATAACTAAATGGATATATAGATACACGTGTAAATGAAAGGTGAAACAGTAGACACAGATAAATAGATTGATCAGAAAAAAATGAATTGACAAATACAAAAAGTACTGGTAATTTTGATTTAACAACATCAAAATCATTTGAAACTATTTACGGATTGACCTTTCTGTTGAACTCTGATTCATAGCTGCTGTGGTGTGTAGACTAGTAGAGGAAGTCCTTACTGATTCATTCATTTACTGGTGTCCGCTGAACCAAGCTCCGTAGACTGGAAATTCACTTAACCTGTGTGGGTGCTCCACAATGGGAATGTTCACTGCGTGTAAACCTCCCTCCCCACCCACCCCACCCCCACCGACCAAGAATACATCTGTAATCCCAGCATACCTTTGATAGCTCTATTCACACATTCTCAGATACCCTTGATATCATTTCTTAGTGTTTTACAAGCAATTTGTTTTTTCTTTCCTTAGAATCAAGTTCCTGTGTGGCTCAGCATTCTGCAGGTGTAGTACAATTTTAACATAGTTTGCTCCTGAGTTTTGCATGGCAATCCTCTTCTGTTCACATGGCAGTCATAAATCCTGAAATCCCATGGTGATAATATGTGTAAATTGCAATGCTTGTAATTATGTAGAAATCAATAAGACTGCAGTTGAGTTTTTATACACTGTTCTTTTATTGCTTTATGCTATCATTTTGTTTTTTATATTTTGGTCAGGAATTGCTTCAAAGCAACAAACTTTGAAAATGTCAGGAATGTTCAATGTCTTCAACATTTCAAGCCCTCCCAACCCCCCACCCCCCCAAAAAAAAGCTCTGTGGCCTGTTTACATTATTTTTTTTTTTTTTGGGACTCATTCTTTGCCACTTGTCATTTACTGTATGAGTTGTCATTTTTGCCAGGGTTTAAGTTTTGCAAATTGCGCGAATGAAGTTTGATAACGAATTTGACAACACGAAAATGTCACCATGTGCTCGGTTAATTTATAGTGCATTATAGTGTCGGTGTCAATTCGCTAAAAAAACAACATCTTGCGAAGATGTTTGTGATTTCCTCATTTGTGAAAATATCTGTACGCAAAAATAACAGTTTATACAGTAAATGATTCATATTTTTGGCACTGTCTGATACTGTAGGCCTACAGTATTTTTGCCTTCACCTCTTTCTCCTTGACTGTTTAGTACATGTGGGAATTGTGGTTACTATTCCACATATTTGCCTGTAGCTGTGTGAGATCAAGAGTTGTCTTCCAACAGTCATTATTCATTCATGTATGCTGTGCTGCTCAAATCCAGAGAGAACAGTGTGTGTGTTTTGACTCAGCTTCCTTTTCCATATCTATTATCAATTCAGCCACAACAAAATATGTCTGACATAGACCAACTACGTACAAGCATCAACAATGACTCACACAATAGTTATTTACGTGCCTTTTTCTGTGATTCAGTGTGATATCTCGGTATTGCTGTAATTGGGACATTTGGGCCCCATCTCATTAAAGATGTTAGAATGGCAACTCTTGCTGGAATGGCAACTTCCAATAGCAACAGCCAATCAGGAAGTTGGAATCTTGTCATTACATGTAGTATGACAATTGCCATTCCAGCAAGAGTTGCTATCATATCAAGTTTTTATGAAATGGGGCCCTGGACTCCATTTCATAGAAAATTGATAATATGATAGCAACTCTTGTGCAATGGCAAGTATCATTGTAATGACAAAAATCCTGCTTCCCACCAAGAACTGCTATTCTAACACCTCTTATGAAAGGAAATCCGGGATGTAGAACAAAAAGTGACTGAAAACCCAAGGACCCACTTTATGAAGACATTTCATTTGCTACTGCAAATTGCCATAGTTACATACACATTTGTTCTAACCCATCTGCTGTGAGAAGTTAAATTGTTGCCATTGGAACTGCCACTCACATAATGATAACCACTTGATGACTACATGCCTACCATAAGGTAATCCGTTGTGAGAAACTGCTCTTAAAATAATAGTTTGTTAAGTTCTGTGGTACTTCTCTAATGCTGCATTTACAGCATGTTCCCAGCAGCCACGGCAGTCACGTTTCAGGCCACTATGGACAAAATGGGATGAGCGTGGGACAACACGGTGAGAACGGATAGGCAAACAGGACAGGCCACGATTGCCGTGCAGGCCATGTCAGATTTTTAAACTGTCAAAAAATTGCCAAGGCAGTCCCGGTGCTAATGAGGAATCTTGTATGCCGTACTAAAACAGGATGAATGCGACAAACCCTGACAACATGTAATAGGCTGTAAAAAAACTTGGATGTGGTCCATTGGCAGGACGTGAGGAAAAATATTGATAGTCTAGCCAGAGGGGAAAACGAGAGAATGCCTCATCTACACAAGGCGCATCATGTTTCGGGCAAACAGAGTTGCCATAGCCACCGAGAACATGGTGTAAACGCAGCTTTAGATATTATACCTTAAAGCAATTCAACATATTGCAACATTCATCACTTAAACCGACACAATAAAAAATGAGAACGTAACACACATTTTATTTTCTTTCATGATTCAATCATTTTTTATTTTTTTTAATAAGAAATCAAGTGTAACCAACTTGACACGAGCGAGACGGGAGGGGCAGGCTCGGTGTTGGGACACAAATGCAACCATGTGATCCACACACATTTCAAACCTCGCCAAACTTGCCCTTCCCCCTCTCTTTGCAGTCTCATCAGCTATCACTGTTATCATCATAAATTAATGTACTCTCTCTTCACTACCGCTACACTTCTGGAAGGCTTCTATCTTTACACTATGCAGGAAATATAAAATAAGCTCTATATTCTTCATTTCATTCACCGATCTTCATTTTTTTTTCTTTCGTCTGAAGAAACCACAACAAAAAATTGCATCATGATTTGTTTTTGCTTTTTTTTTTTTGCTACACAACCTACTTGCACTACTTCATTTACAGTCTTGCATGGATTGATTTTTTTTTTTAAATTTGTAGATAATTTGACATATCTTTATAATAAAGAATGTGCTGGTACGTGAGACAAAGAATTTATTGTGCATTGGTAGGGTAGTACTTCCACCTCAATCCATGTTGCTATTAATCCTATAACAAGCAAGAGGTCAATTCGTGCACTTGTTCAGAATGGTGACATTACCACCGTTTGCCTTCCATACGATCTCGAAAAGTAATCCTACATCGTAGAGCCCTGCTGCAGGGTCTAGACTACAGCGTTCTAACTAGCGGTAATAGTCTGCATAACTGCTTTATAGCGAGATGCAGGGCCGGTATGAAAAGTCAACACCGTGTGACCGACTGTCTCAACAACAAGAGTCAAGCTCACTACTGGTTTCCGCACTCTGACCTGGCCTTGCTTGAAAAGGAATTTGTACACAACTATGCAGACACATGAACAGTTTTCACAACCGAACACATTAGGGGTGCAATGTTACATTAATCATGTATCCACTTTTAACACACAAATATGGGCATCTATAATGAAATAGCGTATTTACAGCTCTAACTATCAATGATGTTGGCGTAGCACCCTCATCATTACTGGAGACACGAGAACAAGACATTAAGAAGTTTCTTATATCAGAATTAGAATTGGAGTATTTTGTGCAAAAAAATCACCACAAGGCATATGGAAGTAACTTTTAAAGTCTTGCAAGGCCAATTATCATGTTCTCACTTGTTTTTCATCAAAAAATTTCATGAAAAACAAAATTACACATGAGCTCATTTTACATAGAGGACTTTCTTTGGTATCTTCAAGATTGTACAAAACAAAACTTTTTTTCACACAACAAATAATTTAATAATTACTACAATATTAAACAAATATTCACTTATCATGTACATTGCAAGGAGTACGTTTACTATAAATAGAACTGGAATGATACAACCACTTTGGGACACGATACAGGGATTGTTTATGGGTAGATATGCATAGGGCTTCTCAATGAGAAACAAATACTTATAAGAAAGCATTTCTACCTTAAAAGAAAAGGGAGAAAACACATAGTCAAAGAACAATTGCACAATGCTGGAATGGACGCAATGCGAGCTCAACGGTTCACGCAGAGACATGCAAGCAATTAAAAAAAAAAGTGCAGGGAGAAGCTAGGCTTAGGCTAGGCATAATCCCTTCTTCGTGCTACATGTACACCATTGATCTGAGCTTACAACTTGTCAAACGTCTTCACTTGCCTAAAGCAAATGACTGGTTGGTGACGGGGTTTGGGAACGGACAGAGAGACTGACAAGCTGATAGACAAATATGAACATAGACGAGACGATAAGTTTGGATAGATGATAACAGAGAGTGTGGTAGCTTTATACATAGATACATTGTAGATGTATAGACTGATAGCCAGGCAGAAATGAGACAAGAAGGGTGGGGTAGAACAAGAGGTGAAATTTGGATTGTGTTTGTGGATGACGAGGCATCAGAAGTGCAACCGACACATGGTACACCCGGCTCAGATCATGCAGCAACGATAAGATGAAGTGATTTCCTGCATCTCCTGCTAACGAGCCTCGAAGATGTGCCAGCCAGTTTTGAGTCATGACAAATTAACACATGTATGTATGCATATGGACGTGCATGTGAGCAACATACAGTACCAGCGTTACATGTTATGTTTCACAAAATCTTCCATCAACTTCACCTCTTTTTCCTTCAAGAGCAAAGCTGCGAAGCATTTCTGATGTTACGTTCCCTTACACCAACATGTAGGGAAATTAACAATCCTCGACATTTGAGAACATGTTTTTATTTTTCCAATCTATGATTTAATGCCTTTTACCATGAGACGCCTATCAAGTGCATGCAAAGGTTTAGATTAAAAATATAGGATGTTCTCCAGTGCATGGGTGATTACTCCTTTCTATCATCAAAATGTGAACAAAGCTAGTTTGTGACCCTGGCAAGACCAACATGAAATCCTACGAAAGAGAACGACTCAAATGATCTTAAAAATTAGCTGGGCTCATGACAGCTTTGTGCAGCATTAGGCAGCAGACAATTTTAGCATCAGCAAAAAACAAAAAATGTACAAATTACTCGACTTATTAACATCAGTTGATTATATCTAGAGAATTAAAAACAGAACAACGACAACAACAAAAAAAAGTTCACAGATGGTCTGTACAATACACATCAGCTCTCCCAATACCAGATGCTGTAATTACAAAAATATAACTCTTTCCTTATTTGTTATTTCCATTTCTGCATATTCTTATTGTTTCAGGTAATCAATCACACATAATTACAATAAAATCAGTATTTGCGACTACAGCCCTCAAATTTAGCAAGTCTAAATTTGTTGCAGGTTCTTCTACTGACGCACCACATTGTATAAAACTCAGTTCACCAACTATGTCAAATGGTGAAGCTTGATCTCTCCACCAGACTGAACACAGTGAACTCTTTCTTCGTGGGCATCTCACACAGACAAACCACAATCTATGTACACTAGGAAGCAATTCTTTTCTCTGGCGCCCTCTATTTCATTGTCTATCTACCTATCTAAATGTGTATTGTCCTGCAGCAAATTCCGTTCTATCACACCGTCTTTGATATACGAATTGAAAGGCATTCTAAAGTGCCACAACACGAGAATGGCCAGTCACATCATCACAAGTACAAATAGAATAATGTTCATGGCTAGTGCTGATTGGTGTGCCATTGTTTTCTTTGGAAATAACAACAATGAAAATAAAACAAACAAACAAACAAATACCAAAACACGGATACCATATACTACTAGACCTGGGAAAAGAGAAAGTTGTGATTTCTGATAATTTTACCACAGACAAAATCAGGACAGATAATTTTTTTGTCTGCTTACAAAGAATAGTGAAAGCCTTGCTTATGCAAAACTTTCCATGCACTGAAATAAAAAGTCAAATTTCCACATCATGCTGACAACCTTACTAGGACAGCTTATATACTACTGTCCTCGTGTATGTATAATTTGTGACGAACTCCTTATAGAAAACAAAGATGTACAGCTAAAAACATAGCTTTTTTCAATGTAGCAAAGTACATTAAAAAAAAAATCATTCATCATAAGATCAGCTTTTATGAGTAAAACATAATTTGTAGTACCCGAAAGAGCTTCTTGGGCAAACAAATCCCCCAAAACATCAAATTTTTTAGCAAACAGCAGGGCTGTCTTCTGATTGTTCAAATATCTACTGATGTGGCTTTTCAACTGTTAAATACAAAGAGTTTTTTAGTTTAAAGTGTAATGTGCGATGAAAGCATCACACCTTCTCTTTCTATCTGACTTGTTACAAATTGCTGCTACGGACTTGTGGAATTCCATTTAAACATATAGGACGCCTACAGGTGTATATCGGCAATGTCAATGTGCAACTATGTACACCTATTTATATGCTCAATGAAAGCTGTGGACTCACTGATTTCTCATAGATTTTCTAGAAATTCAACTGCTAAAGGGCAATTTTTAAAAATTACTGATTACTCATTTTATTTCCAGCATTTTCCATGTGGTCTCTACTACAGCTGAGCAATCTTGAGGTGATAGTCCACACAAATTGTACTTTGCTGTTACAATATGTTCATGACATAAAATGTACTTCTAAGGCCTTTGGCATTGCAAGGTAGTTGAAAGTCTTACTAGCCTAAAATGTGTCGATAATTATCACATGTTTCTTGTGCAATCGCATGTTCCAACATGTTGATAATTACAACATGCTTTCTATTAAACCAGTAGCAGGTTTCATTGCGGGACTAATGAGATGACGTAAATTGCCACATTCTCTAAAGTGCTTCGTCTTGCAATAAGGAATCTGTGTCAGTTAAAGAGCACTCAATTCAACTACCATGTGAGTTAAGGCCGAGAAGAGAAGGCAGCAAATCAAACAGCATAGCCGTCCCGAAGAGAGAACGGAATACCTGCATTCTCTGACCATCTTCACATAGAATAGATGCTTTCAAGCAATTCTGTAAAAGTGGAAATTTTCACGCATTTCATGAGAAAAGTAACTAGCTTAAAAATAAAAGCAAGTGAAATTTCTTTGCTTGTTATATATACCCCGTCTTAATGTTTTGATTCTGTGTAATTAAAAATGTGCAAGATTCATCTTCATACCCGGCCGAGCATGAAAAATTATTCGCACGAATGTTTCCACTTTTACAGTCTTCTGTTGAATTCAGCTTTTGTTTGGAAACTTGAACTGGATATCAGTTTCTTCTCTTGTGGTATGGAAGCAACAGGATGATTTATAGTAGCTTTAAGATATTGAAACTCTTGACAAAATTCTGGTCAATCACAGCACATCAAGGCGCATTGTATATCACAAACTGAAGATTAACACAAGAAGGCAACCATCTCTCAGAATTATTAGTATGGCTGAACCGTACGCTCCCGTAATGATGCTAAAATGTAAGATTGATACCCGTTGCAAATCAGGTACTTCGACCCCCCCCCTACATGATGTATGTGTACACTGTCATCTCTGTTGAGGAACATTTTTAAATTTGAATGAAAAGGTGTTGTAAAATAGATACACCAAATCAGTGGATACCCAACAATGGACGATTTGTATTACTGCATGTTTTGTGATACAGCATCACGTGAAAACTAAATTGAAAAATCCAAAAAAATAGCAAATTCTTTTCTTGTTTATTTGAACATTTTATAACAGAGAAGCTTTAGTGTTTCATGTTCTGCCAAACAAAGAAAGAGAGAGAGGGGAAAAAATGCCATGGTCAGCAATCATCATCTAAATTTTTTCAGGAGATGGTTGAAAATTTTGAATTCAATCCTGACTAAAATTTCAAACATAAAAAAAAAAAAATCACACCCCTCCCCCCCAAATAAAATGATTAGATAAATAGATAGATAAAAGTTGCTGAGATTGACTTGAGCTACAAAAGTCAGATAAATGTGGAAGACAGAAAGTTCTAAACGAAACCTGTTGGTATGGAACATGATTGTCATCCAATAGTGGGCAGGAATCAGCCTACATAGGGCAAGATGTGACACAATATGAGTTGCTATAAAAAGAGTAGAAATATCAGAATAAGGAGCATACCGGGCTGGTGCAGTGGTTGGATAGCTTGGGTACGAAAGACTCACCAGTTACTCTACAAGTATTCTAGACAATGTCTACTTTCATCAATTAAAAAAACTACAGAGCAAAACATGTTTGCATCAAGAGCGACCTCATAACAGGGTCTGAGATGCCACGGTTGGCTTTAAGTTACGAGAACTTGTCTCTACATGACACGTTGAACATTCATCTAAATCTTTAGAATTTCTTCCTTGCCTCAAACAACCTAGTCCAGGAGCGCGGACCCTAAAATCGAGATTAGTAGAATCAAACAGAAGATTGATGCTCAAGAGATGTGAGCGTATTTACAGAGAGATTGAATGACATCAAAAACAGCCTCATATATATTTTTGATACAGAAAGTATACCGGTATCTCCTCCAGAGAATCAATAGAGAGACTCCAGCTGTAAGTAGACTGATGCATCCCTGCATGACTTCCCCCTTTAAGGAGTTCTGTCGGTGACAGGAGCAAGAATATTGAGACGGGCGGCAAAGGATACCCTTTCCTCATCAGCTGGCAGTGTGCGAGAACAGTGCATCACAAGCACAAGTCATTTCACAGTCCTTTGAGTCCGTGATAAAAACACTTCAAAGAAACGCACGCCTTCTGACAGCAAGGCGTGTTTCGGTTAAAATTATCCAGCAGAATGCTTTTAGGACACACACCTTCCCTTCCTAACTACTTTCTGTATTGCATAATGAATGATGTCTTTGAGACCAATACTTGGGTGCCAAATTAAGTACTATCTTCTTCTTCTCTTTTTGTGGGGGGGGGGGGGGTCATGATGGTTTAAAATACAAGGCTCCTTACTGGACATTTAAGCCTATCTTTGTTTGGTCCCTTAAAACTTTAGACAATTTGGATAGGATTGTAACATTTATTGCTCTACAACTTTTACCACATGTCTAAAGTAGTACTTCACTTCTCACGCAGGGTGATACATTTAGAGGAAAATACTGTTCACATGAGATCCCTCTGACACAACGGGTGTTAACACATAACTACAAACTTTAGGCCAATCTACACAGTGTACACTTAAATACCGTTAGTAGAAGTCTCTGTGAGCTTGGTGTTGTATGCCCCACATGCACAAAGGGAATTGATCACACAGCAATATGATGTCACTGTGTGGTGTAGGGTACTTAAGGTGTAATGTAAAGAGAACTGTGGGGTGCATGCTGTGTAGAAGTGTTAGTAAACATATTGGGTGAGAAACACAGAACATGCCTTTATGGGGTATTACTGTCAACAGCTAGAGATTAATGAAGGCAGTGTCCTTGTGTAACACCAGGAAACATGGAGCACACTACAATGGCTTCTTGAAAAACATTCTTGGTGTTTAGTGCCACGACTATTAGCCTGTAAATCATACCGCATAGGATAATCATGTATGGAATGAGAACCATGGTATTTAATGCCTTGGTGCAATGTAGTTGAATCACATAACTACAAGTGTCCTTGGATTTTTACAAGAGAAATGTGATGCACGCTACATTGTAATATGACACCGGAGATTGTAGTAATTGGCTGTGTTATGGTGTAGTGAGCTCTGTCACAAAGTAATGCTCTAGCTGGACTGTTATATGGGGTTGGTGTAGTACTTTCTCATGTGTAGCAGTGTTAAATGGGGGTGTTGCAGATATTTAAAGAGCAGAATCGAAGTGATATAACCACAATTGTGTCAGGTAAGTGAAAGACCTTGCAACTTGACAACACTAGCAAGTGTACAGTTTTAGATATACATGTAATTATGCATTAAGTAACTTTGAAGGCACTTAATGCACATACGGGTCAAAGTGTACAATCCATGCTAGGTCTATTTTTTAAGTATTAATGTCACAACATACTATTTCATTTTTCCCCACTATCAATCCCCTTTCCTGGCATGTAGGGATCCAAATATAATATTTCAAATCATGTAAGCGAGACTATGCATCACCCACATTTACATGTGCACTCAAGGTGCTGTTCTGTAAAACAAGGCTGAAATTCCCATCTTATTTTTCCCCTGTTATTACTGAATACTGCTCTGCAGTTGATATCATATCTTGCTGTGCCGTATGAGAGGGACATCATGTAAACATTGTCAAGTAACATCATAGCTCATAATAAATGGCTTGCAATTAAAAAAAAACCCATCCAAATTTAAAATAAAGAGTAACATTGATGACATCATTATACTTTACATCAATTAAAACATGGCAAGAAGATCCACAGAATTTATCAGAATACCCTCACTTAAGCTTGCACATGCACAGCTGGATGTACTCTGACAAATGCTCTGGTCTTTGTAGCATAACAGCTAAAAATCTTTAAGTCATCATGACTCGGATGAACTGTTTCAAGATCCTCAAAATACTGGTAACATCTGAAAATATTTGGCAATTTTTACACGACATGAGAATGAGAGCCATTTTGTCATTAAGGAGGGGTTCTGCTTTTCAAGTAATTTCATTATCAGCTTCTCATTTCTTGGGGGTGGTGGGGGAGGGGAAGGGTTGGGGTTGGGGTAAGGGGACTTGGATCTGGACCAGGAGCAGCCTGATGCCTCCTAGTTGGAGTGCTCCATGGATGAGTTGTCATGGTGATGCTCTGACTGGCCGTTGGTGGGGGCAGGGATCATCATCATCATCTGTGCTGGCTGCTGCATCAGACACTTCACCTGCTCAGCTGTCAGATGGCATGGTTTTCCCCGCTTGATGGCCTGACCAGATGGGTCCCGTCTGTGACAAACATGAGGAAAGGCATGGACTGGCTTAAGTGTATGATACAGATACCGGTATGTGTTTCATGGAAATAACTTCAAGAACTTATCAACAGCCTAGACTTTACACCTCTCATGCTATCTAATTTATATACAGTATCACTTATCATATTCCACATACTAAGAATCTTGCTATAGGATTGGTCAAGAGCTGATCACGTGATAAAGCGTAGTTTTGCCCGTCACATCACAACTGAACATGCACATCACCTGAGAAGATCTAGGTCACTTGATAGTATACAGTGCAATGCACTTTCCCTTCAGTGTCGCGCGGTAAGCGCAGCAAATTCATTGTTTTGTCATCTATAAAGACAGCTGTTTGTTTTGCTGATCTCTGGCAGTCCATACAGTCTTAACGCGAGATGAGTACGCGCGAAATAAAAGTGCGTTGCACTGTGGACTATCATTTAACTAGGTCACTTGATAGTACACAGTGCAACGCACTTTCACTTCAGTGCCACATGTTGCGCGCAGCAAATTCATTGTTTTGTCATCTACGCGTACACGTAGCCTAAGCCCTAAGGATACCTAAAGACAGCTAAAACCGTTTCAGATGTGGAATAAAATGGGAATTTCTAGGACCCTAGATGTGGAATATAAAGCAAATAATCAACTTTTAGTTTCAGGCAATGAGACAAACTATCACTTCCTCGGTGATCTGAATGTGTACGCTATCTTTCCTCAGCTGCACTTCGGAAAGATAGCTACATCCAGATCGCCTCGGAAGTGATAGTTTGTCCCATCACCCTCACCAACGTTGATTATTTGCTTACTATCTGAATTAGGTTATCAAACTAAACTAGGTATCACAGTCAATGCTTCTTTAAAGGGATTGTATAGTATTGGTGGAGATGAGAATTGGGCTTTTAACTTTTTGCGAGATACCAAGAAACCCCTGATGAAATAGTACAGAGCATACCATTTTAAGAGGAATTAAAGGTTTATTAGATGAAAATCCGTTTTTGAATTGCTGAGACATCCAAAAACAGAGCAAAACAAAGCAATTCTAATAAAAGGTGGGTCCCGCTTTTATTAGGAATGCTCTCTTTTTGGATATTTCAGCCATGTTAAAATCAAATTTCATCAAATAAATGTTGAATCCCTCTTGGAATTACACAGTCCTTCATATTTCATGAGAGGTTTCTCATTATCTGGCCAAAAATATTAGAAACCTGAATTTAGGTCTCAACCAAAAGTATATGCTCCCTTTAACAGCACCAATATCACATAAATGCACTAAATCATTTTCAAGTAGTTGGACATGGTCTTGGTGCACTGGTAAATATTACTTCAGATATTAAAGCAGCATAAAGTGCCCATATAATGAAACAGATCTGATTTCAGATGATGAACTGTAACTGTGATTTTGATTGAACATCAAGTCCAATTTATGATGCAAAACACTATGAATCCTCCCAAGACGCAAGGATGTTTTGTGTAAAAGGGCAAATACCTTTCAGTTAATCTTGAATTTCAGTAGATGCAGAGTTTCAATTTTGGGTATGAAAGATCACAAACAATATTCCACCTGAAACGGTGAGCACTCCCATGAAATAACCCAGCATTAATACTGAAGAAAAGAAAGATCACTTCTAATAGGGACAAGTCACTTTAGAACACTTACGGTACAGTACTGAGACGAATTACTCACAGTCCCGCCATGCCATGGTTGACTGCTTCGTCCCTATCCTCCTCCATCCCATCTTCTGCCATCTCATCCCCGATGGCGGTGTTCCTCACCCTCTCCTCTACTTCTCCAATCTCCTCCTCTTCCTGCATAGACCCCTGGTAGCTATCTCTTTCACTCCTCTCGAAGACTTCTTCCCTGCCATAGCCCACGTCATCCTCTTCCTCCTCCTCCTCTTGCTCGTTGTCCTGGCGCCGAAAGTTCTCCTCTGCCTCCTGTCTTGCAAAGTGTTCCTCGGCCTCCTGCCTCGCGAAGTGTTCCTCCGCCTCTTGTCTGGCGAAGCGCACCTCTGCCTCTTGCCGTGCTAAGCGCTCCTCTGCCACTTGCCTCGCGAAACGCTCCTCCGCCTCTTGCCTGGCAAATCGCTCCTCCGCCTCCTGAGCGTAGCGCTGCCGCTGTTCCTCCGCGAAGTGCTCGCGATCCTCCATGCGATAGCGGGCCTCGTCCATCCTGGGCGAGTGTTCCCGGTTGCCGGGGTAAGTCTCTCTGTCACCACCAGGGTGGGATTGTCTGTCACCCTTGGGGTAAGTCTCTCTGTCCTCATCGGGAAATGGGTCGCCCCCTTCACCATCTTGGTACCCCTCTCCATCCTCACCACCCAACACATACCGCTCCCTCTCTTCTGAGGGGTATCCGTCTCTCTCCTCACCCGGGAACCGCCCCCTGCCCTCCCCAGAGAAGTCCTCTTGGTCCAAGTCTCCGTCATTGTCGAGGACCTCGATTTCGTTGTCAGCTGCCGCTGCAGCTGCTGCATCACTCAACAGTGGTAAACTGCCACCAAGAGGCTGATGGAATGAAAGAAAACAAAACCTCCGTGTTTGGCATTACATGGGGAAATGGCAAACTATATTGGAATCATTCATATGTTTTTCGAGCTCATTTGAGAAAATTGTTGAGAACTGAAATGCGCAACTTCAAATGAACGAGATTGCTTCTCTCTGCTGCAGAAACATTAACCTACATGACAACGACATATTATATGACCATCAGATTTGTTTTTCTGGAATGGTATCACATGTTTTCCTTAAAAAGAATCTTATATATAATTTTGTCAAGCATTTAAAAATAGTGTCCTTTTTTGCAAATACTGGGCCTAATTCTAGAACTAACACTTTCCTACCATTACCAGAAGTATTCCTTCCCATATTATCACTGAACCCACTGTTACAACCAATGTATGTACCACTTCTATTGTACCAACCAACACCACCACTGCACTTATCACTACCACCAGTATTGTCACCATAACCGTAGTGTACCTACCACTACTACCAATGATTCTGCCATCATAACTGTAGCTACCATTACCACCAGTGACACACTATCATTGCCACTGCACCAACCACTACCTCAATGTACCCACCACCACTATCGCTAAGGCCACCACTATTACCCCATTACCATTCATTTACCACCACCAAAACCACCACCACTGTACCTTCCAATGTACATGTACCTACAGCCATCTAGCAACAATTACCAGTAGTGACCCCCAATTGTAGCCATTGCACCTACCACTTCCTCAATGTATCTACCACCATTATCACCAAGGCCACCACTATTATCCCATTACCAGCCATATACCACCACCACTGTACCTTCCAATGCATCTACTATCATCGTAACCGTAGCTACAATTACCACCAGTGAGCCACTATTACAGCCACTGCACCTGCTACTGCCTCAGTGTACAATTGTATCTACCACCACTATCACTAAGGCCACCACTATTATCCCATTATCAGCCATTTACCATCACCACCACCACCACCACCGTACATTCTAATGTACCTACAACCATCATAGGTGTAGCCATAATTCCCACCCATGACCCACTATATCAGCCACTGCACCTACCACCACCATCACTATGGCTACCACTTCTATCCCTGTAACCACCATTTACCGCCACCACCACCACCACCGTCACTGCATCTTCCCCTACTGACGTTGCACCTACTGCTACCACTGCCACTGCCAGTATACTTACATGGATGTGTGTCTCCAGGTTAAGGGGCATATCCTCCGTCGGCAGCATCCCAACAGATTTGCTGATGGGCGTGGTTGGAGTGTTGGGCGTACTGGGCGGGGTGTTAAGGCTGTAAGAAGATAACGACGGTCTGTCAGCAGGTTATTGGAAAAGCTCATGCAAAATATTTGGGGGTGGGGTGAGCGTGAAGCAAGCACAAAGCAACAAAAATTAGCATGCAACATATCAATGGAAGAAAACAAAGTGAAGCAAACAATAAAATTTTCATGCATTGTGTGGTTGCAATCACATACACTGTATGAAGCTCTCCCATTACTGGTAGCAACAGGTTGTTCCATTCAGGGAGAATATACCAAAATAAACAGATGTTTTGAATGTAATCCCCCCAAATTAAAGCAATAGCTCAGCAAAAGTTTTAGAAAAAAAAACAACACAAGAAGTATGAAGTAAATTAAACTGCAAATCTTGATAGCACGTAGACCTAGCCAATATATGTCCATTATTGTATGCAGCTCAATCATGAAATGTAACAGAACAATGGCTTCTATTGTCAACGCCTCAAAATGAGTATTTTGTTGTCAAGATGTAAATGTAAATGTCAAAGTGATTTTAGCTACAGTGACAGAATCATGTTACCATAGACTATTCACTGGAACTATTACATTACAAATGTCAATGCATTAGCATCTGATGTCATTTTTCATATTTTATATGGTGGTCCTTAAAGAATTACAGGGACTCTAATGATGCCTTCAATCCTCACAAAACAATCCAAACTCTCAACGTCAAATCATGGTATTATTATGGTTATCATGCAACACTTTATACAATATGCTCTTCTGATTTCAATTGTCTATTGCAAGAACTGTTACAGACATTGTGAGGGTTGTGTGACAGAGGGGGGGGGGGGCGGGAGGAGGGGAGGGGGGGGGGAGGAGGGGAGGGGGGGAGGAGGGGAGAGGGGGAGGGGGAGGGGGAGAGGGAAAGGGAGTAAAAGGGAGTGAGAGAGAGAGAACAACATCTCTTGGATAGACAGAATGACCTATTGTGATTAATTATTCTACTGCAGACACCAATACTATTTCTCTTGTCAGAAATGGCTAGGTCCAGTGCATGCATCACAGCTACGACTACCGCTATCTATCACCATCGACCTTAAGACACGCCCAGTGAGTTAGAACCGGGGCAGGTGAATCGTGCGGTGTCGTGACAAAGGCTACACCCTGCCAGGCAGACAGACGGGGAACGGGGGGAGCCAAATGTGAGGAGACATGCACTGCGGACAGGGCGATATGCGTGACTGACGCCGATTCCATTATCACAGCGACTGTGTGAAAGATGTGACGGTGGCAACAGCCAAAAGTGTAACATTTCTTACGCATCTACGCAGTCATGCATGGTCTTTAGGGTAGCTTTGCCGAGAGGTGATGATCTACACAAGTTTTCCATCTCCATGCACATGCAAACAAGTGAAACACATTAAAATTGACTGTTAAGTCATAAAAGGTAATATGACATCAAAGGGACATTTGCCTAAGGAATGACTCATCCCACAATCATCCAATGGACAAAAGGAGGACACCCTGCTCTTCTCAAACAGATTTGCTCAAATTCCTTCTCAATGCTATGACAAGATTTACTTAAGATGAAAAAGATAACATCTCCCATTCGACAAAGTTTGGTGTTCGGTTTTAACAAGCATGGTGCTATGATATACAAACAGGAGTTGTCTTCAGCTCCTGCATGAAAAGATGTGCTAAGCTTAGGTCATGACTGCTCTCTCCATCTACACGTGTTGCCCAGTCGATTACAGTATCTACCTACCTATCCTCATGAAAGCTGAAGATATGGAACTGTAGCTATGAGTGAGAAGAGGAAACTGGGCAAAGGCAAGTGACGTAGTATGAAAGGGAGAAAGATTGTTGATAAAAGCGATGAAAAACTGAAAGAGGCAAAAGATTCCCCTGCCGACTGGTGACATCAGAAAAAAGATGGCACGATGAAAGCAGAGATAGAAATTTGCCACTGTAATTGTGAAGACAGAAGAATTGGAAATGAAAAATAAATAAACCCCCCCCAAAAAAAAAAACAGCAGGGCTACTTCCAGAACACGAGACAGATGCAGACATCATAGACGGAAAATTTTGCAGAGGAAGATGACAAAAAGAAAAGGAAGAAAGAGATGATGAAGAAGAAGAAAATGGGGAAGAAGACGAAGGAGAAGAAAAAAAGGAAAAATATGTAGGAGAAGAAAGAGTAGGAGCTGAGAAGATGTGAGAACTCCATCCTACTCAGAGACTCACCTGCCCATTCTCTGCGGCCTCCGCTTCATGAATTCTATCTCATCCACCGTCCACACGGCTCCCTTCACATTCTCAACTCGTACAAAGCATTTGTGAAGACTGAGATTATGTCTTACAGCATTCTGGAAAAACAACAAAATTAAGAGAGAGATGTTACTTTTCTGACAATGATACAAAGCCAATGCTTTGCAATGTATGCAAATCTTTTATATAAATTCACTGCTTCTGCATCTTGTGAATATTACAGCATAAAGTGAATTCAAATCTAGAAATACCACATGAACATCGGTTTCCGTCGAGGGTGAAAAAACCTTGACAGTTGCATTGCCATTCTTAAGAGTTTAGTTGTCAATATACTTCAGCAGCTCACACAAAGTAGTCAACCAAACTACCCCTCAAAATTTCTCTTTCATCCTTCTGATCTTGGCAGTATATTGGGGTTACTTAATCCTCAACATGATACAATCCAGAGACATCTCAACCCCCCCCCCCAAAAAAAAAAAAAAAAAACCAACCAAAACAAACAAACCAGAGACCAACTGCAGCGATAAGCTATCCCCTGTAGATCTGTAGCCATAGCTTCGGACAGAAAGCAATACAGACTGTAGCACCAGATTATCACGACTGTCTCCAGCTAGAAACGATGTCAAAGAACTAAATATTTTCCACTGACCTTCCATGTGGCAGCATTTCTCCTGAAATAGGCAAACGTCCTCGTGAACCAGTTGTAGATTTCATTCAGCGTGAGCTGTCGGTCGGGGGCATCGATGATGGCTTGCCGTATGAGGGCAGCATACGTGAATGGTGGCCGCACATCGGTATTCTTGTAGAAATCCGAATTGTGGTGGATTTCTGCTATGAACAAAATGGAACACAAGTCACAGTTACATCACAGAAAAGGAACATTCTAAAGCAAAGACATGCTAATCTAGGACAGGTAAAATGTATACCGTACATGATTGATACAGTGACAAAAGTCTATCAAGTGTTACTGCTTATGAACCAATAGGGAAGCCAACGATCCAATCTTTCATACTATGCACAATGGCAAGATAGTAAAGTTATCAGGGTGGTTGAGACTAAATGCAAGGGGTCAACAGAAGACACTGCTATTTGCATTGAACCGAAAAAATGAGTCTATTAAATTCTGTACCTCCAAATCACTGATAATATTTTGATTTAGACTTAAACCTTTGTGTCTAGCAATAAAGCTGCAAGGATTTGAGAGAACAAAACTTCCTGGAGGCACAAAAGAAAGCATATTATGATGACCATGGTCACCTGCATTTTTAATTATTTCATTGACTACATAGTGTGCTGTGCATGAGTGGAGTTTACAGCAGCTGTTCTGAAACTTTCAGTTAAACACTCGATGTGAGCATGTACCCTAATAATATATCTTAATAGGTTCGTTCTGAGGAACTAATCCAGTGTGTAAATGAGTAACAGGTGGGTAATTTAAACTAGAGCCGACATTAAGATTGGAATGTTGGCTTATACCTGTGCTAAGTGACAGGCCGTACTTCTCGCTGTTCCGCCTCCTGATTGGCCCACCGGGGGTCACATGCTGCGAGGTCAGCTTGTGGGCCTGGTTGGGGCTGTGGGAGGGCTTGCACATGACCGGACTCCGCAGGGCCTGGCCCATGAGGGCCTGGACCGAGGCCTGGGTGGAGACGGGGATCAGAGGCGGGATCTTGGGCGGGTGGCCCGGCCCGTGGCCCGGGAGGGGTACGGGGTAAGGGGCGGAGGCAATGGAGGTGATGGGAACAGGAGGGGTGCTGGGCACCATCGGTAACGATGGAGCTGCATGTTGGACCACTGAAACAGCCTTAGAGAGGGAGGGAGATGACTGTTGGAGGAAGAAAAATGACAATAGGAAGACCAAAGATTAATGTCAGTCTCTGCTATGTTTCTTCACTGAGCGTATCACTGTTTACATGTACTTCATATATTAGTCTCTATGTGTCCTGCTTTTGTTTCATAAAGATCTTTGTTTGATTTACTGGACATCTGACAGGTGTGTTTAGTTTTCTTAAGTGAGATTGCTTGATTAATGAAGTGTTCAGCAGTCTCAATTAAATCCTGTTTATTTCTTTCTATGAATTTTTTGTTCTTGTCTTGTTCTTATATATGTGAGACAACATGGACAAAAATACATCCTGTTGCAATGCTGTCCTATTCCAAGCAAACAAAGCGCTCAAACTGGCAGGTGTACTTGTCACGGCGGTGCTGTTCACAGCTGTAACAATTCAAGCTCAGTTGTGATTCATTCAGATCACAATGGCCTGCATGCATTACTGCACCACCAGCCTTGCAGTCCCCCACTTCTTCTTCACAATTTTCACATGAAGTTGAATGCAGCCAGCAGTGGAGCTAGTCCAGAAAGTCCCACATCTTGCATTCACAACATTTTGCTGCGACTCGAAACAATAACAGCGCATTTCCCCCTTTGTTCCCTGTCGTTGACTCGCGTGTTTACACAGCAAGCCGAGATGTGTTTGGCCAGGCACGACCAGATGATGTAGGTTTCCTGCTTGTTATTTCCTTGGGAACGCACAATATTTTTGTTTCAAGTGCAAGACAAAGGAAGATAAATATGGTAGTTTATGCCAGCTCACAAGCATCAACACTACTGTAACCAGGATGATAATGGAGGGAGCTCCTTATTTGGTGGGACAACACAAGCGTCGAAACAGGATCTGCCGTCAGACAAGCGTGTACAATTACCTTGGCAGAGTCTATCCCTGACAGGGGGTGATAAGCATGTCAAGTGCAAATGATGCAACCTCAATTTGTTTAGAAACGGAGAGGGGAGATGTCGGGTGTGCATTTCGCAAATTAATCGCTGAAACTCGAGCCGACATAAATATTGATGCGTTTAGCTGCCAAGGTCGACGGACAAGATGTCCGTCTGAAGACCAGCCTTGAAGTCTCCGGCACAGAGTTGGGCAGCGATCCAAATCTCCCGTCTGGTATGCGCTGGAATAACCTCGTGTTTGCTGTGCCCATGAAATCAATGTGAATAGTCTAAAGCATCCACAACAGAATAACTGTACATCTGCTCACATTTATTTGGATATCATTTTCATGACAGCATATCCTCCTTTCATCTCTGAAGGTATAATAATGCACTTTTGTTGTTGAGTTTAAGTCATACAGGCATACAAACTCATGCATGTCATCAATATAATCTTACAAAGAGACTCTCCTAAAACTACCTCTGGGAAAAGAAAAGGTCTGCCAGTAACAAAGATGCTCCTTCATTATTCAAGTTATTCAAGCGTTACGCAATCATGAGCACCATTCATTCAACCTCGCAATGGTACAATTGATCTTAAATTCTACGGCTTGTGGGGGGGGGGGGGATGGAGTGGGGAGGGGTTGAACTGGATGGGGTACCTTGGCTGCCTCCTGTTTGGGTTCCACTGGGGGCTTCATGTGGAGGTGGGCCATCATGGCGGCTAGTCGCTCCCTCTCCTTGGTCAGCTGAATCTCCAACTGGTTGACCACCTGCATCTGGACCCGGGCCTGCGCCGTGCTGCGATCGTCGAGGGCATGCTCCGTGCTGAGATGCCTGTCATGTATGGGACAGTTGGCAGAAAGAGCAAAGTAGAACTCTTCGATGGATTGACTGTGCAAATGAAAACACGCTAATTGACATACATATGCACCTCAAGGAGACATACAATATATATCATACTCATGCATCTAACTGATTAGAATGCAGACAATGCTGCCTACTAATTGCATTCACCATCTGTCATACAAGTAATTTGCTGCTGCTATTCTACTCTTGAGGTTGAAAAAAAAAAGAAAAGAAACAGCTCACTACACCTTTGCAGGCATGCCATTAAAAACCTCTTACTATACAGTGGTTAATGCATAAAATTGTATCATCTAAAACTCAAACACACACACACACACACACACACACACACACACACACACACACATACAAATACACACTAACCATTTTAGTTGAAGTACCCTGTAAGTAAAACACCAATATTATAATGTACATGTGAGAACTTATGAGTGCTAGTACCCAGCATTATTGGGATTGGTAAAGACCACAATATAACACACAAACACACACACACACAAATGACCCACACTCAAACAAACTAGTGTCACTTACTTGAGGAAAGCGGGGAAGTCTTCACAGACCGTCTCGCACCCCGGCCACTTGCACATGCCATGAGTGTAGAGGGGGTGGTTGGTGGCATTGATGAGGCCATCTTCATGAGGAATCCTGCATGAGAGATCATTATACAGATACTACCTGTTTAGAAGTGTAATATACTACTTTATATATACACTGTATGCCATATATTTATAGCAAGTCTAAACTTTTGCGAATCGCGACTTCCCGATGATTTTGCATTTTGCGAGTGGTTAAATTCTTGATCATGGAGTATAGTACTGAATGGAGAAATGTATACATGCACGTCACATTCATATCGGGATCAGAATCAATATTTTTCTTGCGTCTTTAAATTCGTGAATAGCACCCGACTAGTGGAATTTGCAAAAAAAACCCACAAACCTTGCAAAATATTCGGCATAAACAATACTTGCTATCCCCCTGGGTGTTATACTTTAACATTTATGAGATTACCTGCATGTCTTACAACTCTGAAGGGACCATCTAGTATTACATTGCGACAGAAAAGGCACTATTTGTTATATCAAATGGTCTCCATAAATACACACTATTTCATTCTAGACCCATCGGCCCCAGCCAAATTCTGGAAATGGATTACCTAACATGACGTCTCTGCAGGTGCAATAACAATTTCAATCCCAGCTGCATTAGTCACGTGATCATATTATGACCAATCACCGAACAGTATTTATATAGACCATCTAATATAAAGCAATATTCCCTGTGAAAAACTGAGCCCTTTCATTGGACAGTCAAGACACCATCTCATCATTACACGTGACAACAATTCATGAACTGAAGTGCATTCAACTCTCCAACATGATGAAAGGAAACTGTTTATCAAGGCAATGTTTTGTTGCTGAACTTCAGTTTTTAATATTTCTCTTCATAACAACCCTCAGACCAAGGTAAAAAAAAAAGAAAAAAAGTTTCATTTGAGGCTGCTTTAATTTTTCGCATATGGTTCTGGCATCTTCAAATACCTATGAGCAGGCCAGCACTCACTTCTCCCATCAAAGCCACTTTAATAGTGTGGGTTGGAATGTTGTGATCTAAAATTACCTGGGACTATTATCTTAAAATGTACATAAAACTACTTCACGCTTGACACCCGAAGTAAAATGAGGGGGATGGTTTTAAACTGACAAAAACACTCTCAGTGAAATTCAATGGGCCCTGAAGAGTTATCAAATACACACATGGCTGTAACGTGGGTGTCAGTATGCCAAGTAAAGCTTTCATGTTCATTGTACAGCTATAACACATTTGGCATATCTCATTGTTTGTGAAGGTCTAATCAACTTCAAGGAGAGCTCTCATGGAATTTTTGATCCCATTTTTTTTCCTATCAAGTTATGATGAATTTGAGACTGGAATATTAATCAATAGCCCAGGACAATTTCTTTGTCTGTTTTGTTGTTGTTGTTGTTGTCTTTTAGCATCAAATGTGATCTGCAAGCTGTTCTTTTTTCATCTTTCACTAGACCCAAAGAGTAATGAGAATCTACTGTTCCATTGATCTCCACAATATGTCTTTCACTATCAACTGTCCTTATTCAACTGGCTTAAGTTGACAATTTTGTGCAGTCAGAGGTTTTGTGCAATAACAAAAGTGGGCAGATCACATATGTTGTTTATGATGGTCATATGTCAAACATGACGTCCAGTGACATTAGCCTTACTGCAAGCCTTGTTTTTCACCGGTTGGGTTTGACATTTGCGTTTTTCACCGGTTGGGTTTGACTATTTCACTGCAAAGGTCACATGCAGCTGACGTCGTGGAAAACTAATTAACGTTCCAACATTTGTCGCTGGTCAAGTTTTCAAGAAGCTTCACTGAATATTCTAATTACTATGTAGCTTCCATACTGCTGCACAGTCCACAATCGTGTTAATTTGTGTGTGTGTATGTTAATGACAAAGCAGTCTACAATGTTACCAAGCTTTGTCCACACTTAGTAAACATAGTAAATGATTTATCAAGCCAGGGTAGGAATAATGTGCCACAACAGGCCTAAAAAAAAAAGGGTCTAGCAGTGTCACAAACCAAAATTAATGGATATGTCTTCGGAGACAAACATGCTGCTAGATCAACGATGCACAGAGCCTGGAATCAGATCCTTGAACACTAACGAGATCTGTTGACATTTTAAATGAATACATACAAGGGTAGACACTCCTAAATACCTCGCACGAACCCTCGCACCAGTGTCGACACTACATAAAAAAAAAATGCCTGGATCCCAATAACTTCAGAGAGACAGAGCACGTTCTACGTCATGTTTATCCTCAACTGACCAGATTACACTTTTGTTCAAGGTTTCACATAAACAGTGCAGTCTCAACTTTACAAAAAGGCAAATGAAAGAAACACAAATGATCAATTGCCAGACAATCTTGAATTTTCCTATCTTTACTGCTAAGCGCTTTCGAGTCTGCATGTGAACAAACTACAAAATATTTTCCAGCTCTGCTACATAACAGTCATTTGTAACAGTGATTTGCCATCACATTTGACTACATTTCTGAGATCACTTATTGGAAAAATTGAAACTGTCATTCATCGCCATTGCTTGATGCATTGAATATTGTGGAAAAAAATAAAAGAACATGTAGAAGAAAAAACAACACTACATGTAATCCATCCACAGTCGTGGAATTCCTCTCCCCACTCTCCACAAATATTTTCACAAACACTCCAGCTTCTTAAGAGCTGAACTCTTCTTTCTCACAGGATTAAACACTGTAGTATCAGCCTCTCGTCACTGGCACGGAACACAATTAAAACAATAAACAATCTTAAGCATGAATACTACCGCTGGGTAATTTTGGTCTAATAATATCAATCTAAACACACCACCTACGATGAACATAACAATAATGCCAATTCTCAAGAAAGTGAGAATTGAAGAGCTCTAGTCCATTACTTTGAACTGTAGCATTCCTTTCAGTTAGTGTTATGATAGAAAACACTACTTACTTCATCCGATTAAGTTGCATCATCAAATTTCTTTTCACAACCAGAAAGAGTAAACAGCAATACATGTCATCCTTGTCGCCATGTTTGACATACGACTCCGTCACGAAGAGAAAGTTTGCGTCACCATGCCCTCACATCCAAGAAGGTGCTTCACTACTCTCGTGAGAAGCAAAACGCTTTCGCACAAACGTCCCGACTTAGTCATGCCCTGAAGCACAGTTCCAAAGCTGTGCCAACAGTGCCTAATTTTGGCAAATCAAACTGACTGCTGCCGACATCTTGCGCAGCGAAGATGAAAGATTCTTTTGTTTGTATTGATGATCTACTCTGGGAAGATGTTGTTTTGTTTCAAAACCTGATGAGAGCTTGATCTTATTACAATAGTTGTGGTGGCAATATACTCAAATTTTCCATTACTAGAAAGTGACTACAAAACCTGTTGAATTCTAGAATCTCTAATCATTCTGATCATCCAAGGGGATAAAAAAAAAAAAGAATGAAAAATTGCAAAACTTTCTTTGAGACTGGCCTCTGAAGATCATTTATGACAGTAGCACGGAGGTTGTATCTTCATACAGAGTCCGTAAATGAAGGGCTCACTGCACCTTGGTGAGAATCTATATATCTATGGCTCAAACCACATTTAGGAGTCGCATAGTGCCCATTCACAGATCATGTTGGGTTTTTATCTGTTGCCATTTTGCAAGGGGACTGCACCAGATGCCACCACCGAATAGTGATGCCTGGACGGTATGGTCTGGACATTGACGATAGAGCTACACAAGTATCACAATGCACGCGCCTTGCTGCCTTTACTGGACAAACCAAACATACCTCCATTCTTACCCAACTGAAATAAGCCCCGCTACGCAACGCAAGCAAAAAGCATTAAAAAAAACCCACCTGCACAACAACAGCAACAAAATGATCGAGACTTCTTATAAAGTGTCTACATGGGCAATGTATCAATCAGCCCCCCTTCAACAGCTCGCAGCCAGATCTGAGCGAAGACATATAACTTAGCGCTCATATTTCTTCTCCCGAGTCTACACTCATATATCAATGTCACACCTCTGGTTTTGATTGTACTGTAAATATCTGACAAATCAATTATATTCATTAGACGTCTCTTCCCTTCCTCCAATAGCATACCATAGTTTTCAAACTTGTAGTATCGTAATCTCCCAATGACAATGTGATTTCCTTGTCATAGTATTTTCAACTTGCCATATTGTACACATTGTACTTTCCTCATCGCGATTTCCTTGCCATTTTTGTATTTTCTTCTGCCATGTGCAAATTTACTTGCTTCCCCCACCCCCTACATCTGGTGTCCATGCATAGGAAGCAAGGAATACAGTAATGACATGCCTGACCAGGTTTTGACTATTTTTACACGTTTTCACCAAGGCTTTAAAAAAAAAATAAAATACAACCACAAAGAACAGCTAGTTTGATGTTTGTTTGACAAAAATGACGGCAGATCAACACCGCTATAAGCGATATCAGACAACTGATAAGACTGCCTCCACTATTTTGTCAGTAAAATCCCACAACATCACATCCCACAAACACCTGCAAATAGCTCTCCCGCTTCTCTGGCTGTGATATATACAGCACCACACTCCACATCCCACTTGAACAAACATGGACTGTTAAGATACCTCTTTACTGATTGTTGATTTTGTTCCGAGGGTTGGATTCATTTCGCCAAAAAGAATTCAATGTCCTTGACAAATAAAAGGCACAGATACAAAGAACTTCATTTTTTTGTCTTTTTTTTTTTTTACCGTCCAAAACAAATGTGAAATTACTGTCATTAATTCATAACGAATCAGACTAAGTCAGGAAATGATACCACAGTCAGGCCCAAGGATAGATCAACTTTGTGATGTTGATGTCTACTGACAAAAACCGTTCACAACTTTCAGAAAATTTGTCCCGTTTCACACGCATTGGTGACCCTGAGCCATTGTTTACTCTAATTGTTCCAAAATATGAACTAAGCTGTATTTACTTCATTGCTTTTGTCCCAATTACTTCCTCTTTGGGGAAAATTCTTTAACAAACATTATTTCGGATTTTGCTGTGAGTCCCTTGCTTTGTGTCATTCTCTTTCTTGTTGGTCCCAAAAGGGTCATGTATGTTTCTTTTCACAACCCCCTTCAAAACATTCAGAGTTATCGATGGATAGCATAACAAGTTCTAGGAATGAAAAACTTTCCATTAGTTGTAGTGATACATTCAGCGAGAGCAATGTCGAGAGCGAATCGCAAACAAATTCCTTCTTTGTCTAAAGTGTGTAAATATAGACGGGTAAGTACATGGCAACACTTTCACTTCACATGTATGTGGTTACAATTTCTTTTGCTGCAGCCTTGGAATACATCCATTTTGATGTTTGTAGAAATTCCCGCTGGGTGACAGCCAAGCATATGAGATGAAGAATTGACATTACCAAGAGTTTGTTTAGACATGATCTCAGCCATGATTTCTCTGAACACCTGCCTGTTCGGAGACCTATCTCTTTTTGTTTCAGTTTTTAAAGATAACAGAAAAAAAGCCTAGTCATACCGGGCAAAATAATCAATGTTTAATTATCCCACATAATATTCAACAAATGAGTCTATGTTTTTAGTATGCATGTCACATGCATATTATAACGTGTGTATTATACATTATAAATACATTTGGCCTACATCTCCTAGTTGCAGGTAGCTGAATATTTACTGCA
This sequence comes from Diadema setosum, assembly GCA_033980235.1. Classification (NCBI taxonomy): domain Eukaryota; kingdom Metazoa; phylum Echinodermata; class Echinoidea; order Diadematoida; family Diadematidae; genus Diadema; species Diadema setosum. The sequence continues at coordinate 43,487,300 of CM067060.1, forward strand.
AAATTAAATGTACAATCTTAACTTGACTCTTTCATTGAATTTTGACCAATAGTTTGAGTGCTTTAAAGTAAAGGGATTATATAGTTTTGATTGAGATGGGGATTCAGCTTTTAACTAATTGTGAGATAATTAGAAACCTGTTATATGAAATGTTAAAGAACATAATTATGTTTCTAAAAGCAATTGAAGCTTTATTTGATGAAAATTGGTTTTCAGATGTTTGAGATATTAAAAAAAAAAGCAAAATAAAGTGGTCCAAATAAAAGGTGGGTCCCTACTTTTATTAGGACCTCATTGTTTTTGGAACTCTAAGCCATTTCAAAACTGATTTTCATCAAATAACTTTGAATTCCTCTTAGGAGTGTATGCTCTTTAATATTTCATAATAAAGTGGCTTCTAATTATCTCACAGAGTTAAAAGCTGAATACAAATATCAACCAAAACTATACCATCCCTTAAGGCTTACAAGATCACTTCTAAAATGACAACAAGGAGAAATCTTGAAAGTTTATTCACTGTTGCTATGGCAGCGGCAATGTGGACTGTGGTAGGCCTGATCTTCATTTGCCCCCGACCCAAAATCATCAGAATATTTGTTTAAGAGGGAGAGATGCTTTGCTCATGGTTGGAGGAGGAAGAGAAAGAGAGAAGAGGATGCGATCACATCTATCTGGTGTGGTAGAGTCCTTACATGATGCCATGCGGCGTGAGCAGGAACCCCGGGTGGACTGGGGCCGCCTCTAGGAGACCGTTCATCATGTGGCGATGGCCGCTCAGCCCCGGTGGCATGGGCGACGACGAACTTGTGGGGGCGCCCTTGCTGTCCTCGGAGGAGGAGGCTACTTCTTTCCATAGTGACTGCAGCTCAGACGCTGTCATAACTGGTTCAAATGGTAGAATGATTATAAATTTCAGTACAAGTTTGAAATGATGAAGAATATCTGAAATGGCTTTGATGGAGATATCGGGACGCCTATTCCACAATCAGTGAAAAAGTGAGAGATGATTTTTCATTACCCATATTTGGGCAATCTTTGTCACTTCTAAACTATGAATACACACATCAATTCCTCATCATCGAACAATTTGAAAATTTAAGATAATGCAAAGTCACCCACTGACATGAACAACATATGAAATTTATTTTTTTATTTAAAGAGAGGAAAAAAAAGTCAGGTCAGTCTCTCAGAGGAGCCAACCTAATCTTAATCTCATTTTCCCATTTAGCCCTATTCTAACTGGGGGGGGGGGGGGGGGGGGTCAAATTGACCCCCCCCCCCTCGACGTTTCATGCCACGATTTCGCAACGCGCAAAGATTTTGCAGCGTCGTTTCACGACTTTTTTCATTGAAGTCTCCCGCATATTTTGAGACCAAATTTGCGACGTCCCGGTGCACCGTTTTGAAGTTATGTAATGTTTTGCATATGCATGTCAACCAAAAAACAGCTCAAATTCATGATATCGTGTGCAAATCCAATGCAAATTGTGTTTTTTGGTTAAACTGATATAAATAAGATTATTTCAACTTTTAACCATTAAAATTAATAAATTCTAGTGTAGATAAGCCTGAAAAAGTGCCTGCAACAAATTTTGGCAAAAAAACATTAGGAAACAAAAAGGTCGAAAAAACAATAAAATACATAAGAAATTAACAAAACAATAAAAAACAAAAGAAATTGATTTCGATTGTGCTATTTTTTTACACGAAAATTGTTTGATGTGTCTTGAGAAATTCTGACACAAAAATTTAGCAATCCTCCAGTCATTTTAATGGAGTTATAGGTGAAAATATGATTTCATGCACAAATTTGCATAATTAATTTATTAAAAATAGAAAGGCAATATTTTTCTATTGTTTGACCATGTAATCTTGTAGTTGACATCCAGCTCTATCTTCAGGCAAAATTTTGCGGCGATCACGCGATTGGCGGCCGAGATCCAAAGGGGGGGTCAAATTGACCCCCCCCTCAGTAAAAACTTGGTCTAAAATAGTCCAGTTAGAATAGGGTTAACACAATGTAGATAACTCTTCACTGACCATTTGTAATTTAAAAACATGCATGAGAAAGACTACAACTAAGATATCAAACTCTTACGTTTCCTATTGACCAAAATAAAAAAAAAGAAGATATTACACACATGTACATGTATTTCATAGAAAAAGTTACAAGAGGATTTCAACTAATCCTTGAATAGGAGATGACACAGACACTGATAACCCAGCAAGAATGAAGTTGTCATATTGTGCAATCAGCAATACATGTTCCGCAAAATGGCTCATGCGGCAATGAGCTCGACAGACACGAGCGCTAAATGGAAGCAATTTCCCCCTCTTTCTTCAGCGGGAGCATTTCGATCCCAAACAGCGCAGTCCCCCGCTATTGGTAAATAACTGACTGAAGCCCCTTCCCCATATTCCCCCAAATGTAAATATTTGTAGAAATTAAAATTCTGGGAGCGCATAACACCATCCCGGTGCGCTCTTAATTACAAGTCCCTCCAGTGGCGGGGAATTGCCGGATTACCTTTGCAGCCCCTAAAGTGAGTCTCTCAGGGTTGCATGCCATGGATATGAACCTCTTGTCACAATTGATTAACCGTGATGTGCTTGCAAGTCAGTTGTCAGGACAGGTAGAATCAGACAAGGGCTAGTTTTCAGCTACATATATGTTTGTTTGTTTTTTTTATAAAACATATATCCCACCTTGTTGTAACCTGGGTGGCAGCAACATTTGGCCCGTGGCGACAGCCTGTTGCTGGGCTTGGAGCTGGATCATGTGGGCCTGCTGCAGGGCCAGGCTGTGGAGTTGTTGCTGGTGTGGCGTCAGCTTGGACTGCACCTTGCTGCCATCGCCGCTGGCTGCTGCGATGGCAGCCGCTTGCATCTGTTGCAGCAGCGTTGTCTGCTCTTGGAGCTGTCCAAATGTGAAAGCGGAGAGATGGCAAAGTTTGAAATGTCTGATTGTTCAGCAAATAGCGGCGAGATATGCAATTTTCTAATGTCTGAAAATACTGTTACTAACATTTCTGTATATTTCAAACAAAAAGAGCATTTTGACATTTCCACAAGACAGTATTGATACTTCTTATTAACTGATAACTCCAGAGATATTCTTTACACAGTGTTTGACCTGCCTGTGATAAAAAGTACCAACACACAACTAATATACCAATTTTTACATAAATCAAAACTCATCTTCAAACAAAAAAAATCTAAATCAATCATGTGAGAAAATCTACACATATCTCTTGGCAAAATAACAGACTATTGGTCTTCTTCATGCATCATCAATTTTCTTCACTTCCTAACAAGCAACATACACGGTATGGTAATAAACATTAAACTGTTGATATAACTGCCAATGACCAGGTATTCAATCGAATGAAAATCCTAAAGTGATTAACCCAGTATTAAAGCTAAGTACTTTCCAATCTCCTCCCGATTGGGGTAAGTAGTAATAGCATACACCAAAAGATACAAAGTATGTTTCACTTTTGTTATGGAATGTATTGCATCAATTACAGATGAGGAGGCTTAGTTTTCTTTAACATTTACTCTCTTCCTACTTCCAGTACTAACACACACATAAAAAAATAGAATGTTTTCTGGGCAGTTTGGTTAGAGATAAAACTAGATTCCATGTTCTCGATGTTACCTTCAAAGATCAAATATCAAATCGTGTTTGTACACTCTGACATCAAACAGTTGCCATGTTGCATTCCAAACTTCTTGATTTTTTTTTTTTTTTTTTTGGCCATATGTTTTGACAACCTCAAAGTACAGTGTACACTGCATACAGGTTTACCTACAATGTATGGCTGACCCAGCAGAGTAGGTTACTGACACAAAATCTGCATACTGCAAATACTTCTTTAATAAATTTTTACTACATCACTTGTTACGATGCAATAAAAAGACATTCCCTCATCATTTGCATACAGTGCAATACCGTTTTTGAATCGTGGGAATGTAGGATCGGTAAGCCGTAGCGAACATTAGTGTTCACTCCCGCCAGGCATTGTCTTTGAGGAACTCAACTGATGCAAAAGGGAGTAGAGTTTCCCACAGGATAAAAGGCACTCTTCAGGCCTTGTACGACATGACAATAGTGATTAATGACCACACGTAACTTGAATAGGCCGAAACTAAGCATGGAGGGTACATTCATTTTCAGGCATACTGTACATATGGGCATACATATCCTCTCATGTTACAAAAATCTACCAGGGAAATACACAGTAACGGAAACAGTGTATTGTACTGAAGGGGAAAACAATAAAGAAATATGAGCATTCGGTGGTTTCTTTCATACTAAAATTATTCCTATCTCAGAAGTTCATGGCATAACGACAACCTAACAAACCCATCTGACAACTCTAGAGTAACAACCAACAAGTTTCCATATCAATACGCCGGTTCGGAGTTCCACTCTGCGCATGAGCAGAAAAAAGGTCATTCGGATCAACAGGCACGTTGGTTTTTAAAGTCACTGGGATAAGCGTCTGTTATGTATTATTATGTATAATGATTATTCATGTTATCATTATAAATGCTGCTTGCCAGCACATCCACCTGACAGCAAAAGTGGTATTTGGCAATATCGATAGAAAGAGGTTGTTCTTACATTCAATGTAAGATAATGAAATGGATGCTTTCCCAAGTGTTCATTGACGGATCATTCTGGCCATCTGGTCTATGCGAGTTCATTCTTTGTTTAAGCAGGATTGATGAATACCATAAATCGTTGCGTAAAGCTTATGCATTATGTCGCTCTGAAAACGAGTGAAGAGCCCCTTAACCGACTGAGAAAAAAGAAAGGTCATTCGGACCAATGTGCCCATGAGCTAACTCTGAACTGGCTTATTTAAAGTTTTGAATATCCCTAACGGACAGATTCTCCTTTAAATGAACATTCCTCAAGCTACCTATGCACATCACTATCATCCAAAAAGACATGTTACATAATCTATCTCTGGTAAGAATATTTTTCTCCATGACATCATCAGCATTAAATCTCCTGTTCTCTCTCCACTCCTCCCCCCCCCCCCCCCATTTTATGAGAAACAAAGACGTACATGTGGGTATAGGGATGATCCCTCTTCTTTCCAGTTCATCATAGTGGAGCACAGCAATTGCTAAAAACAGGTAAACTTTGGCTTGTGCTAAATAGTCAGGTCGCAGGTGCAGCACGGCTTTGCTGGGTCAAAATTATTTCAATGAATAGTTTATATCTATATCCTTCTTTCAATTATGTTTCTCTGTCTCTCGCTATCTTTTGTTTTATTGTGTCATATTTCCCATCTTTCCCTCCTTTAGTTTATTCCTTGTTTCCTTTCATCTCCTCTTCTATCTTTCCTCCCCTTCTGTCCTCCACCTGTCACTGCTTTTCTTTGTGTTATCCTTTTATCTTCCCTTCCAATTCTACTAAATTACTTATCTTCCTTTCATTTCTCTTCGATCATTTCGCATCTTTCGATCCCGTGATATAGACACTTTTTCGATGTGTCCCCTTGAAGACCCCATACAAATTTTGGGGGCTTATTTCGACCCAACAAGCCGCACAGCGCCACACCATGAACTGACTATTTAGCATAAATCTAAACTAGTCATGAATGTGATACTTCCTTGACAAATGTCCTCTTCACTATCACAGTCATCAAACATTGGAAGAAATCTTCAAATACAGTGCACTCCCATTATAACGAACACGGTTATAACGAAATTCCGGTTACAACGGAGTAAAAATTCGGGCCACAACTCTTTCCACTCTATGTATTTTCATTGTTTATTTGTTCGCTTATAACAAAATTTCGATACAACGAAAGAAAACTGCTGGTCTCGAGGACTTTGTTATAATGGGAGTCCACTGTTCCATGGGTAGCTTGAGACTGCTATATTTTGAAAACTTCATCCAAAATGAAACATATTGGATTTCACACACATCTTTCCAGTAATCTGTCACTGTCTTCCATGTTATCTATCCCTTGTGTTGATCTTTGCATAAAACTTGCTAGTAACGTTACATTTCCTTTAACGTTAATATCTTGGATAATTTTTTCTTTTGTGAGAAACTCGTGCATAGAAGGTACATGTCTGCAGTAACTACATTGTATCATCTTTCGTTTGTAGTTCAATCATTTCAATGACTGACCTTCAACTCAAAGATATTACCTTTCACAACTGAATAAACACTTCACAATATATAATCATAATCATTTGTCATCTCAGAGCTTTCGGATAAAGTGGGGAATAAGTATATGTATTCTGTATGAAATCTCTAGTTACACACTTAACATGCATAACAACTGTAATATAGTCCACATTAAAATACATCCTTCAGCTTCACTAAACTAACTACACTATAAATGCACTATAAAGTCACATAAATGCAGGTATGTGAGAGGAAGCGTTGCAAGAGTTACATTACTTTCTTTCTCTGCAACGTATTATCTCCTTTGCTTGAAAACTTGGTAGCCCTGCTGTAAAACAAGAAACATTCATGGCATGAAACTATCGTAAATCGGAACCGACAGCCTTCATTGCGGCATAAACTTTTGTGATTGCCACTGGCATTCAACGCACTGTGTAGACAAACACTTCGCATGCGTTTTACTTTTGCTAATCTTGGCTCCTCACGAAATATGCGCAAGTTTCATGCAAGCAAACATTTCTAGTTTTACAGTGATTTGGTCTCTAACCTGTTAGCCCCTGAACAGCCTGCAAACGCCTGCTTGAAAACCAGTACTGTAAAAACTTTTGCAATTTTGCGAGGAGCCAGAATTTGTATAACCATGGTATTGTAATATTATATTGTACAATTTGTAATACATTGAATACTAGTGGTAATTGTGAAAGTTTCACGCCATGAAAACTGCTGGTGGCTCCAATTCGCGACATTTTATGCCCGAACGTTTCTGGTTCTGTGGTGTATCGCCTATGTTTGTCCATGTGTGTGTGTGCGTGCATGTGTGTCCCTTGCGTATATATGTGGTGTGCAGCGAGAGAGTGTGTGTGTGTTTCGTGATGGAGTTCACAGTTACTCCTGTTTACTGCACTCTACCATGTAATCTTAATGAATGTACTATTTATGTTTTCCAAACTCTTGTAAAATAAATGTGATGCTTCCTCCAGTTGGGAGATGCTGGCACAGCAAAGAGAGCTTTACATACTGTATCTAACAAGTTAAAGCTCTCCTTTGACGGAACTTCTTCACACTGTTAATGGTTTGTTTTTTAAGAGGTTCGCATAGACTTCAACAATGATTACCGGTATGTTCATCACGTAAGATACCCTCGTGCATGCATATGTAATCTCTCCTTTTCTTTTTTTTTGTTGTTGTTGTAAAAAGAGTGAGGAGAGCTTCTTCTAAAGAGGAAATTTATTCATCCCTCCCGTATGTATGATATGGACCATGTGACATTTGGTGCCAAAATGACTACACAAGTGATAAAAGTTATCGCACAGTATTTCTTGGAAGTTCGCTGTTAAACAACATGGCCATAATTATGACTTGCGATTCATAAATATGTGCAGGAAGATGATTCACGTTTAATGTTCAGGTTGAAGTTAGCCCACACAAGAGTGAAAATGGAGAACAGAACAAGTCATTACGAATTTCTTGAAAACTCCTTTGTTTAGCTGAACAAACACAAGGAATTCTTGGTTTCATTTCTCATACAAGCACACCTCACCACACAAACACTGCGCCACTCTCAAGCCAGAGCCCTTCTTTGTACAGGGGACGAAAAAAAGCCACCAACAATCGCCTGATTATTTTGGAAAACTACCAAGGCCAGAGCGCTGTGTTTACATTCAGCTAGCATCTTGTTTACATTAGGTGATGGTTGTTTTCTTTATTTCCCTTCCTGGAGCGCAGTTTTGTTTGTGATGTAAACACAGGGGACCATGATTGAGTGCGCTGGATGGGATTCCTTGAGGAACAAGGGGGAGGCTGGGAGAGGATGGGAGAAGAGAAAAGAGGAGAGGAGATGGAGGTAGAAATAAGGAGTGAGGGCGTGAGATGGAGAGAGGGGAGGAGAGGGCAGGGGCAAGAAATGTTTGCGATAAACAAAAAGGCTGGGGCTGGCATCAGCAGTTATGCATGCGCCTTTCACATGGTGATTGCAATATGCAAGATAAACACTGGGTCCCCTCTATAATTGGATTTAAAGGGGGGAGCAGGCAGGACATGGGGCTAGTTTGGGATGCAAAACGTGACAATCATCATCATGTGGTACAAGGGATTCATCCTTTCTCCTCTTATGTTTTGCTTTCATGAGTATTGTGGGCAGACACTGGCCGCGTCACAGAACGACATCTCCAGGATTAGAAGGACACATAAATCAAAACATTAACTTGAACTACTACTTCCTTTAATAGCCACACAGTGTTCCACCTCCACGGTCGCTACTTAGCTCAACCCTTGTTGTGGATTAATTACTATTGGTTTATATAATATTCTATATTCACGAGATTTCACAGAAAAAAAAAAATCCCAATAATCTGGAAGAAACTTCGTACTGAAATTACAATTGTAATCTCATTATTCAAATCAGGAAATGGTGTCTGTGTACCTCTGGTATGTAATAGGACAGTGCTAGACACTGAGACACTGATTAATCACATACTGAGATATAAAACACACAAGGACAAAGCATTTGGACTGCACTATACAACTTTACTTACTAATTAGGAGATGTAGATCAATACACATTTGATTTATGCTGACCTTGATGTTGCAATCAATTATCTTTCACTCTAAATTGGAAGTATTAAAGCTCTGGCTATAAGAAACAAAATATGCACTACGTTGAAGTAAAAAAAAAAAAATGACATGTGCTCCCTGAAGGCTGAAAAGAAAAAAAAAACTAGAAATGTCGCTTTGGCGACTGGTATGCCTCCGCCATAATGCATGATTTTCCCAATAGGTCTAGATAGTACATGTGGACACTGTGTGATTACATTTTCACAAAATTGGCAAAATATTGGAATGACAAGTTTGTCGCAAATGTGTTGAATGTTCACCTTCCTTGACGTAGGTTTAATTGGATGAATAGGAGAGCATGTATCTAGGGATTTAAGGACTTTAACTTGACTTTGAACCATTCATACATTAAGGCATTGAGTAATTTTCAAGGTACAGGTGTGGAGAAAAAGTGCAATTTCTGAATTGAATAGTAAATTGTTACCATTTTCATCTGGCCCTTGACCCTAAAATTCATGAGATATTTACTTTCAGGTAGAACATGCATAATATGTACTAAGTTTCAAGGTAACTTGAGCCACTTCCGAGATATGGAGGAAAAAGTTAGTTCAGCACTTTCAATTGATCTTTGACCTTTTGACCTTTGAGGCAAAAAGAGAAAAAATAAAAAAACTTCCAGAGAATTTCTATTAGGTTACACACGCATACACCAAGTGTAAAAAAATAACCCTGCTGGCATTGCATAAATATGAGGGTAATAGTAAAATTTTGAAGTCTTGCACTTGACCTTTGACCCCTGACCTTTGACCCCATGAACCCTACATTCTCTAGATAATCACTTCCAGTCAGTACATGTATATACTATGTTCCATGAAGATACCTTGAACAATTTTCCAAGGTACAGAGAAAAAAAAGTTTTAATATTTCTATGTGACCTTTTGACCTTTGACCTTTGACCTCATGACCCAACTTTCACCAGAGAATCTTAATTGGGTAATACATGTATACACTACGTTCCAAGAAAATATCTTCAGGCATTCAATAGATATGGTGGAAATAGTGAAATTTTATGTATTTGACCCTGACCTTTTGACCTTTGACCTTCGACCTCATGACCCAAACTTTCACTAGAGAATCTTAATTGTGTAATACATGTATACACTAAGTTTCAAGAAAATATCTTCAGGCATTCAATAGATATGGTGGAAATAGTGAAATTTTATGTATTTGACCCTGACCTTTTGACCTTTGACCTCATGACCCAAACTTTCACCAGAGAATCTTAATTGGGTAATACATGTATACACTACGTTCCAAGAAAATATCTTCAGGCATTCAATAGATATGGTGGAAATAGTGAAATTTTATGTATTTGACCCTGACCTTTTGACCTTTGACCTTTGACCTCATGACCCAAACTTTCACTAGAGAATCTTAATTGTGTAATACATGTATACACTAAGTTTCAAGAAAATATCTTCAGGCATTCAATAGATATGGTGGAAATAGTGAAATTTTATGTATTTGACCCTGACCTTTTGACCTTTGACCTCATGACCCAAACTTTCACTAGAGAATCTTAATTGGGTAATACATGTATACACTAAGTTTCAAGAAAATATCTTCAGGCATTCAATAGATATGGTGGAAATAGTGAAATTTTATGTATTTGACCTTGACCTTTTGACCTTTGACCTTGAGCATGTGCACCCAAAAGTTGATAGGCACAACTTCACCCCCTAATACACATACATGCCAAGTTTCATTAGGATACCTCAACAGGTTTCGATAGTTACCTTGTCCACAAAATTCATTACGGACGGACGGAAGGACGGACGGACAGACAGAAGGACGGACGGACGGAAGGACGGACGGACAACCCGAAAACATAATGCCTCCGGCACCACTTCGTGGCGGAGGCATAAAAACACACCAAAAAACTAAACTTTTTTTTTCCTGTGTGTATGTGTGTGTGCAATAAATGTGCATATAGTGTGTCAATCAATACACTAAGAAATATCCCTCCTCTGGAGTATGATGACCTTTCTCACCTGTTTACACCATAAAGATAAAACTTGTGAGTTTTTTTTTCCCCTCCCTGTTCATATTTGATATTTGTGACCTCCCAGTTCAGAAGCAAAAACCCACAAAATGTTGCAGGTTATGATACTCTGTAATGGACCAAACACTGTCAGCTTGGATGACCAATACAAATTTTCAAAGTTTACCATGAAGTTTGTTCGCAGCAAGTGCTGGATGTCACATTCCAACAAAATGCTAGCTGAGTCAAACTTTAAAAAAATCAAAAGGTTTGAAAAATTGAGTGACAGCTCGTCAGTTTCTCCCCCTTGTGTATGATTTAACCCTTTGAGTCCCAGTCCACATATGCCAGAATCAGGTCAAAACTTCTTAAGGATTGTAAAACTTTCTACATTTCAGTATCAGTGTGAAAGTCACGAGACAGCTCCCCAGTTTTTCCCAGATGCGTAAATTTCCACCCTTGAGTTGGAGTCCACATTGGCCAGTATCAGAACAAAACTTTTTGGGGATTTAAAGCTTTCTGTATTTCAGTATCAGTGCGAATGCCCCCCCCCCCCCCTTTTACAGAAATGCTGGGACGGCCCAGAAAACGAATGTATTGTTAGCCTCCCGCCCGAAGATTTGAGGAAACATTCGTGCAGTTGTGAGTCAGAGGGACCTCCTTGTCTGATAAGAATAGCCCAACCTCATCCTTGGAGATGATTTCCATGAGTGAGTTTTCCCCAAAATGATGGACAAATAGAAAAAAGAGCTGAGCCCCAAGTATAAAAGAACCTATTGTTGGATATAAATCCAGACCACAAATCAGTGTCGCAACTGTTTGGGTTACCCCATTGTGTCGTATACTCCACGTTAACGATGAATGAATATCAGTGCTTGCTCATGTGCTACGGTTCTTTGGCTTTTATATTGTAGGCACAAAGAGAAACTAAAAATTTGGGAAACGAATAAAAAAGAAAAAAAAAAAGACTCCAGTGACTAAATTTCGGTCTCAGCGGTGGGGTTTCTCCCACCATCAATGGCTTGCTGTAGAAATGCTACAAGGATGAAAAGTGAATGGCACTATTCACAGCTTAAACTTAGTTTTTGAATCAATGCCCTGACTATTTCAATCTGTGATTCCTAAATACAGCCTATTACAGCCTCAACCTTCCAAAAGTCTTGCAACAATGAATAAATCTACTCGGCCCTCGGGATATACATTTTTTTTTTTTTTAACTCCAAGACCTTTGAAGAATATGGAACAGGGTTCATTCATCTAGAAATTTACACACATACACATACACAAACACACACACACACAACAGAATGGAATGACACACGCCATGGTATTCACAAATGCTCACATCCTTCTGGAGGGATTGAACCACTGTCCTAGTCCCCCCCCCCCCCCCACTAAACCTCTTTCAGTTTTACATAAACAGAAGAATAAAAAGGAATTGTCTGTGTGTACCACAAAAAGGCTGATCCATGCTTGTGTGTTTGTTTGTTTGTTCGCTTGCTTGCTTGCTTTTTTGAAAGGCACAAGTGCTGCACAAAATACAGTCAGACATGGTCAGCTGGGTGTGATATCAGACACACCACCAAAGGAGTGCAAAGGTGCCAATAATTAGATATTTCATATTATTGTCTTGAGTCCTCTGGTTATCATTGTCCCTGTGGCATCTGTCTGCAGTCTGCCCAGCAATTATTATTTCAACTATACTTGCACTTTACCAAAAATCAATTTGCTCTACAAGTATACCAATCTATTTCTAACCAAGGAGGTACTAGGCGAGTGCGCCAAGAACCTCCTTGTTCTGACACACCACCTGGCAAAATCACCACCTCAACCCTTCCTCCTTCTCTCCCCCCCCCCCCCCCCCCCCCCCCCCCGGGAAAAAAAAAAAATCTCTTCTGCCTTGTACTTGGCTACCAGTAAAAGAAGGCAAGGAAAAAACTTTCTTTATCACTATAATGCTCTGAGGATGCCCAAGAGTAATCTAAATTAGAATAAGTTCTATTTACTTTCTGGCTCTGATTATGTGCATGAAAACACACACTGAAACCTCTCTTCACAGAATTTCATCAAGTTACCGGTAGAATGGAATGATCAAAGAACTGAGCAGCTTTCACGATGTTTACTTTATTCTACGAGCATAACCACAGCTATGAATTCCTCAAAGTTTATATCTACTTTGTAATTTTCACAGCTTTGCTATCCCCCCCCCCCATTTTTTTCTTCATTTCCCAGAATAGTTGTATATGCTGCAGGAATATTAAACATATTGCAGCATTGCACTATAAAAACAACAGTACCAGTATAATTTATATTATATGATATGCACGTCATGTATGCATGCATGCATGCACATTGTGTGAATTTCATGTGTGTGCCATTAAGTATGGATGCAAGAACAATGTACACCTTAATGAATGTTTGCATGAGGTACGTACATATATTCATGAGCGTACAATGTATCATGACAGAACTGCGCTGTCAGATATATGACAGCATTTATATCAGCCCCTACTGCTCCCAGTTTCTATACTCTTGTGGTGGTGCTGTTGTACCTGCTGCTGCTGAAGGTAAGACTGTTGTTGCAGCACAATTTGCTGCAACTGTTGCTGGCTGAGGACCTGGCCCTGAAGGAGACTCTGCATCTGCTGGGCTGAGAGCGTCTGGGCTCCTGGAGGCATGAGGAGATGCGGGAGGGGGCTTGGCTGCACCCCTGCGTTGCCTGCGGCGGAGAGCAGGCCCTTCTCGCTTCCGCTCAACATGGACAGGGAATCTGATTTCTGCACGGGGAGAAGGAAAGACAGAAAGACAGACAGGGAAAGAGGGAAGGAAAGAAAGAGAGAGAGAGAAAAGCATCCACAGAAAAAGACAAACAGACACACAGACACGCATAGAAAGACGGACAAGAGAGAAAGATAGAGAGAGATGGAGATGGAGAGATGGGGGAAAAAAAGTACACAGGGTTTCAAATCCCATTAAAACTGATTGACGCTCTGCTCTGTTAGGAGAGAGAAGTGCAGACTAATTGCATTACCAAATACAAGAGATTGGAGTAAAGCTTCGCCATGGTGCAGCTTAATTTCATTCAGCATTTCACTCTCTTTGACAAAGGAATCAGACAGCTGGATGAGCTTATTAGCACCAGTGCCGACTCTGAAAATGACTAATTGATGACTCTGTGATGTATTCTGTATACATATATATATATATATATATATATATATATATATATATAATATATTCAAGCGAAATTGCTTACAGGTACAGATATTTGCATGAACTATAATTGAGAAGATTAGTACAGAAACAAGTGATTTTTACATAATTGTATGTGCTTGTGTACTCTGCATATCCACTATTTCTTTTCTTTGTTCAAACATGTTGCGTCTTTGGCATACGTACCTGTATGACATTCCCAGACTGACCTACAATATTGCATATTGCCCGATGATTATTGCAGTCCAGGAGGCAGTTGCTACAATGTGCACAAAATTAGACTATCCAATGCCAAAGATAGTTTTAGAAAACCTACTGCTTCTCCAGCAAAACTGCGAACAGCAAACCGTGAGTGTCTTAAGGTGGCAACTGGATGGCGATGCCCACTGCAAGCACTATACACATACCGATACGCACATGATCAAGGCATTACATAAACATGCAAGGCTTTCTCAACTTGAGACAAGGGCATCGTCATCGCACAGCTAGTCTAGATTCTTGATTTTTCTTTCCCACAGCTTAATACAATGAAGTATATTATACATGTACTAGGCTGTGTAATAGCTGTGTCATAAGAGCATATGTATGATATGCATGGCCAGCATGCATCTGGATTATGTGAAACAAAAGAGCATGTGCCTTATTCCCCATTTAGAGTTCCTCAAAACACGGCGAGTCGTCCCATGTTTACCTCAGACGGTGGGGATTCTAAATGTTCACGGCACAAAGCACAAAGGACGAGTGTTGAGGTACAGCCCAGTGTGAGTCTAGAACTACTTCCGGAGGTTATGCTAGACTCATGCTACATGAGGGGACTCTAAACGGTCTTGGCATGAACACGACACACACTTCCAGAGACCTGCGCTGTTTGTGGCGGAGTGCGCATATGTGTGCAGGAGAAACTCTCTTGAGGAGAAACGCATAACCACTGGTTTCCATAGAAACGTATGCCAAACTAGGCTAGACGACCACGGAACTTTAAACATGGGTCTCTATCATCCCCACCGAGTTTAAAAAAAAAAAAATGCTCGCTTTTGTCTGTCATGTCCTCCAGGGTCTTTTCTACCCCTTTCAGTAACTTATGCATTTACGGCCAGCTCCTGGCCCAAGCTAAATTGACCCGCGCCAAGCAGCAAAAATTGTGTTCAATAACTACATGTACTGCAGAGCTGTACCACTTTTACGATGACCCATTCATGAACTCAGCTACGTATAGTGATAACTACCATGGTAACAGAACGCGCATGGCAGAGGCACGGCCAGGTAATTACCCTTGACCATGCAAGGAATTTTGGCCCAAGCCTGGCACTGCTATTGTTCATAAACTCTTCGATGAGCACTAGGCCCGCCCTGGTGCTAGCCTACAGCAGCGCCAAAATAGCCTGAGCCTGGTGCGGGCCACTTTGGCCTGACCAATTCATAAACTCAAAATTTGATGACTTAGCTCGGGCCTAGCCCAAGCTAAGAGAGTTACTGAAAGGGGTATAAGAGGTCCTCCTAGACAAGGGGACTGCTTCCCGGGTAGAATAGCGCAAATCAGCTGCATAGTGACAACTCCTAAATCACGATCATATGAATTTTGCAGCCTCCCGAGAAACACACTTTAAACCAAGTTCACGGTCTTTCAAAACATGTCTGAAAACGTTCTATCTTTGAAGTTAGATATGTGCAGCCTATGTGTAATGAGCTTTTTGCTGTTTACATTGCTTGGAAGTAAGCTGCTTCCTTCTGTCACCACTGCAACAACCTCCAATTCCACCTGCAACGGCAAAATTATAATAGGCTAAAATGGGAACAGTGGTACAGGTAATTCGCATAGACCCACACAGTACTCTTACATTGTAACCTGTAATACATTGTACTACCAAGACAGAGATTTCCCCTAACTCATTATAAATGCAAATCATTGGTCAAAGATACACTGTAACCAAAGTACACTGTAACCTGTATTTCTTTTGGCCCATTGAATCATCAGTTACAATTTGTTATTCTGAAGGCTTATTTAATCCATTATGAGATAACATTCATTAAAGTAAAAATGAAATAAGGTTCATTATTCCGATGGTTCGTTCATCCAAAATTAAATAAGGTTCAGAATTCTGAAGGTTCATTAATATACAGCGTTTTTCATTTTGGAGTTACTGAGCCAAGAGTTATTATTATTATTTTTTTTTTTCTGGACAACAAAGACACAGCAAACAATGTACACACTCATAAATTTGGTGGCCCAATTGGGAGAAAAAAAAAAATCAGTTATTTTTAAGTGATGGTCGTCCGAAATCTATTTCTGGTGGCCCCAGGCCACCAGGACACCGCTAACGTTAGAGCCTTGCACATACACACAAATTTAACAGTCTGTCGGAAACGGGTACAACGGTAGCTTTCCAGAAGGAGCCAGATCATCAGACAACCTGAGCCCAAACATCGAGTCCAACTGCCAAGTCTGCCAAATGTTATTTTTACCTGACCTCTCAATGCCGCACATGTGCATTCTCACTTCTGTCACGGCCAGGATTTTATGTACTGCCCACCGAGAGCTGTCAATTTCTCTTCCTAATCAAGGGAACAACCTACCATGAGAAAGCCTTGGCCCCTAGCATCAATTAATTTTAGCGAGTACCATCAAGGTCATGCTTCATCAGGCAGGTTCACTGGAATCACTATTAAATGCTTACTTCCAAGAGAACAAAAAAAAAGAAAAGAAAAGAAAAGAAGCAAATATACCTGGTATAGAGGGCCAAAAGTATCTGTTAACTGCTAGGAAGTTTTTGTCTACCAGTATTTATATTATTTTCACATAATAGACCTCTTCATGCACAAACAAAAAGACAGAAAAAAGAAACAAATTAAAATCTGTGGGTGTGAGAAATCTGGGCAGATACGTCATGCATGAATAGATCTATGCAAAGAGAGAGCTCTTTCATATCTTAGTCCTCTGTTGTGCTATTCTGATCAGGTATATTATATAGAAGTTCCTCCACTGTCAATTCTATAAAAGTGGGCTAACCTTAAAGAAACACTTTTATAGACTGAAGGTAAACAAAATCCAAATAACCAAATACATCATGAGGTGGATAAGTGTAGTCGAAAGAAGAAGTAGACAAATAATACTCAAAAACTTTGAGAAATGGGGACTTAGGTTGTAATCTTAAATCAAAATCATGACTGATGCACAAAGTGGGTAGAAAGGTAATAACAAGTTTTTGGATACACAGACGTGGCGCAAGTTTTACAATTGATCTTGACCTCTAATATCCCCAGATATTGACCAAAATTAAATCAGAAAGTTTTTTTTTATTTTTTTTTATAGCTATACTATACGTTGCATCAATTCTGATCACAATAGAAAAAAATAAAACCAGACAAGTTCAAATAAGAAAAAAAAAGACACAAGTCAAGAAAAATCACTGAAAATTAACTACAATGATGAGTTGTAGTATCTGAAAACTGAAAATCTTAAAAATTTGAATGACTTTTGATCCCAACTCCTGCCAGGTTTTGCACCAAATGAATGAAATCAGTAAGATATTTATGATATGATTCTATCCATGTTTGATGAGGAATCAACATCACATGCTTCAAAACTTATTGTGTTGACTGAAAAACTTGGTCTTGGTCTCTACCTCATGAAGTTGGTAGGCATTTCAACACGATGGCCCGAATTCACGAAGGTGGTACAAATGAAACCATGGTTTAAACCATGGACAAAATCCATGGAGCGCCAAGTGTCGCACGGAATATTTCGTTACGAAATTGGTAATTTCGTCGACAAAAAGACGATTTCATTAACGAAATCACTTTTACGTGAACGAAATGTTCATTTAGTTACAAAATGTTGTCATTTCGTTACAAAATAATCATTTCATGGACGAAATGATTGATTTCGTAACGAAATATTCCATGCGACACTTTGCGCTCTATGGTTTTTGTCCATGGTTTAAACCATGGTTTCATTTGTACCACCTTCGTGAATTCGGGCCGATGTGTGCACTTTGCTCACTACCAGGCTTAATTTGAGAGTCTGCCCAATGCATGCTTTTCTTCTCTCTCCCTATCTTTCTTCTTTTTTTTTTTGTCATGCAAAAAAGAAAAAAGAAAAGAAAAAAGAAAAACAGAACATTTTTTACTGTTGCGTACACATGATTGGGATGCCCCAGCTCATGCAATCAATATATCGTATCTGCCACAGGGATGTGGCCCTCCATATACATTTTCATGAAGCTCATTGATCTTGACCACTAACCATGGATTGATCTTTTACCCTCTCTGCGCAATGAGATTCCAGTCTATTTCTACCCACTTCATCAAACCACTGCACTTTACCTAGTGATATCTCTGGTCAGAAATGACATTTCAGCTGAAATTTGGTGACCTTCCCCCCTTGACCCTTTGCCCACTGTCATTTCAGGTAAATAATAATTATAAACAAACAAACAAACAAATTCCTTTCCTTATTAACAGACAATACTACCCATACGCACAATTAGCTGAAATTATAGCTGGTGAATCAGTTTCAACCAGAATAGATTGACCTTTGACATTGACCTATGACCACTACCATGTTCATGCGAATAATTCTGAATTTATTCCTACTCTGTAAACCAACTTACATTTGTTAAACATCATCACTGGGTATTCCTGTCTGGAAAAAAAAATGAGAGAAGAAATATTTTTCTTGCCAAGGTGCAATAATTTTGGCCCTGAGTTTTGGCCACTGTACTTTATCCAAAGAATTGTAAAAGTATTCTGGACTAACATGCGAAATTATATTTACCACTGACGTTCATAGATGAACTTTTACAGGTGTAAATGGCAAGTAACAACCAAAGTACAGTGACCTTTCACCTATGACCTGGCGGGATTTTGCCAAAAACGTAGTCAGCCAATCTATACCTCGTAGTATACCAGGGCTAGGTATCAAGAAACCCAATGGGTCATTTATTTCTTCTATTGTATTTTAAACAATGAGACATGAGACATGAGACATGAGACATGAGACAGACAGACAGACAGATAGACAGACAGACAGACTGACAAAATACTGCCTCCTACACCCTTCGAAGTATACATACAGAGAAAAAAATATCAGCGATTTTGGTAATCGGGTTAAGTGTTGGAAAATTCATCTCGCTAGCACACTGCAGGTGCTCAACCTGCCATCTACCTGTGTATTGTGGCAAACAACACCTGCTATTTGCTTGCTTTTATCTTCCCATTCAACCTGCATTAAGTACTTGACATGGCTCTGCAAGGAAGAACATACAACATGAGTATGTCTAGATACATTTGGGGAGGGGGGGGGGGGTAATAATTTGTTCCATTACCAATATTTCAGCACTTCTACAATGTGTATATAAATTGGCAGTTCTGTATCCTGCAAAGAGTGCCAAACATGTACTGTAAACTACGAGCGCGAATATACGACTGTTCATGAAATTGACAGGGGGAAAAAAAACCAAACAAACATTCGCGCAATAAATTGCATATATATACAGAAGTGTGCATTGACTGGGAAAAATTGAATGATAAGAACACACAAGGGTTTACACAAACTTATATGGTAATACAGCCGATTGGATGCTGCAAAGGGAAGAACCATGTTCCTACTGGCAACAGGGTATGTGCATTCATACCAGCACATTCTAGGATTGATAATCAGCCATTCTTTGAACACAGAATTGTCACTTTTGCTACTTTATGATACTTTTTTTTTTTCTCTCCCTCTTAAAAAAACAAAATAAATACAAGCATTGAAAGATCATTAAAGTACTTTTTTACTGTTCTTTCTTGTTTGTTTCAAGGGTGCAGTGGTTCTAATCAGCTATTCACGTGGATTCCTTTACACTCACCACCCCCCCCCCCCTTTAAAAAAAGAAAACAGAAACAAGAATTACCTTGGTCTCCCATAAAGACAATCACAAAGGTTTATTCTAATCCTCCATCATCACACAGACTATCTGACATTCCTACGCGACTGAAACATCTATCATGAATTTTCAAAAGACCTTTTAGGATTATGCTGCAAATGGCTGTGGCACCTGCTGTAAATGTGCACATCATTCATGCGCCATGTGCAACGGGAGTCTGTAGGATAATTTGCTGTGACACAGACAAAAGGGGAATCAGATCACCTTGGCATTAAAAAGTAATTTCCGTCTATTTTCCATTGAGCTCCTCACACATGAAATCATGATTTGGCCGCATCATAACTTCCACATACAGCTGAAGCAGTATTGCATTATAATAACATTAAAAAAAAAATGTTTTCTGTAATATACAGTGTACACTCCAGCCTATGAGTTGTTTGTTTGTTTGTTTGTTGTTGTTGTTGTTGTGTTTTTTTTTTTTTGGGGGGGGGCACAATATTCGCGATACGAAGACATCCACAGGTTTTGTGCAATCTTCATGAGAAACAAGAACAACACAAACAAAGTCAGAGGTGGCACATAACTTGGTAAAATGACTGAAAGCCATTATGTTGGCTTGATAAGTTTATAATCTTCTAATACTTGAAGGTGTAGACTTCAGTAACTGCCTAATCCCTGCAATCCACTGGAAGCATGAGGTGATACAAACATATTTCTAGAGTTAGTCAAAGTGACTGACTCTATGCTAGTCAAGCACTTGACCCTGGTTTGACCCTACTAAAGACTGCATTTTTTTTTCTTTGCTTTTTTATTTTCCATTTTCCCCCACTACCATCAAACATATTTGCAGACAGTCACGAACATTACCAGGCAGTTATCTTGATGACACAAAGTCTGTTTGTTAGAGAGCATTGACTTCAGCTTTCAAGTATGCTTAAAATGGAAATATGGGTGTGTGTTGAATTCTGGTGTTTTTCCTTGTTCTTGTGCATAACAAACAGCAGACATTAATAACATATTGACATCAGGAACATTAAATGTAACATCTGCAAGTAAACATATTCAGACTGGAAAGGGCATTCACTTTAATACAGCAACTGCCTGATGTGCACACCCTTACCTTTTAATGCCCTAGGATAATTATGGAAAACCATAAAAGTCTGTGATTATACAGTGTACAAAATAAAATTTCATATAACACTAGATGTGCAAATGTGATTGAGGCTGGATGATATGAATGTGTGATTGTCAAGTTTTATTTTTCCCTAGTGCAAGAAAGAAGCTACTGGCCTATGTGGCGAGTTTACACACACACACACACACACACACACACACACACACACACACACACACACACACACACACACTCACACACACACACAAACAAAATCATAAGTGCCGCAAGACAAATCCTAATTTTGCCGAGAATAGTAATGATTACATCGAACTTGGCTCTATCAAAATCAGCTGCCACAATAAGTCCAAGACTTCAGTGCTTGTGGTTTCATTGGTGACACATTACCTCAGTCTATTTCTATCGCCATTCCATGACTGCCATTAAAGAGGGTAGAGAAAAGTTGTGCAGTCCACAGCATGCTTGAATTTCTCACGATTGATCAGTAAACTTGATAGCAAACTACTTTAATACAGATGACACAGACAAGAATTTAGCGTCTCACCTTTGGTGTGTCTGTGCTTGCTCTAACATCGTTTTCGGAATCGCTGCGCTGTTTGGAGTCGTGTGAAGCGCCAGCACTGTTCGCTAGAATCTCACTCATGGAGTCCGGTTTACAGCTGTGAGCCGATGATCACCACAAGGTACTGCACGAGAAAGAAAGTGGGAGAACAATGCATCATTAAGAAAGCGGAACATCTTGTTTCATCAACATTAGCTACACAAAATATACCTTGTTTAATGCTTTACAATGATTTTTGTTTGTTTGTTTGCCACGGGTACAATGTTACCTAATGTGGTAAGACACTTTTCAGGGTAATTACCACGGCAACAACTGAACAAAGTTCGGGTGTATATCGGAATGGCGCCTGCTTCTCTGTTCTCATTTGTCCGTTGGGTAACTGCATGTTACATAACATACAAAAATCACGCTCATTTGTGCTTGCATCATGATCAAGACCTGCACAGCAGCATGTATGTTAATTAGCAAAATCAAATGAACAAATCTTTACACAAAAATACTGAAGAATACATTTTCAAAACTGTATTCACTGTAAATGTGACACAACAGCTGAAGGAGAATACAATATTTCAGGCTGAAGGTCACAAGCTGTGGACACAAAGAAAATGGCAGATTGAAAGGAGTCTTGTAAACAATTTCATCATTTTTGTATGTCTCGCAGGAGAAAGAGAGAGAGAAAGAAAAAAATTAATGAGAAAAACCTGGGAAGTGTCAGCCACATTGTTGACGTGCCAGGTTTGTTTGCGCTAGTCGCTGCACAAACTACGCTCCAGCTCAAGACAAATATCGCTAGGTGCTGATGAAGGGAAGCCTGGGTTTAATGCGAGAGGTAAATCCGATGAAAAATAAACAACGCAACTTGGGGATGCAGCCGGAGAGAAGGGGATGGGAGAGGTGCGGGTTGTACAGGTGTAAGCCTCCACAACTAAATTGATATTTTTGCTGCAGGCGCTGTTTCCTAGGCACGCGGTGGTTTAGGAAGGGAATTTGTTTTTGGGCCAGGGCTTGTATATGGCAATTATCTCTGGTTGTTTGTTCAGATGATAAATCACGCAATGACAGATATAGCAGCGAGCCGGTAATGCGAGAAATGAAATCATTGTTTGTGTTTGTCAGAGTCGATGTGTGCGTGTGTTTGTGAGGCTGCACGCAGTGTTACCGCTTGCCAAGATGCACATAAAAATCCGTCTTATGAGGCAGCTCGCAACCTGCCCCGTGTGTCTTGTGTTTTTGCCCACTTTCGGCACTGAAGACCGTTGTTTGTTGCTAAAAAATCTTAATCAGATTAGGATGTGATACGTGAACTGCAGACAAGATGGGATTAAAATGTTACTTCTTTTGTGACAGTTGACGATGATCCAGACGAGAGAAAACAAGAGTGGCATAACAAAAACAAATTAATGAGTATTTCCACTCAAGACAGCCAAGGCTAATTTTGCCAAAAATAATCACAAACAGTTTCTGTTCAAGTGCCTCTGGAACTGAAAGCATTTTTTTTTTTTTTTTTTTAAATCCGAACATCATGAAATAATCAAGTCTGTTACTCTGACAATCATCTTTTTTTTTTTTTTTTTTTTTTTTTTTAAAGATTAAAGACATATCTTCACATTCGCTGAACTTTTCTTTTTGGCAATGAAAGCAACTATTTACTCTCTACCAACTCGAATATGCACAAAGAGGTGAGAACTGGCAAGGGTCTCTCCTTTTCTTTGTGTGGTTTCAACAATATGGTATAAGATCTTTGCCCGCCATTGTTTCCGGACATCATAGAGGGGGCCTATTTTTTCATTAATATATTTTTCTTTCAGAGGTAGCTGTTTACAAAGTGTCTGAGCATATCTCCTGTGGTTGGTCACTTTTGTTTCTGGCCTCGAGGTATGGCGAGCCAATCCTATCTTAAACCGGTTTCCTTTTTCTTTTTATTCTATTTTTGCATGGTGCCCTTTAAATGTTGTTTGCTGTAGGTAGTACTCCATGCCTAATTTGCTGCTAATAACTCTTCTGCGGCATAAGCCCACCTGATAAATCCCATCACAAATATTGCAAGCTGTGTGGTAATTATTTCTTCTGGATATATGTAAGTCGGGAGACATCAGGTTCTCCAGTCATCGCGCATTCCCCACGTAAAGTCCTCAGCCTAGGGCAAAGTAAGCAATTATTCCATGCATGCCGGCAAGCCATCAGGTCCATGCCAGTATACACCTCAAATCTGAAGATCCAGAAATGTAATTAGTTGGACAATCATCGTCTTTCTGAAGGAGACAGTAAATTTCTCTTCAACCCAAGGGACACAATATTGAGAATCCCATAATTCATCCTTCCTTGGAATTCCCTTTGTTCCTTTCCAAGGATTTGCATTTGCAATTACACAGATATCCTCAATTCATGGCGGATATAACATATTAATAAAAAACAGGAACCGGACTACTTTTTATGCTCATTAAAAATGTATTTATCTCTGTAGGATTACCACACACTCTTTTACCCCAAACAAATGCCGTGATAATTGGCGAATGCATGATCAAGTGCAGCAAGCACTTGGCATTCTCATCAAAATCTGTGGAGACAATCCTCAAAGAAATTTATGAAAGCTTTGAAGAATGTTGTTGCGAATCACTTTTATGGCACTCTTAAAAATACTACAGCTTTGTAAAGTGTCTTCTTCGGTATACACAGGGAAAACATAGACCGGGATCTGAAGTCTTCAAGAAAACTGTCCTTCATCATGATGGTTGTGATTTCTTTCACAAGACTGAATTTTTTATTCATAAGGAAGAGCTACTACCCAAAATGGACAACTTTGCTGAAGATGGGGATGGTCTACCCTCACATATCATAGAGAATAATTCCAGGAGATCATTCTGGACTACCTTGGTCCTCTGTACTGTCTGGTGTTGATCGTTTCTATAGCGACTTTGATCACTCAGACTGTGGTCTTTCACGAATTATCTCTGTTGTAGTGTGAAATGGCACAGAACTTTGTGACGACAATAAGGGTTTCTAAAAGCATCGTCTGTTTAGAATACTCTCTTTACCTTTTACTCTGTATAGGACATCAGAATTAACAAAGAAATGATGTTGTATACAAACATATATATAGAAATGATGTGTTGAAATATAACAATATCATGAGAATGATGAGAGAGAATGAGCTACACAACACTAAAAATTTTCCATAAAATGTACCAGCTGCCCACATATAATACTGGTACTTTTCTGAAGGAACTGAAAAGGTACATTCTATTCTATGCGAGGCTGCATTTATATAATTTGAGAGAGAGCATTGTTTCAAAACGCGTTTAGAATGGTGTTTGTGAACGTGGTTTAAAACGCGATTCTCGGATGCCGCATTTATCCACCCATCATCGAATCACGATTTGAATGTTCTCACTGTGCAGCTGCTCTGCGCAGTTTGACCCGAGAAGCAGAGGTCAACTGAGGCCCATGCTGTAACCTGTGGGTTGCGTACTGCATGGAAGGTGATCTTGGCAGTTTTCAAAACAGCATTGCGTTTAGCTACTCTCAGAAAGGCAATCATGGTTCAAATGCATTTCAAAATGCCCTTTGAATGTCATTTCAAATCAGCATTTCTGAACTCATAATCTCAAAACACAATTACTTTTATCTATTGCCAGAAAATGCCTAAAACGCATTTAGGGTCATGATTATGCCTCAGAAAATGTTTGGATTTAGTCCTAATACACCCCTAGTCAGTCTCCTAGTCTAACATACACCCACAATCACAGTCATGTCCCCTTACAGAGAGACTCTACATGACATTCATCACACCTCCAAGTTCAACCTATTTCACAGACATTGACTACATAATTTCTCACATCTCATAAGATCGGAATGACACAAAACTGCAGAATGTTTCCACAACGCTTTTGGAGAGAGAGTGTAAACACACCAGACACCCATGTCTTGCCCCCTCCCCGATGTGATTTATGGGAAAGGGGTTAATTATCCATTACCCGCTCCTGACCCAGGCTGGGTTTGAAACAGGGGAGGATGAGACAAAACAAGGTCGTGACCAAGTTTGTTGTCCTCCTTCCTGTTTTTGTTTGGCAGTGCTGAGGTCAAACCAGCGGGGAGTTGGGTCTGGTGGAGGCAGGCTAGTCTACATCTGCTCAGACCTGGAGAATGTTGAGATGTGGGGGATGGTCCTTTCCCCATGATATTTCACACATTGTATGAATGCAGAGGGGTAGGTGCATACTATTTCAAGAAGAATCCTGCTGAACTGATGCTGTCTTCACAAAAGATTCCAAGATGCAGCACAAAATACTAGAACGGCAACTTTTGACTTGCAGACTTGTAGTCTGGTAAGTCTTCTTGCAGCTACACAGCTGGTGAGCTCTTTGACAAGTAAAAACTGGAAACACAACTTGCTTTGAAAGTAACGAACTGGGTCTTCAATATCAGACTACAAGTACATATGTCCATTTAATGTGAGTCAAAAGCTTCTTATTGTCACCCTTCTCCAGAATCTACACAAAATGTCCCACCTTTGGGATAGAAAGTACAGATTCTTTAAGCCTTCCTATTTCTCATCCCAAATTCCACAGACTTCAAGGCACAAGTGTACAGTTCCACATTTTTCAACATAACAACAATTCCATTCACAATCACACAACATTAATGTTAAAGATAATATAAAGTTTTGGTATTACCTCAAAAGTTTCCCTGAATTTCCTTGTCTTAGTTTGTGTTTCAGGTTAAAGTACCTTTCATATAACTAACACTGTGAGACCTCCTCGCCCAAAAGTGCTCTGATGTCTTAGTAATCATGCAATAATGGTTTCGTACCAGAGCCGCCGCCGTACGGCGGCGAGGTAGTACACGTATTGTCAGATTGTACGAAACCATTACTGCGACCAGCAGCGTGCAGCTGCCCCATACGCATACTGAGTAGCTAACTGTGACCAGCAGCCCCATACGCATAGCTAAATGGGGCTTCGCATTGTAGCTTACAGGATCATGACAAATTTAGTATCGTGGGTAAATATCAACTTAAAATCCTGAAATTTCTTCAATTTGAAGACTTACCAGCTAAGTTGAAGTATTGGAAACAGGCTTCGGGCAACGTTTGGTTTTGCCAATAGTCCCTTTCTGTTCAAATTGATGACTGAATGTGACTCGGTCGAGAGGATCTTGGGAGAGCTACACTGAGTTGACGGCCAGCGCAGGCGCACACAAACATCTTATCCGTTCATGGATTTGAAATTTGTTCGCATGTGATGTGTGCGTATGACTGGCCGTAGTAATCAGTGTATGTAGCTCTCCCAAGGTCCTCTCAACAGAGTCACATTCAGTCATCAATTCGAACAGAAAGGGACTATTGGCAGAACCAAACGTTGCCCGAAGCCTGTTTTCAAGACTTCAACTTTAATTGGTAAGTCTTCAAATTGAAGAATTGTTTGGATTTTAAGTTGATATTTACCCGCGATACTAAATCTGCCATGATCTTGAATGCTACAATGCGAAGCCCCATTACGCTATGGGGCTGCTGGTCGCAGTTAATTGCATGATTACTAAGAAATGAGAGCACTTTGGGGCGAGTAAGTCTCACAGTGTTAGTTATATGAAAGGTACTTTAACCTGAAACACAGAAATTCAGGGAAACTTTTGAGGTACCAAAACTTTTTATTATCTTTAACGCCACAAAAAGACCCTTCAATGGACTTCATGGTTCTAGAAGTTAAATCTACAAGCAAATCATCTCTGACTGAAAAAAATTGTAAGGACGAAGAGATTCACTTGAATTTGCTTTCAAGCCCCTGACTGCATCACCTTGGAAAATGTGTCAGAACATAACAAGGAAGATATAACTCGAACAGAGCTGTCGGGGATTTTTTTTTCCTTCTTTTGCGGAAAAGGTTACTACATAGGTGACATTTCATGAACAAGCAAATATGACACACATAACAGCTACAATGCAGGGAGCTGAACAATCGCAAGACTGAATAGGCTTATAAATTGAGTTGCCCATCGATAGGACTATACAATTCTGTTGTTTTACAAGCATTCCTTTCACAATGATCCTTGTCTCTGAGTGTGCCTATTTTTGCTTCAGATTTCCTAATTGGAAGTATGTTTGTTTGTTTTTAAATTTTTTTATTTATTTATTTATTTATTTTTTTTTTTTTGGGGGGGGGGAGGGGATTCAATTTTGCTTTCCTTCAAAGTCAGTCTCACGGTCTCTTTCTGAGAGACAGCTTTCCCTAATGCACTGCTCAACACTAACTTTTTTCTCTGGCGGCCCGTTCTTCAGGCAAATAAAATCTTTTACATCTGAAACTTTTGTGGCCCATAAGAAAACTGGAGTGGCCTGAAACAGATGTAGGCCTAATACCCAACAATTCATTTTGAATCATAGGTGCCCAATGGGGCCAACAAAAGATAGTCTTTTTGGATATTTGGAGGCTTGACATTAATTTTTAGTGGCCCCAGGCCCCCCCCCCCCCCCCCCCCCCCCCCGCTACTGCTAATGTTGAGCAAGGCCTAATGGATTAAAAGATAACAGGATGAAATTCCAAGCATTGTTTCCTTTCTTGTCACTAACAAATTGCTATAACTTAAGTCTTTAAAAAAAATTACACAACCTTAATAATAGTGGGAACCAAATATGATCCTGTGTTTATCATGCATTCAAACACTTCTTGTCTCAAGATCTTCTATGATGGGATTCTATAATAAACTGATACATTTTAAATCCGACAAATCTACATCAAGGAATCATAATTGACTACACATGCTTGTATATATTCTCAAAGCCTGAATTTGTGCACAATATGTTTACAAAGTGCTTTCACTGAGTGGTTGATGCTGACGAGGAACTTCAAGGAAAGAAACATGGGACATGAGACATAAGTGCTTGCTTCAAAGAAGAAAGTTTCACATTATGGCTCATACTAGCAGACAGTGTAACAATTTGCTTCATAAGTACTTGCAGATATGCACAGACAACACAGGTATAGAGCAATAATCTGTTACCTGCTTCTTCTTCTTTTTTTTTTTTTTGGGGGGGGGGGCAACCAACCCACAAACAAACACACCCCTGATATCTACACCATTAGTGGCATCTTTTATCAAAATAAATTTTCATGCTCAGCTTTTGCAAGTTGTGCAACCTGCTTTTAAAACTTTGTGTGATGGCAGAGTAAAAGGAAAGGGAAATTGTGACATCTTTGATAAATGCTGAAGTTGAACAGCATGTGCGACCAGGGATCATTTGGAATGTGTCTGCTTTCTGTTGTATTGGCAGTCTCCATAACTCATAGATACAATGTACCTTGAGTAAAAATCGAATGTAACCTACATGGTTCAATGTACCCAGGAAAGGTACGTTGAGACATTTATAGAGCCCTGATCTAGCCATGTATTAAGCCTGAAATCTATATGACATCCTAAAAAGAAAAAGAATTAGAAAGTTTTACTTTTGTTCTTGTTTCATATTCAAAGAAACAAAAATCAAATGACATATAGGTGTCTATGTATGGGAAAGTAGGGTGAAAACAAGAAAATGATAACCAATAATTAGGCCTACTAAAAAGGGTACGAAAATTGTGGCAAAAAACAACGAAAATAGAAATAATGACATCTTATATTGTTTGTACCACATAGAAAATAATTTGCAGCCCTCTTGATGCTTAAATACACAAAACTGGAAACAAGTTAATAGTAATCTTATTGAATTCTAGCCTGCTTTAATGGTCCACATGTGGAGGTTTGCATCTATGCTTTAGACCATAAAGTACAAAACACTGCCCTTGTTAATTGAGCATTGATCAATAATTAAAGTATGCATGCATATTTTTGGTGGCTATGTCTATCTGTGGGGGTTATGAATACATGAAATGAATGAATTGGACACCTCACAGTTATCAATGCTATATAAAGGCTACTAATCTGTGCTAGGATCTACTGGGATAGGAGATTGTCTAGCTCTCATATTACCCTGCCAGGCTATCTGACTTCCCTTTCCCCTGTCAAAAGGTGTTCATCATTATGACCAGATTTACCGAATGTTGCACACAGGAACACTAACAGTGATGTTCGCTAATGGCGCTGCGCCGGGCAAAATATTCCCTGAGAAACTACATCTGGAAGGAAGAAAGGATGAACAGATTAAGAGAAAGGAAGCAATTTTTTTTTTTCTCCCTCTCTTGTCTCTTCACAACACAGCTTGAGCAGCAGGACAAAGGCTGAACTGGAAGACTATTGGTAGATCTCTCATCGAGGCTGTCTAATTACTAATGATATTTGTGACTCTTGGATTGCCCAGAGAACCAGAGAGAGGAGCATACAGCCCTGTGGGTTATACCAGGCCAACGGTTCAGGGGAAGCCAAGGCACAGATGTTTACATCATAACTTCAGATATACTCGCTTGTTTATAAATAATGTCACCCCAGGGGAGCATTTTGTTGATATTTTCCCCCATAGCATCTGTTCCGGCCTAAATACCAAAGATATGACATTTGTGATATTGTTTTCAGGTTAAAGGAGAGCGAGAGAGAGGGGAAGTCTCAGATGCTACAACTGTTGTATCATAAGTGCCCTAATTACATATTTCTGTAATGATATTCATGGCATACCTCACGTAAGTCCATCCCTTATCCCCCCCCCCCCCTCTTAAGTCCAACATTTTAAGACCACAAATTCTTAGCCTTGATTGTGAATACTGGCATTCATCATCTGATTATTCCAACTCAATGTATCACTGTTTATAAGTGTTACTGACATCTTCTGCGGTAAAGTTGCTGGGGATTTGTTATAATCAGGGAGGTGGCCACCTCCCTGGTATAATGGCACAGTTAATGCCACGTCCTGAATGCGATGCTCCTCCATTCAGGCATTACTTATTTTCAGAAAAGACACCCTCCCCCCCCCCCCCCACTCCCTCCCAAGCTGTATGTACCCTGTCCACATTTTTAGTTTTGCAAACATGGAATAATGGATTCTTCAAGTCAGCTTTGCCGAGATATTTGACATGCTATTATGGTGATCAGATCAACTTTGACCTACAGTTCTGTTTCTGTGTATCATTCTTGTTTGTTTGTGTGTTGTTGTTGTTTTTAAACCTTCCTATGTAATTCACAACACTATAGGTAACAATGTTACATGATGCAATATTGCAAAATTGAGATACCCATCCTAGTAACGGCGCAATAATCATTTTAGGCCATTTCTGGCAAACCATCAGTGAGCACTGACCAATACCTGCAGAGATAATTTGCAAAAATTGAAGAAATATCACAGCAAACCTTTAAAGACGTGATGGGGGCAGAGTACAGCCGATATAATTTTCAAATTTTCCTTTATAGCCTCCGCAATAATCTGTTCTTATTTATTTCAGAATCTCCTCAGGGGGGGGGGGGGGGGGGGGGGGAGGGGGTGTGGAGAGCGGACCTACAGGAGAGAAGTACCTCTTGGGGACAAACAATCACAGTGGTAGGACTGTTTAGATTGTGGTATAAACAAAGACTGCGTCCAATGCCACAACAAAGAAAATTTGTTTGGAAATGGAATACATGCACCCATCTGAGGACAGGTGGGGTATTTGTGAGTTGTTTGTGTGGGCGATATATATGGATAGATAAATAGATAGTTGCAGAGAGATAAAGCAACAGCAAAGAAGGACAAAAGAAGTGGAGGGTTAAAGACCGCATAAAGTCATATACACCTCCCAGGTTTATTGGGACTAATTGAACACCATGACATTCGCTCCTGTTGACACAACTATGATTTAATCACTTGTTCAAAGCAGAAAGAAAACAAAAACAAGTGATAAGGACGCGCAGAATGCAATTTGAGAAGACAGGGTACAAGAATGACAGAGAAATGATGAAGAAAAGGTCAACAAATAATGCATGAATTGGGGAGGAAGCTATAATAGCATAAGCTATCATATTTATCAAGGAGAGTGATTACACTATCGGCAAAAGAAAAAGTAAACAAGAAAGATAATTGAGTGTA
Organism: Diadema setosum; assembly: GCA_033980235.1. NCBI lineage: Eukaryota > Metazoa > Echinodermata > Echinoidea > Diadematoida > Diadematidae > Diadema > Diadema setosum. Next base: position 43,518,804 of record CM067060.1, read on the forward strand.
AAAGGGAATAGATTACAGGAGGGAAAACATGGGTGAAGAGAATGTTTGAAAGAAAGACGCTGAGAAAAGAGAAGCGAGAGAGAGAGAGAGAAAAAGGAAAGTATATGTGCTTGACATAGAGAGATGAAAGGAGAAAAATAGATACTGTACAAACTGAGACGAGACACACAGATACAGACATATGAATAGATCAGCTATCAATTTTATCTCTCTTTGTATGTATAGACTAACTAAAGACATAATAAAAAGATGGACAGACAGACAGACAAACTGACTGATAGATAGAGAGATAGACAAATAAATGGATAAATAGATAGATGGATAGATAGATAGATAGATAGATGGATAGATAGATAGATAGATACTGTAAATCGAGGAATGTTCACGGCATTTTAATTTCGCGAATTTCACGAGCGCCAAGATTCGCAAAATTAAAATGCACACAAAATTTCTTGTCTACACTATATGCATTGAACACCAGTGGAAATTAGCGAAAATTTCATGCCACAAAAAAGGCTGTCGGCTCCAATTCGCGAAAATTTCGTGCCGCGAATATATCATGTTTTATAGTAGACAGATAAATAGATAGATATATAACACTTTTGGGAAGGTAGATGGAGAGATGCGAGATCAACAGATAGTACAGTAGAGGGAGAGAAGGAAGGGAGAGAGCAGGCATATACAAATTGGTTCTCTGGGATGGGGAGAAAGCAAACATGGGTATATAATGGTGAGGCAGCTGCATCCCCACAGGTTTTAGGAGGAAACCTAAGGAGGACTGAACAGGAGTATACCAGATCCTATAGTGGAAAAAAAAAAAGGAGGGGAAAAAACAAAAAGAGGAAAAAAAATAAATTGTTTACACAACTTTACTCCCCATCTTGGCTGGGCTTGTAAAAGGTTTGTCTCTCAACTTCAAATTGCCTTATCAAGTCACATCCAACATTGAAATATTTAAGGACATCCCTATATACCTCGATTGGAATGTAGGTTTTGTTACGACAATCACCTGTAGTCAGTATTGCATCCAGATATTGCACAAAACAGGGGGGAAATGGCAGAAGGTAAAGAAAATACAAAGTTTGAGGGTGGCTTGTCCTTTACAGGGAAATGGGCTGTTTTGGTGGGGCAGTAAATGATGTTGTACCAGGGAGGTGGGAGAGATGGAAGTACAATCCAGATATGCCAATCAAAATTTAGCACCACTGATAACACAAATGAGGTAATATCCTGAGTCCATGTTAGGACTATTACAACAAATAGGCCTACTACTTGCTATCTGTACTTTCAATTTGCTGTAAACATTGGTGTACACACATACTAGTCATGAAGCTAAAAAAAAAAATTGAACAAAAAGCTTCAGAATGCATGTACCTGGTATGTGCAGGATGGTCAGAGACAGCACCATTAGAGGCTGGTGTCAATGGAACCAGAGAGGTATTGCGTTGGTATAATGAAATTATTTTTGGGAGTGGGGAGCATGTTATCGCTTCTGTTTAGGGAGGGTGGAAGGTAGGAAGGGCTGTTTTCATTTCAAATTGGGACTTTTCGATTTCACCTCCTGGACGTGGACATCGAGGTAATGGTGTCATTTAAAGGAACTGCGCATGCTCCAGGTTCTCCAGCACGTCCAACACCAGAATCGCGAACACGTCTTCCAGGGATCGCACGTCCCCCTAGATTCAGGATGTGAGTGACATCATTGCTTGGGACACCAATGGCCAGCCCACGGGAGGGGATGGGGCCATGATGTCATAGAAGAACCGTCGTGAAACAGTGTGTACTGAAAATCGAAACAGGTGATAACACTGTGGACGTAACGAGTGGACTGCAACAATTTGGAATCACTCTTGTACGAGAAAGGCGTCCGCGTCCACACAATCGAAAAGTCCCTACTATTGAAGGTACAGAGACTCTTCATACCGTGACCTTAGTGATAAACCTGTGACATAGGCCTTTTTTTTTTAATTGCCTTTTGAATATTTTGATTTTGATTTTCTTGTAAGTCCAATGATGCACCAAAACTTTAAATGGTGACTCTATAGTCAAGTTCACTTCTTCTATTAAGCCAGACTGCTGGATGTACATGCAAAGTATCATGCCACAGTGTACTTCATTGAAGGAGTGCAGCGTAGCTTATTGGTCCAATCTATTTCACCTGTCTAACGGCCGAGAGCATCGCTGAGAAAGAAAATTGATGGTTTTACTGCGGAAGTAACAGTAATAAACTCATATGACATCACTCCATCACTCTACCAGGATGAGGGATTACGGGCCCACATTCAAACTCGATGTAGAACAATACTATGAAAAGCACTGTGGAAACTTCTGCTGGTTATCACCTGTACCATTTCCGTCCATGCGACTAACTGCAAATCTCTTAACTGCTTTTGTCTTCTGCGATTTCCTCTGGCACACACTTTAACGCTCCATGATGTCACAGAGGGATCATATGTAGCACCATATATTTGATTTTTGGTTTCATATTGAATACAGTGGACTCCCATTATAACAAAGTCCTCGGGACCGTCGATTTTCTTTCGTTATATCAAAATTTTGTCATAACCGAACAAATAAACAATAAAAACATAAAGCAGATAATGCTGCAGTCTGAATTTTTACTTTGCTGTAACCGGAATTTAACTTTAACCGTGTTTGTTATAACGGGAGTGCACTGTAGGGCCTACTTGTATGTCTTCAGCAATCTGTGTGTTGTCCAAGGTCATTTTCACATCCAGCATGAGCGCATAATTTAAATCACGATTCTAGTGATGCATAACTAGAATCATAGTTGAAATGACGCATTTTGGTCATGTGCATGTGGGCAAATTGGAATCAGGGAGGGTGATTTGGATCGTAATTCAAATCGTAATTCAAATAATGGTCCTGAAGTGTTTTCCAATCACGATTATCCACAATTAAGGAACGAAACAGTCATGTGTACAGATTGGCTTGCAAATTGTGTTTCGGGGGGGGGGGGGGGAGGGGAGCTTACGGAGACTTTCCAACCACTTCCACAGAAAAACTGCGCTCCTCAAATGCTCGCACTGCGGTCAAAATGCACGCTACTAACTCCCAAAGAGTGATTGAGGGGAACTCGGAAAGAAGCCACACCTCCTTTCCTTGCTCTGAAATTCAAACCCGCAGAATTCTCGAAGCCTTCTCCTTGGTCATGTGTACGGATGATAATTCTAATCATATTTGTAATCATAGTTGTACTTCGGCATCACAATTACGTTTCTCGACCAGTGTGAAAATGGCCTTAGTTTTTAGGAGCAGGGGCATCCATACTTTATAGTTGACTTCCATGGGTGGTTTCTTTCCCCCTTCCTCTTCCAACTCCACTCTGCCCCAGTCCCTTTCATCTACCTGTAAGAGGAGGTTATCAAAGTGGATTGGGGGGGGGGGGGGGGTAAGAGGAGAGGTGGGGGCAGACACAACCAAGTTCTCTTGCCATGAATGGAGGGATGTCAAAAGGTCACTGCCGCTGAATTGGTAGAACCCGCAGACTGCATTCAGTGCGGTCGCCCGCTCCCGGTGTGACAGCACTAATGTTGCTTTCTTAAGGTAGTACCTCCTCTTTGTATACTCCCTCCCAATTTCCATAAAAATTTCATGCCTAGAACAACATCCATCCTGCACAAGTTATAGCACCTCCAACAATACAGACCATACATTAGAATTAAACTGGTGTAGCAAATGTTTATGTATTGTGTATTTTTATGTGTTCAAACTATTTGTACAGTCATACCCCAGTTGATTCTACAAAAGAAATTTAAAGAAAAATGAAAAGACAAATTCCAATCTCAACTGTCAGTGAAATGGGAACATCACATTTATAAGCCATTGTCCCATTAACCAGGCAGAAAGGCATAAAGGTGCTAATCTATTGCCCTTTGTGCAGTTAGAACGTAATTTCTCACCTCACTTCATAAGAGATGAAGTAGATGAACAGAATGGTTGGTGTTTCATTAAAATCAGACATAAAAAGATCGGAATGCATGTCACCACCTCGAGGTCTCCTACTTATCACCACAAAAATCTTCATCCATATTTTTATTTTTTTGAAAAGGAGAAGCAAACACACTTGCATCCTTCAGGCCCATCTTCAAATTATTTTTGTCTTGTTAATGAAGAAAAAATAAAAACCTCAAGGGGGCAGGACTCGAGTGGCAAAATTATTGCCCCCCCCCCAAAAAAAAAAGCAAACCAATGGGAGAGTTGGGAAATGATGACATCATCACTTCATCTAATTTGCATATGTGCAGTTGCAACCAATAAGATCTCTGTTCCTCAGAGAGATATGCAAAATTAGAACTCCATATCTTTGTTCTCTGCTCAAATCTTTTACATGAAACTTTATTATGGTATACTGTTTTTCTTTTCATTTTACTTAGAATTCATTTAAATGTCAACCTGAACAGCATTATCCCATTTTTCTAGTTCATAAAATTTTGACAACACATTAAACATCCTGGTGGTTAATTTGGGTAGCATTGCTGTGTTCTTTGTCAGGAAATCATTAAGTACTCATGCTCACCATAATGCCCTTGCCAATACTGAATATGCTTTTTTTCCTCCTGATCTAAACCATCTTTACATAATACATGAATCATCATCATGTCTATTCCATGAACAAAATCAAAGCAAATAACACTGACTTTGAACAGCAAATAATGCCTACAAATACCACAAAACTAGACAATCGGGATGTGAGGTGCTCTCTCTTTTTTTTTTTTTTCAATTCAGTTTTTCACACAAGCTTAAATGCATGTACAGACTTAATATCATTCATCAATAAAGAAGAAAGCCACTTTTTCTTTTGCTTTTCAAGACATTCTAATGTATCAGTTTTGTCTCTATTCATACAATGGTGGATACAACATTCTCCCACGGGTGCTAAATTGTATGTTTGTTTCAAATTCAGGATTTCCTGATTTCAGATACTGAGACCAAGTTTTTTTCTTTTAAAACAAGTTTTATAACATGACCATTCAGACTATAATAAATCAGCAATTATCAACAAGTTCAGCAGTTCTTATCATGATAAAGTATTAATATTCCTGAATAAACTATTTTAATTCAAAATACTCTAGTACTCCTGCAGAATGCATGGGTAATGACTTTCAAACTGATATTCTTGGGAGTTTTCCTCAAAGAAATGTCAACTTCAACTTCAAACTGCTACCTTTGAATAAACAAATGCTACATCACAGTTTGTCAGAGTGTAAATGATGTCAACAATTTCATATTAAAGTCCTCCAAAAATTGCTTACCAGGCCAAAGTGCTCTTGTCGGCGATCAATCACAAAGATGACACGGCTATTTTCTGTATGTTAATGAGGGAGTTGTTTACTGCTTGTTTATGATAAGATCCGTACTGAAATGGAGGTTCCCTGTTTACTCAGGTTGCACTTTGCTCACACAAAGGCCATGAATCGTATTAGGCTGGATGCAGCTTAACAACTCCACAGGCCTGTTGATGCTGTTTACTGTTGACACTTGCGTCATCAAACTATTGTGGATGGACATACAGTACACAGACACAAGCTCACACACAAACAGGCACATACTCTCACACACAGACACTCAAATATACACATGATACATGAAGTAAATTGTGGATGCTCTGATGATAGATATCATAAAGTTGTGAGGGGTTGAGTATGAATTACTTCTACTTCAGTGCCTTTTATTTTTTCCTTCTCCAAAGAGCAACAATTTTCCAGAGACAGCTGTTTGTATCTTGCAGTAAGTGAAGTGGTAAAAAGCAAAATCAAAGTGCAAAACACACCTCACTGTCAAATCATTGAGTACACAGGAAGTCCATTGGCAGACCATACATGCTGTCATGCATATTTTTGGAAATACTCTTAACACAGTATTCTAAACTAAGAGGCATCTCCCTCGAGTGAAAGCATATCAACAGATAATGCTGCTTGAAAACAAAGGCCATCTTGGTTCTTTGCATTACTCCAAGACCAGGCAGTGTCCAGTCTGTAACTTGAATAGTGAAACCATCAGAAAGAAGGTACTATGATGAATAATATAGAATAATGCTGAGAGCCACAAAAAGCATGTGGAATTCTAAAATAGCAGTTTAGTTCACTTGGGTGAAATCAGTTTTTGAAGAAAAAACAACAACGAAAAATGATGAAGTGGCATTAGAAAAAAATCCTTGCACCATATTCAAATCTTACATGTACCTCAGAATGGAGAGGCATCCAGTGTTAACCTACTTATATGCATTAATACATGAATCCATTTTTTATACTGTAGGTCTATACATTGTCGCCAGTCTACGTAACTAGACTAGAACTCAAATTCTCAAACGAATACAGGGGAATATAGCAGGTTAAAGAAAGTGTATTTCCTCATGGGAAAGTATTCAACAGGTCTGAAAATGAAGACTAAACACTGCAGAAGTGATAATCTTCTTTGAGACAGCCTCTTCTGTCTCTCTGGCTTCCTGGCTGATAAAACAGTGAAAATATACCACCACAAACAGCAGTTGGTAGTGTACCGAGTAAAATATCAGGGTATTCTGAACACTTGTCATCCTTTTGAATTTTTTCGAGTGCCTCCGAGGTGTAGACTTACAGGGTATGCCATAGTTCATCTCAAAATTACCATAATTTGGCATCAGAATCCGGCACTTCAAACTTAAAACTCAAATTCGCCACAGGTTTAGCAGATCGAATTCCACCTAAATAGACCTTATGCATATGACGTCACATGGTCTTACTAACTGAAGGGCGCCCTCCCTCAGAGGGCAAGCGATGCGTTGCTAGAGCGTGCTTTTACACGCGAAGCAATGGGCATTTACACACAACATCGGTGTTTCTTTTACTGTCTTTTCCATTGCATGTAATCTACAGCCCTAGATCGGGAAATTCAAGCTTGTATAGCAAAATCGACATTTGAGGTATGCATTGCACTCACCAGGTTAATGATATATCCAACATTTTGGCACAATTTTCATGAAAAAAGATGCAACTACCAGCGGTCGTAACAGCTCATCAACCTACGAATCCGTTAGCCAATCACATGTTAGGTAGATTTCTACGTGTTTTTTACTAAAACACGTACCTCGCATGTGATTGGCTAATGAAATCCAAAATGGCGACATACATTCAGCGAACGGCGATGTTGCGCTATGGATACAAATTTCTGCGATATAACCTAGGAATTCTGTAGTTACTGTGAGTATTTCGATTGCACAATGTGAGAAAATTACCCAAATATTGCTGCATAATGTGTCATGTCATGTCAAACTTGTTTGATGGTAAAAAAAAACCTGCCACTAGCCTGGGGACTGGCGGCGAGTGAGGCGATCGCTGCTAGCGCACATAGGAAAAGCACATAACTAGCTGCACGCCTCTGCGATGTCAAGGACTTCGCTTGCCCTCTAAGATGGCGTCGCGAGAGGTTGTCAAGTGAGTGATGACGTCAATGCATAAGGTCTATTGCCTTTGGTTTTTATGTGAATGCTACGAGGCAGCTTCCGGTCATGTTAACACATGACAGTCACCATTTTCAAGGGATAAACGATGCATTGTAACTGTACTGTAAGGGTGTTCAGATGCAAAAAAAAAAAAAAAAAAAAATTATACTAGAATGGTATAGCTATACCGAAACGGTATAGCTACAAAGTATATGATGAATTTATACATCTGAACGCTGACTAACAAAACAACGTATAACAAAACGATGAATAGCGACATGACGGTCAGAGCATCGTTTCGAACTAGAACTTGATAACGAATCAGCATTCCATCGTGTCCATTGTGCGTCTGAACATACAAAAATGGCGACCACAGAACGGTACAACTGGGCGGGGCTTAATGGGAGCGAGCACAAAAGGTGACCTTGTACCTGTCACTCATGACCATAACAACATACGCAGTGAGAAACTGCACATCTATATGACGGTTTTCCGGAATGGTCGAAATTAGCGTCTGAACGGTCTGTTGGCTACACGATGATTCTTTATAGGTTGTTCCCTTATCAAGTTTTGGTATAAACTGGCTTGCGTCTGAACAGGGCGTATGAATGGAATGATTTGACAGGTGTATGGTTTCACAGGTTCCACAGTCATAATTTGGAAGCCACGAGCGGTTTCTGTTCCACAACATCATGCCGTAAAAATGCAAATGTTTATACCTGTGACAGTGGCAACTACATCCTCATCATCATTACCAAGTAGGCCTACAGTGTGCATACGATGATACACTTGCTAGCGAGGAAAGAGATACAAGTGTATATTCAAGGTGGTATTTGCAAACCAGAAAAGCTTAAAACAAAAGCTACACCAAATCAGATTTACATTACAGTACAATAAGGTTAAGCAGGTATAAAAAGCTATTCAAAAGAGACCTGTTAATGTGACTTTCAGTCTTCCTTGAAAAGTGTACAGATCGACAGTTCTGAGACGCCTATGGCAAGTTTTTGGAAAATGATTGCGTATCACCGGCCAAGAATTATGCATAAAAAGTCTACAGGATCCTGTTTGTATAGACCAGCTTACATTATCACACACTTATTCCCATACAAGTAATTTGTCCTCTTCTGTTTGAGCTCTTCCTTCATGACAGAAAGATACCGTTATTGAGTTTTGTCTCAGAGATTCTTGTGACATCTGCACATATATTGGTCTTGCTCAACCCCAAGGGGACAGTCACCACCCTCAGCACAATGGGCTCATAACAGGTTACTGCCTTTTCCTGGCGGGAATTAGAGTTGCTTACTTCACCCAGAAATGTCCATTAAATTGTTTACCGCTTGTTTACCCTGGCCCCGGCAGAGTGCATTTCTTTTGTTTGCCACTCTTGGCTGCGGTCCTGCCCAGGATTCAAATCTAATGTAAACAAGAAAAAGCACTTAGCCATATGTTTACCTTTGTTTACCTCGTGACCTTGCTTGTTGTTGCAATGAGAGCGAAAGAGAAGCGAAAAAAAGATTGAAAGGGGAGATGAAGAGAAAGGAGGAATACAAGCAGAGTAAGAATATTTGCTTGTGGCAGTGTGGTCGCTCACACAAGGGGAAAAAAAAAATCATCAGTTGCACTAAACTACACTCTTGCTTGTATCACAGCCTACCAGAAGGTAAGACAATTGTGTGAAACTAAAAGAGTCTAGGGTATGGTATTAAACAGTATATGCCTTCTGGCAGACATTTCTGCAAGATGGGCCAGGGCCCACCTTACTACTAAATATTCTATCCCATGGTAGCCTTCAACTTCTTCCCGCAAAAACACAGACCAAACTGAGCAGAACTGTACTGGAAGTGAAGCAAGATTTGAGCTCCATCAAGTGGTGCATGGAGAAGAACCAAGTTCAAGCATGTCACTTCTGGTCATCTTTGAAAATCAAAGTCAGTTGTCCTTGCAGCCAGAAGGACGTACAGTGTAGACCACCATTTTGGCAAGATGATGATTACAATACATAACTTTGGGTGCATTTATGCTCAATTTGCAACCACTTACTAGGTAGAACCAAAACGCTTGTCCAGAACGCTGTTCATGGAGGTACTGACAACTTTTTTGGGGGTGAAGAAAGAGCTGAGATTTCGCGAACATACACTGCACATATATTCCTACTTCCTTGACCTATTAGTAGGCAGGTCAAACTGAGGCGCACACTTCCTATACGTTTCGACTAGTACGTGTTTAGTATGTGTATATATATTAGCATTCAAATGGGCAGCTGGCTGAGCGCAGGCATTTTCATGTGAACCTGAAAGGTGTTGAAATGACGATATTAGAAATACCTTTTGCATTTATGCTTCCCCTGTAAACATGATTAGAAAGAATCGCAATCGCATAAAATGCAATTTTTTGTGCATTTTGTATCAGTATTTTGAAATGCTGCTTTAGTTTATAAATCAAGGTGAGTTGGGATGCAATCTATTTTGCACTAGTCATGTTCCAAAATGCTGATCATGGTCCCAAAAGGTAAGCATAACCACACTCAAAAATTGAGAACCAGATTACAATGTAAAGAGTTTCTCTAGGTCATGTACATACTGGTATGTGCTATATAGATGGTAAAGGTGGATTTACATGTATATTATGCAATTTCTGAAGAAAGAGAAACGTCTTGTTTTGTTTGGTTTTTGTTTTTTATTTCCCTGACTGTCAAAGTTTATATGGACAAAATGCAGTGAACAAATTTTGGCACAGGCATCTCATTTCACAAATTTTGCACGACATGTGTGCAAAATGTCCAAACAGCAAATGTACAGTGTCTACAGTATATAATGCATTGTACTGAGACATTAATATGGTCAGAAACAGAAAGAAACATAAAGCAGTATTCAGATCAACTTGATTACACTTTCAGGTGATAAAGAGTAAAAGATGCCTTTAATGTATTACAAAGGAAATATCATTTTCCCGCTAAACATGCACGCTATAGAAGAAGGGAAAATTCCCAGTTCTCTGTCTCATAATACCTCTCATCAAAAGCAAACAAAATTCTGGATGAAATGCAATTGCTTATAAAAGAGGATCTTAATACTTGTCTCATATATCAACGATGTGCATACTGTAAAGCAAACACCTAAAATAAAACAAAAACTAAGGCAAAGCAAAAAACAAAACAAAACATGATGCAGGTCACAGGGCTACATGAAACCAATCTCAACTTTAACAAGACACTTTAATGAGTTCATACACACTACTTACAAACAAACACTGCTTCTTGAAAATGAAATATTACACCCCACTTCTACTCTCACTCCAAATAAAAGACTTTCGGCATGAGGCCCACAGAAGAGTTGTATTTGTAATGTACTCAGTAAAGACACCACACAATTTGTTTTCAAGTAAATAATGCAGGCATGATGCCTAGGAACCAATGTTGCAGTATGGAACAAATGTAATGAGACAGTAATTGCCCATGTCTGAGCAAGTCTTGTGGTTTTCCTTCGTTTGGCATCCGCTGATTATTCGCTACGGGATGCACAAACAAATAACATAATTTGGTCCAATTACCTCAGTCAGTTTCAGGCATGCACCTCACAGCCCAGGAGAACCGAGCGTATCTAATGGTACCTGGCTGTTTGTGCGAACAGTGTGTAGAACACAACAGGCAGATCATGCTTTAGTAGAGTTCATGAAATGTTATCTATTTCCTCCTCCTTTGCTCTCATTGTTTACAACATTCTTTCCTTTCAGCGCTGATGAGTTTAAGGTCCCGATCTATCAGCTTTGCCGAAGACTATCACTGCTGGACTGGCATATAGGCCCTAACCTTTATTCTGTTTGAAAACTATGGTTATTCTATTTACAAAAGATCAATACATTGGCCTACAAGTGTGTACTTTCCTGCTTTAAAAAAAAAAAGTAAAAGCACGAAGATTTATCTTTGAGAGTCTTTAACCGAACAAAACCCAGAGCTCATCTGTGCTAGAAAAGCATTCAGAAATAATACCAATTGTATGACTTTCACACGACTCTGTCAATCAAATTCATTGTGACAAGGTGAAATTGTATGATATCTCAAGGCTGCACAGATTACCAAGAGATCTGCACATGCTGAATTCTTTTTATCTGTGGTACCAACAGAGAAAAGCATGAAATCTGCAGTACAAAATAATGATGGGGGGGGGGGGAGGGAAGGGGGAGGAAGATCTCTCAAATTAGATTATCTCGATAGACATTTCATGACAGCAAAGTAGCTGTACAAAAGAGAATTTGAGGTAATTGCGATCAAGTCCTCTCAACACACCTCCAAGGTTTTGCTTTGATTGATTGGAGCGGTCTTTTCCTGCTCACTCGAAGACTTGTTGGAAAATACAGTCATGTTGCCACAAATATGCACCGACTCCACAGTTCATACATGTCGCTGTTGGATTGCGCCGAACAGCTATTTTCAAGGGTGGCTGCGGCATGAACGTCTTAATGCTTTTCCTGTTTACCGACTGGCAAAAATAAAAACATGGGGTCATCGCTGGACAGCTGCGATGACATCAGCAAGGCGACACAATAACATACGGTGCATTCAGACAAGCAGGAAAATAGGAATATTGGAGGGGGTGGAGAGACGAAAACTTGAAAATATGAGATCACGGACAGAGCCAAGGTTATACTCCTTGTAACACTCGAATGAAGGAGCAAACATTTTAAAGGAGACATGATAATAGAAATAAACAACGGTGTTCATGAACACACTATTCATGCTGTGAGTGGAGAGAGGCAATGACAACGGCAGCAAAAATTAGTGATGGCTTTGTGATTAATTTGCAGCCTTGTATATTTTTCCTGTGTCTCTTTGTCTTTGCAGGTGTCTTGCACCTGTACGTATTTCTGTAATGAAAAGTTTTCATCTTCTGTACAACAGGTTCAAAATTGTAGAACTTTGACTTCCCCCCCCCCCCCCCCCCCCCCATTCATGATAGCCTTCCGCAGTACAAGTATTGAATCAGGTTGAGTTTCAAACTATTTCACAGTGAAACTGAAATGTTGTGAACCAGGGCCCTCTTAATAATGACAGTTTGTGATTGATACACAACAGGCCAAAAATTCTTGATGGATGCGTAACTTATGATGCCTTTTATAATATATAGGCCTATATATTTATATATACACATATATATATATATATATATATAATACTGTAAAAGTGGATATTTTCTCGCGATTAATTTTTCACGCTTGGCCAGGTAAGAAGAGTTTCGCGTGTTTTTAATTCCGCGGAATCAAGACATCACGCACAGGAACATACGGCAAGCAAAAATATTTGTGTGCTTTTATTTTCGCACTAGTTACTGGTTGTGCGAAATGCGTGAAAATTTCAACACCACAAAAATTTCTACTTTTACAGTAGTGCTTATATACGGCATATCACTACCGTAGTGTCTCTATGCGTTTTCAAAGGGAGAGGGATGAAAATGGAAAAAAAAAAATATAAGAATCATATACACATGGAAATATCTCACAAATTCTTGAGCAGTAATCATTCCCAGATAATGACTTGCGGAGTTTTGCAACTCATCCTACAGTCAAAACGTAAAGCATCCCAGCATGCATTGTAAAGCAGTCTCTATTCCTAGTTTGGTAGGCTACTGTAAAATCAGTCAAAATTTCAAACCAGAAATCCAGCCTGGATAGCCATGAGCTATAAATAGTAACATAGTATTGGGGGCAATGGCTCTCTTGAGGGGCAGCCCAGAGTGACCTTTCTAATTTGAGGTCAGACAGGCTTCTCCTTGGGGTCAATGCACTCTAAAGGTGGCAGGAACACTAATCCATTCAACCTGTTGGAGCGCTAGTCTTGAATACTCCAGACCTCTGAAATTCTCACACTAACTTATGGCACTATGAAAACATTCCTCTGCAATCATTATAGCTACTGTGTACAATGTAGACCATGTGTAAAAATGTGTTACTGTAAAACGAGGAATGTTCACATGCGAATTTCACGAGTGACAACATTCGCGAAATTAAAATGCATGCAAAAGTTCTTGCCTACACAATATGCATTGGATGCCAGTGGCAATTTGCAAAAATTTCCTGCTGCGAGAAAGGCCATCGGCACCAATTTGCTAAATTTTCATGCCGCGAATATATCGTGTTTTGCAGTATTAACAGTGAACTGTTACTCATGAATGTGATGAGCTTTAATATTCATGTGCACACAATCAGATGCTAAGGGTATGCCATTTACAACATTACATTATTTTTTAAATCAAATTTTAGTCATCATTTTGTCATGACCACAGGATTATTTTGACAATGAATACCAGACATTGCCAAAATGGCTCTCTAGGTCCAATGTGATGCTTGTGAAAGAATGCAGATTAATCTCTTTTGTGGAAATTATGCCATATTGAGTGGTAGCACTGTCTTTGCCTATAATCAATAATGTACAATGCAAGGCGGCATTCCATTCTCAAAAGTTCCACAACACTTTGATTATGGAACCGTGAGAGTCACTTGCTAAGACTCTACATTGCATGACATGGACATTTCTCATCAATTTTCAAACTTCAGCACAATGAAGGCAACATTATCAAGGTTCATATATTGTCTTCAATCCCCCTCCCACAAAACAAGAGAAGAAAGAAGAAAGAGAAATGAATCTGTTATAGGGTAAATCTGCACATTGATTACTTGCATCTATATTAGAGATACTTTTATGTTTTTTTATATGAATGCCGAACAGCCTTGACTATATCAATAATGATATAATATTAATGTAAAGCATGACATTTTCACCAATTGGTGCCGACGGCCTCTTTCGCGGCATAAAATCACCAAGGTGGTGTTCACTGTGTAGACAAGAACTTTTGCAACCATTTCAATTTTGTGAATCTTGGCTCTCACGAAATTCGCAAAATTTAAGTGCACGCAAACATTTCTGGTTAATTACAGTACTTCTTTCAAAGTATATATGGGTCAGTCACATGTTTTCATAAGGATTAGGTAAACACCGACTGTGTGTAATCAATGACATGGAATCTTATCTCGCAGCTGTATCCTAATCGTTCATCAAGTGCAACATTTTGCATTGAGGTCTACGTTCAACAAAAGAATTTTGGAAAGAGAAGAGCAAAGTGCTGTGACACTGACAGCTAACACAAGTTTCAAGCAGCAAGCTATTGACACAAACAATAGCATTCTCTACAATGCGTATTGTACGTCCAACAGCCTGCTGGTGTGCATACATTGTACATGCTTCCAATGAATGGATCCCAGACACATCAACAGAATGATCCACTCATTGAATCAAAGATTTCAGGACACATGACAAGAGAGAGGAAACTGGACTTCCTATGATACGGCCGCAGGGCAGACAAACCCAAAGTCCTCCAACTCATTCACTCTGTCACAGCCCGTCACAATTCTGGGAAAATGGGATGCGTTCCTCTAACCCGCACAACCGGCTCTCGATGGGCATTGTACCGGGAGACATCCAGCCTTTGCCATTAACACCAACTGGGGTGGGTTCTAAAAATCAACATCAGAATTGAAGTTCGCATCAAGGTCCTAAAGAGCAGTGACTGATGCGTGTGTCCATTTGCCTAAGAATACTCTGAAATTTTTCTTCCAAACAAAAAGTTGCCGTAAGGGTGGGAGTGGGGGAGAAATACAACTTTTTGTACGTGAGTGACTGAGTGCCGGTACGTATATATTGTAAATATGTTGTAACGCATGCGCTGGAAACAATGATGAATTCTATATAATATGTCTATACTGAGAAGACTGGTTATGACTTATGACTTTAAATTTCTTAAACTTTGTTAGAAAAAGGAAGGGATGTTGACAGATTCAAGTGGATAAGAAGTACAATATCTGTCAAGCCAATTTTTTTTTTTTTTTTTTTTTTTTGAATACTTGAGCTGTACATAATTACTTGACTGGACTCATAGTAGAAACTAGAAAGAAAAGAAAGGAAGAAAAGTAATAAAACCCACACTGAAACAACATGAAGCTAAATTTTACTGCCCAAAATGTCTTACCTTTGTAAGATTGGGAAAAATTCACAATTTGGCTTTCAATGGCATCTTTGTGCCATAATTTGAGTATCATCAAATTATGAACAGAAATTATCCAAAGATTTGATCAATATCAGCCATGATAGACTGTGAGAAATCTTGCCAAATGACATGCTTGACATTCAATATACCATAACATGTATGCACTGTCAAGTGGAATGAAAACAGCGTTCAAAAGTGGGTAAACTTGAGTACTTGATGGCATCAGTCAAAGTGAACAAGGTTCTTGTTCATGCAGAAGAAATCTCACATCTGAATCGTTCCAACTTAAAAAGCGTGGAAAGAAAACGGGGAACCAGTGAGAAGTTAGGGGATGGCTAATGAACTCTAAAGGGTTAACGAGCAGATGCTTCCAATGGGCTGGCCCAGACACAAACAAATCTTGTTTACAGCCCCTTAAAGAGCGCGCCGGTGATCATTAATTTCAGGACACATGCCAGGGAGCTCGAGCTGCCAGTGACGTAGCTTTCCCCTGGGACTCGCCACGGAGAGACGCTGGAGTCTGTGCCATCGTAGGGTACGTGGGCTCAACCACGAAAGGAAAAGGCTATGGCGCGCTGTAAAGACTGGTCACAACTGCACATTAACGGGAATGACGCATGACTAATTGTTCGGCAAATGTACGATGTATGTCTGATGATATTCCCATCTTATTAATATCAAGTGTCATACACCACTGTACACAAGGAACAAAACTCTTGTGTAGGTGGCAACGACTTGCAATACACAGCAATTGTTTCATGCTCTTCAACATTTGGCATTTTTCTTGTACACTGCATACAGCCTTACAAAATTGTACTACTCAGCAGAATAGGCAAGACAGCTACTGTCAGAGATGTATAATCTGAAGGACAAGTGTCCTCTTTCATATCATTTCACTTTAATAGCCGGGTGTACTGATCTAGTTGCCCTTGCCACGTAGGTAGGGAGATTTGTAGTGCGAGTGTATACTTAATTGATTTTTCTCTCAATAATTTCTGAATTTACAGTCTTGTTTTAAAATCATTACTCAGCCTAACAATGTCACGGTCAGACTCAAGAGGTTTCTGATTAGGCTGAGACATTTCTTCCAAATGATTCATGACAGGAAGATATCTTAATTAATATGATGGACATGTAGATGACATTAGAGCTATGATCACGAAACAAGGTCTAAAAACTTTCACACATGTAAAATGACCATAGAAACAAACACTATTTTTGTTTTAACTTTTTTTTTTCGTAAAATATTGCAAGCCACACTCTCATAAAGTGCATAAACAGGAGTGTACACTTCTCTTGCGATTTCAACATATGTTTTTGTACCTGGATCAAAATAACTTAGCAATTCCAGGCTATTTGAAGCCATTAGAATATGGAAAAGATGCCTGTTGTAGTCATTACTATAATCTGAGTAAATCTTGCCACTGCACTGATCACCAGGGAGTGCATCTCATCTCCAGGGACACACATTGTTCACACTCTAGAGTGGTTTTGGCTCCTTTTCAAATAGGCAACAAACAAGGTAATCAAAATTTTGGATGTGTCGCATGAGCACATCAGTATCAGGTGCATGCACGTTTATTTGTGTGTACGTGCAAGTGTATATGTGTGTGTGTGCGTGTGTGAGTTTGTGAACTGATGTATGTATGTGTTTGTGTTTTGTGAGTGCACATATGTTCAGAATCACTGGTATACAGTACATTCAGAGTAAACACTCTCTTCCAATCAGTGACCGCACAACCAATATGGAACATATGTCCCAGGACCAGTTATGCTTCAGCCACGAGTCTACAGCAGAGTCAGGAGCCAGCAGGACATCATTGAGGATCTGTGTGTGTGTGTGTGTGTGTGTGTGTGTGTGTGTGTGTGTGTGTGTGTGTGTGTGTGTGTGTATGTGTGTGTGTTTGTAAGTGTGTTACCATGGCAACTATACAGGACCCATCATATGCTTCAATATGGTATTTCTTAGATGGGCAAAACAATGGGTTTTGATACTGGCAGTGTCACGAACCGCGAGCAGATCATGTCAAAATGTTCCAGGAAGTTAACTTCGAATTTCCGATGATGTTGAGCTACAAACAAGCGTTAACAATGGGTGAATGCCAACCATGGCTACATACAGCACTCCCATTCTCATTTTCTTGTTTGTTTTTGTTTTTGTTGCACATATGCGGCATCAACCTTGATCATGATTTCCTTTCTCAACAACATAGGCAAGTGAAGTGCAGAAAGTTCCATGCATTCTCACTGATCTCCCAGTACTACAAGTGGGAGAGCAGCACCTGGGACAGTTTAGATGAACCTCTGAAAGTAACATTTTAGAATAAAAGAATAAGGACTAATTTGATTCCTGAAAACCTTCTCTATGCTTGCTCTATGAATCATTATGTTCATTGATATATGAAGATCAGAAAAGGGTACTATGCTGTTTCGTGTAACTTTCATCACTGAATCAAAAGTCTTGATGAGATTCCATAATACTACAATGTACATGCAGATATAACATCATTATGCCATTTATGATCATGATGGATACCTCTGCCTGGTTTTCCACACTGTGTAAAGAAATGAAGGAGACGATCAAACACAAGTCGTTGAATCTCCATCTTTACGCTGTTTCAAGCACGGGGGTCTCATCGACACGGTTTATCACCACAGTCACAAGGAAAGCAGCGCCCCTCATACAACAAAAGGGATTGAGCACACTTGGTATTTTCATAAGCAATTACTCAAATTAGGTCCCAGAGAATTGCAGCAAATGAACTTGAACTTGCTGCGTAGTAAATCAGCACACCTCTAGAGACTCAATCACTTTCCCCCTCTCTTTCCCCGGAGCAGAAAACATCAACATCCCATAATGCAATTATTCCATATTTGATTATGGGATGAGAATATTGCAGCGAGCATTAATTACGGAACATGCTGCAAACGCTGTCAGAACAACAAGACGTTATTAGCCAACAAACCGGGTAATTACTTCGACATGCGGGTGCAGGGCTGGCAGCAGGATGTTCAGAACTAGTTTTTTCCTCCCTCGCCAAGGCTGAGTCTCATCAGGGGGGTGCTCTGGTGGTGTTGTTGGCTTATTATTTGCCCTCTGAGGTTTGTATTCCATTTCTCACTGTTTTAAAAGGGATCCATGTGATCCGCCTGCACCCTTGTTAATTTTAAGACATACTTCTTAACGCAAACAACTTTTCTCTTGCTCATCCTTACCCCCCTCCCCCCCCCCTCCCCCCCCCCTTTTAGAATGATATGCACACTACCACACTGCTGGGCATCCCATTACCTAAACTGTAAGAGCATCCTCACATCAACTTGATTTCTTGTCAAAAACTTCCTCCTACAAAAAAATGTACCCCTTCAAATCTCCAATCCATGTGGAAGATTTCTTAATCGCTTTTCTTGACCTCAATTTTCTCTCTGTCCTCAACGAAATTCTTCATTTCAATTTTCATCACTTATGTCAGCAAGAAACTGTAATATTTGTATCACATTTGTACATTCAGGGGTAGTTTTTGCTTGAAATCACAGACTAAACACGAACAGACACACATCTTTCCTTCTGTTAGCTGCAGGTTAATACCATGCAAACTGGCATATATGTGAATTTCTGCAAAGGACCAATAATTTTTCCTGAAAACAAGCCAACACCATCCTTGAAGTTTCCAGCCCTTGTCAAGCGGTATCAGTATTTCAGTACTTTGGTTAAAGGACATACAATAATTATGTTGGGTCATTTTTTAGCTGCCATGACCTGTTTTTATCCTCTCTCAAGCACCATATAACTTCTGCCAAATACCGTCAAAAGATGGAATATGCCACACCACAACTCAAGTTATCAGACCAGTTATTACTGTTCAGAAGGGGAAAAGAGAGTTAACATACATCAAAGACCTCTGTCATAGTCTTCTTTGTTATAAAATCCGAACGTGTCAATATGATTATGTAATTTTTATTCACATGGTGAGAACACGAAACAGTCTTCAGCTTACATCAATGTCAGAAACCAACAGTTGTCAGATCCACAATACCCTAATACCCCCCTAACATCTTTCCTTTTTCCTTTCCTTTTGGTCTTTTTCCTCTTTTTTTTTTAGGTCTTTCTTGCTTTCTTTTTGCGAGGGGGGCCTTAAGTCTATTTTTTCAGAGTACATGCATAAAGTGGTTTCCTGTACAGCCGAGGGATGTTTTTGTTTCCTCCAAACACAATGGCCAAATTAGGGCCACAGGAATCAGGCATCAAGTTCACTCAAATAATCAGCGGAAGAAAAAACAAAACAATCCAAGTGTTGCCAAGCAGAGCATTGCCTTTCCCTATGTGCAAGCTGTATACATTTTTTTTTTCTTGGTTTCCTTGTACACACTGCAAGTTTGGCTGTGTCACTTTTACCTAGTGATAGCAGGCATGCGATAATAATGCATCAAATATCTACGAACAAACAACAGTGCTATTATGTCAAACAACATGTCTGCATTTGTAAAAGAACAGAACTTGCTTTCTGGAAAAACAAAAACAAAAACAAAAAAACTGTACACTTTCATAGGTTGTTCTCGACAAAAGTAAAAATTTCCTGACTGAATTCAAGTCGTAGACCTGCCATGACTGGCTAAACCATACCAGAGACTGCACACTCTGCCAAAGTTACTTACAAAAATACATAGTATTTTACACACGTATATGTATGGGACTGTCCATTGTTGACTGTCTTGGCCTCAAATGTTCTGGTTGCAAAGAAAATCTGTGTAGCCTCTGACATCATATACCTTGGCTCTAATCTCAAATGTCAGGTAATTGGCCTACAAACTGCACACTGTATTTTCAGATGGTTTCCAAAACTTATACAGTTCACTGTACGCAATCCTGACTAAACAGAACTACAATTCACAGTGAAGCAAGTGAAAAAGAACACACAATCAAGGCAATCAAATTCAAATGTGCAAATCCACGACAGACCAAGGATGGAAAAATCTTGATATCAGTTACAGTATGCAAAACCTGTAAAAGTTTCACCATATGAAAACTGATAGTGAATTTACTGACTTGTGAAAAGCTAACTTATCATTCTTTCCTTGTTTAACCCAGTAAAGATGAGCTGATTTTGCCACATCACACATTTCCCATACCTTCCCGAGTATAAATGGGGAGTAATCTCCAATGGGTTATTTAAAGTGTCGTTTCTTTCAGCATATTTTTGCCTTTTTAATGCTCTTAACATGGAAGGATGGAGATGATTTGTTACTATCTGATCGATGGACATCTAGTCATTTTCCATCCGATCAGGAGGCTGTGTTTGAGATTTATCACACTGGTGCTATAATTAAATGTATACATTGCAAGCTAATATATTTCATTTTGTTTAGTCAGTCATCATTAGTACAGTAACTATGTATCGAACCAATGATGCATTGCCACTTGGAGGCAACGGTGCTATTTATACATTGCACGTTCGATAACAAACACTTCGATGCATATACCTGAAACTTACGAATGAGTTCACTCACTATAGCAGTGTGTGCTTTTGGTTGTTGCTTTCGCCTACTTTTATTTGCATATTTAGTGAAGCACTTCACCATTCAGTTTAGATACATTGTATATGTTTGGTTGTCATTCAAACATGTACAAATATACTAGTCTATGACATGCAATGTATTGTGCAAAGTACCACTAAATGCAAGATGACTAATGTTAAACATGCCGATATGGAACAGATGACCCGACCTAGATTTCTAACAAGATAATGATGAAACCTGCATGAGGAGGGGGATGTGGGTTGCTGTAGTAACTCTGTTTGAAACTTAACAAATGTCTTAAGGAAATATCCCAAACTTAAGGGGAAACATAATAATTGGTTATTGTAGCTTACATGCCACGCATCATGTAGAGTTGAGAGTACAATATTTTGCACTTTGGAACAGACGAGTACTGTCTATGCTGATTATTTAGCAAGGTTTTTGTTTTTCGTGAATTTTGCAAATTGGGTGCTATTCACAAATTTAAAAACACACGAAAATCTTAACTCCAATTCCAACATGAATGTGACGTGCACGCATACATAATTTCTCGTTTTAGTACTGTACGCCACAATCGCGAATTTAACCACTCGCAAAATTGTCAGGAAGTCCCAATTCGTGAAAAATTAGACTCACTGAATATGTGGTGTATACAGAATTTCGAGAGGTTTAATAACATCTTGTCATTGAGCACCACAGTAATGAAATGAAGGTAATCCCTCTTTGGGAGAAAATTTATTGATTTCCCCTTGAAGATGATATATAGGGCTATTGGGTTATGGGCCTGGAAACATTTTCATGAGTTGTGCATTACACTAATAAATATCAGTGGACTTGAGAAATTCACATGAAAAAAAAAAAATGACACACACTGATATATACCACACAAAGATGAAAGAATTAACTTCTCAGGCCTAAATTATGAAAATTTATGGGAGGATATACCTTAGAGATGTTATGGAAGTAAAAAAAAAAAAATAAAAGGAAAAGAGAGGCTTATAAATGAAAGATAAAGTGTCAAGAAATGTGCTTTAACCCAGTTGTGACCATTCAATGAGGTACTTTTCATCCAAAGTTTGCCCTACGACTTGGTGCTCTTTGCCTCACACGCTTTGCTATGAAAACTCTCTCACAAGTAGGTCCTACATGTATCCCCTTTGCTGGAGAAATGCATCTGCCCTGTAGGAGGTATAAGCGACATCGCTGTGCTTACCTGCGGGCATTTTCTCTCAACGTTTTATGTGATATTTTCTCAAAGATATCTCCTGCTCTTGTTACAATATTGTTTTTCATTGTCTGTGGGGTGTCAAGCAAAACCATCATACAAGTATATGCTGATAGATACGCTTTGCAATGGGGAAAATCCCTAATGTTGCTGTGTCGCTACAGGGGAAAAAAAGCCCAACGAAGCCTAGTGATGAAACTCAAGAGCATGCTTGATGAGGGGCAAATGTAATAAACTTTCACATTGAACAAGAGAATATAATGTTCCAGCTATGTATAAGCACACCTTTCCGTAGAAACAAATCGAAGATATATATTTTGTTCTTTTGGCTGGATCTACAAGTACACACACACATATATATATATGCATGTATGTATGTATATATATATATATATGTATGTATGTATATCTTTTTTTTTTTCAAATTTGTCATGGCACTGACTTACTTTCCCCATTTAGGCAAATGCTTAAGTATCAAAATAATGGTTACTGTCCATTATCTTAAACATCTATAGTGCTTCATACGAACAGGCTGAAGTTGCAAACTTCTCAGGGGACATGACTGTGTTTTACCTACCAATATAACAGTGAAATGTCTTTCACCAATCATACACATAACTGCAATTGATATAGATAGCATATTTAACTACATATTATTAGAAACCCATCTCAGAAGATGAAGCCCTTACATTTGTTTAGAACAATCGCTTTGTTCTGAGACGTATGAAGTGCTTCTGCACTGCTGCAAAACATGTGACATCAAATTGCTCACAACTGTTGCATTGCTAAGGAGCTTTGTTTCCTTTTCATTCTTTTGTTTTGTTTTGACAAAGATTCATTGCCGGTGCAGGGAAAATGTCTTAACTTTGACCTTCATCCCTGACGACCTACAAACTGTTCAATAGAACCCGTCTGACAATATAAATCCTACGTTACGGTATGAGTGCATTGTTACGAAATTTCTTTTCTGAAGGAAGGAAAGACATACCTTGTTCCTGCTTCTGTGCTGGCATCAAAGATCTAAGATGAAAACTTTATCTGTAGTTGGCTGCACGGCCGCCTCAAGCTCTTTCCAGAAACTCAGAAATTCACACAACTGCCTGCATTTTGGATCTTGCGAATGCCTGTCATAAACCTGATCAAAGTACGTGTTGAATTCCACACAGATCCAAGAATTCAAATGTATCTCTCCCTAAATTGACGACACAGAGAAGATGAACTGTTCATCTAATAGACACTCTGGTAATTTGAAACTCTTCACATATGGATGTATGTCTAGAATAGAAATGATTATCTGAGGTGAATCCCCCACCCCCTAAAAAAAAAAAAAAAAAAAAAAAGAGGGGGGGGGGGGAGGAGGGTTAGGAAAGAGAGGGAAAAAAAAAAGAAGAAGAAGAAGCAATAAATAACTTGTCAGAAGACAGGAAGCAATGACAGATCTGGTAATAATAGCATTAAGTCATTGAAATCACAATACCAGCAATAATATGGGAAATCATTGTGCATGGGTGCTTGATCAGAAAAAAAAAGTCGCAGAATACAGGCACTCGAGGGATGCTTAAGTTTTCTTCAATGCCAGCATGGCTGCTAACATTGTATACAAAGCATTGTTATATTACTCATATACTTCTGTTCCTTTTTCTCTTTTGTCTCCCTCTTTTTTTGATGCATTATGAATCCTTCCCATAAAAAAATATTCTTCCAATGCTTTCATGTCAGCTTTATACATTGCGACACACACGAACACATACACACACACACACAAAATGTTTAATCTATTTCTCTTTTAGTAAGCTACAACCCCTTAGTACATTTCATCTGGCTGCTAGGGGAAATAACCAGTCATAGGGTGACAAATCAAAACCACGACCCGCTTATCAAACCATGTGATGTAAACCATGGCAGCAAGCTCACTCCAGTAATTACAATAAACGCTCCCCGTCCTAACTATCCCCCCCCCCCCCCCCACCACCACCACCAGGCCAGCATCTCTTCATCTTTGTACTTGATCTATCATTGCAGCAGAAAAATAAATAAATGGCACAATGCATGTCTAAGCACCTGAAATAGTCACTCAAACACACGACTTAACAATGCAATTGAGAGTGCAAAGCCAACTGTGTCTCTAAACAAAACGGCTACAAGTTTGGCGGAGGTTCTTTCTGATTCAGAACCAGGGGAGTATGAAGTGCATGTGTACAGAGACCAGGTAAAAGGTGCGCTTCACCAATCACAAATACTGACTATTGACTGCGCTGAATGAGCGCCTAGTCTCCATTCAAGGTGTCTTGCATGAGCGTCCATGGGAAAGATGACTCATTAGGTATCATTTACCGCATGAACAACTAGCACTCTAGATAAAGAGGAATGGGAGGTGAAAAGTTGTCATTTTTTTTTTTTCAGTCTACTATCTCAGACGCAAGGCTAGGTGAGGTACACACTACAGCGCGTACTGTGGGAAAGTGCACCAAGGGTGGCGAAGCATGGATGCTGACTGAAAAGGAATTGCTTCAGTGAACTGCTTACTATTCATCAAAGAAATCTGCCTTCTATGATATTTCTGTCTAAAGTTTGCATTTTTATTGTTGTTGTTGATCTTCTTCTTTCTGCAAAAACCGCGAACACCACGCAAGGCCCAGTCTCTCAGGCGCATTGAATCTCACCCAAAACACAAAAGCTAATGCCACGACAAGGAGTAAATGCAAGGTGCATTTACAATAATGACTTGCCCCCACTGCCACGCACCTGTGGGCCTAATGTTTGTGGCTATGTCTCATGCAGTAATATACAATACCAATGCAGAAATGCAGCTTACAAATTAAACTCTCCTTTGCAGCCACTCTATTTTGACAACACACTGTCTTGATACGTGGAATCCATTTCCAAGATGAACATAATATTGGCCACAGCTGCTTTCAGTTTACTATTCTGTCTGCTTCTGACGCATCCTCGATATTTTCTGATATCTGTATTGTATACACACATACGTGCAAGTAAATATTTAACCATAATGCCTGAAATAATAATCATCCACAGAAATATAAACCCTTCAAATCCTGAGACTATGGTGCATTTCTCTCCATTGTGGAGAAAGTACAAGGATTGTGTGAAAGTTATGTTGACTTTAAAGTCTAGTATACGGCTCCATGGTACACAGCATGCTTGTTGGTGAAGAATGGGTGTTGTCTCTATAAACCTTGACAAAACCACTCATGTTCCCAAAACATGGCACTCAAGGACACATCATACAGAGAAAATGATTGGTGATGTATATGAGGACAGGCTATCTGCAATGTTCTCAATGCTACATTCTCTCTTCAAACCATGAATATCACACAAAATTGCCCAAGAAAACAGCAACAGCAGGGAATGACTTTTCTCTAACATTGTGCAGTGTCTGCATCTCATTGAATTGATAACGTGCCAATTCTCGTGTAAAAAAAAAGAAAAGAAAAAGGAAGAGATTATAGCACAAAGAATGGAATGATTACCAAAAGTACAGCACAAAAGCTATATTTTGACAAAATTGAATTGGGCTTAGCCGAGACTCTCCAGGCACTCTATTCCTGCGACTTGGAGGAGAAAAACAGTGGGCCAAGTGTGCAACTCATCAAATTTCTGACAAGACGAGTTTCTGATCATTGGAGAGAAGGACATGGTAATCTAAACTATAATAAAGTACTATGTAGGCCTACCAGTAATTTGATTGTTCATCTGGACTTAGAAATGAAAAGCACCAACAATAAAGGGGTGATATTATGACAGTCCCTATAAAGAATGCTTAATGACCATGCACTGAATGCCATGTTAGCTGTATTTTTTTTCCCAAGAAGAAATACATTGTAATAATTACTTCATGTCAAGCAACTCCAACATGACAAATTAAACGGTCAAAACAGAGACAAACATATTAAAGATTGATGCATAGTCTCTTTCATGTCTCTTTCTATATATTTCTGTCACTTGTACAAAATGTTCTTTCAGTTTTAGATACTGAATAGGACAGTTTAAAACCATACAATATGAGGAGGGTGGGGGGGGGGGGGGGCTGGTGAGAGAGATGGGAGGTTCAGGAAAAAACCCCCGGAAGATAGAGAGGGAGTGAGCAAGACACACACACACACACACACACATAAAGAAAAAAAAAACATCAAAGACAGAACAAGAACAAAAATTGGATATTCTAATGACGAATCGGGCAGAGTAAATAGCAACAGCAGTCGACAACTCTTGTGGACAAACAGCAATATGCGCAGCTTGACAGCTGAGCATTCAGGCCGCTTTGTTGTCCTAGCCTCTCTGCCCATGAACAGGCTCTTGCAGCCATTTGGCTAGGTAAACAGCGCGAACAAAAAAACAACCCTTGGGTAAACAAACACACCCGCTTGCTCACAAATTTTCATATTGAAAGTGGATTCAATTTCCTGTGTGACAAAATGCACTAAATCAAATGGGGACACATCCCCCCCCCCTCCATTTTAGTCTCTGCTTCTTCTTATACCAATATCAATATAGCCACTAGCCAAAGAGATTGACACATGAAAATTAGTAGTGGGCCATTGTCTGTCTGTTCTTGCCTATATTCAGCGTGTTGATAAGCACACGGACCTATTGTACCCTACTCTGGTGCAATTTGGAGCAATTTTGTAACTATTCTCAGTGCTGACGATAAAAAACTTGACTTTAAAAACCAAGTACTCAAGAGCAAATTTGATTTTTAAAGTGATGGGGAGATTGCATTTTATATGGCACAATCAACTGATCAACGATGCTGAAAGGTGTGTACTGTACCACAAAGGATCTTTTGTTTCCTCTTCTGCTCTTGTGTCTCTTTGGGGGGGGGGGGGGGGGAGAAAGAAGGGAGACTGTTATACTGCCCTATCACTCCTTGGACAACCAATTCACAATACAAATAGATTTTTTTTTTCCTAATTAAAGATTCAGAGGAGAGGATACTAGGTGGATAGTGGGGGGGGGGGGGCAACCACAAACACTCAGTGAACTCTACAGAATCTTACCCATCTGAAGTACACAATTTCAACTTAAAACAAAACAAAACAAAACAAAAACAAACAAGAAAGTAAAGAAATAAAACTAAATCAATGTATGACAACTGCTATGGCTGATGTCATTATGGAATTCTGTTGCAGTAAAAACATTCCAGATATGTTCTAGAACAGATATAATATTGGTAAAGAATAGATTTCATTCATAATCTTTCCATAACTGCACTTGTACACATTTTATTGGAAAACTCTTAAAGAATCTTCTGTGCTACAGGTAATTACTACCGGTACTCTCTTTGTCCTCAAAGATCATGGGGGGGGGGGGGGGGGCAGGGAGCAGGGAGGGGGAGGGAAGGGAGCAGCGAGAGAAATAGAGGACGGGGGAAGGGGAGAAAAGAGAGGGTTAGGAAAGAGAGAGCATCACTCAGACAATTCAAGAGAGATACATGTAAGACAAGGTTTCCTTTTCTAAAAGTTTCCTTTCTTCCCTCATTTCATTCATCCCCATCTATCAGGTCAAAAGGTCGGTGCCTTTGGAAGTTATACCGCTTCCATAATTTTCCAATGGAGTATCAGATTATGCTTCTCTGGCTGGGATTTTATGGCCTGTACTAGTAGCACCATACAAAAGGAACTGCAATCAGAATGTATTAGACATAATTTGATTCTTTTTTAATTTATTGCATGTGATTTGTGTGAGTACACATCGGTGTAGGGCCTACATCATGGCCATTCGGGTGTTTTGTGTTTTTTTTTTAAGACAATTTCATTCATTCACTTCTTTTTGATATGTGGCTAAGAATTGCATTTGGAATGGATAAAAA
Source organism: Diadema setosum (assembly GCA_033980235.1). Taxonomy (NCBI): domain Eukaryota; kingdom Metazoa; phylum Echinodermata; class Echinoidea; order Diadematoida; family Diadematidae; genus Diadema; species Diadema setosum. The sequence goes on from CM067060.1 coordinate 43,546,853, forward strand.
GGGTGGAAAAGATTCTTTGTGAGTCTGAGCAATGACATCTTTAATCATAAAATGAGTAGGCCTAAGCACAAAAAAAAAAAAATGTTCAAAAAGAATTATCCTCAAATTGTTCACTTAACCTTTATTGATCATGTCTCTTGAAGGGCTCTAAATTGTATTCTGATCAAATGTCTTTGTGTACAACCTCTCTTATTCCTAAAAGGCATTAGGTTCTCTCAATGCTTAATCCCCCCCAAAAAAAAACAAAACAAAACAAAACAAAACAAATACTTTACACCTACTTAAAAATTTGGTATTTAAAAACTCAAGACATGGGACAAATCTTGTGCAAATATTTACACTAAAGTTTGTAAGTTCAACAACAACAACAACAACAACAACAACAACAACAACAACAACAACAACAACAACAACAACAACAGCAACAACAACAACAAGAACAAAAACAAAATCTGTTTAAGTCCACATACCAAAGAAGCTCTCTGATATTTTGACAAATTTGTGAAAAACCGACTAAGGAGCACAAAGATGTGTTGCAATACCATTACCTGTGCTTTCCCCTGTTCAGCAGTCGTTGATAACATGCTGGTGTCAGTGGGTCAGGCAGCTGGAGTCCTCTAATCCAAAACAAAAATAGCTAACTTTTCTTTCACAATCACTCTGCCACTAATGATATGGTTACATGCTTTCCTCACACTCCATGTGGGGTATTGAAGCTGTTACATTTCTAGTTCTATAGGTAATTGGACACACTGCCAATGATGCCCAAGTTTGCGTCTTTCTGGCTACTTGGCGAATCTCTACTGGTATGGCAAAGTAAGAAAAAAAAAAAAAAAACGCTCCAGGACATTCTAATGCCTGCTACATTACAATGAAAATGTGTAAATGAACACTCAAATATCAGTACTACTATGCTTTAAACCATTAAGAATATACTTAAGATTTTTTTTTTTTTTTTTTTTTTTTTTTTTTTTAAAGAGACTTCATATTTTCCAGTCCCAGGGTCCTGCTAAAAGTCAAGGTCATCTAATTCAGGTAATAAATGACAGAATTTCCACAAACACTTGGAAGAATACCATTACATATATATTTCTCATCCAGTTGTCGATTTGTGTGACTCCAGTTGTCTGCGGTACATTCGTACACAAACAAACTCTGTAGGGAAGTGTCTTCCCCACCCCAACACGTTTAACACCTCATTAAGATAAATGGTGTTACAAGTGTATGCTTGCTTAGAATTCAAGATATCTCATCCAAAGTAATATTCAAACTATCTGGACCTTTTCACATTTGTTGCTAAATCTATTAGTCAGTGAAAAAAAAAAAGAAGTTATGTCATAGAAAACCCCTGTGAAGAACAATTTTAAAGCTTTGAAATCTATAATTCAATTTTGTACACCAGTGAGAGCTAGTGTTCATGGCCAGTGATTTGGTGAGAGATGGATGCCGGTCAGAGACTGCAGGATACCCTCTCCATAGTGCCGATACAACCAATGTACAAAGAGCGCTGCCAAGAAGCTATCGGGAGTATCAGTCTCAACTTCATTGAAATTAAAGGGACTGTACAGTACTGGTTGAGGTGGAGATTCATGTTTTGAACATTCCTAAGTGAGATAATGAAAAGCCTCTTATGAAATATGAAAGAGCATGTAATTTTAAGAAGGATTCAACGTTTATTTGATGAAAATTGGTTTTCAAATGGCTGAGATATCAAAAAAAGTGCTAATAATAAAAGGCGACATGCCACAACTTTATTAGGATCTCTTTGTTTCACCTTGTTTTTGGATATCTCAGCCATTTCAAAACCGATTTTCATCGAATAAACTTTGGATACCCCTTAGAACTGTATGCTCTTTGATATCTCATCGAGTGGTTTCTGAATATCTCGCAAAACGTTAAAAGCTAAATCCTCACCTCGACTAGAACTGTACACACCCTTTAATCAGTTATTAAAATGGCTTCCTGTGAGACCTGCATACACGAATATTAAAAAATGCCCATTTGGGCAATTGGAAGAAATAAGTCTTAAAACACCCTGTCTAGCAGTATGTAGTGGTGCTGTCTCCAAGTTTCAGCTTTGTTGCACTGCCCTGTTTGTAGCGGGGTAACCCAAGTAAATTGATGTCCATTCCCACAACAATGGCAAAAGGAATAAGCATGATGGACACGATGTGACAGGTGCTACTGCTATTAATGCTAGCAACTCTCTATTAAATCTCCAGCTCAACCTCACGCTCAAGTTCACTACATTTTGAGTAATCAACTGAATACTGTGTCCTAAAAATTAAGAACATGCATTCTCAAATCTCAAGACAAAAAAAAATAAAAATTATAATATTCCTAACATTATTCCTTTAAAGTTTAACAAACTGCTCCACCACAATGAATTGTTAGTGTGAGAGAAATCTACTCAGTGAATCCCAGGTAAACTCAGAGAGCTAGATAGCAAAATTATGGCTGCGTCTACAGTAAGAAATGGGCCACAGAGCTCAGAGCTAGCCGAAATAAATATGTGCGCTGGGCTCGCTCGAGAAGTTGCCCTTCGTGTAAACCGGTGTCGTTTGCACGTTCACGAGTGGAATGTACGGCACGTAGCACGCAGGGCGAAGCGGTGCGACATAAGATACCACGCCTGACAGTTCGGCCGAGATAACGAGCAACTACCGTACCCCCAGACAGAAGTTACGATCGCTCTCCTTCCTTTGCAGAAACATGACAGTGGAAGAGTACGGGGTGATCTAACTCCGTACACATTTCTTTACTGATATTCATTCTTTTCATCGAAAACAGAATTTTTCATCGACACAAGTTGAGAAACGACTGTGTTTAATTCGAGCTGGGCAACTGTCACATGTTACCCTATCCCATCCATACCCACGAGGGCCATACAAATTGCGCGGCTCCGCGCGATGAGCGTGCATTTCCTATGCAAATTATTTATCCGAATAGAAAGCCATTGAAAGCACAAATAACAACAAAAATACATAATATAAAGCGAAAATTCATTGTAATGTGAGTTTACGACAATTTTAGGATATACAAGATACATAAGGCAAACACTCACCGTCTAGGAGATGTACTCCGGCAATTCATCAAGGCGTAAAAGAAACCTAAATCAGCTAGTTTCTTGAATGCAAAAGACATTGAGCCTGTGTACAGCTTCTTGCTGAACCTGACAACGATAAACAATGGAAATATCAGTGCGCTGGAATTGAGAATATGCACTGTGATTTGATGCGCTTATTTTCCACGAAACAGAACAAAATTAGGTACATGCACTGAAATATGTATACTCTGTTTCTCTAATACGTACATTTCAGTGGAAATCCCAAAACAAACAGATATGTCTGCATTTCTGGGCTACATGGCGGTGGAGGCATGTTGTTGTTCTTAGTCGTGCTCCGTCTCCTATATTCATGACGTCAACAGTGTCACCTGCTGTGTAAACAAACCATAATGCAACGTGTAAATTACCTCAATGCGGTGCGCTGCGTGTTATTTTTATGTTGATGTCTGGGAGGGATGAGTTGATGCGGTTTCGAGGGACAGTGCCTGCATCATGTTGCCCCTTCTCCAGATTTTTCCAATTCATCCCGTATCACGCAACATCCGACATAGCGACATGGGCTTCGTCGCGGGGACACTTTTAATTATGCAGAAAGTTTCCCAGGGACGCGCACGGGTAGGCATGTATAGAGCAGCCAGCACGCCCAGATTGGCCCGTGGAGCTGGCGTGGGGTTTCGCCCGTGTTTCAGCAGTCAGCAATGATACAGGCGAGCCAGACTGCTGATGATCGCGATTGGGTTAGCAAGCGATAATTCTAATCTGCAGAAACAATGGAAATCTCTCACGCATCATTGATTATGCATCATATCTTATCTTCTTTTTTTTTTTTATTCAGAGGTTCCCTCATTTTCTTTCTTCTTTTATTCATTCGTTCCTTCTTTCGTCTCTTTCTGTCTGTTTTTTTTTTTTTTGACTGAGCATATAATATTATCTAGAATTAGTTCGTGTTCCCTGCCGCGTAATTCATCCGAGTTCAATTATTGATGTAAATAGTGATCTATTATAGCGATCACTTCCCATATGTAACTACCCTTATTTTTTTCTTGGTCATTACATGTCTTTCAACTGAGGTATATGCCTTGAAGTGTATACGGGGGTGTACTGCGGGGATGCAGTTTCTTGAAGTCTCACAATTATTTTAAGCATCAAAACACTCCATTGTGTGTTTATTCATTATCATCTTCCCTGCTTAGCATCAAAATAGTCGCAATTGCTGTGAGGTAGTCTTTCTTTGGCGCTCTAATAATCGATAAAAATGCCCCAATTAAATTTGTAGCCACCAATCTAACCGATTTGCCAACCTGTCTATTCATAGCCAACCTAGTCTCCCATCATTCATCATACAGGGCCTATGTGGTTATAAGCCATCACTGTAAGACCTATATGCGTCGTCAATCCAAATCAACTGATTTTTCTTTTGTCTGTTAGTTGATGAATCGCTATCATACGAAAAAGTAGAGTTCGTTTTCACTAAATTTCGTCATCAGGTAATCACAAGATTCCTAAATTGCGTGTTATCATCACCAGGACTTATCCTCTTTTCTTTGTTTCTGCTCTGCGAAAATAACACTCTTCACGTTAGATTCTGATTTGTATACACAAAGTAAAAAAAAAAAAAAGCAGCAACAAAAGCAACATACAAACCCTGCGAATGATAAAAAAAACCACGATGAGGCAGTGTAAAGATCCATCAGAGAAGAAGGTAATCTTCCCACTGTTTATTTTACCGCCTCTGAATCTTTACGCCTTGACTGCGCATGCGTCCGATGACAGTATGTCTTCCTTAGTCTTTAAAAACAGACTCCATACGTGAATTTCTTCTACAACACGAATGCAATCAATGCAAGACAAGTATACGGCCCTGGATTTGTATCCGAATACTATACGCATTACATAAGCCGACTTCCCTGCAAAGTTTCAAACTTTATTGACTTCCCGCTCCTTTCAAATTCGGTCCTTGCAATGATGTATAATGCCTAATATAGTCAGTACATTGTACCATCCTTGCCATATGAATGTAATGACGTTGAACTATGACTCATGACATTGACAAACTTGAACGGTTAATGGAGGGCAAATCGTGTTCAAGACATCTGTCTGGTAACAAACGTGAATGGTATGATGGTATTGTGATATAGACCTAGAGGGGGATTATGCAGTAAATGTACGGGGATAAACCCCAACAAAAGCAACTTCTGTACACTCTGTGAAATTTTGTGTCTCTAAACCTGTCCTGTCAACTGCCGCTACACCGTATGTCCCCCTCCCCCCCCCCCCCCAAAAAAAAAATACAACGGTACCCTCCTCAACGATAACTTTGGAAGTAGTGAATCAATCCAAACACAATTTCAGGGTATGAAACTATAACTCATTGCCCATTTCTTACAGAAAACCCCATTCAATTTGCCTTGCAGTGGTCAAAGAGAAATGAGGATTTTTGTCGAGCATGTCAGGAATCCCTTCCTCCAAGATCTGTCTTTTGTGTTTGCACATTGATATGCACTTCCAAGAGCATCCAAGTGCTAAACTTGGAAGAATCAGACTCATGACATGTTTTACAACAATCTAAATTTCTCTGTGACCGCTTAACCAAATTGAATGGGGTTTTCTGCAAAATAGAGCTGAGATGTTATATTTTAAGACCCTGAAGTAGCATTTAGACGGTTTAATCATATTGGGCGTTATCAATGCAAAAATCCGATTGTATTTTTTTTTTGGACATACTGTATACTGCCTTTAGGCGTCTTTGGCGTATCTAGTTTAATTAGTGTCTTCTGCAATGAATCGATATTGATAATGATATCATCGATAACAACATATGGAAAATCGCATCTCTACAAACCCATAATGAAACGACTTTAATTCAAGTGCGCCCGTAACTTTGTCGAGCGGTATACGAGTATGTCGCATCTCATGATTTACACAGGTTTTTTTCTTTTCTTTCAAGAAACAACGAAAGACTGGCTGCATTACACATGCAATTAATCTATATCTTTAAGTCTCTGTTCAAGCGACCATCATGGATAACGGGGAATGAAACCCAAATCTACTCATACATGTGAATTGAGTTCAATTCAATTCAAATTGATTCAATTTAATTCAATATGATTCAATTCAATGAAAGCAGTAATATTACTAGAACACATCAGTGAAACTTTGAGGACTGAATGGGACAATCCATTGAAAAGTTGACTTTATGAAGTTTTAATGGTGCTGCCATTGAGCAATGAGAAGACCGTAGAACATCTAGTAACCTCACGTATGGAAAACCATATAAAGAAAATTATAAAAAATTTAATTTCTTGAAAACTGAAACGAACACATTCCCTGAACTTCTTGCTATAGCATAATAAATATCAAGGGTAATATCAATCCCCTTTTAGAGGTAAGTCAATTTCCCATTTGTTATACTAGAAAAGTGAAAATGATTACGTACATTTTCTTTTTATCTCATTTATATTGTCATTTACACGTGACATCACAAAATGCTGTATACATTGTGGTCTTCTCATCTAAAAACGTGGCGGCACCGAAGCTTTAAAAATTCGTAACTTTCTAAGCAACCAAAACCTAGCAGTACGAAGAGTATCGAATAAGTGCACCACGATCTTCAAACATGTGTGTTTCGTATATCTATATGCATGTCAAAATGTTCATCCACAAATATAGAATTGAAAAAAAAAAATAGAATAGAAAAAACAACAACAACACGAAGAATCTATTGCATTTGTTTTTATCAAAGCTTGGATTTGATTGGCTGAAAGTTCAATGACGTTCCCTCTCTTGCGGTTGCTTTCATAGCGCTGTATGAAGCGTGCCTTTCCCAGTTTCTTCTGGATTGAATTTTCTGCTTAGTGGTTCATTTCTCTTTATATAGCACACTATCTTGTTGATTATACATTGATATGCTCATTACATTTGCATGATTATGGAAAAAGTGTAATTTGGCATTCGTTCACATCCAGGGTTCATATGCACACGTCACACATGGATACTCTTGACAAGGAAGATCCATTATACAGAGTCTTTCAATTGATTATAAATTGACCCCTATACACTTTAGATGCAAGTCAGCATGCATCGCGTGATTGCTCAGATTAAAGACAAAATTACACAGCAAAGGGTTTTTCGGATTGTTATCATAAATGTAGGCCTTCATATTAATCAGTTTTAGATGGTAGCATATAAGTCGGAGTTGCTGGCGTCACAATAATGTACAAGACAGTATGTATATCCTCGCGTTCGGGACACCGAGTGCCACAGTGGGATCAAAATGTTGCTCTATATCGATTACAGAGGGCGTGCTCAAATAGTGGGACTTCAGGAAAGCATGGTAGGCATGGTAGGAATTAGACCAAAATATCGTCTGTCCGGAGGATTTTTTGTTTTTTAATCATTTTTTGACATTTATGGCTCTCCAGGGGTTTCCGTGAAAGCCAGACGTAGTCTCCGCGAAACATATCCCCAACGACTAGTAGGCCCTATACAGACCGATCTTTCGGTCAAGGTAGGAATCTACTATAAAAAAAAAGAAGTCACAATTAATAAAGCCCCCTTCATTATGAATAACACATGCCTATGAAAGCTGATAACTACAATTTTTATCGTTTTGAGAGCTTGATGGTGTTACATAAATGATGTAATATAAAGACATCGTACGCATTCTTGCAGCGATACATCTTTTTTAGTTCGTGATGAGTGGAAAGTGAACTATTCCATTGCCTCACTTTTGCCTTTAGTGTATATCAAAGTTATTGGTGAGGCATTTTTTTATTTTAATTTTTTCGGGGGGGGGGAGGCTGGGATGGGAGTTAGAGTATACTAGTCTTTCGTCATAAATTCCGTCTGCATTGTTTGCGTATAAACAACAACAAAAATAGTTTTATTTTGGTCACACTAAAAATTGTCTCATGCACGATGGGAGATAGCATGTATTACATAAACGCATGGTTTAGAAGATCCTGGTTTCAGAGAAAATTCTCTTTAATGATTAAAGTTAAATGATCAAATAACAAGAATACCTTTTTTTTTTTTTTAGTTTCAAACCCTGGAATGATTTCACTCACTACGATTATCATATACCTGTCCCCATTATTAATGATCTTCAGCCGTTTTTTTTTTTAAGTTTGTGATGTACTAACAGGTATTATTATAAACTCCACAAATCCTTTATTAGTATAAGCCTAGGTATACGTCCGCAGTTCTATCCGCAGTTAAATATTTTGCTTATCATTTACTGTAGCAGCGTTTCTGATAATGGAATATAATAAGCTATCCACTCGTTTACCTGGAAGGAAACAAGAGTGAATAAATTATGTATAGAATTCACGGAAGCACAAAACGTATACTTTTACAAATGATGGACTATACTGGTGGTACAGACAACCATGCATGTCTAATCATTATCCCTGGTCATTAGTCACAATCATACGTGCAATGTGTATGCTTTTCGATGGTTACATCCATACTATAATGACTATTGTGTTTATGTGTATTCACGTGAATCATTTTCGTATTTCTCCACTCGAGAAATATAGTGGATTGTACTTTTTCAGTTTTTAATGTTTGCCTCGTTCGTGCGTTCCTTCACTGTAAAAAAAAAAAAAAAAATGCTTAGTTTCTAAACACCGAACTAAACACTTTTCAGTGACAGTTTTAAAACGTTGCGACGCGTTTATGATTATATTGAACATGTTTAGGAGCTAAACACAATGCCATGCTGTGCTTATTTTCATCACGCCGTAGGTGTTTATCACTCACACATGTTTATGTTTTAAACGGTTCTGATGTTTAAAACTAAACACCTGCTCCATTTAAAGGCTAAACACCAAACGTTCACACCATAATCACACACAGTGTTGAAAGTACTGAACACCGCAGAGTCACATAATCACCCACATTTAAGATCTAAACACTGAACCAAAAAATAAACATGAGGCACTGTTTAAGATGTAAACACTGAGACATGTTTATTTGCCATTTTAGTGTTTATTCTTAGAAAATGTGTCTGATTTCTCAGTGTTTATATGAGACATGTTTAAACACATCATACATGCTAAGTGTTTATATCAGACATTTTTACACCTTATTAGTTATACATTATATGTGTTTATATGAGACATGTATACACATACATTTTATACATTTCTAAGTGTTTACATTAGACATGTTATACTCATCATACATGTTGATTCGATGTAAAGTGGATTTTTTTCCACTTCTGCATGGAATGAGATAAACGCATGGCATTTTATAGAATTTACCCATTATGTACCAAATCAGCAGCACACTATTGCATAACAGGGAAGACCTGGCGTAGCTTTCACAAACATTTTGGCTACAAGAGTCAGAGGTAATTCTCTGAATGCAAGTTATCACAACATCAGTAAAAGCTTGGGCAACATCTGATAAATAATAAATTAAAATCCTTTACATATTACCATGTTTTGCTATATGACATGAGTTAAATGCAAGAAACCTGGGAGTCACAGGCCTGTACACGAAGACATATTGTAAATGCAATTCACTCCGATACACACAGTAAAATTTGTATTAAATTTTGCAGACAATCGCACACAACTCACTTTGGAAAAAAAAATATTGAGCTACTTTTCAGTCACATGTAATTCTTGGCCTGCTTTCAAGAATCGCCTTTTTCTATACACTGTATTCAGAACTCACTCTTAGTATTGTAAAACAAACAAACAAACAAACAAGCAAACAAACAAACAAACTTGTTAATGATTGTGAGCTGCAACTCAGTGCTTCAGAAGGTTGGCACAATGCATGTAACATCACCTCCAGGAACATAACTGCAATCTGTGAACAAATCCATGCCAACCTTGAAGATTGCATCATGTATTGGTGAAGTGCTCTGGGATATCCGAACCAGATTAGGCTCATCGCAAATTATACATTGCACAATAGATATATATGGGCGTATTGGTACTGATCAGGGAGTGTATAGATGATGCACTCCATCATTAACAACCCAAGAAAAAAATTCACAGTATTTATAGCCTGTGGTGAACATCTATACTCCCTGATCAGTATCAATAATGGATCTTAAACACATGATATTCGCGGATTGTTCTTTTCACTGCGACGATCGCTGACAGTACTGTATGAACTTTTTTTCACTTTTACTATTTGGAGAGAAATAAGAATGTTAGTGGATTTCAAGAGGGTGAGTGAGAGAAAACTTTTACCGTGCTAGAACCTGGGAGAAGGAAATCAAACTCAATGGGTATACATGAATAGTCTATTAGAGTCTAATCAGTCTCATCATACTCCACTTAATCATGGTATGGAGGGCTAATTTCAATCTCGATACAGCTAGATTTTTGGTAAAGACAAGAGGACGAGAACAAAGAGAAAATCATCCATTTCAACTGGAGGCGGCATAGGCGGGAAGGTATATGCAAGACTGTCATGAATACGCGATGTGATCAGCAAGACTCCTCCCTTGTCAATTTGTCAATTTGTCAGTCAGTTGCAAGACTCCTCCCTACTTTCCATACATGTTGTACTACATTTCTATACCTCTCTCCATGTGACCGATTTCAAGAATGTCTCCCCCAAATAAATAAATAAATAAATAAATAAATAAATAAATAAATAAATAAATAAATAAATAAATAAATGAATAAATAAAAATAAATAAATAACTACCGAATGCTGCATTTCCTAGCAGGTCTACAAGAAAATTGCAAAGAATTTCAAACAAATACAACTACTGACCTCTTATGGGCGTCCAATATCTGCTGAATGTATAGGAAGCACCTGAAAAAAAAAATAGCTGGGATTTTGATTTGATTTGCTTTGATTTCTGCATTCCTTTTTGCACAAGAATATAACAGAAAGCCAATCGCATGAAGTTCTTGAGTAATATTTTAACAGTGAACTACATTGACATTGGTTGATGAATCAAATGAAATTAATAAAACTGTTTTTCTTAATTGTGCAAAAGGATTTCGAGCGAGTGTCTTTACATATAAGATGAATGTACGATTTTACGTATCAGCTGTTAAAAATACAAATTAAACAAATCTAGGAGCAATAAGAATGCAGGTGACCATTATCATAAGCATATGCTTGATGAGGACAATCATGGCCTCACGTATATAATATATATATATATATATATATATATATATATATATATATATATATTATATATATATATATTATATATATATATATATATATATATATATATATATATATATAATATATATATATATATATATATATATATATATATATATATATTATATATATATATATATATATATATCAACTATAATTTCATTTAAGATGACAGAGGCGTACGGTAGGAATATCAGCATCATCACACTATATATATATATATATATATATATATATATATATATATATATATAACAGGTGGCTCCGACCTTATTATAATCGCTTTGTTTTGGATATTTCTGCCATTTCAAAAACAATTTTCATCAAATAAACAATGAATTCCTCTTTGAATTATATACTTTCATATTTCTTAAGAGGTTCGTCATAGTACAGTATGTCACACACACACACACACACACACACACATACACACACACACGGGAAATCTGAAGCCCCATCGCATACAAAATTCTATCATCCCCTACATGATTTACTTTATTTTAGCATACAGGTTTAGATGCACACTGTCAGTAAAAAAAAAAATCAATAATGATAATAAAAAAATAGAAAGGTTGCTATAACAGGTGGGATGCCTCCCAATAGGTCTATGCAATGGACTCCCATTATTAGGAAGTCCTCGGGACCGGCAATTTTCTTTCGTTTTATCGAAATTTCGTTATAACCGAACAAATAAACAATAAATAACATAAACAGAAAATGGTGTGGCCTCAATTTTTATTTCGTTGTAACCGGAATTTCGTTATAACCGTGTTCGTTATAACGGGAGTGCACTGTAGTACATCATGACAATGTGAGACAACATCACATGGCTAGCAGGAAAAAGATTATTAGCATTCAAAATTGTTACCCATGGTTCATTTCCTTCATATGGCGTGTACAGATACTGTCAGTATATGTATTCTCTTGCGATGCTCTTGTAATTCTCAGATGTTTGCACTGTTAGACGGGTTGTATAGAAGTAAGCGCATGCATCTTTCATTCTATAATCCAGACAGGTAGGCGTGACCCCTGGTCAATTCTTCCATGACGTATAGGTACTGAATTTTGACGGCGTTAGTTCTTTGCAAGGAGTTTCAACATCACGTACTGGCACTGGTAAAAAGAAATGATTACACAAGAAGGAAAACAAATCAGTTGGCTTTGCAATACTCAACTGCTCCCATAGATTCTAAAAATAGCAAAGAAGTTGACTGAATCCATGAGCAAGTTCAAATTATAAGGGTAGAACAGAATCCCTTCATCACATTAGCACATAGTGTCTTGCGTCAGTTTTTACTTATATATACTTTGCTGAATTTTCTGGAAATAATGCAGATCCTTTTTGTTGCTTCTTTCTTATTCATCATCATTATCAAGCAGACTTACGACCATTACGGTTTCCTTTGTCTCTTGGGTGTAGATATTCACATCTGTAATTTACACTTTCAACAATTTTGCAATGAGTCAACTTTCCATTATTTTTGTTGTTGTAATGGATTGGATTATAAATTTGGGGAAAAAGTTGGGAGTAGGTCCCCCCCCCCCCAAAAAAAAAGAATTCCAAACAGAAGAATTTAAAGCATCTAAAATCTGCATTTTATAGAAAATCATTTACATGCTCTTAAAGTACATAATTTTTATTGATTTGACCCTGCAATTTTGAGTAGTTTATAACTTGACTTCCAATTTTCCACATGGGTAGTAGACAGTGGTGTATCACCAGTTGATTTACTCTGCTGACTGCACCATGCCTCGTTCTCTGCCAGCAGAGGTAATGTCTTACTCTTGATTTCTACAGTCGTCAGGACATCATCGTCGTCCACTTTGGTGTCATCGCTTTCCAAGACAATCCTGATGGGCTTTACATTCAATTTTTCACCACCTGTTGAGTTATGAAGAATACTGTACAGGGAACAAAACTTAATTTTCACTCAAAATATATTTACTAACCCTTCGTCATTCACATTAATTAATTAATTAATTCATTTATTTTGGATACTCAATAACTTCGTAGAAATTAAACATACAATGAAATCAGAGTTTTCTTGTGATTTTAAGCTTTACTTCTTTCTACACAGACGAATAAAAAAAAAAATCATTGCGCTGTAATGTATCATACCCATTCTAATCAAGTGAATGCACTACCTAAATTTTGTAAGGAGAAAAAAAAAATGACTATTTTAGCATTGAAACGGTTAATTTCTGCAATTTTTACATGAGCTGTCTACCTGTTTTTTCTTTTTTTTTCTGTAAGCTCTCGCTCTCTCTAGATTAATGTGGAGGTTCTGATGTTCCAATGGGATGGGGGAAATTAGACCCCAATAGGCCCTATTGTACACCAGGCTCCCCCCCCCCCCAAAAAAAAAAAGCAACCAAGAGCTGGATCTGCCATGAGCAAACTTGAAATCAAAATCACCAATCTGCCTGCTCATTATAGCAATTACGTAGCTTATCACTTAAAATTCATTAGAAGTTTCAAAAAGATGCCTGATTTGGAAGATTCTGTCTACCCCCCCCCCCCATTGTGTCTCTGTAGGCCTATCATGTGCACCCACACACAAAGTAATTCCTTCCTTAATAACATGAAAGTGCAACTGCTTTACTTCAAAACATGTACAAACACATTGTGTAAGATTATTTGCAAATTAAATTTGGTGAGATATTTAGTATGGTTTATTGTTAGCATAAACATCAACGACGAAAGCTTTGAATATAAAGTGTTTCTAGACTTGTTACCTGTGTGGTGTCTCCCGATCTCCTTGCTCCAAATAACTCAAATGTATCTTTGATGACGATTGGTGATGATGATGACGGTCTAGACCCTAATCAACATTGTTGCTCTCCTGTTTGTAAAATAATCAGGAAAATGAAACTTACTGGAAGGCGTTAAAAATAAGGACTATGGTCTAGAACCCACACTTTGAAGGATGATGTTGATTTCAGGTGGAGTGAGGTCAGACTTTCATTGTTTTATAGTTACTGAATAACCCCAGGACAACACTACAATCAACAAAGTCAGACTGATTCAGAAAGTGCACTCTGTAATACTCAAGGCACCTAGACACTTATTGACGCAACCCTCTTCATAAAAATTTGTGCCCGGTATCAAACGAAAGGTCTAGCCAACTAACGTTACAATAATACAATTATTACAAAATGCAAGCTTTCAATGAAAACTAACCTCTTAAGATTCTTGGGAATTGGCAGAAGCCTAAATTAAAAATTTTTACCCTGCCACTTTGGCTTCAAACTTTCATCTTCAATTACTAGGTAAAATAGACACTAACACTTTAGAGATCTATCTGAAAATCTACTCCAAGGTTTTATATTCTCGTCACAGAGCCAGCTAGAGCACGTTCAATGCGTGTACTGTCGTACACACGGCAGACGCATCCTTCTTCTACGTGGTCTAAATTTCATGTTATATCTAATGCACGAAATTCTAACACAAACCACTAGTCGTGTACGCGTGGAACTTTATTGAAAATGAGAGCACTATGGATAGGATCACTTTGAACTCACATTATGAACTGCATTCATCTATTACCTCGTCTAGAACGGAACAAATCCAGAAATTTATTTACATTAATATGAAAACAATGTCATCCGGTAAAAGTCTTTCATTGTTAGGCTGTTATACCCACATATTTAATACACATAATAGTCAAGCTTTTTGACATGAAAACAATGCCATCCGGTAAAAGTCTTTTATTGTTAGGCTGTTATACCCACATAATACACATAATTATAATCAAGAGGTATACATATTTGCTCAAAGACATCGTATCAGCGTTTGACAGAATTAATACGCAAGATTCATGTGGTAGATTTCGGTTTAGTTAAAAAAAAAAATTATGAACATCCTGTGAATTGTACAGCAATTTTTCTGTGAGTAATCATGATTGCTGTTGTATAATATAATATTTGCCTGGCGGCGGCCAGTGTGGTTTGAAATTGCATGAAGAAAACAACTGCACTGCCAAGACTAGAAAAAAAAAAAAAAAAACACGCGACGGCAAAAATATTTACCTGTATTAAAATGACGTGTAACTGATTGCAAGCATTCAAATATTCGGGGATGGATGCTACTCCGTACTTTAAATTATTTTAAGTATCAATCATTAAAGTATATTGTTTGATTCCAACACGAATATTCTTATTGACTGCTGCAATGTTAGTTGTTGTCATGGCTGGTACTGATGGGATTGCACCCCCCCCCCCCCCAAAAAAAAAAAAAACACACACACAAAAAAAAAAAACACACACACAAACAAACAAACAAACTAATGATATACACGAGGATTGGCGGGAAATGACTCAGGAAAAAAAACCCACAACAGACAAAAATAATGAACAGCAATGCATGCTAAGAGGAAATGTTGCAAAATCCTGCCGAGAAGAACTTGATATTTCGACATGATATAGAGTGACACTTTCGTCGATGTTTGAAACGGGCATTTTAAATCTTATGAATGGGAAACGTTGTAAGAACGTTAATTGGATCGTCGTTAAGTCAGTGCATGTTGAATAAGAACTTGATGTAAGATTGCTTGTTTGTTTGTTTGTTTTTTCATTTCCATCTGAGAAGATGGCTGGATAGCCCATATTCAGCTACGTTAAGCTGGTCTTCCATGGGGTCCAGTTGGATGTGAGGTGGAACCACTTCACCGGGTTAAACATCCTGCTCTTTGCGATGAATCCCCTTTTCCGTTTCTCTGTCCATCGTGTAGGCATTCTCTCTCTATCTCCTTCTTTCTTTCCTTCCTTTAATTTTGTTTTTGCCCCATTCCTTTCAATCGTATCCCCCTCAGTTTAGTCATGTCATGTTGTTGTGTCTTTGTTGTTTGTTTCATTTTGTCTTATTTCCTGTATTATGTATTATGTACTTGTAATTGCAATAAGTATTTTGAAGATATTTTAGAGTGGTCCACAATCTACAAGCAATGCTTTTTAGAGGACCTCTCAGTTCTCATTTTTTTTTTTTACCTTTCAAACATAACTTTGTAATTCCAGTATGTGTGCATATCTTTGTATGTTTGTTGATTACCACTGATTGTCATACTTTGTAATATAATATATGCTTATGACTTAATTTTTGATCTACTTTGTGTTATGTTTTGTTGAAAGAAAAAAAATGAAAATGGAAATGAGAATGAATTAAATAAATGAAGTGAAGTGAAATGAATGAATGAAGCGCGATCTTTTACGTGCATGAGTTGTTACTCTCTCATACCATGCATACACGGGACCTCCATTTTATGTCCTATCCGAGGGACAGAGTGTTTTGCCTCTTGCTAGAGAGGACGGTATGATTACACACAACATTGCTCAGTCCAGACTCGGGTTCGAACCCGGGCCCTTAGGATCGTGAGGCAGACGCTCTACCGACTGAGCCAACTCACCGTCCTATCAAGGTTAAGGACGTAACACATAAAAATGAAATCCAGTTATATACAAGCTTCTTTATTTTTTCTTTGTGTAATATCTTCATGGTAATTTCGGTTTCACTTCTCCCAAAAATATCAATATAGCACCAGCTTTTAGATGAGATGTAATACCCCCCCCCCCCCCCCCCCCCACTTGCTAAACAGGGAACTACAACAGTTTGGTATGACACATATAAATATCTCTACCGTATGACATTTGTCATATTTCAAAGAGCTATCATCTTCGGAAGAAATTTTGAGTCGTCTGCACGCTTACAGAAATTAGCGGACACTGTCAAGTGAGTTGTGTTATGAAGACCCGCTAGGCCACGAAACTTGGTACACGCGTCGGGCGGCGGGCGCATCCACCGAATTGGTATATGAATGACGCCACCTACGGCCATCTACAATACAATCCACTGCTGCTAGCTGCCATGGATTATGATGGACAAAATACAAAATTCATTCCAGCTGCAAAAATGGAAAACATTAGGATCTAGAAGACAGCATACATACCCACTAAAATGAAATGAATTTCCTGAGATGAGGCGGATGTATAGGAAGAGGGTAGTACGCTAAAAGTTGGAACAGCTAAGTTGGAATCCAGATGTTTGTGTCTGCTGTTTTGTTCTACAAGTATAAAACGCAGCAGCTCTCATTCACAAACACTTCCACACACTTGCAAACACATACATGCTCATTATATTAATATAAGTATGTACTAGACTTTCTATGAGTGTGTGTGTGTGTGTGTGTGTGCGTGCGTGTGATTTTTTTTTTGCGTGTGTGTGTGCATCCTTTAAAACATAACAAACTTAAAAACATAATCATGCATAGATGCAATCGAATTGGTCTATACACATTTTAGTAATATATAGCTAACGTGGGACTGAATTTTATTTTGCACATGGGCAGTGTCAAGAATTCATTTCTGTAATAGTAGAGTACTAAAACAAATGCATGATGATTTATATTTCGCATAATGAATTCTTTGGATAGCTGCTAACGAAGGGAATTGTGATCGAAAAAAAGACAAAAATATGGGACTTTGAAGGAGAAGAGTATAATACAATGTATAACCTAGACAGTGAAATGTATTGTTGACTATTACAGACTCTGTGTATTAAAGATTTGTGGTCAGTTTCAGATGACAACAAAATCATACGTATTAATGCAGATAAACATGCAAACACAGATCCCACAATGCATACACATACAAACATACACACACACACACACACACACACACACACACACACACACACACACACACACACACACACACACACACACACACACACACACACACACATACATGTACCGCTGATTAACGTGCTTAACTTCTTTGTGTGATTCACGACCTACATTAAAAACGAAAATTTTGTGAATTCCGCTCTTCCGCTAATTTTGCGATCACTGAGGACCAGTGCTGTACATTGCTTCTCGAAATAACAGACGTTCATAATTATGCATGTTCTCTTGGCTGACCTCTGTCAATAGTAATACAAACTGAAACTGATACTTTTTGCAACAAATGACACCAAGTCTTGTTGTCATGGGTCATGCAATTTATTATAATACACAAACACGCCAAGATCGGCGCGGAAATTGACCATGAGGAATAAAGATTGATTCTAATGTAACACACCGGAAGCAGAATGACAGAAAGCAGAAAGCGGAAAATCAGAAAGCAGAAAGAACAAAATGCGAAGGCTACAAGTTTGTTTGTATAAATGACTTCTTTTGACACTCTTAAGTATTCGTTAGATAATGTAACACTTTCTGTTGATGATCATGATTGTTTTCTTACTTCTCAGTATAAGTAGCTCTATTATAATTATGCCTTATAATTTTTTCACCAACATCCTGCTCACTGTTGTCTCATTCTCTATATCCATTAATGTGTGATATTGTGCTATTATCAAGCATCCATACAACTTACGGAATCTATATCTCGGAGATCATAGACGTGAGGATATATATATATATATATATATATATATATATATATATATATATATATATATGTATATATATATATGTATATATATATATATATATATATATATATATATATATATATATATATATATATATATATATATATATATATATATATATATATATATATATATATATATATATATATATGTAAATACATATATATAGTGATGTCATTGATTATCACTCGATTCGATTCCATGCTTCTGTCCTCTGCAGCTATCGCCCTTCCTTGGTTTGCATCGCTAATGTGGCGAATCAGGGGAAATTTTCAGCTACATAGTAGTGAAAGAAGCCTGTTGATTCTAAAAACATTTACACGACAACAAGAACAAAATTCAAAAGTATTCACATTGACCCAGTCTGGACAATCGACCTAAAATCCCCCTGACGTTGTGTTGCTGAAAAAAGGAGGAACAAGACAATAGTTGAAATAAAGTTTGAATTAAATTGAAAAATAGTAACATGTCATCGTCGAGACTGAGAGATATATTTAAACTGATAACAGGATTTATTTTTATTATCATTATCATCAAGTCCTCCACTCTCAAACGCACAATTTAGTGTCCGCGGTTGCTTGATTGCCTTAGCTATATAAGTGACACTATATAGCACGCCTGTAACCTGTTACCTTTCGGGAGTATCACAACCCATCCTTCCATCCAACAATGAATCTGTCACAAAATACCCGCGCAAGAAAACAGGAGGAAAAGAAATAGTTGCTATTTTAGTATAATATGATTTTCCGCGCGTTGTTGTTTTTAGCACTTGCGTTAGCATGGGCTGGTGACGCATCTGTTGCAACATAGGTCTACTTATCGTGTTTGTACTGGTTCATTTCACGTCGATAAACATCAGATCATTGTCGTATGGTTACAAGGAAATAGCTTACCCGACAGGAAAACGTTTAAAACAAAGAGAAAGAGATGAGGGGGAATAACGGAGTTGATTTTGATGTGTTGCTGACAAAACATGGAAATAGTTTGATTTTGATTACAGCAGTAGGGTATACTCTGATAATGGCAAAAAAAAAAAAAATCCAGTCCGAGTATTTATGCCCTTGATTTTTTTTTTTTCGTTTAATCATGGCTATTATACTTCTAACCATCGATAAATTCGGTGCTTACGTCTATGTAGGGTACTTTGTCAGTTCAGTTCAGTTCAACTGAGATTTTATTTCCATTCGTTCATTAAAAAAATACAAAGTACACATTATGCAATTGTGATTTTTTTTTTTAGAGTCTAGAAAATGCATAATAAAAATATCAGGAAGTTTAATAAACTATACAAACAATTTAATTCAGTAACCAAAATATAAAATCAAATCAAAGTCAATCAAATACAAAAAAAAAAAAAACCACACCAACCCGACGCAAGAATGCAATTACTTTAAAGAAAGAAGGTATTAATACTCTGATAATGCACTGTGTTGCGACGATTCACATCAATCCATTTCGCTCAGTGGTATCCTACCATCAACAGAATGTCGGTATCAGTAGCTACATCTTGGTGCTGTCTCGCCTTGTATTATTTCGGTTCAGCCATTTCCTTGTTGCAGGTTTGCATTTTCTCGCTCTCGAACTCCAGTGTTGATACTTTTGATACTCAGTATTGTACCCGAAAGCCTGACAAACCACATATCTTTCAATTTCCGGACGAGTATATACAAGGTAATTTGAGTCCATATTTGACCAGTAATTTGTGTATAGTAGTCTTGTAATTACTTGCTTTAAATATTTGGTAATCAATCATATTCTCCAAATGACAGGTCAAACAGATCATTTAGATAAAAGATCCTTCACTGTTGTTGTCAAAAAAAAAATTGGAGCACATTACTAACAAAACGAAAAAATAAAAGAAGTAATACTATTCTTGTGCGGTGAATTCGTATTGGCTGCTCAACAGATACGCGAAGCAAAAACAATTTCTTATACACGGCTCCCTCTTTCGACCAATATGCTTTAATTTGGCATATTGAGGAAGCACACTCAAGCAATTTACTAGTACTTCTGTGAACCAATTAAAAGAAGCAGTAGCAAATAATATTGCACCAAACATCTCGATCAACTCCAATCAATGATGAAGTATGAGTCATTTTTTTTCGTTGTAAACTCAACGGTTCGGCTCGCTTAAGTGTCCCCTATTGCAACATCTTTAAAAAATAATATGAAAAAAACCTCTACGACGAAGTATGCTACAGTTTACCAAACAGATATTCAATGAAAAAAGAACGGAAGATAATCTGATGAAAGAGAAGTAGGTTTGATGAACCTACTGTCTTAACATCTCTTTATGTTCAATACATTGGTGTACTGATTTCGTACATTATTTGTATATCTAAACATTTCATTGTATCCTCAATTTGTTGGAGATGAAATAAAACAACTTGAACTTGAACGGAAGAATGAGGGGTCAAAAACATTAACGAGAATATTTAGATAACATCAAAAGGGCCTTCACTTCATTTTCTTGGTTTAAATCATTGGGCCAGAGTGGAAAAATCAGAAAACAATTCAGCTTTCACTCGTTAGCGCTAATGTCATGTCTTATACACTGTCATTTTTTATACTTGAAACAGCATCTCAAAGATATTGGGATATATTTCTCGTGCTGTTGCTCCGCGCTTCCACTGTATACGCAAATAGAAACAAATGACTACCAGCCCTATAGCGTTGTCATGGCTACCATGCACGCCTCACTCGCGAAAATTCGGCTCCTGATTGGCTATGAGCTTCTTGATACTCTCGAAGTGGTTGATGGCGTTGTAAGGATAGCAGTCGTGTTCCGAGACGAACTTCACTACCGATGGAGGTGCGGAGCGAGTTTTGGCTCCCGCGGAACGAGCCAGAATCTGCATAACACACAGAAATATTTCACTTTCGTTACCTCAGCACCCATTACAATGCATCGTTATTGTAAGTTTTTCGATTATTGTTTAAAAAGATAATTAGAAATAGCGGGATGTCGATTGCGATGCAAATATCGAGATGTTCACAAGGGCAGTACCGCTGTTTCCAAGAGGCTCAAAGCGGAGACCTGAAGATTAAAAATATAATAAACTGAGAGTCTGTCTTCTTACCCACCGAGTAACAACAGCCTCAGCACAACCTTTGCAAAAGCTAAATAATGTATTTCATGCGAGACGTCAACAAGACGCCCTCCTCCGCCATTCGAGATTCTCATGATTCTAAGCCTATGAGGGTTTACTCCAGGGAACATTCAATCAATTTCTGACGTATGATTTTTCTGTATTATGTTACGTACGATGAGGTGTGAAGAAATGTAAACTAGATTTCCAGGAAACACATTTTCCATATCATCTCAACATCTTTAAAAGACAAGTTCACCTTCATTAACATAAGGATTGAGAGAATGCAGCAATATTAGTAGAACACATCAGTGAAAGTTTGAGGAAAATTGGACAATCGATGCAAAAGTTATGAATTTTTTAAATTTTTGTGTTGGAACTGCTGGATAAGGAGACTACTAAGGCTAGTGATGTCATATGAGTACAACAGTATTAAGAAAATGTAAAGAAAATTCAACATATTTTCACTTTTTTTCGCATAATAAAAGAGCACTTGACTTGTCTCTTTCAAAAGGCAATGGGAGTAATATTACCCATAACATAACTATGTCAATAACGAGTCAATGGAATGTGTACTTTTTTCAAAAGATGAAATTTTTTGAAATTCTCTTTATATTTTCTTATATTGTTGTACGCATGTGACATCATACACTGCAGTAGTCTTCTTATCCAGCGGTGACTGCACAAAAACTTCAAAAATTCATAACTTTTGAACGGATTGTCCGATTTTCCTCAAACTTTCAATGATGTGTTCCACTAATATTGCTACATTCTCTCGATCCTTATGTCAATGAAGGTGAACTTGTCCTTTAACTAACCTGAACTTTCGCCGCTCTTTCAAGATAGTATAGCGCGTCGAACGCATCGCAGACTCTACGCCCTACGGTCAACACTCCATGCTGACCCATGATCAGAACATCTTTAGCCCCCAGTGCCTTCCCCAGTCTTTCTCCCTCGTCCATGGCGTAGGCGAGCGTCTCGTACACCCAGTCGTAGGCGATCTTTCCGGCGAACCTCATACTGTTCTGACACATCGTTTCGTCAAACGGAGCCGGTTCGTCCAGGCAAGCTGTGATAATTCATGATAATCGATGTGAACAAATTGCCAGATATGATTCCATTGACAAGTAACTGAGATTAACGTTCTGCTTTTAAGAAGCAATACAAGTGACATTAGTACCATTTCTTTGAGTCATAGCTTAAACAGTAATTTTTCATTTCATCATCATACATATTGTGTTTCCTGATGTCTATGTTTCATCTGCAAGCGCGCCGGAACACTTCTGGTTGGGGGGGGGGGGGGGGGGGGGCAAAATCTCGACGGTGGCACATGTAGGCCCTATGTGACGATGGGAGATCCTCGGCGAGGGAGCGAAGCGGGGGGAGGGTGTGGAAGGGGGAATAACACCTGCCCCTCCCTCCCCCGGACCTTTTGTAAAACAGAGTACCAAAGTCGCGTTTGTAGAGTATTTAGAAGCAAATTTCTAAGGAATTACACATAGTGTAAAAAAAAAAAAAGGTCAGTGCGAAGGACTATGATTATTACATGCGGGGGTACATTAATGTGACGGTGTGAGATTCCTGGCGAGGGAGCGAAGCGACCGAGTCGGGGGAGGGTGCCCCCTCCCACGGTAGGGACTTTTTGTTAAAACAGAGTACAAAAGTCGCGTTTATAGAGCACTTAAAAGCAAATTTCTAGGGAGTTAACATATGAAAAAATCAGTTGGAAGGACTATGATCATAACATACGGGGGGGGGGGGGGAATACATTATGTGACGGTGTGAGATCTTCGGCGAGGGAGCAAATCAACCGAGCGGGGGAGGGGGATACCCCTCCCCCTCCCACGGGATAGGGACTTTTTGTAAAAACAGAGTATAAAAGTCGCGTTTATAGAGCATTTAAAAGCAAATTTATAGGGAATTAAACATAGGGAAAAAATTAAGTGAGAAGGACTATGATTACTGAGTATAACACACGGGCGTACACTATGTGACGGTGTGAGATCCTCAGCGAGGGAGCGAAGCAACCGAGCGGGGGAGGGTATGGGAGCGGGATACCCCCTCCCACGGTAGGAACTTTTTGTAAAAACAAAGTATAAAAGTCGCGTTTATAGAGCAATTTAATTTAAATTTGTAGGGAATTAAACAAAATAAAAAATCCCTGCGAAGGACTATGATCAGAACTTATGTTTCAGCGGGCACACTCGAGGACGCGAGGCTACCATGTACACACTAAATTTACTCATAAGTTAATATTTAGTGTATAGATAATGATGTATATTGTTAGTGTATTATAATTTTCGCCCCGTTAGGGGCGAAACTTTCGCATTTTCAGGTATGAAATTGACAACTTTTAGACAAGAAAATGCCTTTATTGTTCATTTTGGTCTTTAAATAATTGATCAATATTTGTCACAGGGGGGGGGGGGGAGGGGGGCACTTTGGGGGCACTGGGGGGGGGGCAAAAACTCGTTTTGCCCCCCCCCCCCCCCCGCTTCCGGCGCCCTTGTTCATTTCTCAACGTCTAAACGCACATGGAATATTCACTTTATCGCATAGCTCCGAAATCCATTGTGCGTGACTCCGGCAGAACCCCCCCCCCCCCCCAACTATAGGAGTCCTACACTAGACAAATAACAGACTGTTTCATACTGACTGAATTGAGTCTGTTACTGTTCTAAACCAATATCACTCAAGCCATATGTATAGCAGTGAAAAAGCCAGATAAGATCCCTACGTCGCATTTGTCAGAGCAAAATTGGCCTTTCACATCGTGAATAGTTTCCTTTGTGAGATCGATAACATCAATGTATAGTGACTTGAATAATTCCAGTATACTTTCTCTATGGAACACCTGTGTTCCTGTCATCACGATAAATGCTCGGAGATAAATCTCACCAAGTTTTAAGCCGACACAATTTTCAAATTAAAAAAGACCTCGCAAAATCAATGATCGAAATCGAAGTTTCAGGACAGTCTGAACTTTATCATCATTTCTCGAATTTGATTAAAATGTTTGGTACCATTTACTGAGTACAACTGTATTACTAATCACCTGTTCTGTGATGAACTTGGAGGTCACTGTATGTTGTCTGTTTACTTATGTACTGGTACACAAATGTACTTTGCCTTGAGATTTTCTTGTTAAAACTATATGGGCAGAGGTGACTCCAAAAGAACTATTCACTAAGGGGCGCAGCCCCGAAGTGAATAGTTCTTTTGGAGGCACCGAGGCATATAGTTTGAAGAAGAAACTCGAAATTAGGCAAAGTATATTTGTTTTTATATTTTGGATAAAAAATTCAAATAAAAGAAGGGGAAATAGGGGGAAATGCAAAGCGGATAAGTCGTATGGTGGATGCGATGTTGTGAAGGGATCCTACATTGACCATAAAAACACGTACATCACACGTACAAAATAGCGGGATGACGATCGCGCTCCATATCTCGAGATTTTTTGCAACCGTTCACACGCTCCAAATTAGCGGGATAGCGATCGCGCTCGGAATTTCGAGTTTTTTTTTGCAACCGTTCACACGTACAGAATTATCCCGCTAATTGCCGATCGAGATAACAGCAAAGCCTGCAAACTTTTTTGGTCACACAGCGCCCTTCTCTATAGGCGCGGTCAGACTGGCAAAAGATCGCGAAGTTTAAGATCGCGATCTTTAAGATCTCGAAGTTTTGCCAGTGTGACCGCAACTTGCTTCCCGCGAAACTTCCCGCGAAACTTCTCGGTCTGTTTGCGAAAGGTGTCTCCGAAGCGCGAGACCATTGTCATGTACAGATGAGCATTGTTACGTCACAATCACTAGCCATCGGACGGCGCATTCTTCTTTATGGAGTGTCAACTTTCTGACATAGCTGAAAATACCTATAATCACGTGAAGCTCTTTCAACCAATCACCAGAGGATAAATTTCTAATCCAAAATATAGTATCAACTATAATATGTGGTTTAATATCATCTTCATTATGCATGTGATGTAATGTCGTCTCACCTAGGGCGAGCACATATGGTTGATGTGTGTGCATGACAGCAGTGGTTCCATCCATCTCGTACCTCATCCTATGTATGGGAACGTGGATACAGACAGCGGTCTGTAGGGCCACTCCCTCGCCCTCCACTTTCTCGCCCGTTTCAAAGTCGACACCGACTAGAGACGATGCCGTCACCTAAAATACAAAGTGGCCAAAAGGAAATATAACTTCAGCGTTGTTTACCATGGTAACGTAAGACATAATTATATACATTATGCATTTAGTGGTGAAATGTGAGTCGCTGGGCTTCTTCGATTGCTGCGAACTGAGGAAAATCGTTACTTGTCAAAGAAATACAACAACCAACTAAAAAAACAAACGTGTACACTCAAAAAATGAAAACAAAAGAATGATGTGAAGAAAGAAATCTTTTTTGAGTGGTAAATTATCATGTTCTATTTTGCCATACACCACTGCCCACATTATAATGGTACTATTTTGAGGTAAATAGCCTGCTTATCCGACAGTTTTTTAACTACTGTATGCAGTGCAACTGGTGTCTTTGGTAACAATACAGTTAGCACTGGTTAGAGAAGAGGGATGATAATAAAGTATGATATTTTTATAGTGGAGCCATTGCATTGCTATAAATGATTAGTATTAGTGCAGCCCGTGGTCAGGTAAAGAGGGAAAAACTCCTTAATAATCGAAAAGACATTAAAAAAAAACTAACCAGAACGATGTCCCTAAAGTTTAAAAATATGTAACCATCATCAAAGGCAAAAGAGAACAAATGAATAAAAATGACATAAATCGACATTTTGTCATCTTACACAGTATCCACCTGTCCCAATGTTAGAGAAATTGCCAGGAAAGGGTTTGACTTGACAAACATTTTTATTTCGAAAATGTTTTATATCAAAAACAAACAAATTGAGCACAAAATAGCTCTCTCCTGCATTCCATCTGCATGGTTGTCACCTTTGCAGACATACTCGCGAAAAGAATAAAAGAAAAAAAAATGAATCGGACTCGAGGAACAAAAAAAAAAAGCACCCCAAAATGAAACAAAGCAAAAAAAAAACACACACAAAAAAACCACAACAACAACAACAACAACAACAACAACAACAACATCAACAACAACAACAAACAACAACAAAAACAACAACTATGTAACAAACCAACAATCAGTTAATGTAGACAGGTCTATATACATATGGCATGAGAATTGTCCTTTCTCGGTTCTAACCTGTCGCCACTGTAAGCCATATGGGACTACCAGCATCACGTCCCCTTCACGGTCCCTGGCTGGCGCCCTCATCGTTAAGTGGTTGCACACGCCCTCACCAAGTCCATGCAGATCAACTGCGCGGTAGGCTGCGGCCAACTCGACCCGTGCCTCGTAGTTTGCTTTCTGTCGACTAGCTTGATCCAGGGGCGAGCTGATGAGGAGGGGAACGTGTGATTTTGTTATGATTTCGATGCCCCTCTCACAATTGGTCTGTGACCAGTTTGCAACAGCATGCAACATTTTTATTTGTTTGCTTATCCACGTTTGTTTGTTTTTTTCCGGGTTGTTGCACTAGCGAATGTTCGGTGTCTTACGAGCACTCGCAGTGGTTGCAGATGGTCGCACGAACCTGCAGTGGTCGTGGCTGGTTGCATCTGACCTTGAAACATACTCATCCTATGAGATTAATTCACTCGCATAAGGTCGCTTCAGTTGTGCGATTATTGTACGAGTGCTGCACATCGTTGCACGATTTGGTGCAATCTGAGTCTAACGGCTCGACAGTCGCATTGGGTCGGCAGGAGGTCGTGCAAGTAACTCACTCGTGCGCAAGCGATCTGCAGAGACCATTCTTACGAGTGGCAGTGCTATCGTGCTATAGACCATAGAGACCAGGGAGGTGGGACCTCCCTGTAGAGACTGTTTCACGACCGAATGCAGCACATCTTGTATTGCCGTTGGCCGACTGTATGAGACTGCATACCCCTATTCTTCGGGATTTATACAGGGACACTGTATAGATGAGCTTCAGAACGTTCCTAGCCTTTAAAGGGGAAATCCAGTCCAAACATAAGCTAGTCTGATAAAAAAAGAGTAACATCTTGCTAGTTTAATGGTAAAAATTTGACTGAAATCAGACGAAAAATAAGGAAGTTAGGACATTTTGAAGTTTTGCTCATTTCTGCAAAAGGCTTCTTGTACAGTGGACATGAATATGGAAGTGAGTGAGCTAACCATGTCATAACCTCACAATTTTCAATTGATCGTGTACAAACATGATTAAAATTCAATGTTTCTGTCATTGAAGTCTGAAACAAGATATTAATCCTGGTTGAATATAACTTCAGAAAAGTGATCAGTTAGATATACTATTGACCGATTCTGTGACGCGCTATGTGTATTTTTGGCATGGGCAGCGCCATTACTGCGGTGTATCATCCGACCCCCCCTCCTCTCTCCCCACCCCTCTTACGCGCGCAGAATGAAAAACTGATGCATGGTTGTTTTAGCCAATGGGCATCTCGTACTGAGTGCGCGAATGCTTGCTTAGTGCGCGAACCTTTGTTACAAGTGCGCGATAAACATGTTGCCCGTGGGGTGGGGGAGAGCAGGGGGGGGGGGGGGTCGGCTGAGACACCGCAATTTGAGCTCATGGCTGCGCCCAGTGCCATAAAATGTCTGCTGCCCTCAACGAACCCGAATCGGTCAATAGGATTTGAGCCTGGGGCATAATTGCGTTTGAATGAAAAACTCCGGGAAATTTCAAAATTTTATGTACAAACTATATGGCAAGTTGTGAGGGGATGACACGCTCTTTTTACCATTTTTTTGCATTATATTCATATTGACTGTTAGAGAAATGTTTCCTGAAAATTAGCAAAATTTCAAAATTGCATAACTTCCATATTTTTCATCCGATTCGATCAAAATCATACCGTTGAAGTCGTAATATTCTACTCTTTCTTATCAGATTAACTTATATTTGGACTGGGATGCTCTACAAGACTACAACGTAAAAAGAGAAAGAAGCGGTGCCCAGCTGGCAGCACGCACTGTCTTAGTCGTGCCAAACAAAAGGGTTTACAACGGCTTGTTCTCTGATGATCACTGTAGCATCAGGGTTCTCAATGAGAACTTCTCATCATTCTATCAACTTACTCTTCTCCCTAACTTTCTTCTTTGGCATTTTTATTACTAGTATAATGAAGTCCAACTTGACTGTGACTACAAGTCAATAAATTGTTAGGGGGAGGGGTTATACCCCGCGCCACTCTCTCGACCACTCGCATCAGTCTCATTCAAAAGCACGAGAGATCGCATGGTCTCACGTCCACTCGCACAGTCATGCAATCGGTCGTGCAACTATAATGTGATTAGCGCCAAGCAACTCGCAGTCTCTTGTGGAACACTCGCATGTGAACTCACGACCACTCTGACGAATGCGAACAAAATAATGCGACTTATCAGCGACGAATGTTTGCGAGCGTAGCGAATTCTAGGGAATTTTAAGTTTCGTCAGGGTTCGTTAACAGTTGCAATCAAATTCGTTAACAACTGCAATCAAATTCGCAAACAGTTTTCTTTGTCGTGAAAACTGTTGGCGAATTTGATTGCAACTATTAACGAATCCTGAAATTCCCTAGAATTTGCTATACGTTCGCAAACATTCGCCGGTCGGTGAGATACCCCATTTACTCGTGCAATGATCTCTTTACTTGTTGTTCGACAGCTGTGGCATTTGTGACTGCCCGTCTGCGACCTGATGAGGTCGATCGCGCTTGAAGCCTGTTGCAGCCTGTCCGGAAGTCCGGAAGACCAAACAATAATAGTCGCAAACGGTCGTAGACCGACTGTGTAAGGGGCTTAAGAAAAGAGGATTAATTGTATCGATTAATTCGAACACCTGATAGAATTAGCATGCATGATGTTTGATATTCAAATCGTGGATAAAGATATTAAATACATCTTTTGCTTTTTATTCAAAGACGTTAAGTTCAGATTCCATCAGCTGCGAGGATGCGGATATTCATATTCCACATTTAGAGCGGACAAGTATCCATGACTCTGAAGGAAGATCCCTAAACTCTTCATAATTATCCTGCATGGCAAGAGAAAATAAAAGCCTCCCTGATTTAGAAATAAATCACTTTTACCCATGAGGCCCAAGCAAAATACAAACATTTTGATGTGAGTTTGCAGCCCTGCACATTCCAATATCATCAGCAAAGTGAACATTTCTTGCAAAACTTCATGTGGAACCCAATACACTGTATTAGATCCTGAGCTTAGATTGAAAGAAGACACTTGTCTATATTATCTGGCAGCCCGTTCTTGCCACTGATACCTTTAAATTTAAGATTTTGGTGGCAAGAAAAAATATAAAGAAAAGAAATGAATCTTTCATGATCTTGAATCTCAGTTGTCCGATCGAGCGACCAAAAGAAAACGCTATGAAATTCGGTAGCGCGACATAAATTTTTAGTTGTCCGGGCCCCCAGGTCACCGCTAATGTCGATAATATAATTATGAATTCAAGTAAACCTTACCTGTTCTGTTTTGTAGATGTAGCCGTTGATTGCCATCTTTGTAACAAAGGAGGAGCTGCTCTGCTATGGCAAGTGAAGCTTTAGTAGATTTTTAAGAAACATGCGTCACAGACAAACACTTCAAAGTACACCATCGTTCAGTGATAAAACGCATTATGCTATACTTTATGTGTGTTGAACAAAGACTCAGACAATAAGGACGCCAATATTTAACTGGATATGACTATCAAAAGCACCGAATTATTACATTGTATTTCATCAATATACACCTGTCTGCTGACATGGCCTATACCTTTTGAAACAAAGACTCTTGCTGACAAGCATGTAGCTCTCTAGACAGAAAAACGTGTCAATTTGGACGAATTTATTATCTAACAAATATTTTGACAACTCTTCTCATAAAACAGAGGATTGCGTGAAGCTCGCCGTATAGTCTCTGCGGAACATGTTGCTAATAATCCCTTATAGACTGATATAGACTGATCTTCCGGCCAAGTTAGGAGTTCTCCCGAGGATTGCCCGACATGACAACAACTAATACAGGCAAAGTGCATTCCAAATATTGAAATTATTGAATGTATAGGATAATGGAATAATTATGTTATTATCAGCTACTGAGTAATCTAGGTCCATGCAGAGGAAAAATATCCATATAGGTTTCAATACACTATAGTCCAGTAACACTGGCCTTTAGGTCCGCGCAGGTAGTATATTCGACAGGACTTCGAGTTAAATGTATACATCGGATGATATGGATGCTCGGACACAATGCTGACAATAATAGTATACCAAAGTAGCCTTCACGCTATGAGCCCCAATACCGATGACCCATGACTTTGTTTGTACGCTCTTAAGATTCAACCCTACTCTTATAGTATATTCTATAATTGACTGGTCAATCTATGAAATTTGGTTACCGACATACCTCTTGGAACAGGCTCCTCTGAAGAGAAGAGAGGCTATGCTTTTGACAGTGCTGGCTGCCATTTTGTTATCAGTTGTACGTCGGCTGGATGTGGTGACAACATACAGTGCCTCTACAAGCTTGCAGAACACTCGTAGTCTCGCTTCCAGCGCTTTGATTATTTGAGACTTAAAACTACAATAGTTTATTTGTCTGTCTCTTCGGAATTTTCATCTTTGAGGAAAACTTTGTATAAAAGATAGGATTTGTCATCATGGACGCCGTCACATGCAAGAAAATAAGCGGACGGAACAGCAAATACTTCAGACAGCTTGTTCAAATGGGGCTGAAAAGTTAGCATGCAGGGGTACAGATATATTACCTGCATGGTTGAACTTCCCTCCTCTATTGCTATAGTCTCAACATCTCAACACAATGGTGTCCAAAGTTCAAGGGGGCGTGTTGTCTCACATTCTAGTAAACCTGGCTATGGAATTGATTTAAAAGTGTGTCGACTTGTCATGTTTGTGTTTGTGCATGTGTGTGCGTGCGTGTGTGCTTCCCAAAACTTTATTTCCTATACTTCCGGCGTTTCTGAAACCTCTACCATTACTAGTATATTAGTTTGCTTTTACTCCGTTTATTTCTGCTAAACGTAACATGAAGTGAAACTATACTGTGTCTTATTAAGCATCCGAGAAGCCGGTCATTTTGATGTCGCAAAATCATTATGAATGTATGATGTGTGCATGCATGAAGAGCAAAGAAAAAGTGCGATATGATATTACAGATCTCTTATGCTGTTTGTATCCCTTTTCCATACGAAATATATTCTCGCATTCCGTTGCATTCAGGCCTCACACGTGTAAATGTGCCAGCTCAAGTCCCATCACTTTGTCGTTACAAAGAAACTGAAATAAATGAAGAAAATGCATGGTATAAAGTAAGTCATACCAGCTTGGTAAAAACTAATTAGCTGTGGATGACTAGGGTGAATCTCTCTTCAAAATTCGCCTCATTTGGAGGCTGGATCCGAATTTTTAGTCTTAATTCAGAATGTCTTGTATTTGTTCCAACGTAGCTCAAGAACACACGTGCAATTTTTTGAGAAGTGAAATCACAGTCTTCCTTTAGGAAGGAAATCTGAGCGTATTTTGAGCAGAGCTCCCTTTAAAACATTAGGCCATGGCTCGTCAGTGGGTGTCTGCAGTGACATCTTCACATTGTATATGCTATAGGTGTTAGAAAAATCCCACTTTTGATCCTTCATACATGTAGTTCAAAAACTATACTACTATGTCATTGACATGAATTATAGCTGAGTAGTGTATGTACAGTTTAGTTGGAGGTGATTTGAATTTGAAAGCATAAATCATTTTCATTAAATTCATGATTCATTTTTAAAGTTAAGTTCCAGATTTTGATCCAATTTGAACCCTGTGTACAAAATTGAATATTACATAGGAACCAATGACGTACATGTGAGTGTGTGCTTACAATGCCCCTAAACTTGTAAACAATATACCACGAATACCTCCTTTTCAGAGCTCTGTTCTGGTCTCTTGCTCCAAGGCACACTAAGTCAATGCTCTATTGATAATTCATAATGGATTGCCCTTAGAAATTATATGCAATGTATAAGCAGAACATATTTGTAAAAATTGAAGAAAAAACAACAACAACCGCGAATTAACAAAAGTACATGTGAAATGAGTAACAAATGAAGAAAACACAATTGTAAGTTTTAAAATATATAACCCGCGGTCACATGTTACAGAGAATATTGTCTTTCATGTACATATATTCTGACACACTTTCTTGTCATGACCAACTTTATGTCACATTTTGTACCTTGCTAATTGCTTGTATGTATTTTTTTTTCTTTTTTGTTAAGTACATGTACAGATGTGAAGTGAAATATGAAAATAAACGTGCTGGACTGTTCACTGTGTCTCGAGTAAAGCCCTGTCACACCCTTCCGGGTAAGCTACGCGTGCTTGTTGCGAATAGGGATTTTCCAGCACGCAGGAGAAAAGAATGTTGGCGAGTTCCATACTTGCGTCTTACTGCTAGACGCGTGCTATTTACCTGCTACTTGGGTGTATTCCGTGTGACCTGCTTGAGAGCTTTGAAACCGATCTTCAGCTGATTTTCAGCTACGAGTGACATACGGGGACTGCGAAGTACCTGCGTTACAGCTGTGAAGTACCTACGTGGGACTTGCCTGCTAAAGGCCTCCTATTGGTGTCGGTGTTCTGAGCTACATCTGCGGGCAAACCCCGCGACTCATGCTCATGGCCTTGTCACATCGTGTCTGGGGAAGTCTTGCGGGTTGACTTGCGGGGAAAAATTTTTGCTACCCGGACCTCCCAGCAGTTGGTCCGCACCTGACATTAGACCTAGCGCGTATCTCGCCCGTAGTTGCCCGAAGGTGCGCACGCAAGTCCGATTTACCCGCAGCCAAGTTTTGAGCATGACCCAAACTTTTTCTGGGTGAGTCGCGGGGATTTCCCGCAGATGTCCACGCAGAACGCCAGTAGGAGGCCCTTAGCGGCACCTCGCAGGCAACTCCAACGCAGGTATGCGGCTAAGATAATGATATTCTGTGGGACTTCTGCCATTCCTTCAGAGGGATACCTTCACCGAGTTGTCAGCCCTCATCACTCGCCACCCATGTGCCTGACACGCAGGTCACATGTAAGAAGAACGTAAGTAGCCCGGCTCCAACAGGTAAGACGAAAGCGAAACTCGCCCAAATCCTTGTCCGCCTGCAAAAATAATCCATTGTCCTGCGTGCTGGAAAATCCCCACAAGCAGTGTATACCGCCTAGCTTGCCCGGAAAGGTGTGACATGCAGGGCCTAAACTTGGCTGCGGGTAAATAGGACTTGCTTGCGCAACTCCGGGTAACTACGGGTAAGATACGTGCTAGGTACTGTCATGTGCGGGTCATCTGCGGGGACCTTCGGGTTGCAGAAATTGTTCTTCGCATGTCGCAAGCAAGGCCCTGTCACACCTTTCCGGGTAAGCTACGCGGGCTTGTTGCGAGATATTCCAGGGAGTGTTTCATAAAGCTGTTCGTAAAGTTACGAACGACTTGCGAGCGACTGGTGATCAGTTCTTGTACTGAATTATGTATAGCACATCAGAACTGGTCACCAGTCGCTCGTAAGTTGTTCGTAACTTTACGAACAGCTTTATGAAACAGGGCCCAGGGCTCTGTTTTATGAAGAGTTAAAATTGATTATATTTCAACTTTAAGTCTATGGCAGCCTGTGTGGTAAGGAAATTTAAAATCGAGTTTATCTTTTGACAAAACGGGGCCCAGGTCACAGGAGAATTTCCCTTGGGCGGACAAGGATGTTTTCAAGTTCCGTACTTGCGTCTTCCTGCTAGACGCGTGCTACTTACCTGCAACTTACGTGTATTCTGTGTGACCTGCGTGAGAGCTTCGAAACCGATCCGTTTTCAGTTACGAGCGACATACGGGGACTGCGAAGTACCTGCGTGGGAGTTGCCTGCGAGGTGCTACTGGTGTTCTGCGTGTACCTCCGTGGGCAAACCCCCTTTCTGTGGAAGCCTTGCGGGTTGACTTGCGGGGAAAAATTTTGCTACCCGGACCTCCACGCAGTTGGCACGCGCACCTGACATTACCCAGCGCGTATCTCGCCCGTAGTTGCCCGGAGGTGCGCACGCAAGTCCGATTTACCTGCAGCCAAGTATTGAGCATGGCCAAAACTTTTTCCTGGTGAGTTGCGGGGCTTGCCTGCAGAGGTCCACACAGAATGCAAGTAGGAGGCCCGTAGCTGCCGCAAATCACAGACAGTTGGCCCGCTTGAAGTACGTAAGTTGCCCGTGGATCCATGCTTATTGGCCGGAAGCGTGTGTAATCTGCGGGCATTCTACGGGCATAATACGGGTATTTTACTGGCAAGGAACGGTGTCGGCACTGCCAATATCCGTGTAGCTGGTCAGTTCTGCGGGCGTGGAGCGAGCTACAGAAGCAAATTGCGTGCATGCTGAGGGTCAGTTACTGCCTTCCTACTGGGATTCCTTCACCGAGTTTTCAGCCCTCACTCATACCCCCACCTATGTGCCTGACAGCCTGACACAGGTCACACAGAATACACGTAAGTAGAAGGTACGTACCACGGGTCCAGCAGGTAAGACGCATGCGAAACTCGCCCAAATCCTTGTCCACCAGCAAAAATTGTCCAGCGTGCTGGAAAATCCCCACACGCAACAAGCCCGCCTAGCTTGCCCTGAAAGGTGTGACAGGGCCTACATTTGGCTGCGGGTGAATAGGACTTGTGTTCGCAAATCCGGGTAACTACGGGTGAGATACGTGCTAGGTACTGTCATGTGTGGGTCATCTGCGGGGACCTTCGGGTAGTAAAAATTGTTCTTCCCAAGTCTCACGCGAGGCTTGCCCGGAAAGGTGTGACCGGGCCTTAAAGGGGACGTCCAGTTTTGGTTGGCGACGGCACATCAGAATTATTATTATTATTATTTTTTAGCAAGATAATGAGAAACCACTTATGAAACATGAAAGAGCATTGAATTTTATGGGGAATTCAGTAATTCCAGGCCAGTAACTAGTATTTTTATGAGGGGTTCAAAATTAGAAAAAGTGGGCCACTTCCGGGTTTAATCAGCAAACAAGCAAAAATCGTTTCTCATGCATGCCAATTCCGGGTTTCATCGGCTGACAAGCAAACACACCAACCCACAAGCTCCTTTTCATTTTTTTTTTTCAAACAAATTTAATTTGTTCTTGAAAGAGTTCAAAGTTTGAGCTGTTGTTATATTGCATATAAAATGAAAACACACGAAGAAGGTAAGCACATGCTCTCGTGTGCTTGCATACACTACATCTCAGGATGAACAAAGACTAGCTGTGATAGTGGAATTTCTTATGAATATGTAATCAGGTAATAGAGCATTCAAACCGTGGCCATCGTTCAGGACCATTGTCTGGGTGTTAGCCACACACTCCCATACACACCAATTGACCCCTGGAAAGTTCAAGTTTTGTACAGAGGGTTGAAAATCGAGCAAAACCTGAACCCTAACAAAATAAATCTTGAATTTAATGAAACTGATTTATTCTTTCATTTTTTAATTACCTCCAACAATACAGTATTTAGCTCATAAAAGTATAAAAGTAAAAACTATTTAGGGTCAAAACTGGGAAATGTATTTTTTATGAACACCTACAGTGTAGTACAATCACGTGTATAGCTGGCTAAGGGTGTCTGTATTAATTCACAGCGCTCCCAGGTGCAGGTGCCCAGTGCCAATGATTTCCACACTTAGATAGGATTTTAGATTTACTCTCCCGATACTAAACATAATATCGCATATTAAAGTTTCTTACTGTTCTTATTTTGATAACCAAATCTTCCCAATAGGTCTGTAGGGCCAGGTGGTGTTTGGCATTACGTATGTGAATGTGGATCCTAGATCATGCCTTGGTGATAACTTTGTGGGGCTGATGTTCGTTTTTCCGAAGTTCGTTAATCCGAAAACGAAAAGGTTCGTTATTGCGGAGGTTTGTTAATATGATAATGAAGTAAAGTTCTTCAATCCAAAAATGAAAAGAAGGCGTGTACTAACGAACCTTCGGAATTACGAACCTTATTTCGTTTTCGGATTAACAAACCTTTGAAACAAAGGGAACGAACTGTAACCCCACCGATTTTATGTGCCATGAGAATGATCATGGCTGACTTTTCTTAGAAAAAGTAGAATGAATTTGAAGGCGAAAGATTCAATTATAGTATCAATGAACTGAGAGATTTGATATGACTGCTTTTTTTTTTAAACGTGAAAATATAACCAAATCATCGATGAATGAAAGAAACCTACATTCAAAATATTGCCCATTGTCAGTTAACCTTGATTATGTATGCTGCGGAAGGCATTCATATTTTACAAAAACTGTTGATTTCATCAAGACTAATGAAAAATCCCCCAAATAATGAACTTATAGGGCCTCTAACTTACCCGATATAAAAAGGCAAACATCCGATACTTGGGATTCTTTGATCATCTAATTTTCCCAGCTTAGATAAATGAAAGATGATATTTGTGCAAGACTGCTAAGATAGAGGTATAATCACGTATATGGATCACGGTAGTACCTTAGTTTATTAATATGCATGCCCTTCTTACCTATACCTTGTTCCAAGGCCGAATCCGGGTGAGTGACATTGCATCGAGATGCATCTGGCAGTTTCCGTGAAAAAAACAAAAACAAACAACCAAACAAACAAACAAAAGCAAAAGTGGAGCAAACTTTCATTTGTTAATGTTCATATGTGTTCACATGATTTGTTGATATTATTAAGTATGTATGTGTTTACGCAGGGCTCGACACTAACGGTGGCCCGGTGGCCCGGGGCCACCAAAAACGCACGTTGGGCCACCAAAATATCAGAAATGAAGACTTTGGTGGCCTGATCGGGCCAACAAAAAAGGTCGGATGTTTGCCTTTGGGCCACCAAAAATAAAAGTTAGTGTGGAGCCCTGGTACGTATGTACATGGGATCAGGAATATGATGTACGTGCTTTTATGTAAATGTAAAATATGAAAGTCCGGTCTACGTTGAGGTCAGGCGCCCTCGTCGACTGTAGCCTGCAAGGTCGTGATGATGAAGCAGTTACCCGCTACTTGTTTGGGATGTTTTGAGCTAACAGCAAATCGTTGTAAGAGAGAGAGAGGAAATGACAGGAACATTATCCTCTTGAAAAGTGCAAATGGAATTAACTTTGCTTTTCCAGAAAAAAAAAATAGAAGGAATTAAAGGGGAAGGCTAGTAACTGATCAGTGGGAATCAGTGGAAATGCTGGGAGATGATTATTCCAATCCTTATGGGATTCATTCAAGAGTTCATTGTATATCTATTGTTGTGTGACAATGATTTGCTTCAGAATGGTCTCATATTCAAGTAATGTGCATATTAATGCTCCGTCACTGACCAGGGACGCTAACCTGGAAGCATTAAACTGCACATTACTTGAATATGAGACTATTCTGAAGCAAATCATTTTCACACAACAATAGATATACAATGAACTCTTGAATGAATCCCATAAGGATTGGAACAATCATCTCCCAGCATTTCCACTGATCCCCACTGATCAGTTACTAGCCTTCCCCTTTAAGTACCCTGTCTGGTGCGTGTCACTAGCACTATTTTACTGATTTTTTTTTTATCTTTTGCTTACAGGTAGACATGACACCACTTCCTAAACATTGGAGAGAGAGAGAGAGAGAGAGAAGCTGAAGGAATGATCAGTCACTATTAAAGTGGTCACCTGCGAGAGACTATAAAAAGTATCACTGAATAATGTATTTCTATTAAGCAATAGCGGATGATTTATTTTTAACATTTCGCAAACAGTCAACAGAGTTTGCATCATACCACAAGAGTCTGCTGGCAAAGAAACTGAAATTAGAGCCTTGAACGATCTTGTACTGCTGTTGTAAGTTGTTGTATGAAAAAAGGGACCCTATTAAAAACAATTTGCCCAGACAATACTGACATGAAGTTAGACCATGATGAATTAAAGACGAATCAAACATTATAATGAAATATACAGTGTTATGCTATCAATGTAATATTAGGGAGCTTATAAAAATGTTTATTACCATGTATACTTACGATGATAATCATTAATGTCGTTTCATTTCTGCAAAGTATATGCATTGTTTGTCTCATACCATTATACATTCACTCGCATATACATTTTATCCTGTACTTTATAGCTTGGACTTCTTTACTTTTTGCTTGTATACTTTGTATTATGTATCGCCTTTTGTTTGATGGAAATAAAGTAATTGAATTTAAAAACTGTTTTCTTCCTTTTCTATTTCAAAAGAATGAAATTATGTGATCATTTACATGTATACAAACACATACATTATGTATTGAAGAAATCAAGTTTGAGGCGGACGATGCTATGTATTTTTCCCTTAATCAAACTTTCTCACTTACAGGTCAATGGTGTGCATTTTTGCTCTGATTTCGGGTGAGTGCACTGTTTGATTAAGTGCAGATAATGTGGGTCCTTTCAATAGAAGGATTGTATCACACACAGGAAGCTTTGGTTTTGGCACGAATGGCTCTTCCAAGCACAACCCTGATAATATACAGTAGGTCGGTGCAATCTCCATGTTCCTAAATTTCATACCCGTATGTCAGCAAAATAAACCCGGAGGGGGGGGGGGGGGGGGGATATAACAAAAAAGTACGCGTTTTATGGTCACTGTGCATTTCTTGACTGTCTTTCGAATCTACAGTTTATTTTTTTTTTCTTCTTCTTCTTCTTCTTCTTCTTCTTCTTCTTCTTCTTCTTCTTTTTACTCTGTCCTGGAAACTAACGAATCAGAAGACCATCCCTCATCTATGATACTTTGATTTGGAATACTCGTTATGCTGATATTGTTATGTACTATGCTTTATCTATTCCTGCTAATACGTATTTGCTGTTAAAACGTCAGCAAACGATGAAAAACTTTCCACATAAATCTTTATTTCTTTTAGATAATCATCAGACATTGTCCGTCGTTGTTGTAGTAGTAGTAGTTGTTGTTATTGTTTTTTTTTTGTGCAATTTCTGTTAACGCACTCTCAAAGATTCGCAAAATTAGAATTTTAAGAATAAAGGCAAAATGTTTTCATTCTTTCCCGAGCAGTGGCCTTAATTTGGCAAGGTACCTTACTGAGGTTGCTTTATAGCACAAAATTAGCACACATCATGAGTCGATTTACAATTAACATCGAATTCATTGTTATTATTTAGATGAAGATGGCCAGCAAAAATAGTAGGGAGGGGGAAAAAAGAAGCTTAGACTATCATACCTTCGTTCCGTTTCTCAGAACTAATTGTACGTTAGCAAGGAGTATCAACTCCTCGCTATACATCTGAACATACTACGCTAAGATTCCTCTTCTCCCAAAAGATAAATATATATCTTATATATATATATATATATATATATATATATATATATATACACTCAGCAAAACAAGTAAGTTCCCCCCTAACATTTTTGGATATATTTCAAAAAGTATTGTATGGATTTTCATAATTCAAAAGGGAATGGATAGGGAATTTCATAACTCATAACATGAATGGCATATCATTGCCACCAGATATCATTATTGGTGTAAAAAAAAATGCATTTTATGTCAAAATGCATGGGGAAAAAAGTTGCACTTCTAGCTATATGAAGCATATTGTATACATTTCCTATGTAAGTTAGCAAATTACCTTTTTAAATTGTGTAATTCTCAGGAATTTCTTCAGGTACAATGTGCTTCCCTATTAAACAGATGTTATGCATACTTTTTAAACAATAGCATTTTCAATATGAAAATGTTGGTAGAAGCCATGTGATTTGTAATTCCAATTTGGGTTGATCACATTAATGTGCCTATGGCCATTTTGCATCATGCGCTCAAGTTGTAGATCAGTTTGTTCAGGGAAATGGCATCAAACGTATGGAGTGGCCTGCAAGATCCCCTGACTGTAATCCAGTAGAGAATCTTTGGGATGTCATTAAGCGGAAAGCGAGCAAGAAGGTGAAAGATGACACTTCACTGCAAGAATTTCAGCGCATCTTGCAGAGAGCATGGCCCAACATTGAGCAGCGCCAAGTACAAACTTTAGTTAACAGTATGAGGAAGAGATGCCGGCTGGTCATTGAAGCTGATGGTGGACATATTATCAGTTATCAAATACTTCACTGTATGCTCATGAAAAGAAAGAGATAGAGAAATATGCAATCAACCATACTTAAATGTTCAGAATCATGAGTGATTGTTTGATTCAATTTTGTATAAAAGTCATTGCAAATCACTAAAGTGCAACTTTTGTTTCTATGCATTTTGACATAAAATGCATTTTTTCACACCAATAATGATATCTGGTGGCAATGATTTGCCACTCATGTTATGAGTAATAAAATTCCTTATCCATTTCCGTTTGAATTATGAAAATCGGTGAAATACTTTTTGAGATATATCCAAAAATGCTAGGGGGAACTTACTTTTTGTTTTGAGTGTATATATATATATATATATATATATATATATATATATATATATCTTTATCAATTTAAAGTCATATATCAGTTGGGTTAGAAAACTGGGAGCCTGCAAGAAAATCAGTATGACGTGATCAAATCACCTAGGAAGAGCCCATTAAACCTTGATATCATATCCCTGAAACATAAATGAGTTGGTCGCTATCAAACCTTAATATCAAATCCCTAAGACATTGATGAGTTGGTCGCTATCAAACCTTAATATCATATCCCTTAAACATAAATGAGTTGGTCGCTATCAAACCTTAATATCATATCCCTTAAACATAACTGAGTTGGTCGCTATCAAACCTTAATATCATATCCCTTAAACATAAATGAGTTGGTCGCTATCAAACCTTAATATCATATCCCTTAAACATAAATGAGTTGGTCGCTATCAAACCTTAATATCATATCCCTAAGACATTAATGAGTTGGTCGCTGTCAATCCTTAATATCATATCCCTAAAATACTAATAAGTTG
Organism: Diadema setosum; assembly: GCA_033980235.1. Classification (NCBI taxonomy): domain Eukaryota; kingdom Metazoa; phylum Echinodermata; class Echinoidea; order Diadematoida; family Diadematidae; genus Diadema; species Diadema setosum. Next base: position 43,588,606 of record CM067060.1, read on the forward strand.
GTCGCTATCAAACCTTAATATCATATATCCCTGAAACATTAATAAGTTATCAAACCTTAATAATAATCATATCCCTGGAACATTAATAAGCTGGTCGCGTCGGTTATCCACATAAAGCATTCGATTTTACCAAAAGTCGGTTTCCTATGACACGATTCCCCTTTTTAAAAATGATAATGTATAATTCGCACTTGTTTCTCAGTACACAGGCTGTATCCAGAGCAATCATGTGGCCTTGTGTTTAGTGGAAGAAAAAGAGACGTCGGTTTCAAACAGTTTCATTAAAGTTTTATTTTAAGAATCTCATGTGAAGGAAACACAGGAAAAAACATGAGCATGTTTAGCATGCATGTGAGCTGATAAGACAGAATGACTTAGAAGTACCTATTTAGTAAACATGGGGTTATTATTATGATATAATGGATAAAGGAAACCATCAAGAGATGATCTCAGTTTGAAATATCAAGCTTACAATATGAATCAACCAATTAACACATCTGTACCTTGATGACATGCAGGCCCTATATGATTACAGAAAAAGTAAAAGCAGACAGCGTTGCTTGAGGTATATTCATTTCCTAGGAAATTACAAAATATAATATATGTATTTTTGTCAGTTTAGTTATAAGTGCACAGAAACCTCATAAAACTATCCGTTAAATTGCGTCTTAAAACTGAATAATTGTGATAGAATGTTGCACCATCTTATGTAATATAGGCAGCATATTTTGTAATATAGGCAGCAGTGTGCCAATATATGGTACTTTGCAAAAAGGGATATGAAAAATGTACAGATTCTCCACTAAAATGGACAAAAGTAAACAAAATAAGACATTCTTTGTGACAAAAATTAAGATTGAAGGAGATTAGCTTTTTCAATTCATCGCTTTACCTTCTTGTACAAGTAAAGAAAGATTATGATCGCTTGACAACATCCCAACATTTCAGTTACTGCTTGATTATTGTCGCCGCTTTCCATACCTCAAAAGAATAGTATATCAATATAATTGCTTAAAACTACATGATCTCACTTGATTGTCGCAACAGAAAAGATTTAACTTATACTATCTATACACAGTACAATACATGACCCTAATGTATCAAATGCCACTGAGTGTATAGGAGGGTCATTCTGACAGCAATGCAAGGCACTATCAAGAATGAATTACATTCAGTTCTTTATTTTTCTCCCGGAAATCATCCACACAAAAGAGTTCATTCCCTCTTTGGTTTTGCAATGTAAGCACTACGGACTACAAGACGAATCCAAGTTGTCACTAGCACTTCCCGAGTTGAAAGCCTCTAAGAACGAAAAGTGAGCGCCGCTACTATACTGAATGACTCAACTCTACCTGTCGCGTTCGCTCACGGAAAGCCCATAAAAGCGCTCTTGGCACCGTAGGCGGTGTAATCTGCAAGGTAAGCGAAATGTTGCGTTATAGATTTTATTGAGAGAAATTTAAACCTCAACAATGCAATGTACGTATTGGAATTGGCGAAATCAAAATGGTGGGTAGAGCCGGAAACGTAATTTAAGTACCGTAAGTGGCGAGGCAACTAACTCAATATTACTGATTTCTTATCTCAGGTCGTACAGAGTTCGCTATGAGCTATATGAATGTTAGGAAATGCACAGGACTCATTAAGCTGTATAAGACCAAAATACATAATCGCAAATTGGATCAATTAAAGAAACAACTTTTTTAACATATTTATCTTGACATGCGTGTTTCAGTTCCCGCGAGGGGCATGCACGCATCCTGCGTCTCCTCGGCAAATGAGAAGTTAATGTCAGCAGTTCCTATTAACATTTGCGAATCGGTTATTCAGAGCGACTATAAGAAAAAAAATTAATGTACCTCAACAGGATACAATCAACAACATTGATTTGCTACATTTCTATAGCTTGACAGGACTTGGCTCGTATATCGAATGTAGCAGAATTTCCTTACATTACAATTCACTGCGCATGTTTTCAAAACACTAACAACGTTCAGTTTATAAAAGCACGTTTGTTTTTTGTTTTTTCAAGAGTTTATTCTACAGTATACAATTGCATATTTTCGTGATAATGTTGAAAATACAGAAAGAATATGAAATTGTACCTCCAAAAGTACCTCCAATTATGATCGATGACCATTTTGATTGAGCTAGCAAAAATTCACATGAAATGGCATAGGTTATATCTGTAAATGATACTAAATGAAAAATTCCCTTACATCTCCTTCGTCCTACGGGCACAGCGTTCCCGATGTTCCGCGTGGTCCCGGGGCAGTGCCCGCGGAATGCAAGTGTAATGGTTGGGTCCTTACAGTGGGCCAGTTGAAGAAGACACGGATTCCAATAAGTCTCCCCATCAGTCCCACACACAGGGTCTTCGAAACTGTCGCAGATTCTGGCACACGGGTCTGCGAGAAAGGGAGTTCAAGTCATCAAAATAAGTTAAAAAGAAAAGTGATATTCGATTTTAAACTTGAAGGAGAAATGGAATTTAAATGAACAATCAGAACAGGAAAAGCTTAATTTACGTCGGACAGAAACTAAGACCGTTATGGAATCAAAGATTTTTGTTTTGTTTTGTTTTCATCAAAGATTGACATCTATACTAGTATGTCCCGCGCGACGCATACATATATCAAGAAGTGCAGCCAAAACCTCTTGCAGTATAAGCAAAGAACTAAAATCACAGCGATTTGATTAAATCGATATAAAGATCATTAAACTCTCTTTTATTATGACGACTCACATACGTTATGACGAGATGATTTCTTGTTTGATAAGAATAACTTCGCCGTTTATTGCTCTAAAGTTAATTTCCTCCATTAGGAATGACTACTCGTTTTGGAAGAATTCCTAATTCTAAGGAGCTACTTACATTAAAAAAAAAAAAAAATCATGCCTCTCATGATTCTACCTGGTTACTGAAACCCAAATATCGGTATGACTAATCGTAAAATATTTTGATTTCTGAAAGGAGATGGTTCTATAACGATTTTCTCTCATTAACTCTATTGTTTTGAACAATTATTAATTCCCTAATATATGCATATTTTTGTTGTTGTTGCAATGCATTGTACGTTTTGTTTTCTTTGAATCTGTATCGACAACAAACGTGTTAATAGAAATAAGATTTCATTTGAATTTGACTTTGAATTTGAATGAGTTTCCACGTCCTTATGATCATAAGTTCCAATAACGTTTCCTCAGAAATAACCATTCCTTCTTTTTAATACACAGATCACATCACAAAATACATTGTATAAAGATAGTGATAAACCACATCCATATCCACGTCACGACATACCAACGGTGCCCGGAACGCACGGTCCTGCGTATCTCAGCCTGAGGGTGGGGTCCTTGCACGCTGCCACCCCGTACTCGCAAAGAGACGAGTACGTCACTCCGTCACTTCCGCAGTGGGGGTCTTTTGCTGGTTGGCACAGGTTTGGACACCCTGTACGCATGAAAAAAACAAAACAAAGTAAGACAGAATACGTGAGGTTAAGATACACTGCACTGACATTAAAGATCTTCCAAACATCTGACCCTTCTTTCAGCGACATGGAAATCTGTTTGGACAGTATACAATAATGGTATAATATTCAAATACGCTAAATTAATTTAAATAGATATTGCTCGTTATCTGAACATGGTTTTGTGTGTAAAAAATAATTGTCTGACCTCCATTTTCGACTAATTTGATGTGAAAATTCAAAGAACCCATGGCTAGGATCCCTTAATAGTGAATATAAAGATACATTCTCTAGTTATAAATCGAATTTCCCATGTTCTGTACGAAATGACTTTTACGTAATAAATATCACACTTTTGACATCTTGGACAATTCATCACGCATGTTGAGAAGTACGTCATTCCACTTTAATATCTAATTTGATAACCAGATATCAATCTCATATTTCTCTGTGAGATTGTTACCAAGTTTGTCTTTACTAAAAAAAAATAATGGGGAAAAACACATGTTAATATTCACTCATGCTGACTATCTTTGCGGCAATGCGCATCTCCGTATGGTTATCTAAAACATGTATAGATGATAATGAAGATAGTAATTTCAGTTAAAATAATCATTATCATTGTAATAATTGCTTGCCGTTTTTGCTTGTGCAGATTCTCAAGGACAAATTTCACGGTTTGAAAGAATGGCAAAAACATCTCTTAATAAAACAAGCACCTGCATGAGTGTAGAATTGAACTTCCAACAACTGGGCTTTAATTTTACCCGAATAATTGATTTTGAAGTGAAGGAAAAGGACGTGGGGACAAATTCAAACAAAATGATAACAGAAATGTGATCTTTATGCACCAGAGCTTGTTAAACTGGACAGTCGTGAGACTCTAAATTCAAAATAACCTTAGTGTCATTCAATTTCGAATTTAGATGAAATTTAGTTCTAGTCCAATCATCGAAATAAACAATATATTATATAGAATATGAATATGTTTAAAATAATCAAAACGAACTATAGGTCCTAATTATTCTGGACCAAAATGAATGAAAAATCTTATGAATAAAATAATAATCGTATGCAGAAAAAAAAAAAGAAAGAAAGATGGGAAGAGTCCAAGATGATTGCATATTGTATCGGAATTTATAAGAAACAAACAGGAATATATACACAATAATATATATTTTTTTCTATGACAAGCTCAGACACATCCAATCGGCTACAGCTTAATTCACCACAGCAAGGTTACGCGGAGCAAAATATTTTCTGAGGAAGAGGTTGGGATGGGGGTGGGGGATAGAGTATAATAGATGGGGAGAGTGAAGGGGGATACACCGCCCCTATTTGAGTGTGGCCCACACTTTATGACGAAAATGTAAAGGAGCAATTCAAGATCTAACTAACACACCGCATTGACGTCGCCATGACGATATTGGCACAACACGCACACGTGCTTTTGAACTTGAATTCCCTTTTCATTATTGTTATCAAATTCTATTCTTTTCGCTCCGAGGGGAGTATCTGGAATATTCTATATCGAAGTGCGTGAAAGACTTGTCCCCTGAGAGGGAACGTCCATCCGATTGAAAATGTCAATATCAGCAAGCCACGCCTGCAAAGTCTCGAGCGTGACATTACGAAGTGTTAAGGAGACAGTCATGCTTTCGACAGTGTTTAGCTCCCTTGGGTATCCGTAGTCTGACCCCGCCTCCCTGGGACACCTTTCATACAGAAGGTAGCAAGTTATGAAAGTTGTGATAATTGCAATTGCAAAAGCAAGAATTCAGCTGCTTACAGGTGATTGGTTGTTGCCTAGCTGCAAAATGATATTCGCAACCTTTGTTGGTAGAATTTGTTGATATTTTTTATGCCCTTGGAGAATGTCTCACGTGGACTGCGGCTTTTAAGTCTTGACGACTTTTTCTGCCCTTCAGACTGTACTACATTAATGTGTATTAAATTTTGACTAAATGTTAAAATCAAGCGTCAATATAGCGAGACTTCATTTTAAGCTGAACTGAGGAAAGTAGAAGTAATAACAGTTATCTGATTATCATTCTCACCGTTTGTCACATGTTTGAACATGAAAAGGGTGATGAAATGTATCCATCGCATAGGCTATCACTATGAAACCATTCCTCTTCTGAAACCAACTCTTGCTTGATAAGTGAGCTTAACTGAGCGTTGTTTTCAGAGCTTACATGTAGCTCAAATTCAGTTATCGCACATAATTCGCCAACTAACTTTGTAGAAAGCGAAACAATCAAGAAATCTTCTTGTAACTCCGAAGGAAGTTGCTGTCGATTGCATTTCTTTTCAAATTTTCCTCTCTCTCTCGAGTGACTGTCGAAATTTTGCAGTTGTCTCAGTCCGATATTTATTTATTTTTTCTGTGTGTGTGTGTGGCTATTGCTTACTCACTAATTGGTGCGTGGGGACAGGCTCCGGAGTAGGCAACAGACAGCGAGCGGACTTGCGAGATACAGCGATGTCGTCGGAGTTCGCATTCATTTCTGTACGTCACGTTCGTCGAACTGCAGACGGGGTCGTAGACGGAATCACACTGTATTCGGCATCGCCCTGGCAGAAGGAAAAAGAAATTATTAAGAAAGCCGTGTTTGATGTGTGCTTGGCTTATCAGTCCTGAGGGAGAAAGCAAGGAGGTGAATGAAAACGGCTGGTAGAATACCAGCACCTTAAACTCAAACAATGGCAGGTCTCTATCACTCAAAAGTACATTCTGCTTTTCCTGTTAATGGTGACTCAATAAACGTAAAATAAAACACAGCTTCAGCCTTTTCATCAAATGCTGTCTAATCCTCTCATCTCCATTATGAAAGAAACAGCGCAATGTAGACGTAGATGTAGGTCCCCCCCCCAAAAAAAAAACCCTGCCAACTACACACCAGCAAACAAACGAACAAACACACACACACACATACACACACATACACACACAAACAAACAAACAAACAAACAAAAATGTTGATATGTAGTGTCATCGAGGAAGGAAAAGGAGTATTATAGTAACAGTTGATAATGAAGCTGAAAATTCTTTCATGATTTATGTTCAACCGTTGGACCTTTTCGACCCTTTTTAGCAATCGATACTAGGCTTGATTATAATTATAATAATAATAATTGATAGGATTTATATAGCGCCAAATCCACTCTGCAGAGTGCTCTAGGCGCGGAAGGAAGAGAAAGTGAAGGAGATAAAGGACATACAAATATCAAGTACATGTAATGTGTAATCAAATTGAGGCTTTAAACAAGTGAGTTTTTAGACTGCTTTTAAAGGAGTCTGATGAAGAACAATTTTTTACGGCTGAAGGTAAGTTATTCCATAAGGTGGGAGCAGCATGACCAAAGGCACGTGTGCCCCATATTGTAGTGAATCTTGGAATTATCAGAGAACCGGAGTTGGATGAGCGTAAAGATCTAGCAGGGATGTAATTATGGAGTAAGTCAATGTTATACTGAGGAGCAGCGCCCTGAATGCAATGAAAAGTCAAAAGTAAAATCTTAAAAATAATGCGATCTTTGACTGGTAACCAATGAAGTGATCTCAAAATAGGGGTGATGTGAGTGTGCTTCTTGGATAGTGTGATGATGCGTGCTGCCGCATTTTGAAGCCTCTGTAGCATGGGGAGCTGGGTTTGTGGTAAGTTGAATAAGACAGAGTTTCCAAAATCGAGCCTATAGAGGATATCAAGGCATGGACTAATTTTTCGGTAGAAGAGCGGTTCAAATATTTTCTAATGAAGCCGATATTACGAAGTTGGTATCTTACAGATCTACAAATGCTAGAAACTTGATGAGACATATAGTCATATTACAATCTAGCATTACACCCAGGTTGCGACAGGTTTGGGACACACTAATTGACATGCCGGAAAAGGAGATAAAATTAATGTCAAGTTTACCTAATTGTGTCTTCGAACCAAACATTAAAAACTCAGATTTATCCGTATTCAATTTCAAAGAATGTGAGTTCAGCCATGAATAAACATCGTTCATTGCATTCTCAAGCTGACTCAAAGCATGTAAGGTATCGGCCTGGTTAGGTTTGAAAGACAAATACAATGGAATGTCATCAGCGTATATGTGGTAATTAATTTTGTGCTGGCGCAATATGTGTCCCAGGCTAATAAGATAGATGGAAAACAAGGTGGGCCCGCCCACAGAGCCCTGTGGAACACCGCATTTGAGAGGCATAGCATTTGATTTACAGCTGTTGACACACACTGCCTGTGAATGGCATGAAAGGTAAGATCCGTTCGGGTTGCGCGCGCCTTGTGGATGCCCGCCCACACTGCTTATGCTTTTGACTTATATTTTGCTGATTATTCACTTTAATTGCAATTCACTAAACTTTACAATTCCATTTATTTTGAAAGAATGAGTCTTTAGATATTGTGCATTGTGACATTGTGCTTTTGACTTCTCGCTGACATTCATAATTCATTCAGAACTGTTAATATTAAGATAACGCCTTATGTATATCTGAAAAACGGTGGATACTTCTCCAATGAATAAGAAAAAAAAAGGAGAAAAACTCAAACTTAATCAATTTGTGTGGCCAGGGAGATTACCAGTAAGAGCTGCGGCACATTCACCGTTGTATGAGACAGCCACCGATTTATCATTGTGTCGACATGCGTCTTTCTGCATCTCACACTCCGACGAGTAAGTTCGCTCCAGCCCGAAGCCCTGGCGTCTACTCGTGGCGCACACCGGCTCGTACACCATCGGGCAGCTCTCGGGACACTGGCATGGCCCGACGTAGTTGACCATCAGCGTTCGATCACGTGTTCGACACCCTTCCATTCGCATGTGGCACCCCGAATCGTACGTGCGCCCATCCGTGCCGCAAACGCGCTTACCGCTGGCGCCGCATCGCTGAGGACACGGATAGGGCATCGCTCCTTCCGGTGGTAAGGTAACAGGATCTATTCAGGTCAGCAGAATGACAGCAAATTTTACAGAAAATCAGGCCTCAAGACGAAAAATTGAATACCCGAATATAAAAATGACCCAAATCCATTACAAAAAATTTTGAAAAGAAATAGACACCACTGAATAATTTCCCTAATGTTTAAGTTTTTTCGGTTAATGGAATGTATCTATACAAATTTAAATGTAAAACATTCATTTGACTGATTATCTATCTTTGATCGACTTTGTTAAGTGTCTCCAAAGACGAGAGCCAAATTTGGACTTGGGTCGTTTGTATAGTCAGGTATTCACTTATTTACTACTAATGCCACTGCTACTTCCACTAGCTTTTCAAGTACTGTTACTTGACTATTGCTGTCTCAAATGCAACTAATTATTATTCTGCTTCTTCTACGAATTCTCTTCAGAATGCATGCAGTTCTCTCCATGGCGGGTTAAAGGGATGGTACAGTATTGGTGGAGATGAAAATTGGGCTTTTAAATTTTAGCGAGATACCAAGAAAACACATTATTTTATGAGGAATTCAAAGTTTATTTGATGAAAATTGGCTTTGGAATGACTGAAACATCCAAAAACAAAGTAAAACAAAGAGATCGTAATAAAGTGTTGGTCCTACACTTTATTAGAATTGCTCTTTTTTGGATATCTCAGCCATTCCAAAACAAATTTTCATCAAATAAATGTTGAATTCCTCATAGAATTACATGCTCTTTCATATTTCATAAGAGGTTTTTCATTATCTCACAAAAAATATAAGCAATCTGAAATTAGGTCTCAACCAAAACAGTACAATCCCTTTAAACTACAGCAAAGCAAAGCAGGTGCATGAAGAGCTGCCCACACTTCCAAACGGCATGGTATGGGTCATGTAATATTTATCATAGTTTGAAATCAAACCGAGAATGCAAGCGACAATTTTCATAGACAAATAATATCTTTTACCTAGAATCACGAAGTGTTGGGGGAAAGCAAGTCTGAAAAACAACATGTAATTTGCCAACATGACGAAATGATGAACATACAGTTTGCAAATATGACTAGAAAACAGCAACTGCACATCGAATTATCAATTCTGCCTTCGTAAGTCGCTTTTATCATTAATTTCTGTAAAACAAAAATAAAGATATGTGGTTTTCTTTTTTTCAGGCAGTACTTGATGCTCTATACAATTTGGTATTTAATGCTGTTTTCTTTTCAATCATGATGTGCAAGACTTATGATTGTAAATGATATCAAATTTTGTTGAATTTGAAAGCTCTTTGTCAATGTAATTTGGGCCGTTTTGAAATAAAATGTTCGATCTTTTGTGCTCATTCCTCTCACGGAAATCTGATGAATTCAAAGCAAATCCACTTGAATAAATCCTATACAGCAAATCGGCAAATACCTTATTATCTTGTGAGCATCAAGAATACAATAGTTGGTTAGAATCAGGAAAGTGAGAAGAACTCGCCTTCCTGGTTTTAATTGAAAGCAGTCGTATCATTACTAACAATAGATGCACCAGCATAACTTAAGATAAATTTGGTTTGATCGCAGAGTCCCATCAAAAGACAACGTCTGAATTGTCAGAGATTCTTTTCAAACAACAAACTGATACCATTGGGAAATCTCATCGGCACTGTGTTCCTGGCGGCTGGGGCAGCTGTGGTCCACATCCCAACTTCTTCGCTTGTCTCCTCACTGCTCTCTGGTACGGAAAAAGTTTCTGTGACAACAGATATGAATATAGTTTTCGGGATAACTCTTCGAAGTTGTGACACAGTGCCATGAAATATCAGAGATGACCGAGAAATTATAGGTTACAAACAAAACCGTCTTGATATCCATATTATATGCTCCTTCTTCGTTCAATCACATGGAAGAATTTTCAGCAGATGCATCTCATGATTATATTTTTGATTCATTATTAAGTAGTTGGGGACTCATGACCGTAATATGACAGGCATAACAAGTGAGAAATAAAGAGCAATAAGTTATTTGTTTCAAGTTCGTTCTGTTACTACCAGGAACTGGCATCAACCGATTTCAAAATCCCATGTTGGTTCATCATGTACCTTTTGAAATACTCACGTAACAGGTGTACAGTTTAATATTCCAGTGTCATCATTTTATATACGTTATACCATATATGCATATATGAAATTATTACTCACTAATCATCATACCGTTACAACGAACAGGTTCAAAGAAAATATCTGAAAACACGCAACCTTGAAAGTTTGGCCACTGTTGGCGCAGCCACGGCTGTTGCGTCAGTCTTGGCTGCAAACAGTTTCCAACATAAGCCAATCTCGTGTGAAGTCCGGTGTTAGCACATTGGCCTCTCAGCAGCGAGCAATGACTGGGCCACGTTTGACCGTTAGAATCGCAGACGGGACCTCTGACTGTGTTTGGCGGACACCGGCGACGTATCTTCCTGCAACCTTTGAAATAATCGACGACTTACATGTCAAAATATCCAATGATGAAAAAAAAAATGAGGAAAAAAAGCGACCATGCAAGGAAATAAAGATCATTTACAGGAATTTATAATTACGCGCTCAAAACACTTAAAAATTGTATAGCACACATTAAAATGTCACTGACTCTGAAACAAATGTTTTATGTCAATCACAACTCATAACTTGTAAACACTTTTTGTGAAAGATATACATTTTTCTTTTTGAATTGATGTCGAAAAAGGGAAATTTAAAAGATTATAAGGTCCTGTAGGGCGATGGGAAACTATTTACATCATCTTATTCAAGTTTCCAATATTCCAATCTCACAAGTGACATTTTATACTTTCTAGTTCAAATTTATGATTATGATTATGTTTGTTTTTTTTTTCTAGTTCACAAGATGGCTGGACAGCCCATATTCAGCTGCATAAGCTGGTCTTCCATAGGGTCGAGTTGTATGTACACTACTTGGGGCGGACCACCATTCACAGGATATTTATGCGCCCTACTCTTTGCGATGAACGAATAAAGCAGGATCATATACTTTCGTCGGTTGGGATTTGAGGGTTTGATTTTGATGAAATCTCTGACTTTTTTTTTTCTGTGGTTTAATCTAACTTAAACATGACGTGGTATATTGTACTCAAGGGCACTTTAAAGAGGCCGAAAATACGTGATTAGTATGTACATCACTTTCATCCTGATGCCAATTTTGTTGTTGTTGTTGTTGTTGTTCCTTTTCCATCTGTGAAGATGGCTGGATAGCCCATATTCAGCTACACTAAGCTGGTCTTCCATGGGGTCCAGTTGGATGTGGGGTGGGACCACTTCACCGGGTTAGACACCCTGCTCTTTGCGATGAATGAATGAAGCGGGATCTTTTACGTGCATGAGCTGTGACTCTCTCATACACGGGACCTCCATTTTATGTCCTATCCGAGGGACAGAGTGTTTTGCCTCTTGCTAGAGGGGACGGTATGTCTACACACAACATTGTTCAGTCCAGACTCGGGTTCGAACCCGGGCCGCGTGATCGTGAGGCAGACGCGCTACCGACTGAGCCAAGTCACCGCCCTCGCAATTCACCGCAATTCACACTGCAAGTCGAAGAATATCTACTGCCACTTATAAGTTCATAAGTTGATGGAAACATTATAGTAATGATTTGACATGATGATTTGATATAATATGACGAGCAATAACCTTGAACTCAATAAAATCAAGGTTGAAGTAGATTCAAGGTTACCATGGTTACAGGTAGAGAAACAACAACATGATGTCATCATAACCAGAAAACAATGCACGTCCGTTTGTACCTCTTAGTCACTACTGCCATTCCTGCCCCATCATGTTCAATACCTCCCCTTTTTATTTACAAGGGCCGTTACCATGGAAATAACTTTAATAAACTTTTCCTTCCCGCTCGAAGCAGTTTGGGGGACTTGATACAGACAGCGTGACGCAAAGGATATACTCTCTAATCAAAACACGCAGAATCCTGCTGAAATTGAACATTGCTACTACCGCAGAGTTCCCTGTCTGCGGTCATCAGTCCTTTTATTTCTCTTCGATGGGACTTTATTCTGTGTGTGTGTGTGTGTCTGTCTGTCTATCTGTCTGTGTGTCTGTCTGTCTCTGTCATGTCTTTACATTATTCTCTCACTATCTTTGTAACAGATAAAAAAGACCCTACGATACCCTGTTCTCTCTTTAAAAAGATCGAGTGAAAATATTCACTCTTGAAGGAGTGAAAACAAAAAAGAGTGAATTTAGAGTGAATTTGGAGTGAATTTTGAGTGAAAATGTTTATTTTCACTCTTTTTCGAGTGACCTCAGGGATCACTCCAAAATCCTTGAGTGATCCCTGAGGTCATTCCAAAACGAGTGAAAATGAACATTTTCACTCATATTTCACTCTAAATTCACTCTTTTTTTTTTGTATTCACTCCTTCAAGAGTGAATATTTTCACTCGATCTTTTTTTAGAGAGTATGTCTCTATCCTATTCCATTGTTTAAGTTCCTGATCACTTTACTAGCTTGACTATGAGAGTTTAAAACGACCATCTAAAGCACGTTCAAAATCAATACGCCAGACTGTCTGGTGTTAACCAAGTTATCCTTCCAGCTGTCTTCAAGCTTTGCAGCTCTAGACAATCATTGAATGACTTTAATAGTCACTCAGCCGAGTATGGTAATGCACGCCTAGAAAGAAGGAATTCCTTGATTCTTTTTTTCCCACAAGACACTTAGATATAGATAAAATACTAAGGCCCTCTCTTGGGTTTGTGGTTTGGTGTGAAAATTTCAAAGGTATAATGTAGGTGCTATAAGCATCTCGATTGTGTAAATACAATTGCGGGCAGCTCAAATGAAGAACCCTTTAAAGGTACAGATGTATTAGCCCACATTTGTAAACCTGCAGCAATTGGTCTCATAGTTAGCATGGAGTTTGGGTATGATTGCAGTAACACCTGTGCAAAATTTCGTTCCAATTAGTCCATTACTTTCATAAAAATAAATGAAAATGCACCATAATCCGTTTGCATGCATATAACGCTCGCTAGCTACGGTCCACGTACGTGCTACATGTACAATGTACGCGCTCGTAATTCGATTTTGGGTCGGGTTGACCCTGTTTTATGCAGTTTTGATTTTCGTGGGTTTTCAAATGTGGGCTAGTACCTTTAAAGACGCACTGTAGTGACACTTAATATTTATGTTATGGACTGATATTTACGTTTAATTTCCACTTAAATATACTCCTTACCACTGACAGTTTCACCCCTAACACATTCACCTGTTACATTGTGTTTCTCACATCTTACAGAAGACCAGATTTATAGCAACAAAAAATTGTCGTGAGCTTCTGCATACAAAAAATACTTTAGTTTATTTTCAATTCTTAATTTTGTGGCTTTGCGTACAGTTAAAGCCATGACATCCAACGTAAAATTGATGAGCATTCTAGATCCATGTATATTCAATATCATAACCTGAGATGAACTATTACACAGTTATAGGCGGGAAACAGCAGTCACACTTAGTCAAGGTGGAACACTTTGACAATATAATAACAATATCGTCAGAATTCCATGATTGGACGTTAAAAATATTTTCACAGGAGTTTAACTCGAACATCACATCACATTCAAGCATTGCAAAGAGAATCTGACGAGAGCCTGCTTGAACTTCATTACGCGGAACCTTAGAACACGATGTCGATTGTAAACATCATGTCTTATCTTTCCAACTGTACCACTTTATTAAACATAATATGCGCAATGAACCTATGAAAAGGAACGCTGATGATGAAAACATCGAATGATGGTAACAACGATTTGAAGAGAGGATCATAGCTGAAATTCACATTTGTGCAGATTATACAATGCGTAAATGTGTTATTTTAGGTGTAAGTTTGGATATCATTGTATCTTTGCGGTAACAATGGTGCATATACTTACCCCGCTGACTCAAACTAGGTGAGTAGAAGGCAAACAGGCAGACGAAGAATAGAAGAACCTTCATAACGCTGGTGGACGGTCAAACCAGCTTTAAAACAAGGATAAAGAAAATATGCTGCCTTAGGTTCAGTTGATAAAAAACAAAACAAAGCACAAATAACATTAGCATGTGAGATGATTACCAAATATAATATGTGTTGTTTCGTTTTTAGTTTGTCGTGCTGAGGGACGCCTGTGCCGATAAAATGGTTCCCGTCGTAACATTTCAAATACTTTACCACTACCGTCATTTGTAGGGGGATGGGAGGGAAAAATAAGCAATCATCACATTTCCATGTATTGCTGCATACTGTGAAAATCACTTTCTCTTTCCTTACTAATTAATCAAGATTCAGATAATTATCTCTTTTCAATCCAAGAAACAGAACTACGTGCAGTGATGTTCTAATTACACCATTTAGGTGCATGCGTTTACAAGCAATGCCTCATTACCTACTGTTGCTCAGATTGAAATTCGAAGAACTGCTATAAAAAGTGTCTCTGAAATCACATACATCATGGGGAGGTCGGGGGAGAGGTAAACATGTGAAGATGACTTTGAATAAAACGTCCGAAAATCGTTGGATGAAGTATTGCTCACCGAAAGATGATAACCGATTCCAAAGGGTTCCGTTTCAGTCGTCTAAAAGGTCACATTGGCACGACGTGAGTAAGAAGACCCAATAGTTTACATTTAATCAAGGCTGATGAATGCTTGTGCAGGAGCGTGATTCAATGTCTCCAATAGCCCCGTCCACTGCGAAAGATGTTGCTTATTTACGATATTGCGTTCTCGGACACAAAATTGAGGTCGCGTGTCTTCTCGAGCCAGAAACGCGATGCAATCTTACTCAGACTTCCGCATCTCCGATCATGTTCATCTATAGGATGCTGACGCTTCTAGTTTGTATGACTTTGCTCAGATGGTTTGAGTAGACAGAGGGAAATGTATATGAAAGAAGACACTGGTACATGTTGGAGGAAAAAAGTAATGGTGAAGAAAGAAATAGTTTAATTATAGTCATTCACTCTCAAAAGTATATCAAGGAGATGAGCAGAACATGCAACTGGGACAGAAAAAGAGAAAAAATAACCTCACATGCACAATTTCGTTTAAATGTGAGAGAAATATGTACTGAAGAAACAGAATGCATTCCGTTAATACAATACGTAATGCAATTTAATTTTGTTGATAATGGTTACACTGATATAATATTCCTTGAACTAGTGTAAAAATAATAGAAATCGGTGGAACCTATACGTTTTCTCCATTCTTAAAGAAAATTCTTTCGAGAGAACAGAAGTGCCCAAAAGATTGACTAAAGCATTCGAACTAAAGTTTCCATCACTAAATTATCTGAACAATAGGATATGACTATATCAAAGGGTGATTAAGTATATCTTTGTGCGATGAAATCCTATGAATTTGCATAATAGTAATATTAATGATGATGATGATGATGGTAATAACATATATATATATATATATATATATATATATATATATATATATATAAGAATAACGAGGAAAAGTAATCGATTCATACGGTTGCAGAAAAAAGAATAAAGATGTGGAAATATAACATGCAAGAATATAGAAGAATAATATTAAGGTTTAAAGATAAATTTGTATTTCATTGGGTGAAGACCCTGAGTACAGAGGAAGATGGTCAAATTGACAGGTTAATAGGTAGATAGAAAGATACAGAGAGAAAGAGATAAAGAGTGAGGGGAATAGTGTGTGAGTGTGTGTGTGTGTGTGTGTGTGTGTGTGTGTGTGTGTGTGTGTGTGTGAGGGCTTAAAGACCATCACGATATAATGTCAGATATGGGACATATAGAGATATCGGGATATCAAACGCACTGGGTGGGGTGGAAACATAATCACTCATATTCACGGCAGACGGGAAATGTCCGTCAGCTCTTGTCCCGCCATGTCGTTGGGGATCGTCCGCCGTGTCCATCGGTTAAAGTCACAGACCATGACGTTAGCTCAGTGTAGCCACTCTCTGGAGGCTGAGGAGGAAGTTCTCTCCCATGGGTGACTGGATGACGAATATCATCCCTCTTCTCCCTATAAGGCCACACCTTAACAACTTGTTTTCATCATAAGATACATATGACAGTAAGTACACTCAGCATTAAAAAAGAAGAAAGAAAGTAAACACTTTTTCAAGTTTATATTTCTCATAGAATATTTTGCTACAAGTTAATGTATTACATACAATATGAAAGGTAATTTAATTTGCTATCAATCTGGTAGGTCAACAAAAAGGGAAACCTTACGCATGAGTGAACACCTTTGTTTTGATCTTCAAAGGCACAAAAGTAAAAATTGCAAAAATGAACAAGATAAGTCATTCATGCGCATGTGCTCTTCCATGTAACAATAAGAACAAAAGACGAATTTAACACAATAAAAAAAAAGACTTACTAGTAAGTTGCAACAGTAAATCTATGATCTCTACAATATCTTTGAAGCCCAAAAGATCAATAAAGGCTAAAATATGAGGAAAATGAAGAATCGGATGATAAATCGATATTCAAATGAAATGAGAGAGGAAGTAAAATAAACAAAAATGGCAGGAATTTGAATTGATTTCTCAAATCAGGAAAATTGTAAATCATTGTTTCTTGAGTTTGTCTCACGAATTCTTAAATTACTGAATTAAAAGAATGAAATACAGATATTCTGTTCATTTAATCATCTTTAAGCACTTACTCCCTATGATTTTGCCCCCTTTAGTTTCCCACTTTGATTTTGTTGGAGGTTATTAAGAGATAAGGAGAACGAAAACGTATTTTTGCTTTTTCATTCATGTCTCTCATTGTGTTAAACTGGACTTTGGTTATCATTGTTATCTTGAAGGGTATTTCCAATTGAAAGACAACATGTCATTTTTTTTTCTTCAATTTTTACTTTTGTGACTTGGAGGACAAAAACGAATGTCTTTACACATGCGTAAAGTTTCCCTTTATATTGACCTTCTAGGTTGGTAACCAATTTAATTACCTTTAATATGGTTTATGATACATTAATTTTCATCAAAATCTTCTATGGAAATTATGTACTAAAAAAAGTGTTTACTATCTTTTTTTTTTTTTTTTTTTTTTTTTGCTGAGTGTACATATACCACCCCGTGCATGTCCTGTCAGAGTTATTTGGATCAACTTTCTAATGTTACTTTATTCTTCGGTTTGATAACAGCTTCAGTACTTGAACTTCTAATTGGTTTGGTACAAATCGATATTACAGGTCAAAATGTTGCAGAGTAACGCAAGATTGACTTTTCATATCAAATCTGAGATCATTTCGTATTATTCCAGAAAATTAGCCACATTTAAACCATTTCTTCCAGCACGTTATTATGGGATTTAGAAAGAGTTGTAGGTATATGTAGGTTGCATGTGTAGGCTGTATATTCCTTGAGACCATAAACGTGTGAGTGTCAAGGCTTGCCTATATAGCTTAACCATGGATTGGAATTTCACTTCAGCTTTATAATATAAAGTTAAAGTGAACTTCTAATCCATGGTTAACTTGACCAGAGAAAGTTAAAGGATGAACTTAAACCGAAAATTAATTTTTCATTGAAATCGGACGAAAATTAAAGTATGGGATTTCAAAATGAGAGATCAATGGTGGCGGACACATACAGGCATAATGAAAGGAGATAATATCATGGCCGTCAATTATTCAGATATTTTGATCATAAAATCCAAAATGAGTCATTAAACCAATAATTCAGCCACTTGAGCCCCTTCTATGTACAATATCATCATTGAAACAACTGAAATATGTTGAGGATATCAAATTTCTTCTCTTCGCGGAGCAAGGGTGGATGTAACATAATCATTATCATGCGAAGCTATGACGTCATCTTTGGGTTATCTTTATGACTGTAGCTATGTCACTGTTTGTGAGGGAAAAAGTGTCAGCCTTAATTTCACTTATTTTCTCAACTTCGTTGATGACAATATCTATTTTGTTTAAACTGATTGGTTGATTTAACTAATGGAAAGGTGAACTTTTGTCACCTGTATTCCGTGGAACCCTCGTCTCGTTTTTTAAAGCTACAGATTTAGCGATGTAACGTAGTAAAAGACACTTCCTGATTAGAATCAGAATAAAAAAGGGAAAGCAAACCTTAAAACAATCTTTCTACGCAAGACCTTACAGTATTGTCATTATTCAATTTATATTTGTGTGTAATATTGTAACAAGCGCTTTATAAATGATATGTATTATATGTATTATTTATGTGTTGTGTGTGTGATATTTCATTTGCTTTGAAACGCCTACTTAAAAACATGAAATCAGAATATATAGTGAAAACTAGGCACCCTAGCAGCTTGCCTAGTTTAAAGTTTAACACTGTTCAAGTCATATATAAATGCAAGGTCTCTCTCACTTTCTATCTCTTTCTTTATATATATATATATATATATATATATATATATATATATATATATATATATATATAGTGAGAGGGGGGTGCATGCAACAGTCTTCTTTCTATTCGTTTAAATTCGTGTCCTTATGTGTGTGTGTGTGTGTGTGTGTGTGTGTGTGTGTGTGTGTGTTTGTGTGTGATGGGCAAATATAATTGCATTGCGAAATCCATGAACAGCGTGTAGTGCACTCAACTATAAACGAGCTCTTTGACAAAAAGCTCTAGGTAAACAAGACAGTCATTCTGATTTTGATAAATATGCTCTGTTGTTGTTCTCTATTCTGTTCATGCAAATGAAGTTCTCTTTGCTGTAACATTGTGGATACCCTCTTTTACGGGCTGCATTATTCGAATGGGTTTGCAGTTTCAGCTGAACAATGAAAATGGTAACAAAGAGTTGAGCTGCATCCCGCCATTAGTACTGATTAAGGGCATCGGATACAAGTAGTTGGCAAAAATTTCTCACTTGTTTTTGAACACCAGCAAGAGGGATCTCTCCTTACGAGTGAGCATTATGATTACTGTTAGTTTCCTTGCAGCGCAGAATGGCTGAAAATCATTCGTAAAAGAGAACGTCATTTTGCACTTGTATAGATTTCACACAATTATATTTCACATGTGGAGCTCTTGAATTATATTCTAGATAGAGATTGTCGTTGGTTTAATGTTCTTGACTGCATGTTTTGATTTGTTTTTGACAGAATGTGATGATAATTATGTTTGTGTGTGTTCAATGTGTTGGTAAAGTGGATGGAGAAAAAGGGAATGTAGAATAGATAATATACAAAATGTATGCCGACATGAAAACTAGAAATCTATATTCTCTCTTAATACTAAAGTCCTCTTATACAGCTATAGAAGAAAGTGTTTGTTTCATTTCTTTTCTTTTGTCTGCTAAACATTACCCTCTGTTTCCCCAAAGTAATCATCAACAACCATGATCTATTCATGATTCCATAACATTGACTTAAATTGTGATAGTTAGGGATGCCACATTATGTATTTTGCTCAAGCATTCTTCACCATTTTCATAAACAAGGCGAAATCGATTCATGATGCCCAATTTGGGATTTGAAATTTCGAATAAATTGAATATACTGTCAGATAAAACGAATCTATATTTACTTTATACGTTGTTTGTTTTATGATGCGTTATTGAATTATGATGCCATATCTCCTCCATTGAAACGTGTTCAGGCTATTGATAGTGGTAACTTTCCCTAAATAACACATCCTCTTCCATGTCAAACTTATCTGTAAAATGCTGTAAAATGATCATCATTATTTTTCATTTTCACTACTGCCATCATGCACATTTATATGACTCAACCCTGACCAAATTTAACGAGTTATCACAGTCTGTCACACAACAAAACATTCTCAGACAGACTGCTGTGCGCACTAAACCGGAAGCGGTCAGTATGTATACTCTAGGATCGTTTTGCTATTGTTTGTTTTATATAGTGTTTCTTATTTTTTTTCATGTAAAATGTCATATTCAACGTCACAGGAACTGACTGTGCATAAACTCATCAGCGAAATGCCCGATGAACTTATATCTGTATGCATTAAGACTTTGGCTCGATAAAACATTCTCACCCCCACCTCTTAGCGCACATGTTTTTTCTTTTTTTTTTTCAATTTCATATTAGAATATGTATACCATGTACACATGCACATCCACCTACACGTACACAGAATCATACACTTTTAGAAACACACGACTTATATGCCTACAAATCCACACAAAAGAATCTATAAAACACAAATCAAGAGAAGACAAAACAAAACAAAACAAAACAAAACAAACCAAACCAAACCAAACCAAACCAAACTGCACTCCCATACACGTTACCCCGATTCACCGTTGCACTGATGCATTTTTCTACTCATCCCACCACCGCAATACAATTTAATATGAAATTATTTGTAATGACAAGTTAACCATATATGCATTCTTCTCAGAGGCTGTCATTAATGGCGGTCATCTGTATTTTCTTCGTTATAATTTGATCGAAAAATCAACAATTTTCCAATTGTTCGTGTATATATGTGTGATTATCTTTGGGAAATTTTATTTATTACATTATACTTACTTTGTGAAAATGCAGAGGTAAAATGAAGTCAAGTCAAATCAAATTAAATCAAATTAAATCAAATCAAAAGTACATGTATAACGTACGACTCAGCCGCAACACTTCGATATTTTGCTCAGAGATAGAGATTTATAGATAGATGACAAATAACAAGAATAATGGAAATTTACACCAATTTATTGTAAGGATAACTACTTCGTATATTTCAACTGCATCTTGTAATAGACAATGTAGTCAAGATGATTGAATACAATATTGTAATGGGCAGAGCAAAGGGTACTTTCAATGAAACAACAATAACAGCTACTGATGTAGCTGATGACCGATACCAAGCGATTACTCTTTACAGAAATCAGATATCATTTCATTTGTTGACTTAACATTTACAGAAAGTTTCAAATACAGTTGAAAGAGAATGCTCTTTCCCCAAAAAGTTGTCAATACATGATTGAAACGGAAGGGAAAAGAGCTCATTAGGAACATGCTGTAATGCAATGACCTCTAGTCAGCATGACAGTGCTTTCAGGGAAAAATTTCCAAACCAGAAGTAAAACAAACGTACACCTCGTGATTCTTCCTAAAGTTCGTTGACTGTGATATTTGATACTGAATCCTGATAAGGTGTAGTAATTATAACTTCCAAGTCGTCGAGTTTTCCCTAGAAAAGTCTTTATTGTACTATAAGTCGAAATTGAATCAGTTGCTGTATTGTGGGTAAACCTTAACAAGAGACTTTCGATATATCCCGTCGTAAATGATTAATGTATCCCGTAACTACAAATTACTCGGTAAAACCTGCCGAGATCCGTCTACAAGTCTACTGACTCTCCTATGTTCATTCTAAATCGTGTTAGCTTTAAAGAGAGCCGAACGGTCCCGTGCTGAGGACGGAGTCACTCGGGGAGCTGAAGGACTGGCCAGGGCTGCCACCGGGACTGCCACCGGGACTGAGTATCTCCTCGGAGCTTGTCTCTTGTGAATTAGTTGTCCCTCCTGCAGTCTGAGCCACAGGTCCGTCAAACTCGAGTTCTTCTGCCTCCATGAAATCGTTGTCGCCGCCTGCTACCAGTCCACTGGGCATCATCGGGTTAAATTGCTCGCGGCTTGTCCACATCGGTTGCATCTGTCGGCGTGGTGGATTGTAGTTACCCCTCCATCCAGGTTGCTGTCCACGGTAGCGCCCCATGTTCTGGTTGGGGTTCTGGTACCAGCCTCCCTGGAACATACCCATCCCTCCTTCCTCTTGGTTCTCCCACTGATTCTCATACATCTCCTGCTGATTTTCGCGCTCGTTCTCGTACATCTCTTGCTGGTTTTCCCAATCGTTCTCGTACATCTCTTGCTGATTTTCTCGTTGATTTTCTAGCGCCTCTTGCCGTTCCTCCGGGTCGACGAATCCTTGGCCCCATGTACCCTGACTCGAGGGGTACCACTGCTGGTTGTAACCTCCATTGTAGCCTTGGTTGTAACCCGGGTTGTAACCCTGGTTGTTCCATCCCTGGTTGGGGCGACCCTGGTTGTTCCAACCCTGGTTAGGCCGACCCTGATTGAAGGGAGGTTGCCGACGTTGGTTGTTGCTCTGCTGTCCCCATGGCTGCTGCTGCTGTGGCTGCCTTGGTCCTTGAGTCTGGCAGCGTTCGAGCCGGAACTGTTGACGTCTGTTACAGAAGGATCTCCTCAAGACGCAGTCATTGGGGAACCTCCTGCCGTTGGCGCAGACCGGTCCGCTGTTGATGTTACACTGGATGTTTCGACATCCTGAGGGTAAAACATGTTTTTATTCGTTGTTGTGAAATTTGTTATTCAAACCATGCGTATTTATTCATGTTTATATATATATATATATATATATATATATATATATATATATCGGGAGGCACACTGTTTATTAAGTGTTCAGGGGTGGTAATTACAAAATCTTTGACACATTATCTTGGTAGTTGCAATGATCATGAATTTTTTCTTTCATACACTTGCTTCAGTATGTTAGTAGTCCATGTAACTATGCATTTGTTACGTTGATTAACTTATTACTGTATATCTGATATAATGAATACTATTCTGTGTGTATGTGATGATAGACTCAAATACCTTTCTCTTTGCACAGTGAATGAGCTTTTGAAAATCTATATTCTCATACGGAAATTTCACATTGAAAAGCAAAACTTGAAAGAAAATTGAATATCAAACGTAAAAACTATTCATCATGTAATAAAAGTTCTTTCCATAATATTCATCATCAGAAACACAATGAGGCATTGAACAATGTCCTGACTACTTCCTATAAACATTGACAGCAGTTTTTTTTTTTATTAAACAGTAAGTTGGATAATAGACTTAACTGATCACATTCACACAAAAACAAAACAAAACAAAACAAAATGGTAAACTGATCTATAGTATGACTAATGACTTCTCAAATATGGTATTTCTAGAAGAGAAAGTACTTACTGTTCCGTTGTGCTGTGGGAATGTGGTAAGGAAAGAAGATTAAAGTAAACATGATTAATCCTGGCATTCCAACACTTACTTCACTTTTTTTAAACTTAATTTACATGTCAAAACATTTCGAAATGAGATAAAATACACTCGCCTACCGTAAAAGCAATAACATTGTCAATTTGCCAAAGTAGATGGAAAGGCCACTGGAGTTGATGGTAGTCAGGTTAAGATAGGAGGTATGCATGATAGTACCTCCTTGGATTAACAAAAAGGGCTGAACATTAATCACTGCGTTTAATCTAAACTATAGAATCTTAAAAGGGCGTTGCTGAAAGATGAATTGTGTTTACGTTAACTCTCGTCTTAAAGGAAAGAAAAGAAAAGTAAAGCAAATGCATGACATCCAACAACCTTAACAATCAATCAATGTCCCATCACGTAATGAAGTGATTACAGTAATCTTCAATTAAAAAAAAGAATAATGACAAAAGAGACTGTGAGACAGATTGCAGTAGTGATCACATGAGATTATATGATAGACCAATTACCTTCCGAGCACGCAACGTAGACGATGACCAGGCCTAAAATGATCGACACCCTCATCTGTGGAAGTGTGAAAAAAAAAAGATGGAAGCACTCATGAAGGAAGCAAGAAGACTTATACCAAATATATAGCTCACAATCAGCAGATCAATTTCTATTTTAACTATAGCATGTCGCAGACGTTTGGAAGAGACGCTGTGTATAAGGAAAAAAACGTTATCTATGAATTGCATTTTGTCATCTATTGTCGCATTTGCAACACAAGGCATTCTTCCACACAAAGTTAATGAAAAATAGCAGTTAGAGCTATCTGGATCTTTTTAGGATGAGATAAATTTTACCTTCCTGATTCAATCGCGTTTGATAGTGTACTTTATCAGATATGCAACAGTAACAATCAATTAGATTGTGATATGTGCTAACTGGGTCGTCATCATGATGCATAGTATATCACTTATGTTTTACTACATTTTTGTACCGCGTATTATCAAATGGATTATATTGGTGCGGTAGGTTCGTGACATTTTCAAAGATAGACTGGGGGAGGCGCTCGGAAGGAATGAGCCACAACGGGCCGTGCTTCCCGTCTAAACACATGACCGATGGAACGATACGATGTCAATGGTGCTGAGCAGGGGAGGGCCGGATGTCGCTCATGAGGCATCAATAACATCATATTCCCCCTCCCCCATCTAGGTTTACTGGCACATAATGGACAGAAATGGACAGAGAGGAAGAGACGGAGAGAGAGAGTTCTTTACAGAAAAAACTTGACAGACATGAGAGAAAAGTGAAGAAAGACGAAAGAGAAGAGTGGTAAAAAAAGAGAGAAATGAAAAGGCAATGGAGGAGAAGAAAGAAGAATAACGAAAGAGGAGAGAAGAGAGGAAAAACTGTGAAAAGACTAACAGAGTGGAGCAAAGAGAAAAAAAATATAAGAAAGAGGAAAAAGACAGAGCTCCAGATAATAGAAGTTAGACAATTTCAAGTTGCTTTGCGATGTCAAGTATGCAATTAATTAAGATAATAAGTCTTTTTTTAACAGATCTCGCTGAACGCATGTATAGAGGGTACAGCGCAGGAATACTGCCACTTCGACCAACTTCAACCATGTCAACGTTCGGGGCTGATATCGGCACGCCGGATTCAAATTATAGATGATATTCATAGATACACTCAAATCATAGAGACCACACGACATGATACTAGTAGACTGCACAGTTTAAGAAAGTAGGAGCTAAGTCATACTGCAGAGGGAGAATTTCTTGACTGTTGATGGTAGTGTGTGCAAAATTGATACTTCAATTTCAGATGATTAGACTACATACATTTCCACAAATTCAGAAATGTGAATGTATAAATGTAGATAAACATACATAAAGGAAGCAATTATCATTGTCACTCATCATCAGACAAACAAGGTTGACACTTTCAGTTTGTCTGTACTGCCACCAAGGTATATTTAAGTAAAAATCATTTCATGACACTTGATTGATATGGGCTAGGGAAGGATCAGACCTGAACATGGACCTACAACAGGTCCATGGACCTGAAGTTAACGAGACCACACAAGTTGATTCGTTCCCTCAATTCGTTATTCCGAAGGTTCGCTTATTCCGCAGGTTTGCTCATCCGAAAATTAAATAAGGTTCGTTATTCCGACGATTCGTTAATCCGAAAATGAAATAAGGCTCTTAAGCCGAATCTTCGTTTTACTATTCGAAAATGGAAAAAAAAAATATGTTCGTTCTTCCGAAGGTCCGTTTACCCGAAAGCAAAATAACGTTCGTAATTCCAAAATTACGTTTGTACGCACCTTCTTGCCATTTTCGGATTAATTAACGTTATTTTATTTCCGATTAACGAGCATTCGGAAAAGGAACCTTATGTCATTTTCGGAATTACAAATCTTTAGGAATGACGAACATCACCCCTTCGGTTAATAATTTCTTGCTATCATATACGGTATAGGTTATGCTAACCATGTACAGGCGTAATTTTATCATAAAATATACCAAGCTAAAATAAAAATGATTCTAAGCGTCATCTCCGGAAGGAGGAATGGGTCACATTGTATTGTTTGCAGAAAGCAATTGAAGATTAAAGAATTTTACTTGGTGACTGAAGAAATCACAAAGTTAAGAATCATCGTGTGAAATTTGCACAACGCAAAGAAAAGTTGATGTGATCTATGTGAAAAAGAAGGGGATGTAAGGACACTTTAGTTTGGTAAGTTTTCTTGCTACTGCTGTTGTTGATACCGTTGATGGAGGCTCACAATGCAAAATAACCTGACGTGTAATCCACAATCTACGGTTGGCAAGGTATCTTTATTGGATATCTTTAAAAAAAGAGAGAGAGCATGAGTTAGCTCATGTCGAGATGTACATTAAGTAAAAGAATCCGAGACCCTTTGATTTGATTGTATCAGTGCCAAGAAGTATCGGAAGACCCAATATCAAACGCTTGATGCATGGACCGCGAATACAAGGTTTGTGAATTTGAAGAGGATGGACAATTTTGGCAGACATATAAAATCACCTTAAATGTCAATTTGCTTCTTTTTTTTTTTGGACGATTCTCTCTTGGGGAAAATGTCATTCCACACGTTGCTTCTTTTCAGAATTAGAGTTTCAAGAGACTCCTCAACAACCACAATCATGAACTATATGAAGCTAAAAAACTGCTTAATGATATTCCGTGAAGATGACTCGACTGCATCCCAGAACATCCTTCTTCTCGCTAAAGCTCTAGAGAGTTTCTTTGCAGGTCGATGAGCTGAAAGATGTGATATTCTGGCTAGCGTACTTGGGGGAAGTCACTTGAGACGGGAGCTACCGGCGGTACTTCGGCGCACCGGATGGGTGCATCATGTCGCGTGGCTCTATGAAATGTCGAAAAACTTCAGGGAACTTCTTGGCGAGCAGCCAGACAGGGAAATACGGCGTGATGCGCTCATTTTAAAGTTCGCGCCGACTCAGTCAACGCCGTGATATTTTCTGCGTTACGGCTCTCGCTAGCTGAGCATACTGTTATGGAATGGCAGCATGAACTTTTTAGACGGAAAGAAAATGTGACGAGGGTCCGAAACTATTTTTAAGCGAGATAGTAAGTCATTAGAACTACGTTATGGCGCTGAAGGTGAGACAATGTTTCAACCTTTCAAACATGTACTATTTCTCCTACGCACGATTTCTCTGAAAGAGACACAATACAAACGAATATTTTAAAACCATCCCAAATTTCCCAATATTCTTTTTTAAAAATGATGCAGCAATATTGTGTTCCTTCAACACTGTTTGTTGGATGTATTCATTTCAAGTTCGAGAAAATTGTTTCCTGTAAACAACTCCTAACGGTGAAATGTTCAATCCAGTTGAGTAATTCTACGTATGATAAGTGGATCGTAAATGCAGTAGCAATGATACAAGTCAGTATTTACAAAGGACGCAAAATGTATCTTCTCGTAGAGATATGGGGTATATGCATATCATATACACGCCGTCTTATAACCAGTAATATTAAACTACTTAAAGTAACAAGTGAGATTTAATACAAAATTATCATTATAAATTGATTTAAAAAGATAAGAATATTATTGATCGCACCTACTAATCTAAAGTCTTTGCATGAGTTTCGGTCGTGTACAATTCTACAAACTGCGAAGTTTTTGTGCGGTGCTCACACCTCATTATGGATCAAAGTCGTGCGAAAGAGGATGAACAGTGCGTCAATATGCGATAATGACGGTTGCTCTTATCTCTCCTCACATATTCAAACACAATCAAGCAATGTCACGCCTTTGCACCTAATTAACCCAAAACGAAGCTAAAATTGCATTACAACACAGGGTAAATATGTCATAAACGCTTTCATAGATATAAATCGAGACGTCGGCAGAATGACATGAAATTCCTATGCACTCATTATTACCGGCACTCATGATCACCTATAATATTTAACAAAATATAAGTTATAGGAAGTTTGTCAGTTCACCATACCTTGCTCTGTTCGGGAGGATTGTAGTTTTTACAAGCTCCACTGCAGCCGACTGCGTCCGCTCTTTATTGCCAGGAATAAGACGTTTGGATCACTGTAGGAAAGTCTCCTGAATTTATTGCTAAAATGCTTTCTTGATGCTGATCATGAAAACAGACCTTTCTTGCTGACTTTAAAAAGGTCTTTAATATCATTACGGCGTTCACGTGTCTTCTAGGGTTATAAATGACGTAGTATGTATGCTGACCAATCCCATCCCTCAGAGGTAATCACGTGTTCAGACTCAGGGGGAGGGTTGTTTTGACGACGAGTACGAGTTTTTATTTGGTTTCATCAGACCGTCATCTACACTTCTTCAGTACAATTTCATTTCTAGTTAATATTGTGACGTCCCTGTGAAGATGTTATCACGCAGGAAAGATGGTTACGACATGTCATGGGAAAAACAGGACCCTGGATTTTCTGGCGAAGAGGGACTTAAGACAGGGTGAGTAGGCAAAGACGCAGAAGGGAAGACAGAGACAGATGCAGAAGTTCAAGTGAAGGAGAGAGGGGGAGGGAAGAGCTACAGAACGGAGAAAGGTAAAGACGGAGAGATAGGAAGAGAAGGGAACTAGGAATTTGAGAGACAACAAAGAAAAGGAGAGCGAGATTACGACTGGATAGTGAGGAGAGAAAGAGAGAAGGAGGCCGACAGAGTAAGAAAAAAATGGATGGGAAAACGGTGGAAGGGGGGGGGGGGGAGAACAATGTTATGTCATGAAAATCTGACACTCTTGAGCATGTGAAATTTATCAGATAGGTAGTATGAACAAGGAGCTAATAGCTCCTTGGTATGAAACTGCTTACAGGGCGCAATGTCCACGTCGATGAAATCCTAAGGAAAGCCGGGACGTTGTCATAACCTTTGAGAGATAGGAAGTTTTAGTCACACTCTACACAATATAGTCCAAGAAGCCAAATTCGCCTCGGAAGGAACTTTAGGTCAAACACAGTATCATCTAAGCCGTCCTGAGTCACGATATCCACATCGAAACTCAAAAGGGATTTGTGTAAGATTTTCGAAGACATGATTCAATTTCAACGCATATACAATGTTGACCAAAGTACTGACATTTTTTTTCCTTTTCACACATGTTGTAATCAGGTATAGCTTTTGATTTGCTTACCACCTACATTGATATGGAATATCACTATAACAAACTAGTCCACAGAATTAATCATGTACACACACATACAAATATAATATATGTTTATATATTCATATATATAATCATATATGTATTTATCATACATACACACACATACATACACACACGCGCACATACACATGCGTTTTAAAATAATCTTCATTTCTCTTTCCATGTAATACAAATAGATTTACACAGTCGATTTGAATGTTTTAACAAAATGAACTAAACAATAATATATAATCCTTGTAAAAGTGAAAATTAACTATGATTGCCATAAAATACCTGGAAATATCTTACCCAGTTATTTTGACCTTAGATTATCGAGATCAGATAATGACGTATAATCAAATAAAACTGAAGAGGTAACTTTGCGGAATCTATTATGAGAAAAAAACCCAATCCAAATCAAATTCTAAGTCCTGCCTATATCCCACATTGACCATGTTGACACATACCTATGGCTGGCATCCCTCCCAACCCCCAAGCTTCCCTAAATCCAGACATCTAACCCACTTCTAAGAGAATGGGTGACCTCCATCCCCTCTCGTCCACGAATTCATTTTCATTTTTTAAAAGCAATCTTCATTACGTTTCAGTGATATAACATCAATCTTATTCTTAATGTATACAGCAAAATACAACGAATAAAATCATCGAAACAAAGAATATTACAACAAAACCTTGATGAATACATGTATTATCAATTTTCTCCTCACCTAAACCACAAACCACACCGCCGGTGCCACGTTTTCTAAAGTGGGAAGGGGGGGGGGGCACTCTTCCGGGTTTCATGAGCTAATAAGCAAAAAAGAAAAAAAGAAAAAAAAAAGAAAGAAAAAAAATAAAGAAAAAAAAAAGGGAGAAAAAAAAACCCAAAATGGTGACACCTTATGTTTTCATTTATATGGTTAAAAAAAAAAGTGGGAGGACGACCCCCCCCCTTCCACCGGCCCTGAACCAAAACGCTCTATATGACATTAATTCATTCATACTTTAACCCTCCTTTTTCCCATTTCACTTCTATCCCTTCCCTGTATGTATGCACATGTACACTCATACACACACAGAGACACGCGCGCGCGCACGCACACACACACAAACACATTCACACAAGCATGCAAAGACCTACAATTGCTGACTAACGGAAATACAGTACAAACAACATATCTCTTTAGACCATCAAACTGTGTTTTTAATGTTGGTCAGTCACAAGTGACACAAACAACGACAACAACAACAACAACATTGGTTGGTCAAAACATTACAATGGTTACTCAGCACCCAGAACTTGAAAGAAAGAACCTCATATCAAAAACAAAAACAAAATCAAAAACAAAAACAGAAAAATACACAAACACAAAAAACAAACATTAGTTCTGTGAACCAAAATGTTAGTAAAATTGACTAAACGCTCATGTATAATAATTTTTTTCTTTCATTCTATCATTTCCATTCTAAAGCATGATGTCATAAGGACATTTTACAGATTTCAAATTGATGTATCCTACAACGCCTTCCACAAAAAGCACACAAGAGGCTCATAGGAAATGATTCCTTACAACCAGGTTTACATTATGAAATATAGAATAATGTTAGAAAAACAGACCAAACGTTTATAACTTTACATGGTAAACATAAAATAAAAATGTCAGAAAACGGACTACAAGAGCTCATGATTTTACATGGTAAATAATAAGGAACACACTGGATGTAGTGTGCAATACAAAACACTGCATACAGCTGAACCATATATCTTGGCCACAGAAAACCTCGCATGCTAAACATTCATGAAGCACAGCAGCATCAACAACAACAAAACATGATTAAAGACAAATAATTTCAAAGTTTGAGTTAACTGAAACGGAATTCATCGAAAGACATGATACCACGATCACAATCTCAATCTCAATCTCCACACAGGACTTCATCATCATTTCGCTGCATTGTACTTAGAAAAAAAAATAAAATCGGATTCTTTACATAATTTTGCAGTTAAAGGGATAAAGAAGATGCATGTGCTCTACACAATCCCGATTATATTCCATTGTAGACAGTGGTTGAAAGCGTCTTTCGTGAGAGATAGGATGATTCTAAAAATAGAGATTAAAAAAACACAAACAAATAAACTAGGTCAGCGTATTATCGGAACACATTTACCTTCCATCACAGATCTGTATACAGACATGAACTTGATACATGGAACTGTTTTTGATCCCGCTCATCCATTGCATAATCATTAGATAATTTGTATTACACTTGCACCAGCTCCTGATTCAGACTTCGTGTTCCAGGGACAACAGAATGAAAAGCAAGGAATTCATTCGAACGTACACCTCAGTCAGGCAGTACATTGAACTGACTAACAGACAATTCTAGAATATATAGTAGACACTCGCCTTTTCTCTTCTTTGTTTTCTCTCCAATCTAAATACAAAATAGCTTTGTTTCCATGTACCTCATTGCTTTTCTTTATCGTATTCTTTATTCCATTTTGAGAATCATGCGATGTTTTCTCATTATAAAAGTGGAGTTACAACCCTAAGACTTTGACGTACGTTTTTCACATCTGTTGAGCAGGATTAAATCCCATCCGTACACAATAAACCATATTACTTGCAACCTTTTTGCATATTTTCGTTGCCGGTGAAAATTTAATTTCCACCTGTTGACAATACAATACTCAAATCAATTCATTGTCGATGGTCGTGACGCATACTTCATTTAATCCGTTATGAAGTATGTTTGTATCAACTGGAGTTTAATTGAAACAACATGTAATCTGTTAATCAAAGATAAACAAAGAATAATATCTGATAAACTTCTTGAGCTGTAGAAGGTGAACAGATGGTTGAGTAAGTCTGGGCATACGTATAACATGTAATTACATGATTGGGAATATTATACATCAGTGGCGTATCGGGGGGGGGGGGGGGGGCAAGGGGGGCTCGTGCCCCGGGCGCCACTCCTTGGGGGCGCCAAAAAAGAAAAAACGAAGAAGTAGAAAAAAACAAAAACAAAGAAGAAGTAGAAAAAAAAAACGAAGAAGAAGAAGAATTCCATGTTTTGTAAGCTGAAACACAAAAAATTATCGGCTTGCTCGCTGCACTCGGTCGCCAAAATTTATACATAAAAAAAGAAGATAAGAACAAAACGTGATAATGACGCGGACAAAATGAAAATGTCTATTGTGTCCACACATGTCATTTTATATTTAGCAGGCAAAATGTTACACGGAGCAGCGGCTGCAATTTCTTTCGATCTGAAGCGATCGCCGATTGGATCAAAAGAGGGCGCCAACGGTTTCGAACATACGGGGGGGGGGGGGGTGGGCGCAAAAAAACCAAATCAAACAAGATAAGAACAAAACGTAATGATGACGCCGAAATATACAAATTTCGGCTCACTCGCGCGTACTAATTTAGAGTATTTTTTCAAGTCCTCAGTTTGTTGGTATAAATCGTTGTCTATAAGGCCGTCACTATAATCTTGATTAGATTTGTAAGATGTAAAGGGGCCCTGAAATCCAAATGCATGTTGATTTGTGTTGATTTATGATACCCTCAACATCACTTTTGCGGTGAAACAAATATTTCATCTAGAAACATTCCATATATTTTTAACGATTTTTTTTTTCTATTTTTCTTCAGATTACTTGGGAACGTCCCCCAAAAATCCTCCCAAACCAATCAATATTAACATTCTTCTGTCAATCATTGCTAAAGTACTGAAATGTTTAACAAAAGACATTGGAATGCACCTTCCCCTCGACGCATAACTTGCATGTTCCCTCGCCATGTCTTTTGTTAGTCACATTAATATGACAGAAACATGGAAGTTATGCTGAGTCGAAAGGAAGGTGCATTCCAATGTCTCTTGTTAAACATTTTAGTACTTTAGCAATGATTGACATATGAGGTCATCTCAAGAATAAGAAGGACTTGTTAGTTATGGTTAGTACTGTTGGATAAGCTGCTTTCATATACCTGCTTTGAATAAAATAGAAACTACACACTGGATTATACTCAAGAAAACTCACGAGATGAAAGTCATACTCAAAAACAAAACGCTAAGTGAATTTTTGTACGGCTACGTGCATCTTCTCATAAAATGAGCTTGAGTTTGAAAGGACGTAATATTTTCTTAAATCTATGGCAAAGAAACACGGAGAGTAATAGTTTAAAAGGGGAGTTTAAATGGATGGTATAATATTGGTTGAGGAGAGAAATCAGCTTCTAACTTTTTGTGAGATACTTGCAAACTACTTTATGAAATGTTAAAAAACTTACAATTCTAAGAGGAATTCGAGGTTTATTTGCTAAACAATGAAAACTGGTTTTGAAATGCCGGAGATATCCAAAAACAAAGTAAAATAAAGCAATCCTAATAAAAGGTCGGTTCCACCTCGTATGGGATCGCTTTGTTTTGGATATCTCAGCCATTTCAAAACCAATTTTCCTCAAATAAACTTTGAATTCCTCGCAGAATTATAAGCTCTTTCATATTTCATAAGAGGTTTCTCATCTCACAAAATTATCATCAGAAGTGTTGGAAACGTCAAACCTCATCTCAATCAAAACTGTACATTCCTTTAATCCATGAAGCATGGTTCTTCTTTGGCAAGGATTCTTTTCATGCTCTCGAAAAAGACGTATGCACCGGAGTCATAACACTCATCCTTTGCCACGCCCTTCACGATGTTGGGCGGGGCCAATGACATCTCCGCCCCTGACGACATCAGCAGCACCTGGATGAAGTTGCCACAGAGAGAGAGAGAGAGAGAGAGAGAGAGAGAGGGGGGGGGGGGGAGAGAAGAGAGAGAGGGAAAGGGGAGAGTGAGTGAGCGAGTGAGTTTAGTTGCGTGCATTTGTGCGTGTGTGTGTGTGTGTGTGCGTGCGTCCGTGCATGTGTGTGTGTTTGTGTGTGTGTGTGTGGGGGGGGGGGTGTATGTGTGTGTGAAAGGGAGAGGGAAAGATATCCATATGAAATTGAACGAAATTCGAATAAAGAATAAAAAAGGGCCTCTTTATTCGTCGGTCATACCTGGGTTTAACATTTACAAAATAACCTGTTTGAAATCACGTTTTGACAAGTGTTTCTACAGCGCGGCTTTAGACTTACCAAGGAGGTACCAGGCGAGTACCTCCTTGGATTAACAGAGTTAGTGCTTTACTAGGCATTGAGTATTGAAGTCGCTAACTGTATATGACATTCTGAACAGCGGCTGTGTCACAAGCATCATGACTTGTCAATCAGATCAATCAAACATACTCAATTCTATATACGTTTAAAGTCACATAGTAGTACTCAGCAGGACCTTCACATTTATCTTCCACCGTCTGGAATTTGCTTGCTACATGTACAATGTATATCGGAAAGCTTGTCTGGATGGCGCGATTTCCCAGGATATCGAGTTGTTTTGTAGTACATGGATTTTGAGATCAAAGAGTGTGAAGTGATAAGTCGGGATACCAACTTTTATTCCGGAAGCGCCCTCCCCCGTTCAGTACTAGGACGGTGTGCAGAACCTGCTAAGTTAGTATAGTGATGATCGAATCGGGTCTTAGCAGTATAGTAATGAATCGCACGCAGAACAAAATTTAATGCATGCAATTCACTCCCGCGAGCGATGGGTACTGCTATGGTCCGATATGCATGTATTGTAGTCGATGTTCTCGAATATAAAACATTCCGTAGCAACCACGATCGGGTATTCCGTCTGAAACTGTCGTGCTTCCTTTTTTTTTTTAATGTCAATATTTCGCATTTTCGTCGTTACCCAACCGTGATCGTTTTACCATGGCGTTCTTTCACACATTTCTTGTACGTAAGTGTACACAATACAGCAAAAATTGACAGTTCTGCAGCAAAGCATACGAGAACTATGTTTTGACTTTGAATAAATACGTGTAATCCCAACTTCCTCCATTTTTTTTTTTTTTTTTTGAGATCAGGCAGTCTAGACTGCTAGACTAGCAAACCGGCAGCCATAATGGAACTAATCTCGATTGGAAAACACCGCGTCGGACGATAACTGGCCAAACATGATTAAAAGAAATGTATTGGGGAGAAACATTATTGAATCTGCTTTTAGACTTACAGAAGAGTACAGAGGGCCTATTTTATTCGCGTCAAACTAATCCCATCTTAAAACAAGTTATTCGCCAATTCGATTTTGAGGTCTTTAAGAATATCATTTGCGAATATGGGGATCGTTAGGAATCCTCCGCTCAATTCTAAAACAGACTAATGTCTTTTGAGCATCACAGTCCCATGTACAAAAGCAACTGGAACAAAAAAAACAAACAAACAAACAAACAATCAAGGCAAAGATTTCTGTACTTGCAGGATAGTGCTCATAGGCCTGGTTTCATTTTCCTGCTATATGAACCTTTACTAGGACACATCATGTTGGCTCCGCAAAACATAAATGCTTCTGCAACGATATCAAGTTGAAGTTATGAAATGCCAAACCTTGCAACCAATCAACTGGTAAACGGGAAAAACTAAATTTGTGACAGACTATCCTCTTCTATTTTCCTACACAAAGGCAGCTCAAGAAATAGAGCATTTGTCAGAAAAGATGTGGTTTCGCAAACGGAATAACACTTCTATCAATAACTGACTCACAATATTCTGTCTGCTTTTCATAAAGATGCATGATCAGATTCAAAGGTAGCTTCCTGCTTCCATTCAGTTGCCAAAGTGAAGGGAAGAAGAAATAATCATGGCTTTGCAATGTCACATTCTAACGAATAACAGCTCTCACTGATTATGATAATGTTTCTAGAAGTATAAAGATGTCAGACATAAAAAAAAAAGAGATTGAGGCATGAAAAATTAGACTGAACTGGAGATAAAAAAAAAATACTGTATATATATCAACTAAATAAGCTCCTATACTCTGATATAACATATTAAGTTAGCATCTCAATCTACTTAAAGGAAATAAAAAATCCATTTATATTTAAATCTGATTTAAACGAGAGTGTACAACAGGAAGGTGACAGCGTCGTTAAAAACAGAGAAAAAAATCACGAAAGTTAAGAAACTTCAGTGCTTACACTTTTCCTCGTAAAGGTGATATTGCTCAATACAGATGGAAATTAGACGTGTTAGACGAAGAATTGCCTCATAGTTACTGTTTTACTGGCTTCTTATACAAGGAAAACACTTAGAAATCATCAATGTTTAGTCTTCATAATCACCAAATATAATTCTGTGATCAAATCGGCATGCTGATACACCCCATATTGGTCTGTACTTTACCAAAAGAAGAAGAAGAAGAAGAAGAAGAAGAAGAAGAGGATATTTCTATTTGGTGAAGGTTTGTGGGCAACGAATAGGAAGTTTGTGAGGCGATTACATAATTGCCATTTCTATATTGCATGTGTGCGTGTGTGTGTGTGTGTGTGTGTGTGTGCGTGTGTTTGTTGGCAGCACAAGAAAGAAGAATACAGCTGTTATTTTGTTGTTGTTCATATTAATTTCATTGTCAACATGGACCGGATATTGAGTGGAACTTGAATAAAGAATATCATAAAACAAAAAAAAGTGTGTGTGTATGTGTGTGTGTGAATGTGTGTGTGCGTGTGTGTGTGTGTGTGTGTGTGTACGTGTGTGACTGATATCACTTTTAATCATGACCTATAAGATCCTATTCTATTGTTTCGTGAAGCGTGTGAACCTGTTAAGTGCTCCGACTATTTAGATCATAACCGATTTCTCTAAAAAGTTCATCGTCCTTCTTGCTTTGATTTTAGGTTTATCTATTAAACTAGGTCAACGAGAACCGTGAGAGGAGTTTCACTTAAATTACATCATAATGCACATTTTTCATCGACGAATCGCATCTTGCTGGTCAACTGATCCCTGTATGTTTAGACTATACACCCTCTTCAGGAACGTCCAATTGTTCAATAGAAAGCCAAAGCAATTCTGTGTTCTTTCTTAACCTATAAGCGGATGGTACTTTTGGATTGGAACGGCACTCATTATTTTCGTTGTACTATCTTTAAAACAGCGTGTGATGAACATTATAGCAGTTGACATAATTATATAGGAACCATTTAAGTCATGACATCAAACTTAGTTAAGATATAATATGACTAATATTGTGATAACCTGTTCATGCTTTATAATTTCTTTGCTCTTTTGGTGAGTTCACCGAAACTAACCTGTAAGCGAGCAGCTCTTTCGAGGTAGTACAGCAGGTCAAAGGCATCGCAAGCCCTCTTCCCCACCGCAACGACGCCGTGCTGAGCCATCATGAGAACCTGCTTGTCACGGAGAACTTTAGCCAGTCTGGCGCCCTCAGTGGCGGCATTGGCAAAGCCGTCGTACTCGTGGTCGTAGGCGATCAAGTCCAGGAATCGCATGCTTACCTGGCTCATGGCCACTTTGAATGGTTCTGGGTCTTTCATGCATGCTGAGGTATACAAATGAAGAGTTTCATTGCAAAATAGGTTAAGCGCCATTTTGTGTCCATCGTCAGATAGAACAAAATAAACCCGTTCCAATGATACCTCACTTGTGACATAACAAGGAATATTCTAGAAGATATCATTAAAGATATCCCATATCTTTTTATTATTATCTTTGTTTTTAGTAGCTTTAATCACAAACATCTCACCTTTACAAGAATGGAATTAGCTTTTTTTTTGCGATAAAACTCTTAAAATAGATGAAGAAAAAAATAATTTGATTTCAGGATCATTTCTAGCTGGTTGATTTACCTAGAGACACGTTGTCAGCAACCACAAGCAACTTTTAAAAAAAAAAAAAAAAAACAAGAAAAACAAAAACCCAACATGTCATTTCTCAAATTACATACATACGCATTCAGGTTTCGAATAAGATATTGTTCAGGCCTACCCTTCAAGAGAAGAATTACGAAATTCTCAAATACAATAAGAAGAGTAACCAGCAAAATAAATGCGCGTTTTGCCAGTGCTCAAATTATATTATCAACGTACATAGATGAATTACGATGACCTTAGAATGTGAGCAATCATACTGATGTAAAGAATCATTAAAAATCATAACATTCAGGAAAATTGTCGATATTCGGTCTTATGCTATGGTACATAACCCAAAACTGTGTGAATTATGTTATTTGCTAATTTGGTAAACAAGCTATAGGAGTCCTAAGCTAAGATCTATGGACCGGGAAAGGGACTTATTCATCGGCAATATCAGATTTAGTTTCTTCTTCCTGCTATCATCATTTATTGATTATTCACTCTTTAATAGCTGTTTTGGAATGATCATCATCATACCTGTGTTACGTTTAATCTAATTTTTATCAATTTTTCACTGGTGTGCGAGTATACATTAATCTCACATTTTAGACTAAGATTGGAATGGTCCGGAGTGCCCCCTTTGAAGGATCTTACCGATTGCGGTAGTGTACGGCTGATGAGTGTGGAAAACTGATGTCACCCCGTCCACTGGATATCTAGCGTTGTGAATGGGCCTGTGGATGCTGCTCGCCGCTATGTTCATTTCGCCCTCGCCCTCTATCAACTCGCCCGTGAAGAAGTCCACCCCAAGTAGACGTGAGGCTGTGACCTGCAATATGGATGACTCTTGAATCAGATAGTGGTAGACAACGTCCGGAGAAAATGAATATGCACCAAGGCGTCTGAATTTGGTGTCCAAGCATTTCTCTCTTCTTTTTTTTGTATGCACATTGTACATAGTAACTTGTGGGACCCAAAATATACAAGTTTCGCTGTTTACATGGGTCGTCCTCCAATTTCTTTATCACCAAAATGCCTTATTTCTGCAACCCCTATCAAAAGTATAATGCCCCCTTTTATTGATGACTTATTTGTTGATGCTATTAACGTTCGTTAAAATTGCGAGTATATACCCAACACATGTTATTGATTATGTTGAGATTGAGAAATATAAAATAGACTTGACCTGAACTTGAATTAACTTGTACTTGAACATGATTAAAAAAATGAATTAATGAGATTGGCGCATACCAGTATTTAGAAAACCTTTTATTTATCTATTTTTGTATGTAGTTTTTAAAGGAAAAAGCAGAGGCCATCTTGCAGTGGTCTTGTTAATATGTAGAACCCTCATGTTCTGATTTCTTATGTATAAACCTGATATGGTGAGTCACACAGATGAAGTTTACTGTTTTTGTGCACCAAGAGCAAATAGCCAGGACTTTAAAGAGAGAACAAAACAAATAATAAGAAAAAAAATAATATAAAAAGTAGTAGAAGTAGTAGTAATAATAGTAATAATAATAATAATAATAATAATAATAATAATAATAATAATAATAATATAAAAAGTAGCAGTAATAACAACAATGATAATATAAAAAAACAAATGTTAAAAGATTCCTTTCTCAGGGTACGGAGGGGCGGATCATGGAATTCCGTAAAGGGGAGGGGCCTTTACAAAATAAAAGGGGGGGGGGGGGGCACGCCCCCCACCCCCCTATTTTTTTCTTTTTATTTCTTTTGTTTAAGCAAAGAATAAAGAGGGGGCGCTCGCCCGGTATGCCCCCTCTGGATCCGCCACTGTGTTTTCGACATAAACAGGCATTTGCCCTTGTGTTAAGAGCTTGTGGTTTATGTAGTTGGGACAGCAATGCCTTCGACGTCTTTGCATAATGTTGTCTCATTACCAGCCATGTGTCTCATGGTTTTTCTGGCAAAAACCAGACGAGTAAGACATGCATTTAACAACTAAAAATAATTGTTTCCACTTATTTTCCATACTTCAGGGTGGACAGGCAGGCAGGCAGACAGACAAACAAACAAACATCTATTCTTACCTCCTTCCAGTGTAGTCCATACGGAATGACGAGCATCACGTCTTCGTCTCTAACTCGAGATGGCGCCCTCAGGGTCAGATGGTTGCACACTCCCTCACTGAGATCGTAGAAATCGAGGGCTCTGTATGCTGCCGCCAAATCCACGCGTGCCTGGTGATTGGCCGCCTCTCGACTCGCTTGCTCTGTATTCAGCCTTGCGTCGATAGGAAATTACAGGTTGACATGATTTTGGTTTGGTTTGGTTCGGTCTGATCTGGTTTGGTTTATTTCTGCATTATCTTTCTCCAAGCACAATGACAGAGAGATACAAGATTTTGATAAAAATAGCTGGACTATACAGGAACCTATTCCGACACAATCATCAGTTCCGTACTTTGTACCTAAGCATTGTTTGACGAGGTAGGCTCCGGGGTGTAAACAGCTGACTGAGCAATTTCTATGCAATATAGAGGTGCAATGATTGAGGCCTACAGACGTGACAAGTCATAATGATGATACAAAGGGCACAGATATAGTACGACCCTGTTATGTTAAACATGACTGTCGGAATGGATTTCCAAAGATTGATAGGACTTAATGATCGCAATGTAAAGGGTGCAAATTCGTGTCTGCACGAGCTCTAAACTGGATGCGTGGTATAAACAACGGAACAGTACATGCGATGAACACAATGTGCTTTGCTTTAATTTGATCGACCCATTTTCGTCCATACATTTTTAGTCTATGCAAATGGCTGAACTTTACAGAGTAATTCTACACCATGTTTCAGGATCTGTTTTCAACAAAGGGACTAAAGCAAAATGTATAGGAAGTGCCATCAAAAGCGAAAAATGGGAAACGAAGTTATGAAATTCGAATTTTACAGATTTTCCCTCAATTGTGGTACATGATTGTATTGGTCGTAACCACACGCAAAAAATTAGGAGAGGCGAGAGTGCTACCTCATGACCACTCTCACTTTCTTTCGTACAGAAACATGGCAAAAGGCATGTTTTTGGTAGACAGCTTTAACGAAGACAATACGACATGATGATCTGATGATGTTAAGGATACGTCAATATGTTCCGATTTAATGTAAACAAGAGCACTTGGAATGGTGAAGAGTTATGTACAGCTCCATGGGAATCTTATAAATTTTATTAAAATCTTATTATATCTTATAAATCTTATTAAAGATCATATCCTGCTGAACATCATATTCTGCTCTGAATTGCATATGATCAGATTGCGACGGATTTCACGGCTTCCTGAAAAAAAAATCAAGGTTTTAAACGCCATATCTTTCAGTAGTGACGTCGCTGTCACAATGCAAAGCGTTATACAACGATATAAGGGATTTTTCACATATAAGAAACTCATTTCATTTCTTTCGAAGAATACACAATAATTTTCTCCACTCTTTTCTTATCATTGACACAACATACTAATGTTAAGGTTTATGTTATTTTGCCTGCCATTTAAGGGAGGCAAGTCCAGAACTCGTCTATTATGCCATAAAAATAAAATGTATGGAATCTTCTTTATTATTTCCTTTTCTTCTTCTTTTTTTTTTCACTGCAGTATACTTCTGGCGTATCTGGGGCCCGTTGCATAAAGTTACAATTATGATAACTTTGCCATCCAATGTTAACTACCATGGCAACACTACTCAACAACCAATCAAAATCAAGAATTCCATGGTAGTTACCATTGGATGGCAAAGTTACCATAATTGCAACTTTTATGCAACGGGCCCCTGTAGTATCACGAGCTATTGTAGCATTACTAGCCGTGACGTCATAACGCATATTGCACGCTCCGTGTTCGACCATGGAGCTCCTTATACAGTTATAGCACCATGGTTCGACTATCAAGTGATGTTGTATAGATAGTCTGTTGTCCTGCATTACACCCTTAGGAGGTACCTCCTTGAGTGCACAAAGTAATGATAAAGAACAGAGTCTTCCACACACAAACATGGACAGGTATACCTACATCGACACACAAGCACATGGCTTTCATCAGTACAATGGCCAAAACCTTTCTTATAGCATGATACTGACGAGAATTAAAGACTCTTACTTCTTGGTTTCAGTCGCCGATGAAAGCCACCTTCTGCAGACGACGGGGTTTCGTTTCTCATGATGAAGACTGCAAAGAAGATACAAAAACCCACGAAACTTAACTGCTCACTATAGAAATAGTCATTTCATGAGTAATGAGAAGAAAACATTCATATTATGGCTATAATGGAAACGGAAAGCTATCGCCTGTACACGGTTTTTAATTTTAATTTTGCACATAGGTCAATTGGTGTGTATGGGAGTGTGTGGTTAACACCCTGACAATGGTCCTGAACAATGGCCAGGATTGGAATGCTCTATTACTTATTCATGAGAAATTCCACTTTCACAGGTAGTCTTTTATTCATCCTGAAATGTAGTGTATGCAAGCACATGAAAACATATGCTTTTTTTTTTTCATGCATTTTACCCCTTCACCATGAATTCAGACTACCAGTTCAGTGCCCAGGGCAATCCATCATGAATTATTAATAAAGCATTCATGTTCCTTGGAGCAAGATTCAAGAAGCCTCGTCAGCAGAGCACTGAAAAGGTGGTATTCGTGGAATTCATCTACACGTGTATTGCTCAGGGTCATTGTAAGCATACACTCACATACACATCATTAGTTCTTGTGTAAAGTTCAATTTTGTATATAGGGTTCAAATTTGATCAAAATCTGGAACTTAACTTTAAAATTAATCATGGATTTAACGTAACTGATTCATGCATTCATATTCAAATCACCTCCAAATAAATTGTACAATATTCAGCTATTACTAATATCAATGTCAGTGTTATCTGATATACATGTATAGTTTTTGAGCTATTAAGGATCAAAAGTGAAAAAGGTTTTTCATAGTTTTTTTTTATTGTAACACCTAGTATTATTATCATTTACCATTTTATCACACGTTTACATGCATTCTCTTCTCCTCACGTCCAATATCACTCGATATAATATTCAATTGCAACCCTCTATTTTATGTACAATTAGCCTATAATTTAGAATTATATTTCAAAGCAGAATTACATTCTGTGCAGTGAAGACCTGTGAAGTCTTCTCGTTACATGTTTAATGAGCTCGTGGCATTTTGTTTACCTATAGGTACTGCATGCATATTATGATACGCAATTCAGTCTTTAAAAATGCTATATACCATTTTTTTTACACCGGAATAAACTAGTATCTATTTTTTCATCTACTCGTATTTTTCCAATTTTTTTCTTTCTTTATTGTTAATGGCATACACTTTACTGTATTGCATCAAACATTGCAGTGTACAGCAGATGGACACCTAATATCCTGCTTGAATCTAGATCCGAATCTAAATAGTTTTACACCACCAGTCAAGATTTCACAGATTCGGAATGTGGTAAAGTCCTCAAGAATTTATCAATTTCTCTGTAAAAGAGAGTAGATCTCCTATTGCTCCTTTACTGAAGCAGTTACACTGACTCCCCATCAAAGAGAGTATTAATTACAAACTAATCTGTATAGCCAGCATCAATACCTATTCCACCTGCTAACCACCCCTACAGTCTCCAGATATCAACTCCTGTCACATGATAAACCAATCCTACAAAATAATGATAAACCAATCCTACAAATCCCATGCACAAGCAAAAACCAAAGCTTTTGAACGCACATTTTTATATGCTGGATCTGTGGTCTGGAATACTTTTCGATACCAAAACAACACCGCCTAGATGCGTTTCAGACGAAATGTTGAGAAGGAAACTTAAGACTGAACTATTTGAATTTTGATTATGTTGTCTTTTTTTTTTCTGAATGTCGTACGTTAATTGTACAATAACAATAGAAACAATGATAATGTTTGAAAGACAGATATTATTTAGAGGGATGAATGTTCAGGTGTGAGTTTCTTCAATTTGTCTCCCTCTACAAATTAAATTTGGTGACATCGCAACTGCTGATCTGCTAATAAACAAATTGTTAACAAATTTGTAAATTTACAGATTAACAGTTGCAATCTTAACAAATTTAATTTGTATAGGGAGACAAATTGAAGAAGCTCACACCTGAAAGATAATTACGATAATGATAATAATAGTAATGAAAATAATGATAGTGATAGATCATAATAATAATAATAAATCGTTCGTATCATTATTATTATTATTATCATTATTATTATCATTATTATTATCATTATTATTATCATTATTATTATCACCATCATCACCATCATTTTCAATTTTAAGACTGCATAAAAGATAATATTCACGATCCCTGGGATAGCAGTTTCCTGAAACGCCACTCAACATCCACGTTGACTTTCATGGTATAAAACAGTGATGATGAGCATGGCAAGTAGCTTCACCAAATCGGAATAGACTTAAAAAGTTACAGTAAGTAAAATGTCACATGTTTTCAGCGAATTATGATATTGGTCGCGATCACACCAGATGAATTAGTAATGATATCATCAACTCAAATCTCTCCTGTTAATTTGTGTAGACTGTAATTCATCGACTAGCCAACGAACTTTCCCAATTTCACCAAATACGAAAAAAATATATGCTTTTCAATTCATTGATTATTTTTTTCTTCTTCCATAGAACATACCATAATGTTAAAAAAAAATCGCAAATGGTCTTGGGTATACTATACCGACTAAAATTTTTACGTTTTTTTTTCTTTCCCTAAGTCACATTTTAGAAATATTTTAGAACTATTTTAGAATTAACTAGAATGGATACTTCATTCTCTCTGTTCAAGAAAAAACTCTAAACGTTTTGTTCCAGTAACTCCGTGCTTTCTTTCGATCGTAGCTCTCTTCCATTTGAAGCAATGTCAGAGGAGATTTTACCTTTCTGAGCCAGGAGTGCCACTGTGTGACAGACATGGCTCATTACAAGACTCCATTATTATTCTTCTTCTTCTT
This sequence comes from Diadema setosum, assembly GCA_033980235.1. Taxonomy (NCBI): domain Eukaryota; kingdom Metazoa; phylum Echinodermata; class Echinoidea; order Diadematoida; family Diadematidae; genus Diadema; species Diadema setosum. Next base: position 43,633,454 of record CM067060.1, read on the forward strand.
ATTATTATTATTATTATCATTATTATTATTATTATTATTATTATCACTGCTACTATTATCATTGTTATTGTTTTTCGCTGCAAAATTAATGATAAACAGTGGCATTAAGAAGTCGTTGTGTATGCCACATACTGCATTGCCATGGTAATGTGATGACAGTCACGACCAATGGCACGGAACATTAAGGGTGCACATATGTTATTTATCTCCCCTCTTCTATAAAAACAGACGATTATGACCACAAAACAAAGCAATGACATTTCTTCCAAATACTCTGTGTTGCTTTCACGAAATCCCCGATTCTGCAATGGGTAAAACATGTCTGATAATTGAGTCTTCAACATTCTGGAAACAATGGCCGGCTGCGAGATTTCTGAAGTGGTTTTCAGGCTTTTATTTACTGTATCTTTGATCCTCACCCAAAACTAATAGAGCGCTGGCATAACAGTCATGTGCATTTTTTTTTTTTTTAACAGGCGTCTACTATGCAGAGTATGTATGCGTTGATCACATTTCATAGCACTATACTGATACATGAATCACTATGAAATGAGCGGCAATGAGCTTTGAAGCACTCACGATCACATTTTGCCTGGAACGAAGAAGGTAGTTTTCATTGGCTTTTGAGCAGTCTTTTATATATTTTTTTTTGGAAACTTACCTCAAAGGGAGACACGTCCCTTTCACACACACATACACACACACACACACACACACACACACACACACACACACAGCTTTTTACAAAGAAATCAATCGTTCCATGACTATCCCACTCGACGTTCCAATGAATTTCACTTACCTCTTTTACGAACAATTCTTGCTAAGAACACACTTATCTATACTGGCCCAACTTATTGGAATTTTCTGAATAATGACATAAAAATTGCACCCTGTTGGCTCATTTTAATTTTTTTTTCGAAGAATTTTGATTACCAATGATATACTGTCACATATTTTCTCGTCCCTGTTGTCCTGAGACACTGAGTAGATTCGATTCTACTTGTGTTACTTCCGCATCTAGTTCTCTCTATTTTTCCATATTTCCGTATCCTTTCCACGCATCCCATTATTTTTTTCGATATATAGTTCTGTCGAGGATCGCTGGATCTGTTTTGCCTTTCTGTCCGTTATATTGTCTTCCTATTATGACAGTCTTGTCTCGATCTGTCTTGTATTTAAGTCCCCCTTCATAAGTTTTGTCGTCTCAGTCTCGTTTAATGTTCATTCGCCTGTGTATGTGTTTCTGTCTGTTACTCTGTCTTCTTATTGGGCTTCCAAACTTTTTTTTAAATCTGACTTTATTCCCAATTTTTCCCCTTTTTGCATCAGTTCATTTTCTAGTGACATTCTGTACCTGTGCCTTTTTAGTGGGTCCCTCCATTTTTCGATATTTTGTGTAATGTTATATCGTCTATATCACTTCAGTCAATTTTCATTACAACATTATTTGTTACCCCAAGGTTCCACAATTATGTTTTCTCAATTTACTTTGTTTTGATTGTTATGTAACTTTATTCTCTGTTACCAAAGAAAGTGAAATGTTTATGTTCTTTTCGAAAAATGAAATAAAGTTTGAATTGAAATTGAAATTGAATTCCCGTTGTTGAAACGAGAAAGTTTCTTACACTACTTAGGAGTAATTTCTTGTAGATTTATACCACTCCTTCACAATTGTTGTCTTTCTTCCATGAATATGAAAATGATACTTAAAAGGAAACGTACCAGTTAAGCAAAAGCTCAAGCTCATTTTACATCAGAGCTTGGAAAATCGTAAGCAATTGCTAGCAAGAACTAGCAAAAGGTATGTTTTATGCATACGTTTTTAAGAAAATGCTTGGTCTCTAAGCAATTGCTTGCGGGCAGGCAGCAAGCAATTGCTAGCGTTTATGCATCCGGCCCAATCAGCGAATCAAAGCATGGAGGTTACTCCATGATCGAAGGTCAGCAATACAGTGTACACGTATACAAATGATACAAATTGTAAAACTTTGCATAGTGAGACGTGTGTACACGTATAAGTGTAAAACTTTGCACAGCATGAAAGTGAAGATGAGCAAGGCGCGTCTACATAGCAAACGCGACTTGCGCTACGCGTGCATAAATATATGCAGCTAAGCTGCTTTCTGTTTCAGTTGTTATTTACGTCTTTTCCATTACCGAAAACAATAACAAAGGCTGTAGCATCATTACAGGCCTTGCTGACATCGGCTGAGTTTTGGGCATAAGATACTATCATATTAAAGTGACGAAGTTTGAATTCCATATTTTTCCTCATAATTATTAGTATCGCCACCATTGCTACTAGTATTTCCCATTAATGTAAGATTTGTTACTTAGTGATTTCAACCAATACAGATCAAATGTGGACATACATTCCGTTAGAGTTAACAGGGTCTATGATGGCCCCTTGTAGACACTGTCCTAGTATAAACCCGACTAGAAATGTCGATATGTAACTGGTATGCCTCCGCCATAATGCATGGTTCTCCCGATACAGTGTACTCCCGTTATAACGAAGTCCTCGGGACTGGGAATTTCGTTATAACCGTGTTCGTTATAGCGGAAGTGCACTGTACTTCTAGATCTATATAGTACATCTCGACAGTTTCACATAATTGGCAAAATATTAAAATGACATTTTTATCACAAATGTGTTGATCGTTCACTTTTAAACTAGGTTTATTTGGATGAATGGCTGTATATTGTCTACATGGTCTAAGAGAGCAGGTATTTGGGGATTTGAGGATTTTTGTTTGACTTTTGATCCTTTTATAAGTTTACGCAGTTTATGAGTATATCCTTTTGAATGTAAGGAAAAAAAAGGGTAATTTCAGTACTACTTAAAGGCATAATTTACCATTTACAGACGAAGCAAAAACCCAGCATTAGTGCTTTAAAATAAAATGTGAGTTTGGGATAAAAACAGCAACTGTAAAAATTTGAATCTGCAAATTCGATGTTAAGTGATGTTAAATATACAAAATGTGAACAATAGTTGTGATAAAAATGTCTCCTGATTAAACCGTCTACAGTTATGGTTATTGAGAAAAATACAGATATCTCCTTATATTTTAGGCGTTATCGCAAAATTTTTATATGATAGGATGTTTTGGGTTACAACAGACCTACTCATATGCATTGAATGTATTATCTTGAAAGAAATTTAAATCACCGTTCTCAAAGGTAAACAAGATCTTTAATAGTAAATTTGTAACACTGTGCCCCGGCTTTTGATCCTTGATCTTTGACCTATGACCCAAAAATTCCCAAGAGAATCACTATCAAGTAGTAGGCTATATGCACATATACACGCTAAGCTTCATGGTGATACTTCCGAGATATGGAGGAAGAATTAAATTTAGCATTTCAACTTGACCCTTGACCTGTTGGCAAAAACCTTTCCCAGCGAATCTCTGTTGGGTAATACAATTCATGAATAATCCCACAGACATTGCATAGCTATGAGGGAAATAGTTAAATCTTGAAGAGTTGACCTTGACCTTTGATCCCATGATCCTGTAAAGTTCCCAAGATAATCACTGCCAGTCAGTACATGCATATGTACCAAGTTTCGTGAAGATACCTTGAACCATTTCCGAGATATGGAGAAAAAAAGTGAAATTTTTACACATGCACTTTACTTTTGACCTTTGACCTCATAGCCCGAAACTCTCTCTAAAGAATCTTTATTGAGTACTACTATTGTATACACTGAGTTTCACAAAAATACCTTCTGGCATTGTATAGATATGGGGGAAACGTTTTTGAGCATTTGACCTTGATCTTTGACGTTTGTCCTTGAGCATGTGCACCCAAAAGTTGATAGGTACAACTTCGCCTACTCATACATAATTGTAGAACCTATAATTGTGTCAAGTTTCGTTAGGATACCGCAAACTATTTTTTAGTTACACTATACACAAAATATTGATTACGAACGGACGGACAGACGGAAGGACGGACAACCCCAAAACATGATGCCTCCGGCGTTACTACGTGGCAGAGGCATAAAGACTTTACAAAGTTTGGTTCACGACTTTAGGAAGAAATGAACATGGAAACGAGGGAGAAGCAGATCATGGCGATCAGCCTAATAATCCAGCTGTTTCGTATCTTTTGCCTCTTCTGCTTGGAATTCACTTGTTTGATGTTATAGACAGGCCACGCCTCACAATGTTTTTTGGTTGCTATGGGCAACTTTTGTGAGCTTTGGTGAACAGGACATAATATGGTTACATTGCCGTAGTGGTCTATTGAATTTCAAGTACCCCAACTTTCTTTTTATTTTCAATTCCATAACAAGGCTGATGCCCGTGATCTGCATTTTAACACCTTATGTTCTATTGAACCACAACAATCCTAGGTAAGGCTTTCTGTAATGTCTTTGTTTTTTCTGTATATCTAAGCTTTGACTACGTTCGGTATGTCACTTCTAAAACATTGTCTGATTATTTGCTTACGTATTGTGTTCAACCTCCTTCCGGACGTTACCCCCACACCCTTTCAAGGCGGTTAAAGGGCGGTCAGAGGCACTTGTTCATCACCGTCAGTGTATCTAGATGTTCGCTTTCAAGGTGTTATAATGTAACTATGTGCCGCCACGAAATTCAGCTGTTTCGTTTCTTTCGGTTCTTAAGTCGGGAATTCATTTGGTTATCTTGACATCTGATAGGCCAAGCCCCCCCCCCCCATGTCTTTTTTTCCTTTTGTTGCTACGGGCAACTCATGTGAACCTCTGTGAACAGAACATGAATGAACCTCGTTACATTGCTAAGGGGTCTATTGTATTTACACATACCACTATTCTCTTTTATTTCCAATTCTAGACACGGTGGCCGACCGCGATCTTCATTTAAATGACCAGATGTTTTATTGGACCACAATGAATTCTAGGTTCTTTTCTCTCTGTTTGTGAAATGCCTACACTTGATTTGAATTGTTAAGCATTGACTGCGTATGGCATGTCGCTTCTAAACATTGTCTGATTATTTGCCTATGTAATGTGTGTGATGTGTTTTAAACGTCCTTCCGGACGCTACCCCCACCTCCTTTCAAAGCTTTTGAAGTGCAGACAAGGCACCTGTTCATATGAATTTATCAGTTTATCTTGATGTCCCTTTTGAAGGTGTCATGTGTCACCAGCCATTCTGATTCTTCCAGCCATTTCGCCATTTTGATTCTCTCGGTTCTTAAATCGGGAGTCCTTGTTGCTGATTTCTTTTTTTTTTTCTTATTTTTCTGTTGTTGTTGTTGTTGCTATGGGCAACTCTAGTGAACTTCTGTGAACTGAACATGCACGACTCTGGGTACATCGCCAAAATCGTTTATTGAATTACATGTACCCTTATTTTCTCCTTATTTTCAATTCTAAGATACGATCGATGACCGTGACATGCATTTTAAAATCCGATGTTTCACTGAACCACATGAATCCTATGTTCTCTTCTCTGTATATGTAATGTCTACTCTCGATTTAAATTGTTAAGCATTGACCTCGTACAGCGTGTCATTTCTACAACAAAGTTCGATTATTTGCAAATGTGTTTAATGTCCTCCAGGACGCTACCCCAATCCCGCTTTCCAAGCGGTTGAAGAGCGGCTCAAAGGCTTCTGTTCATATGTATCTATAAGTTTATCTCGGTGCTCTTTTGGAAGGTGTCATTATATAACCATGCGTCACCATGTAATTCAACTGTTTCGTTTCTCTTTTTTTTTTTTTTCCTTGGATAGTTCAAGCCCTTGGGGTCACCCCCATGTTTGTTTGTTGTTGTTGTTTTTAGTCAGGGGTATTCTTTGGAAACATTTTCAAACTGTCATTTTATTATCAATGATTCCATCCAAAGTATGCGGGTGTCTTCAAAACACTTGCCACTCTTTCATTTCAAGCAGTCATTCCCCTCTCCCTTTAGGGTGGTATAATAGTTCACGGGTCTTTTTTTTTTTTTTTTCCTCCCAGCTTAATAACCCACCATGAAATCTCAGCCTTTTTATTTCTTACTGTTCTTTTAATCGGGAATTCATTGTTTGACGAAAGACAGGCCATGCCTGCCGCAAGGCGTTTCTCCTTTTTTATTAAACCCTCTTTTTTTATTGTTACGGGCAGCGTTTGATAACTATTATGAACAGAACATGCATGTACCTGGTTACATTACTGAAGTGGTCCTACTATTGAATTCCAAGTACCTCTATTTTCACTTTACATTTTCAATTCTATGACATGGTTTAAGGCCTCATGTTCTATATTGAATCTCATGAATCTTTATAGGTAATATTTTCTGTATAATCTTATGTATGTCTTTTCTTGATTTGCATTATAACTATTAAGCAACATCCACGTGACATCGTGTATAATGTACCATATGACAGTACCAATGGACTGTTGTTCCAATGAACCTTGTGATCAAGAATTTAAAGGTAGCGTTGCAGGTGGCGAGTTTTTTTTTTTTTTTCTTCTTCTTCTTCTTCTTCTTCCTTTTATGCAATATTGGATATTTTGCTTTGCCAAAAATGTATGATTGGCACGGACTGCCATTTATGCTGTCGATATATACTGCTTCCACTGAACTCTTACTGATTCTTTTTTTCCGTCAAAGTTTCAGTTGGTGTGTCTATGCTGCAATTCACAAGTTTACGCACTGTGCAGCAGTTTGAATTCTTACGCTAGCGCAACTCACGTCTTTGTACTTCTCCTTTTTCGACAACAGCCGGTCGAGCTCGTTCTTTTACTTCCCTTCTCATCCCTATTCTCCTCTTTCGGAAGCCCACAGAGACACTTGATTTATTCTTATTATTGTGTTGTGTGTGTTCTATGTCTTTCTCTGACGATGCTTCTCAACGTTCTCACTTACCTTATTCTGCTCTTTCTCGTTTCACGTTCTTCTCCTCAGCGATCTCCTGCTTATCGTGATTTTGACGCCATTTATACTTGTAGATTACTCCAGTGTTTTGCCTCTTTCTGGCGACTGGTTATTTTCTTGTATCATCCACTTATTTACGACATACTAGTTTTGTTGACATCGCAGACTTTTATAATCTCGTCTCGTACCTTTAATCATGGCTAATTTTTTTAATGCTCCATTTTATTCCGTATCGAATGATGACTTTTTTGAATTGTTTAGGAACACTAGGTTAGACTCTGACCCAGTTAGTGGGCTAACCAGTACAGGAACCACCCCTTATGATGATTTTGTTACCGATACCCTGAATACAGGAGCAAATGAATTGCCTCATGATTTTAGTAATGATTTCACTGAAAATATGTTATGCAATTATATTACAGTAAATCAATACAAGGATATGATTCATAACTTCTCTGAGGATACGTTTTCTTTGTTACACTTAAATATTAGGAGTTTAAATAAACATTTTGATGATTTAAAGTATTTATTAGAATCTGATGAAAGTCAATCGTTATCGGTTATTGGATTAAGTGAAACATGGTTAACTTCTAATGCAGAAAATTCCTTTGCAATTGATGGTTACGATTTATTTGTTAATAATAGGCCTGATAAGAATGGTGGGGGTGTTGCATTGTACATATCATGTTCCTTTGAAACTATTGTCCATCAAGATATTTCTAGAATGGACGAAACGGTTGAATCTTTGTTTATAGAAATTCTCATCCCAGGATGTAAAAATCTTATGTTAGGCATTGTATACAGACCTCCTAATTCAAACGCTAATGATTTTTTAACCTATTATTCAGATTTGGCAAATTCACACGTTTTCCGAAATAAGGATTGCTTTTTACTCGGCGATTTCAATATTGATTTGCTGAAATCTGAGCATGATAATATCTCTAGTGATTTTCTTCACACACTTCTATCCTCATCCTTTCTTCCGCTCATTTCCAAACCCACACGTATTACAGATCGTTCTGCCACCCTCATTGATAACCTTTTTTGTAATATTCTACCCCTCCCCGATTCTTTCATAATTCTTTCAGATATGACTGATCATTTTCCAATAATGACTTATTTTACTCTTAAAACCTCATCTAATATTAAACCTCCTTCATTTCCTTTGTTTAGTCGTAGAGTTTCACCCGAAAAGTTAGCTAGTTTTGATGTGGCTCTCGAGAATGTTGACTGGTCAAGAGTGTTTGACAGCGATGATATCAATATATCTTTTCATAATTTTATGGAAATATTCAATCATCATTTAGATGATGTAATTCCAAAACAAAAAAAATAGAACAGATTACAAAAAAACACCCAGGTTACCTTGGATTTCAAAATCAATCCTTCGTTCAATTAATAGGAAAAATCGTTTGTATTATAAATATAAGTTGGAAAAAACTGAGCGATCGAAGAATAGATATACATCATACAAAAATACTTTGACAATGATTTTACGTTCTGAAAAGAAAAAATATTACTTTAAGCAATTCTCGAGATATAGGTTTGATATGAAAAATACTTGGAAAGTTCTAAAACAGGCCATGAATATTCCGAGTAAAAACTCTGACATTGACAAAATTAAAATGAATGATGAATTGATTAATGATTCTCTTCATATTGCAAATATTTTTAATTCCTATTTTTCAGAAATAGGTGAAAACTATGCTCAAACTATTCCTGCAACAGAAACTCATTTTACTGAATTTTTAGGCCAGCGCAACTCTGATTCCATATTTTTTACACCGACTAATAGATTTGAAATTATTGATATAGTTTCCTCTTTTGAGAACAAACGAAGTTCTGGTTATGATGAGATAGATAATTTTATACTTAAGGGTGTTATTTCCTCGATTGCTGATCCACTTGTTCATATATTTAATTTGTCAATTTTTAACGGTGTGTTTCCCGATAAAATGTAATTGGCTAAAGTAATACCAATATTTAAGAAAGGCGATAAACTTGTAGTCAGCAATTATCGCCCAATTTCATTATTGTCCTCACTGTCTAAAGTTTTAGAAAAACTTATTTATAAGAGAATGATCAATTTTTTGAAGGTACATGAAGTTTTTACGAACTCTCAGTTTGGTTTTCGTGAAAAACATAGTACTTCGCATGCTCTTTTATATTTCGTTGATAGAGTAGTTCATGCCATTGATAATCATTCTCATTTAGTTAGTATTTTCTTGGACTTCTCCAAGGCCTTTGACACCATCAATCATGACATTTTACTTTATAAATTATCGCATTATGGAGTACGTGGGAAGGCCTTGGAGTGGTTCAAGAGTTATTTAGTCGATAGAAAACAATTTGTTACAATTAAAAATAATGATTCAGTTATCAGAGAAGTTAAATGTGGCGTCCCACAGGGAAGTATTTTAGGGCCGTTATTGTTCATTATCTATATAAATGATTTTTGTCGCGTATCTGATGATCTCTCTTTTATTCATTTCGCAGATGATACAAATGTATTTTTCGCCCATAACGATATTGATTTTCTCGTTCACAAAATCAATATTGAATTGAATAAAGTGACAAACTGGGTCAGAGCTAACAAGTTATCACTCAATGCTCAAAAAACGAAATATATGATTTTTAGTAATACTGTTGATAGTTTAAACACAAATATAGTTTTAGATGATTCTCATCTACAAAGAGTATCAAATATTAAATTCTTGGGGGTCATTGTGGATGATAAACTTTCCTGGAAATCACATGTTGATAATATTTGTAACATAATATCGCGTAATATAGGTGTTATAAATAGATTGAAATTTTATATTCCACAAAAAATATTACTTATGTTATATTCGTCGTTAATATTGCCTCATTTGAATTATGGAGTTTTAGTTTGGGGCAACACGCATCAGAATTTACTTGAAAGAGTGTCCCTCTTGCAAAAGAAAGCCCTCCGCGTTATCTGCCATTCCCCTGTACGTTCTCATACAAACACGTTGTTTGCCTCTAGCAAGCTCTTAAAAATTAAAGATCTGTTTTTGTATAATTTAGGCCAATTTATGTACAATTATTGCAACAATTTGCTTCCATCTATTTTTGATTCTATGTTCCTCAAAAACCAATCATTTCATGAATATCCCACTAGGCGTTCCAATGAATTTCATTTACCCCTTTTACGCACGATCCTTGCTAAAAATACACTTATTTATATAGGCCCAAATTATTGGAATTCTTTGAATTATGATATAAAAAACGCTCCATCTATACATTCTTTCAAGAGGAGACTGAAGTCCTTTCTATTGCAATCGTATGACTTTACAGTACTGAACTAGCCATTTGGCCTTCTTTCTCACATACTGACTTAATTACCTTTTTTCCTCTTTGAAGAATAAATTGTATTCTTTTTAGTGGATGTCTGCTGCCATCTACGCTATCGCCCAAAGCGTCAAAGACTTGAATTTCTGTCTTACTCCTGTTCATACGTCCCTTCACATCCTTGCTTTTCTCCTTTCAGGCGTTACAATATCACTTTTTTTTTTCTCCACAACAATCATCTGTTTCTCTTGACATGCTTCTGTCGGAGATCGCTGTCTCTGTTGTGCATTTTCGTTTGCTATTTTGTCTTCTGTTTGTTAGTCTTGTCCATTCCGTTTTGTCCCGTACAACCTTTTCTTCAGTAGTTGTTTCGTTGTCTAGTCTTTTTCTATGTTTGTTCGCGTCTATGAAAGTAAATGTATTTATCTGTGAATCTAATTTTCAGTGGGCTTCCAGACTTCTTCTTCTTTTTTTTTCTTTTCTTTTCCTTTTGTATTTATGATGCTTCAATTAATCTTCCCACCGATGTTATTTTTCCAGAGGGGCCCACATTCTACAAGCTCTGTCTTTTTAGTGGGTCTCTCCATTTTTCGCACTTTAAGCAAAGTTATACATGTACTTCATTTCGATCACCTGTTTCTTTTTCTACAACAATGTATAATTACTATAAGGTCCTCAATTATTGTACATTCTTTTCAATACATAATGTTCTGTTTACCTTATTCTCTGTTGTCAAAAAATGTGTAACTTATGTTTTGTCGGAAAATGAAATAAACTTTGAATTGAATTGAAAAAAAAAAATTGAATTGAATGATATCCACACTCGTTTATACTTCAGTATCGCTGATATCAGGGAGGTGGCTACCTCCCTGCTGATATAGTGATGATAACCTGAACTCAAATCTCTCTGGTCAATTTGTGTAGCCTGTGATTTATTGACTAGCCTACGAACTTTCCCCAATCTATTTTACCAAATTAGAAAAAAAAATGTTTATATATATATTTTTCAATCAAATTAATTTCATTTTTTTTTCTTCCACAGAACATACCATATAAAAAAAAAACAACATCGCAAATGGTCTTGGGCACATACTGAAAAAAAAAAATCACTAATATTTTTCTTAGATTGGTATTGCACAGCGATTAAATCATGAGAAGTAGACAAAGTTTCTCTCTCTTTACTTGGCATCATGTCAGAAAAGGAGAAAATAAGTGAAAATGATTATGTCAACACCTTGTCCTATTGTAAGGAGGGAACACCAAAACGCGGAGACATCGCAACCAGCAGACTCGAGTAGCAACAGTGTGCGGAAATATTATAAAACATTCGTATCTGTGAAATATACGAAGAATTCACATACATTGTATTATAGTGTTTATTCTAGGTCGATTCGATGACTGCCCCTTTATTCTGTTTCTTGCAGATTTCTTAGAGGAGTTCCTACAGTCTCTGGAGATTCACAATGCTCTGAAATGGGACACTTTGATAGAAAGAAGAAACAAACACCCGATGACATGTTTGTTTAGAACACTCCATGGTATGACCCCAGAATATTTGTCTGAATCTTTTGATTATCTCTCTAACCCTCATTCTTTGCTTTTCGGAAACAGACTTAGTTTACCCAAACCCTATACTGAATTTCTCAAAAGATCATTTACATATCGAGCGGCATTTATATGTAACCTACCACCGGCTGCTCGATCAGCCTTAAATTTGATTTTTTTTTTTCTAATTTAAGGATATGTACAGATTCATGAATCTCAGTTGCAATGTATTGTTTGCTGTGACAGGATAGCCGGGTTTATTTTATTCTGTTCTGTTGTAATGTTTGATTATGTGATCTCATGTATGTTTGTGTAACCTTAAGCCCTTTTTTTTTTTCATCCTCTTTCCAATTTTATCTCTATGTCTTTATGTATCATTCTGTTTCTTTGCATATTGTAAAGGCTTGTTTAATTATTATGTAATTGGACCCCATGGAAGACCAGTGGTGCCATTGTATGGGCATTCCAGCCGTTTTAAACTGTAACTTGTTTTCATGTTCTTAACGGAAATAAGTACCTACCTACCTACCTCTTCTCTTCTCCCTACTTTTTCATATTCAGGTATCGCCTTTCTTGTCCCTTGATTTCGTCTTTTTCTTGTATTCTCCTTGGTTGTCCTCTCCGTCAAATGACAATGAAAATACTCTGAAGTTCACGTTACTTATTATCTTTTTTTTTTGTGTTGCTTCTTCAGTGAAAGATGAGGGAGAATTGTAACAGACTATAGTGCCCAGAGACCGTTATCCAAGTCAAGCGAATTACCTATCGCTGACGATCTCCTCCGGCCACCTGTTTAGCATAGCACTTAATCATCTATTTCTTATGAGTAATATGTTGTTCATATTTTCACGTGGAAAATGTTTGATTTTGTCATACGGATTTCTTTCGTACAAAACCGTGGAGAGATAAAACATACTAAAGCTGAAACTTAAGTGTAACAAGTCTGTCTACTTGGACATGAGATAAAGAGACACAATCTCTCTCCTGCCGTGCCTTAGCCCCACCGTTGGTACGGGACTATCCTTAGCCCACTTTCTGTTTACACTCGTTTTTGCCAAAGTGGGCTAGCCCCACCGATAGTACGGTACTATCTGGCCCTGCAAAATAGCAGGGGTTAGCACCGCAATTGCGGTGCTAGCACCGCAATTGCGGTGCCAAGCATGTGAGTGTAAACAGAACGAAAAATAATCCTGGGCTAAGCGACGGAGACGAAGTCCGACCCTCACTGACCAATCAGAAACGAGGTAATCAAGTGCTGCCGGTGCGTGCGTGTACGTGTACAGTACACAGCGTAATTATGAATATTCATGTGGTTTGGAAAGTCCGGGGCTAAGAAATACGAGTGTAAAAAGGTAAGTTTTCTCCTAAGCCCCGGACAAGAGATAGTACGGGACTAATTGGCGAGTGTAAAAAGCTGAAAAAATTGGTACGGGACGATAGTCCTGGGTCAGAGAAAGTCCGGGGTTAAGAAACACAAGTGTAAAAAGCCCTTAATAGTCATAATGGTCTTCTCTATACAGAGGGACCTCTTCAGTGTTGCCACCGCTCTACCAAAGGGCGCTACCATTATCATTACCATACAGCGTTGCCAGGCTATCCATTGATTTTAAATATCTGGAGACGTGGTAGCTAAAAACATCTTGTCCAAGGACGTAGGCACAACTTTTTGACCTCTGAATGAAAGTCATAGAGTCTTACCCACTATGTCTCAGGGCTCCCAGTTATCACTGTAATAGACAGTGACTCTTGTCGTCAGACGTTTCAACTGTATTGAGTACTACAAAGTTGGCATTATGGTAGCAGGTTTTTTTTTTTTTTTTTTCCATACAGGTTATTATACACAAAAACTATTTCAGTTATCTATGTGTATGATCCGATATGCTTTTGAAAATAAAGATTCCATTTAATTTCATTTATTTGTTTCCGTATCCAAATGATACAGAATAACTGCAAAGTAGCATAAATGACTTTTACAAGAAAGTAAAAGTTCATGAAGGAAATAATATCCTATACAAAGAATAATATTATTTGATTTGATTTGATTTGATTTGATTTATTGATTCCTGTATCATCATTGTACATGAACATACATGCACATGTGTATGAATATACATACTTTGTTGGAGCCATACATATACATAAACATCGGTGGCTAACAAAATATTTTTTCTTTATTGCCTTTACTCAATGTACAGCAGAAACGTATCAGCAATACAACTGTACAATGAATAATACAGTAGGGCTACAACTTAAGCGTGACTTGATATGCGTGCAGCCTTCGCACATACACATAGCAAAATTAGGAGAGAGGGATGACTTGCGTAGAGATAGGATAGTATATAGAAAGGAGAAAGGGAAAGGAGAGGTTTGTCTGCTTTCACTAAAGGCTTACACAAACTTAGTTTACCTGGATCATTGATCAGTAAGGCATGACAAAATATTTCTCACCGAGGTACATGTGAACAGTGACAGTTCATGGTTGGTTGCATGATTACATAATAGATTACATAATACATGAAATGCGGCGATATTTCTACAAACGAAGGAATTTCTTGTATTATACACGAACAATGAGAGCGAAATTACTGATATCGAAAGAGTAACATTGTTTTTACAGCTTTCCTGAAAGAATACAAGGACTTTAAACTTCGAATTTCAGAAGGAAGAGAGTTCCAAACATCGGGTCCGGTGTGTCTGATCAAGGTCTGATAGATTTCAGAGCCATCACTGTTTTAGGATTACTTCAGATTGTCTCGTGGGATAAGAATGTATGTCCTGCTAATTGAAATAGTGAGAAGAAAGAAGATGGCAATTGACCATTAAGTAAACGAAACATAAAGAGTGAATTTTGCACAAAAAAACAACAACAACAAAACAAAACAAACTAGTGTCATTTACCTTTAGTGTTTTTAATTCTGCGAATAAAGGATATGAATGGTCTCGTTAACCTGAGTTGGTGCATATACGCATAGCTTTCTTTTGTAGAAGTATCATTATCAATGTGACTTTTTGAAGTTGCCCATACTATGTTGCAATATGATATGTACGATGATATTAACGAGTTATATAACATAAATGAAATATTCTTAGGGACATAATACTTAAGCTTATGGAGTATACCAACGTTACGAGACACTTTATCAGAGATGTATTGCACGTGTCCTCCATTTCATATTTTCATTTATGTAAATTCCGAGAAATTTGATACTTTCTTTTTGTTCCTATGGTGTACCATCCACCATAATATTCAAATGTTGCATTTCATTTTTATGCTTCTTATTATGAAAATGAATGAAATTTGTCTTTTTTAAATTAAGTGATAATCTATTACTCTTAAACCATGTAGATAATTTTGGTAATTCAGTATTAAGAGTTTTTAGGAGGGAATGAAAATCAGAATTGGAACAGAATACGTTGGTTTCATCGGCAAACATAATAATATTGCAGTAACATAGATGAGTTTGAAATATCAGTCATATACACTAGAAATAGTAGCGGTCCCAATATAGATCCTTGTGGGACGCCACATTGTATAGGTAATACTTTAGAGTTAACAGATTCATAATACACATATTGCTTTCTATTCGATAAGTAATCTTTGAACCATTCTAGTGGAACACCACGAACTTCATAGCAATGCAATTTACGTATAAGGAGAGTGTGGTCAAGAGTATCGAATGCCTTGCTTTGGTCCATGAAAACACAAAAATATTACAAAAATATAAAACAGTTGTTATTGTTCCTTTTTATTTCATTATAAATGAAGGTGGCTTTTTCTGTTCTCTGCTTTTACAAATTAAAAATTTAGCATATCGATCAATATTTCTGAGGTGAAATGGATTTCTCAGTGTTGACTAATGGTACAGCTTTCGTTAAATGCAAAGGAGCTTAATTCAGCTGATCATTCAGTTACGTCAACAATGGAAGTCAATCTATGCAAAATCACTGCAACTCCAGCTTTGGCTTTATAAACTGTGGGTTGATTCCAATGTCCATGCCGTCCATACTATACAGTATTCAAGCTTTCTGTTAAAGCCACTGTTTACTATTGGGAGCCGTGATTAAATATAATTTTCCAATTATCTTATTTGATGAAGATGAAAAGTTCATTTGTACACAAAACATCCTACCGTATACAAATTTGGCAATAAAGCCGCAAATATATGGAGATTTCACTAATTTTCTCAATAAACCATAACTGTTAACAGTTTATTCTGGAAACGTTTTTAATGAAACCATATGTATTTTGTATAATCTTAACAGAACTTACCATTTATTGTACCGACTAACATTTAACGTTTGTGGTTTCTATCCACAATTCACATTTTAAAACTATTTGAACTAGTACGGAGACCTCATTCCAAACGTTTTTGTTCCATTGCAGTAACTGTGTGCTTTCTTTCAATCGTAGCTCTTTTCCCATTGAAGCAATGTGAGCGGAGGTCTTACCTTTCTGGGCCAGATATGCCAGAAGTGCCACTGCGTGACAGACATGGCGCATTTAAAGACTCCATTATTACTATATCATCATTGTTATCATTATAACTGTTATTATTATTGTTATCATTATATTACTATTATCATCATCATTCTGATGATGATAATAATAATAATAATAATAATAATAATAATAATAATAATGATAATGATGACAATAATAATTGTTATCATTATTATTATTATTATCATCATTGTCAGTGTTGTCATAGCTATTATTAGTAGTATCATTACCCGCTGAAAATATCAGTAGTAGAAGTAGTACTATGCTGTTTAGTTTTAGTTTAGTTTTTTTTTTTTTTTACTCTGCAAATGAAATAGTGGCTTTAAGAAGTCGTTGTCATGGTTGAGTATGCCACATATACTACATTGCAATGGCAATGTGGCGATAGTCACGACCAAAGGCGCGGAACATTAATAGTCAAGGCGCTAATTCCTGTAGGAGGCTTAATTAAGGAGTTCGTTCAACCCACCCCGCAGAAAAGGTTTGACCAGACAGGGTGAGCATTATCAGAGTGATGGTTATGCAAAACAATCCTGGAAAAGAGCAGAGGAAAGCAATAATTGTTCATGTTCGTAAAGGAAGTTTATTCAAGAATGCAGATGAATTTCTTTGTAAAGAAGGAATACACACGTGCGCTGGATTATCCACCAAAGAATTAAAAGTACTTTTGTGTTCGTTAGCTTTTATATATATATATATATACATATAACACAAAATGAAAAAAAAAATCATGATATGTAAATTTGTATCAAAACGTGCAGTAATGAATTAATGCTAAGGAGACAATGAGGGAAAACTCTTGGGCGTCTTTTCCCTTTTATCCAGGCTAATTTAACAGTGTTGAGGTAGGTCTACAATTGGTAATGTGCACGAAAGGCAAAAGAAACAAATCAGTCTAAATTCCAGATATAAAAATGTATCCAATATATATATATATATATATATATATTTTTTTTTTTTTTTTTTGGGGGGGGGGGGAGGGGTTACCAATCACCTGTAGGCATCCCGTTACCATGGTTACCATGCACAATATTATAACTTACAATGAATCCCACTGTTTAGCCGACATCTCTAGCAACGTATACATATATAGTTTTATGCAGTTTTGATGAATTTTTCATGAAATAAGTGCAAGAACTGTGATAAGTTTGTCATTTTCAGTGCCCCAATAGCGACAAGCATTACTGACCCTAGTCTTAATTTCTAGCCGCTTTTATTTCGTCTTTATTTCTCTGAGTTGCAGCTTGTGTATTGTGCAGAAGCCTGC
The DNA here is from genome assembly GCA_033980235.1 of Diadema setosum. Taxonomy (NCBI): domain Eukaryota; kingdom Metazoa; phylum Echinodermata; class Echinoidea; order Diadematoida; family Diadematidae; genus Diadema; species Diadema setosum. The sequence goes on from CM067060.1 coordinate 43,650,939, forward strand.
TGTATTGCGCTAAGCCAAGTGAGGGTGCATACCCAGTGATTGCGACAAAAATGGTTGTGGCGTCGCAATCACTGGGTATGTGCTCTCACTCTGCTTACTAACGACTCGGGGAAATAAACAAGAAATAAAAGAGTCTAGAAACTACACTACACCGACCCCAGCTTAGCGTGAAATGTTAGTTTGCAGGCACAAACCATCATTTGTGACCTAAAAAGTCTGTATGCGCTAAGACTACTACACGCACCACAGGCATTGGCGCCTGGAGCAGAGCTAGTGGTACGTGTAGTAGTCTTAGCGTGCGCAGACTCTTTCTCGAAGAATAAGGTCTTGTCGCAACTTAAGTGGCCTGTAAAATTGTATTGATACCACAATTTGGAGTCACATACTACCTAGGGGTGTTCCAGAGGGTCCAACCGACCACCCCCATGCAGTCAAACCTTTTCTGCGGGGTGGGTTGAACGAAGTCATTCTTTCTGGATCCCTGCGCCTTGACTATAAGTGGATGTGAAGGACCTACATGCACATATGCAGAGATGCCAAGTTCAAAAAACTTTTATGAGTGAGATTTTTATGACTCGGCGTCTCGGCGTTCGCGCGCATGCGCACGCGAACGAGGAGGGTGCCCTGCTCCCATGGTAGGGAGCTTTTTGTAAATTATTAGCTCTTAATGATGCGATCTGGTGCATACTTAAGTGACTATTTTCTACTAATTTTGAAAGGCAAAAGGGAAATATACCTTCAATTGCAACTATCATTTTAATCCTTTGAGCTATGCTCCTTATTTTTAGCCCAAATTGCAGACTTCACCAGATGCGTGAGAAATATGGGTGCCATGCGTGAGATCGTGAGACAGACCCTAAATGCTTGAGTCTCACGCAGAATGCGTGAGACTTGGTAGCTCTGCATATGTTATTTATCTCCCCGCTCAGAAAAAGGCAAAACAAAGCAAGAACGTTTCTCCCAAATACTCTGTGTTGCCTTTACGAAAGCCCCCTTTTCTGGGCAAAACATGACTGATCTATTAGATATTGAGTCTTAAGTCAAGCAGCAATAACTGTACATCCACACCACGCGCAGTCATATGACTGTATAGATGTAAACACAAAATGAACAAGCGGTCATGAAAAGATAAAGTACGTGAATATAGGTATACGGATGTTTGCTTGGTGATCTGAACTTACAAATATGACGATATTCGAGAGATGGTCTTTCTGAACTGAGCTGAATTCATCATTCTGGAAACAGTGGCCGGCTGCGAGATTTCAAAAGTCGTTTTCAAACTTTCATTTGCCGTATCTTAGATCCTCGCTCAAAACTATTGGAGTGCTGCCCTAACAGTTGTGCGCACTTTACAGTGCAGAGAATGCGTTGATCGCATTGCATAACACCAATGATACCACGAACAATGCAATGAGCGACGATGCGCTTTGAAACATTCAGGGTGAATTCAGGGTGAACCGTTGCGTGCAACAGAAACGGGAATTATTGCCTTTTGCCCAGTCCTGTCTAGCTTGTTATGTCTTCTTTGCCCTATTTCATTTTTTTTGGCTGCCCATCAATAGATGGCGTGAGTCTTATGATCTCCTCAATGCCGTAAATACGGCACTGGATCTCCTTTCGTTGTTTACAGCGATCACGGATCTAGGTATTGGCTAACATGGTATATAATACCCCGACTCAAAATACTCGGGCTACCACATCGGCCAGCAAATCGTGACAATCACGCAATGTAAGCATGGTAAGGACGGGCAGTCAAAATATGAAAAATGGCTAAGAATACGTCACGGGCTGGACTTACGTTCCACTCTTCTATTTTTGTATTTTATTCTACCGTTCACACTCGCCCCAATCCCCCCTAAAAAGTAAAAAAGTAGAAAAAAAACCCACATACACAGGCACAAAACCCTCACTTGGCTGGACATTAAAGCGCTTTGAATCTCGATACTGCGTTTGTATACTGTGTTAGCATACTGTGTTAGTAGGAAGAGCTTTATACATTAATACCTCTCTGCAGTGGATTTAAAAGGAACATTTTTTTTTTTCATACTTCATCTACACTTACCTTTTCCGCTCCAAGGAGTGGAAATTATCGCTCTAATTAACAACAAACATTTTGGGAGCAACGGAAATACAGTACCTACGTGACAGTCTGTTATTCTGTTCATTGCTCTGCACCTTCGTGTGCAACAAAAATAAATGATATTTGCCTTAAGACCGAAGGCTTAGTATGATACGTACTTTTGTGTTGATTAAAAGAAAGTGTATCTAATCATTTTAACAGTGCCGCGAAAACGTCCTTATGCGTACATAAAGACTTTTTAAAAGCATGTCTTCAAAGGATCACTACAAAGGTGTCTATAAGAAACGACCTTTAGTGTCCATTGTGGGTGTATTATTATACTATTACGTAATATTTTACTCTTTCTTATCAGATTGAATTCTATTTGAAATTAATTTCCCCTTTAAAGGGGAAGGCTAGTAACTGATCAGTGGGAATCAGTGGAAATGCTGGGAGATGATTATTCCAATCCTTATGGGATTCATTCAAGAGTCCATTGTATATCTATTGTTGTGTGAAAATTATTTGCTTCAGAACGGTCTCATATTCAAGTAATGTGCAGATTAATGATCCGTCACTGACCAGGGACGCTAACCTGGAAGCATTAAACAAGAAAGTGTCTTGCAAAACCCTGCCAATGCGCCTTGGGAAAGGGTGGCTGGTACAAACTCATCAAGGTACCTTGTCTATAGACGAAAAGGCGAGTTAGCGACATTTAACAATTGTTTAAACACTAGTCAGGTCGCCTCGTCTCGGACGAAAGTACAAACTTGGCGAGTTTGTAGAACTCGCACTCTTACCTTTTCGTCTTAAACAAGACACCTTGGCGAGTTTGTACATAATTATGATCTCCTTTTCATCTTCTTGTTTCAAACAAGGCGCCTTTACCAGTTTGTACAAGACGCTTCGCATTTTCGTCTTAGACAAGGCGACCTGGCGAGTTCAACTTCAAGTTAAAATGATCAATTTCACCTCTAACAAAATCAATGTAATGACAATGACATGTTTGAATACACGTGATTGCAATCAGTGGACCAATGCATGATTAAAAACAAACAACCAACCAAACAAACAAACAAACAAGCAAACAAACAAACAAACAAACTGCATGAGAATTGACATACACGTGTACATGTGTGTGTTGTAACTTTTATGATAAAACAAAAATTGTTGGAAATGGAGGAGGGAGTTAAATAGCAGGGCTTGTAGTGTGCAGTCCCCACAAAAAAAAAAGTGCAAAACTAACAAAACTGGGCAAAACAAGTGGCCCAATCCCTTTCTCGCAAACTTCTCGCACCCCTTGACATGCTTGATCTGCAGTTTTGCGCAGTGATCTTGAACCTCTGAACGTATGCATAGATTGTTTTCAAAATTTTCCAATAAATGCCTTTCTTTCCATCAAAGAAAACTTTAACAAAGGATGTAGCATCATTATAGGTTTACTTTCTCGCGTCTTGGGCATATTAAGTTTTGAATTCTATGACAATATTTTCCTCATTTGCTATAACGTGTATTGCCACCATTGCTACTAGTATTTTCCATTAATGTAAGATTTTAGTGATTTCAACCAATGCAGATTGAATGTAGACATACATTTGAGTATCTGAATATAAGAACGACCCAAGTCCATGGAAGACCATTTCGAGTAAACTTAAAAAAACTTCATATCTTTTTTATTTGTCCAATAATATTCTATTTAACTGTGACGGGAAGGCAACATTGTATGTACAAATTAGAACATGATATTCTGCTACAGAGATGAGAGAAGGATGAGAGAGGGCGCTATAATATGAATGTAAGAATGACCCAAGTCCATTCGTATAAGATTTAAATCATTCATTTCAGGCGCTTCCGGGGGTAATTAGGATTTATCATTTCTACACAAGATGAGTCCATGCATAAGCTACAATTTCCCATGCCAAACTGAATTTGGCCAAAAATTGGACTTGGGTGGTTCTTATATTCATTTCTTCATTTACTAAGACTTAGCAGGGTCTATGTAAACACTGTCCTAGTTTATATAAGATCCCCCAAAACTCTATAAAGTTTGGTTCATGAATGTAGGAAGAAATGAACACAGACACGAGGGAGAACCAGATCGTGACGTTATGAGTGACATCCACACTCGTTTATACTTCAGTATGGTTGATATGGCTCGGTGTTACGTTCGTCCTCTTAAAGAGGAAATACACCCCCAAAATAAATAAACTTCAAAAGACAGAGAAAAACATTCCCTACGGAACGATACAAAAATGAGAAAAATCGGATCAGAAAGTGCTATGAGAAAGATGTGGCATTTCAAAATTTCACATTTTATCGGGAAACATGTCTTGACCAGTCCTTATGAATATTCAAAGCAGCATTTCTTATTCATTTGATATACAGAAATTACAGAAATATCATATTTTATCTGTATGAATACAAAACTTGTCTTAAAACCACTCAAAAAAAAAAACCCACCAAAAACCCCCCAAAACAAACAAACAAACAAACAAACAAACTGATATATCTTGGTGTGGGAACATGCTTTTACTTGTATTACCTATTCATAGAAATAACTCCCCCCCCCCCTCCCCGAATTTCGTATAACATACACAAAAGATTGTGAGGGTATGACATCATCAACTTGCTCATTTGAATATTTGTAAGGACTGGTCAAAAAATATTTTCCATTTTCCATTTCAAAATGCCATATCTTCCCTAATTCCTAACTGATTTGTGTCATTTTTGTGTCATTCTGCCTCTGTCATTCTGTCATTCTGCCTCTGATTCGGCCTCTGACCGACAGTGGAAAAAGAGCCTTTGGTAACTGGATAACAACTAACAAGTCATATCTGGGAGGAGGTTTTCCAGGAACAGGATCCTTCTTGTCAAGTGTGATGTGTTGATGAATTCAATTCAGAGTCAACTGGATGTTTACTTACCTGCCAGCACTGAGTCACCCATGCCCACAGTTCAGATAAAGTATGGATAACCGCTGAAATCAAATCTTTAATCCGTATAGTAGGCAGCTTGCTTTCAACGGAATAACATACCGCTTTGGCGTCATTTCAGAAATAAAGTTACTCGTTGTCTCAAAAAGGCCAGATCCGCTTATAATAGCAAAAGAGTGAAGAACCTCAAAGTTGACAACCTGCCTGCAAAGTGGTATAAGCAGATCAAAGTACTTACCAACAATGATGCACGCCCAACACCAATCTCAGTACCCGGGACTGATGCCGATGATCCCTGTCAGTTCAAGGTTACAGCGGACTGCATAAACAATCATTATAGGGCTCACACTTGTAAATAAAACGGGATGTCCCAGACCCCTTCACAAATTCGTACCAAAGATTCCAAAATAAATGAAAAAGAAAATAATTAAAAATCATTAATGCAGTTTGGCATAAAACTGAATAGCTGCAGATATTGAGTATGAATTCCTCTACAAACTGCATTTTGGTTGGAAGATGAAAGCTTTCCTCATGGAATTTGAAGGGACTATATTTCATTGAGTGCGTATACGGAAAATATGTGATTTTTTGAGTGACAAGAACTCGTAGTCTTGCTTTGCGGACCCTTGGACAGAGTTTGAGCCGACGAACCTGCCTTGGAAATTTGATGGATGACAGGGTATTTGAATTTTAACACACGTCTCTATGGGGAATTATTTACCCGTGTGAGCCCTTTATGTCAGTAGCAGTGACCAACCTCTCCTCGACAGAGACCATCTACCAGCTTACCTCCCCTCCCCTTGTCCTGAAATCCAGCCGTGGCAAACTTACCGAAAGCTGCGTTCACCCAACCAGTGTAAAGCAGTTATTACCGAAGACTTACCTGTCCGCATCCTTCTTGAATTCGCGTATGAGATTTGCTTCCGCCTGACTGGTCTGACAAACGTACTTTCCTTCCAAACATCAGATGTCCCCCCCCCCCCCCCCCCCCGTCGGTGGAAACAAGCGCAGGTGGTTCCCATACCGAAATGCCGTCCACCAACAGTAGAGAATTTACGGCCAATATCTCTGACTCGTCATTTTGCCAAAATCGCAGAGTCATTATGTTGTTGGAAGATATAAACAATCAAATAGACCCTAATCAATACGGAAATCGCCCAGGTCTGTCAACGAATCATTATCTCATTACAGGGGCCGCGGAACGTTTTTCAGTGGGGGGGGGGGGGGGGTATCAAGGTCAACCCCCCCCCCCCCCCCCCCCCCCCGCTTAGACGCACCGGCGTAGCCTGGATAATAATCTTCTGATCTTGGGAGGGGCGGCGGTTTAATGCGAGGGAGCCAAGCGACCGAGCCCGAGCGAGTGGAGGGAAGGAGGGGGGGGGGGGGGGGGAGAGGGAGGGTGTGGGAGAGGGATGTTCCCCCTCCCACGGGGAGAACTTTTTGCATTTTGATGTTGTAAATGGTGCACATTTGATGCATCTTTTTACGTCTTTTATCGACTTGAAACCCCCGCTTACACGCACCGGCGTAGCCTGGATAATGATCTTGTGGTATTGGGAGGGCGGTGGTTACTATGCGAGCGGAGGGAACGGGGGGAGGGTGTGGGAGGGGTTGTTCCCCCTCCCACGGTGAGAACTTTTTGCATTTTTATGTTGTAAATGGTGCATTTTGATGCGTGTTTTTCCGTCTTTAATCGACTTGAAACGGCCCCACTTGTTTAAGGTAGCAGGATATTTTGATGTGGATTATTATTGAAGAATTTGCCTATAAAGTGGTAGCATGTAAATAAACTTCTTGTATTATTTATTGTTACAATTAATTTCACGAACGTTGTCTGTTAAGCAATCAAACAGAAAAGGCATGCTCACGAGGGTGTATATACAAAAGGGATATTTCTCCTCCCACACGAAGGTGATTTTACATTTTCAGACCTGAAATTCAGCGATCTGGTGCAAACTTTTTGTGCAATATTTGGATTTTTTTCTAGCTCCCCCACCCCCCAAAAAAAATAATTATGGAAATGATTTAGACTTTTTCAGGAAAGTGTTAATAGCAAAATCACGGTATTTAGCTCTTATTCCGCGTGTGCATCATCTATGTATATGTACAAAGTCTAATGAGGTAGAGGGGGAGGGTGTGGGAGGGGGATGCCCCCTCCCACTCGACGGTGATCTCCTTGAAGTCATTCAAAAATGGTCTTGCAGGATAATACTAGGCGATAATTATACCACGTATAATGAAGCACTTGAAATCTGTTCCTTGGACAAGCTCCGAAACAGGTGAAGGCAAGCTTAATGCCTGGATTTTGCCACTAAAATAGCCAGAAACCCATTGTGTAGTGATTGGATTCCTACAACCCAGAATGTCAATTACAGCCTACGTAAAGGATATAGATACCAACTCCAAAACAAAACGGTTTCAATGTAGTGCCATTCCGTACCTCATACACTTATTAAATGAATAGCACAGTTTTGTTTCGTTTGTTTGTTTTGTTTTATATCTCCTCGATAAAGTGCCACAGAGTATTCACTATTTCCCTCATTATGTGAAGATGTAATTCCTGAAACTATCTTTGTTTTTAACTATGATGTGCATTGTGTGCGTCGCCAGAGAGTTTATCATCAATATAAAAAAGGTTGTGGACCACAGGGTCAATGGTTTAATGAAAAGTTAAAAGAAATATATCATTATATCATTATTTTCGGAAACGGTTCAAAATATTTCATAGTGTTACGTTTCAGCGTTTTGGTGTTGTTTATTACGTGAGATCAAATTCTGGTGCAAAAATGTGCAACAATATAATACAGAGTGCTGGTTATAGAAACAATAGTGTATTTTTGCTGGTTAGATATGCGAGAGAGTGTGTTTATTAGTAGAATGAGAGTTAGTTAGAAGAGAGAGAGAGGTGGGGGGGGGGAAGAGAGAGAGAGAGGTGTGCAAATATCAGACGGTTTCAAAACGGTTTCAAACAAAACGGTTTCAAAGTAGTGCCATTCCCTACCTCACACACTTATTAAATGAATAGCACAGTTTTGTTTTGTTTGTTTGTTTTGTTTTATGTCTCATTATGTGAAGATGTAATTTCTGAAAGTATTTTTTAAAAACTATGATGTCCATGGTATGCGTTGCCAAAGAGTTTATTATCAATATAAAAAAGGTTGCGGACCACAGGATCAAGGGTTTAACGACAAGTTGAACAAGTATAATTGTATTTTCTTTATATCATTATTCTCGGAAACGGTTCAAAATATCTTATAATGTTACGTTTCAGTGTTTTGGTGTTGTTTATAATGTGAGATTAAATTCTGGTGCAAAAATATGCAATACAGTGTTGGTTATAGAAACAATAGTATATTTTTGCTGGTTAGATATACGAGAGAGTGTGTGTATTAGTAGAATGAGAGTTAGAAGAGAGAGAGAGAGGGAGGGGGGGGGGGAAAGAGAGAGAGATGTGCAAATATCAGACGCTATTTTCGTATTTACGTGTGTTATAATAATTCAAAATGGTATCTTTTTATTGATTGATTGATTGATTTGATGTAATGCGCTGTACAGATTGAATGGATTCTGATATTGGAGTTTATGTTTAGGAAGAGAAGATTGTGAGAAAATATTTTTTGAATCAAACTGATTATTTTTGCTGTGTAAAATGTGTTGATTTGGGCTGTATAACAACATCTGTATTAATAAGTATAAATGACCGGCATACATAATTAACATAAACTCAATTTATTTTTTGATAATCATTGAGAATAGTGATATGAGATATTGCATTTGTAATATTTGTTTTCGTTTTGTATCATAGGTTGATCTCATTGTGCAATGGTTAAGATGAATAAGATTGACCCTTTGTTGTTCTATGCATTTTTTTTCTTCATTGCTACACTGTATTTTGTGAGTATTTTTAATGGCCATTTGTTAACAATGTCTGTAATTCAGCCTCCGGGCTGCGATAGATATTGATGAATAAAACACATTTTCAATCAATCAATTTTTTAGGGAACATTTTCTTTCTTTCTCTCTCTCTCTCTCTCTCTCTTTAAAGTTTATTTATCTTCTTTATCTTATTACTCTCTTCCACCTCCCTTCTGATACAAAGTGTCAGTAAAGTGTAACGTCTTGTGTGGAGCAGGGAGGATAATGAACATAATTGATGTTTAATGCGAAAGTTACGTTAAAGATGAAACAATTTTGAGAAGTAGCAATACAGCTATACAATCTCGCATCTCTTCAGTTCTGCACAGGTTTCGCTTACATCCTTGCCCGTGTCTATCGGCAAACTGCACCTAACTGTTTGTATACAGAGCGACCAAACGGTGACACTCACACACACACACACATACATAAACCTCCATCTACAATTGCTTATTGTCATGTGAAAAAAAAGCGGTAACGAGTGCCATTATATCTTAAGTGATTAAATTTGACCGTGTCTTCACGTGTTATTCGATTCAGAAAAGTTGATGAGCCAAATTAGTTTTTCTTTCTGGGTCTTTTTCTCCTCTCGCTTGGTAAATGCGAAGTTTTAGGCCTCCGTTGTATGAGCTTAAGTGACCGTTAACATACTCCATGAATAGCTTACAGCGAATTCGCAAATCTTGGAAGGCTATGTATTGAGAAATAAAATCAATGCAAGAACTAATGAGCCATAATGCAAAATAATACATTGACAATAAAGAGTGTTCGGTTACGCTTGTTTTTATTCTTTCCATGCAGCAGTACAATCTGACAACATTTGTGAAATTCAAGCAAAGCAAAAACAAAGCAAAACAAATGCGAAAAAGTGATTTTTCTCCTTATAAAGATCGTTTATTTCATTATCAGTCGTTATCATTGTATTTTTCCGTATCTGTTGAATGTGTTGCGGAATTAACTAAACCCATTCTTATTACTCCATGCGTAGGCTAAATTGCATAAAGTAATTCGAATACTTTTCACGGTATGCAGCGACATAGTTTCCTATTCCCTTAGCAATAATCAGAATAAAGCGGCGGTGGAATTTACATGATCGTGAAGAACATCACCATACATATTAATAGATAAAAACATTTACCTTTTTACCCAGCATTCTATCAATTGAAAATCAGATGTCTTACAAAGGAAAGCATAATTATTGGCAAACATTTCCGAAATCATTTCATAAAATCAACAGAGATTTACAACGTAGTTAAAGTCAAAGCTATCGAATGTTCTACAAAATGTCCCAGAAACAAAACCATCTTTTGAATTATGTGTTAATAGTATCATTTAATAAATCGATAAGAACTGAAAAATTATTACTCGAATATCACATTTCGTCAAAAAATAGATGCAGACTTTTTTTTTTAAAGATAGACATCTAATAACTGAAACTAAGCTATTAGCTTTCATGTTATGCTAATCATCCTGCTCTGTGAAGAAGGTACTGCTCATGAAATCCTATCATCATCCGGACTTTTCCGCTTAGTACCTATATATTAAAAGATTTATTCTAACATACTGTAATTTGCCGAGAAAAATATTCTCAGATTCCTCCATTTATTGATATTCCCTCGTCACAAGGCCGCTGTGACTGAATTAATTTTCTCTATTTGTTAAACTTCAACAAGACATTATTGAATGAGAGAATATAGGTAAAGGCTTGTTAAATTTATTACCAGTTGTGGGGTGTTGCATTATGTAATACCTATATCAGCACAACTATGAACAAATTATGAATAAATTCATTGGCAACATTTCAGCATTAGGTACCTTTTTACTAACATCTTTTTCTTTTTTCCCCCAGTATTTCTTTCCTATTATACTCATTGATACACCTTCCACTTGAAAATATGAATGCACACGAACAAATCTACAAAACATAACGTCCCATAATCAAGGAATGCAGTATATACAGATGTAAAAGTCTTACGTAAAAACCACTACTTCCCTCCCCCTTCGTTATATTCAACAACCTTTCAAAGACCATTTTAGCCATCACAAGAATTACTGTATAGTGGTAAAAAAAAAATCACTGATTATAATAAACACTTGACTAAAATATTCCTTTGCAAACCAAGTATGTAAAAAAAATATTGAACAATATGAGAATCAATATCACAAAGCAAACCGAGAACCTGTCTCTTACCTTATATATCATTAATAAACTCCGCTCTTTACCATGTGGTATTAGTCCTTCCTCCTCATACCCTTCGTCCGCCTTTTCATCCTGCAGTGTCCTTCCCCTCCTTTACCTTCTTGCTCAAATGTACTGATCTTAAACTAACTTTTTTTTTTCTCACTAGCCTCACTCACCCTCACCCAAACACTCACGTTTCACAATACTCACACACGCACACACACACACACAAACACACAATGTGAATAATATTATCATTATTATCTGCTTAAAAATCCAAGGGAAAAAGGTGATCGCGTAATATAACAGATTTTCTGTATTTTAAAGGCTTAAACGATTCTAGTGTGATTTCAGGGATCAATCACAAGAGCATGCCTTTAGTATACCCTCCCCCCCAAAAAAAAAAAAAAATAAAAAAAAATAAAAAGGGGATGCAATGACAAAACCAACTTTTCTCATCGTTTTGCCCTTTCTTCACCCCGATATTGTACTATCTTTAACAGTATTCCTTTGAGTAGTAAAGGCACTCTCTGACCTTGACCTGCTTCTACCTTCAAGTAATATTTTTCACTAAATTACATTAGATAGCTTTGATCCTCATTTACAGTCTCAAATCGAACACATGTATATTTCCACTCTACCTTTTCAATCCCCTCCAAATTGTTTCGTTTCTTTTTATGATACAACGGCTGCCATGATATGAACACAATCCTCAAATAAGTGTATAATTCTGTGGTATGCCTAAATAATCAATATTGTTACGTACGTACAAACCAATTTCAACATGTGCTATGCCATTTTTAGTATATCCTACAATTATATTCTACCTTTTTAATCTTGCTTAACATGTTGTGTTATAATTTTCTCATTACGTCCCTGTAACCGCTGTCGTCCTTTTTCCTTGTCATGACTCACATTCTAATTTGCTTCTACTTTTTTACCATTTGGCTTTTCGCTCAATCCATTATTCTTCTTTTCTATTTGTTTACATGTAAGGTTCTGCCATGCCAGTTTTAGGTAACCAAGTAAACACCATAGCCACAGCCTGAACTAATCCATAGTATTCTACAGTTGTAGCATGCTGCAATATCATTATCGTACTTGTGAATGTATCTACTCCGCTTGAAATTACAACAGTTCCTTGTAGAAATAGTGTACTATATTACTTAACCGGAATCGGATAAATCCACGATGAACCCATGTCTTGCGTTCTGAAAGTAGAGCTACGTTGCACCTTGATTTTTAAATACTCTAGTAAGAACTTCTGCGAATGATTACACCGCCACCAACGTCCACGTTGCTAAAAGCGCACAATCTCGCAGCCTTCCGAATCTTGTTATGTTCTAAACGGTGACTGAGTTTCGATCTTATACACTGTACATCTTAAATTAAGATTAACAACTATATTTCGGTATTTACAATTTTGTAGGTATTGCTTTATGTACTGCAGACTTTCCAATAAGAAACGAAGAAGAAGAAACAATACGTGCACCTATGTTAGTATATCGATGTATATTTTGATTCATCCAGGTAGTATAATAAAAGCGTGTAGTTAAAAGTTTTTTTTTTATTGTGAATGCACGCCAGCCAGACAGAGCTGCAGAAGTGACTTGGACGAGTCACAAAACTGTTCTCTCCGTGATTTTCACTAATAAGTCCAGTCGAACAGATTTAAAATACACGTTTTTATCATCTATGTTAGATTCGAAATCATTTCTATATACCATTTCTAACATTTTTATAATAACTGAAAAAAAAATATTTCCTTCTCCTTCTGCACTTCATGCCATTGAGATGCAGAAACTAATTATTGACAAACCAACCAAATAACAGCTCTGCCTTGCTGGCATTATCCGTAATATGATAAATTAAATTACATAAAGCGTATATTACAACTACCACAGTTATTTTATGAGAAATTACAAAATATATATTCATGGACATTACAAAATACGAATGGGCTGGTCAGACGAAACTTGGAGAGGTGAATGAACACTGAGAAAAGATACATAGTTGTCATTCACAAATATTAGACAGCAAATGCGGGGTGCCACAGGGAAGTTTATAAGGTCCACTGTTGTTTAATGTTTATATAAATGATTTTTGTAGATCATCAGATGTTCTTTCTTTTATTTTCTTTGCAGATGACTCAAAATTATTTTTTTACACACACTAATTTTCTTACCCTTGTTAATACAGTAAATTCAGAATTAGAAAATGTTGTTCAGTGGATAAAAGCAAATAAGCTATCTCTTAATCTTCAAAAAACAAAATATATGCTTTTTAGTAATTCTACTGAGGCATTACCTGTTGATATTGTTTTAGATGGTACTCCACTTGTAAATGTTTCCCATATAAAATTTCTTGGAATAACAGTTGACAATAAGCTTACATGGAAATTTCATATTGACAATATATGTAAAATTATGTCACGTAATATTGGTATAATTAATAAGCTTAAGTTTTGTTTTCCTTTGTCGTCCCTGCTTGTATTATATTCATCCTTAATATTGCCATATTTAAATTACGGTATTCTCTCGTGGGGAAATACATATAGAATATTTTTAGATAAATTAATTTTATTGCAAAAGAAATCACTCCGTGTCATATGTCATACTGTATTTTTGTCCCATACTGACCCACTATTTCATGAGCATAAGATATTGAAAATTAATGATTTGTATTTGTTTAATCTAGGACAGTTTATGTATAATGATAATTATAACAAAAATAATCTTCCAAATATACTTGAAACAATGTTTCAAAGAAATCAATCCGTTTACAATTATCCAACACGCGATCAATGACTTCCATTTGCCATTTCTGAGAACTTTATTGGCTCAAAACACATTCATCTACGATGGGCCAAAGTATTGGAATTCACTTCACAACAATATTACAACAGCTCAATCTCTGAACTCCTTATTTTACATTATGGAATCCAGATTGCTTGCGTCCACGATGGCACGTGCTGTAGTTTTCCCCCTTTTTCTCTTTTCTCTCTCTCTCTCTCTCTCTCTCTTTTCCTTTTCTTTCTCTTTCCCTTCCCAATCATCTTGATATCAGTTGACATCGGTTCGTTTAATTTTGTTTTATATTGCTGTCTTGTGTATTTTCTGAGGGTCCCATATCGTGCAAGCTCTGCTTCTTAATGGGACCCTCCACTTCCATCCTCATCCTTAATTGACTTGTATTATACGCTTTATGTATATATTAACAAAGATGAAATTGCATCTACTTCTCATTTTCATATGTACCTTGTCAAATTACGTTCTGCAAGTATTACACAAATATCCTGTACATAATATGCAATGTATATAATTTCTTTGTTTATTTGATGGAAGTGAAAATAAAGTTGAATCTTGAATCTTGAATTAGTAGTGTCTTGACACTGGTAGAGCCAAACAACAGATGGTCAAACAGACTGCCAAACACCGGAAGTCCTGTGTGCTTACTGAAGTGTGTCTTGCAGGTCGTGTTCTCTCATACCTCCTTGGCCAGACTGAAGAGCTGCAGGAGTGCGGCATGGTGGCTGAAGTGCCCTCTGAACTCCTGTTCGATGGATTGAAAGAATGTGTTACGTCTCACTCTGTATTCAGAATTGTGGATGTCTGACTTATTTTCATTATGGACCCCATAGAAGACCAGCTCGTGTAGCTGAATATGGGCTATCAAGCCATCTTCTCAAATGGAAAATGAAATAAACTGATAAACAAACAAACAAATACTGTGTCACTGTTGCGTTTGTGTGTGTGTGTGTGGGGGGGGGGTCGTGTTCTTTTTATAACCGAGTTGCATAACTTTGCGTACTCATGGGTCATAAGGCTAGAAAATATAAAGTTATTTAACCAAGAAAAGTAGACAGGAATGTTTAAGTATCTCACATTCATAATAAAAATATTCGACCTGCAGGCTAGCCGAAAATTACCATTTCACGTTGATTTGACACTGGGACGACTGAATTTTTTCAACCAGTCTTTATGACGGCAGTGTACATTTTTGATTCACAGATTACATCCATCTTTTGCTATAGCTTGCACTGAATAAGAATGAACTTATTATTCTGGGTATCATGAACGAACTTGTAAATTCTATAGCATAACAAGATGTAACCAGCCCGTAGTGAGGTAATTCCAAATAGTAATCAACCATGATTCGTTCTATCCCGGCTGATTCCGAACTCGGCAGCTTATAGGTAAAGAAAACAGTCTTGTCTTAATAATTATCATGAACATCTATCCACTTAAATTTGCTTCTCTTTTTACCTTTATGACCAATGCGCAGCCACTTTACAGCTTTGACTGGCGAACTTTGAGTAGATTTCAGGGCCGGCGCAGTGTTTTCAAAAGTGTGGGGGCCCACTTCCGGGTTTCATGAGCTAACAAGCAAAAAAAAAAAAAAGGTCCTCAGCTCATCGTTATAAAAAAAAAAGAAAAAGGTCTTCAGAGAAAACATATAACCTTACCGCCGCCATACTTCAAGATCTCTATCTATTTCTATTTTAGTGCCACTTACGTACTTCCGGGTTGAAACAAGTGTGGGGGCCCAAAGTGATGACACCTTATGTATTCCTTTGTATGGTGCACAAAAAGTGTGGGGGCCCGAACCCCCACGGCCCCCACGGCTGCGCCGGCCCTGGATTTGCCACATCGTTGCAGAACGTGGTCACCATGCGTGTCTGGGGGGGGGGGGGGCGTAATCTACGAAGTAAGGTTGTTGTTTTCAAGTCTGAAAATAGAATTAATATCGATAGTCATATAGTCATTCTTGCAATACATGTAAAAGAAAATACACCAAAGAGTTATCATTATTTTTATTTCATTTTTCCTTGAACGTGTAGACGTATGGTCAATGATTAAATGAATTAAGTTTCCATAGTATAAATCAATAACATTTGTTTATTACTGACGCAATTGTGACGTGGAGGCATTTTGTTTAACATTTCTCTTTAGTCAGATTTGTTTAGTGGCGTCTTGATCCCATGTTAACACCTGTACTTTCACGCAGTGAAAGCAATATCTAAGGACAATGGATTGAATCGACGAGATAATATCCACTTTAATTCACTTGTATCTACATAATAATTAGTCATATTCGTCAGGTTGTCGTGTATGGTATTCTGTCTTGAGGTGCCACCAGAAGCTTGGTTGTGACATCAAAGAGGGATTATTTTCCGTTTTGGAGAAAATCTTTTCTGCTTTAGCGGTGGCAGCAAAACGTGCATAACTCCCACAAAACCAAGATACACCAATGCAGACGAACCTCTGGAGGTGTCTTGTCTCTCGTGGCGTAAAATATGGCATCGACGAGCACGTTCAGGGATTGGTCCGCCGGGTCTGACTTCGGCATGTCGAACAGAGAAGGAATGCTGGCGAGAAGCCCCACCCAGAACTACGTCAAGCTGAAAGGAATCCCACACATACAAACAAGAATTGTGGGTTTTTATTGGCGAGTTTCTTGAATCGTACCTGAAAACGCGCGGAACAGATATCCTGTGGAACTCATTCAGCGTTTCCAAATTCAGACGCACCTTTAAGGCTCAGAAAAATATTACAAAGAGACACTGATCACGAATAAAGTTCTTCATCGGATAAACATCTCAAAAACTCTAATCAAATTGCCAATTAGGTGTTTCTGCATCATAAGCGTTTTCATTACAAATTTCTCTTCCATCTTTCCGCCATGTAGGTCTCCATGCCAGCTGCATATTCTCTGGCCAGGTCGTCGAAGATGTCGAAAAGATGCTTGACGGGAAGAGGGAGTTTAGATGGGAGCTTGAACATCGATTCCAACATGTACGTCACATATGGACCGACAGCAGCCTGTAAAGAGGGAAGATGAGTTCATAAATTGTAGTATGACCGGTAAGAATGTATTTCATTTCATTTCATTTCATTTCATTTCATTTCCACCAACATAGAATATAAACATACACATGAAGAGTTTGTTTGCAAAAACCGATTAGTCCATTTTTGAAGATTTTGAAGCACGGACTCTGTCATAAAGTACAAAAACCGATAAGTCCATTTTTGAAGATTTTGAAGTACGGACTCTGTCATAAAGTACAAAATAATACATTTTAAATGATATATTGGTCACTACATTATAAAGGTACATTTTTGAAGTTATGGTCAAAAGAAGTAACAATTTTCTTATTATTTTCTTTATTTTTCTTGACCTTTAATCGCAAATATCTGTATTTGGTGAATACGGACTTATCGGTTTTTGCGAACAAACTCTTCACATAGTAGCACAAAATCATTACCATGTTTTAATAAAGAAAAATACTGTGCGAATTGACAATAAATACAGTGTCCTTTCTGATATAATAAAAAATGGCATGGAAACTGGCGAAACGAAAACAGGGATTAGTAATAAAAACGTTTTGAAATATATTTAGTTCAATTAGTGCCTTTCCGGTATATGTCCTGCCACCTTTGCTTCATCAATTTGACAAATATTCACTAATAGAAACTGAGCATTGTGACATAAAGTTCCTGTCAAACCTACGGAAAATAATGATTTAAATGATGTTGCTAGAATAAAGTGACATTTCATCCAGGAGTATTTGGTAATGTAAAATGAAAAACAAAAAACGGAAATATACCACTTGCAAAATATTTAACGAACTTGAATAGAGTCGTTACAAGAGGCTAGATTGAATCTCGTCTATTCTTGGACATGCGTATATGCATGTATTAAATGTTTATATCAATCTATCAATCAACCAATCAATCAATTAGATATCCTTTTGTCATGTCAATAGCTTAGCTTTGTGGTCAGCATGTGAGGTATGGCAAGCTCTTTGCCCAGACCGGCGCTTCTCGACTTGATGGGGTCTCACGTGCTGATGACGACAATTTTGGTCTCCAGGAGCACATAAAACACATAATTACAGCTTATAGTCCGTTATGATGTCTAAATACTTCTGGTATCAAACGTTCATCCGTATACAATACAGAGATCTACATTTCTACAATAATAACTGTATCCTTCAAGAAGTAATACCTACAGTCCTTGCTTTTGCAACTGCTTTTACAAATTAACAGTTAATATGAATCCTGGAATATTGAAGTTCAGATGTGAAACAAACAAAATGGCTTACTTTCTGAGGACCGAACTGCTCCACACTTGCCTCTTTTTTGCATTTCTACATATTGGGCAGACGATCCGCAGTACCGTTTTTATTCTTGGTTCTAATGATATGATATGATATATATATATATATATATTATATATATATATATATTATATATATATATATTATATATATATATATATATATATATATATATATTATATATTTACAAATATATACATCTTTTTTTCTCGCTGCATTCTTGATATTTCGTTATATTCCGCATTCTAAATTTGTACCAACGTACTTGTACAATATTTGGAAATTTATATTCATTCCATCCTGTCTATGCTGAACATCATTATCATAATGTGTCACTTTTGTACCTGTATTTTCATTTTGTTGCGCGAAAATTGAATAAAATTGATGAGATCCTACAATGCAAAGAAGCAAAAATATTAGAAATATAAACTGCTACATTCCTTAAACACACTTCTTATTCAAACAGTGCGTATTATTTCTAAGGATTTTTTTTTTTGTTGGTTTTTCATTTCAGAGTAGAAAACTCGCAGTCGTGTCTTGAAGTTTAAAAAAAGTATATAATATATATTTACATATTCCTTACAAATATGTAATGAAAACTTTGAAACAAGGAAACAAAGAAAATGGGTTTTCATCGGGATTTTCTTTGCTCAAAGTTTTCACTATCTATTATTTGTTTCATTATATATATATATATATATATATATATATATATTTATATATATACATATATATGAATAATCCGTTATTCTAATACAAATCTCCTATCGAATTTACTCTCCAACTCTATCAAGAGCTGCATTAAATCAAATATAACCATATCAGTGATAATCGGAAGTACGAGATTCTATGCATTCTATGCATCCTAAAGATGGTCAAACTTTACGGATTTCCCAATGTGTTCCGTCAGCCGAATCGGATGAAGGTGTGTTACTTTTACCTTCAGATGCATTGCTCCGTGGTTGCTCTTTATCTGGGTCGACGGACCTGGGGCAGTTTCTGTCTCTGTAGGAGTTATACTCTCGTCTTAGAAATGACGTCATATTCATAGAACATCAGAGCATTCAGATTGAATGCAGGTAACAATCAATACCCGTGGCATGCAATTATCTGTTGGTCTATGAAGATATCAAATCAAGAAAAAAAAAACAACAAAGAAGAAAGATTCAATATTTTACTCAGACAAATTTTACTTGCATGAGTATGCTTCGCAAGATAGCAAATGGATAAGACACTATACACCCGTGGACACTTTGCTAGAAAGTCGCAGACAAGTGACTGACAGTACTTGTTGTTCCAACTGTTCGTTACTGCAAACAAACAGAATTCTTATATCTGTGAGAATGTAAAATAGGGTACGTTTAGCCGAGTGCTTTCAAGTTCAAACCAAAGGTATGTTATTCCGGCTGTCTATCATTTTTTTTTTTTTTCAGAAAGTGAAACAGAGTTCGGTCTACATTGAAGTAAATAAGCACTGAATTGATCAGTGCTTTAGAAGTTGTCATGATAAAAGAAATCATGCGCGTACGTACTCGAGCAGGATTCGAACCTACAACCTCCTGATCTCCGCGGACAGGCGTCATCTTCACTGGACTATCGAGCTTCCGCCCGACACTATACTGGTTCAAATCCTTACAGCACGCAACAGATTCTTCGGAATTATTCAATACATCAAAGTTATACATCCGTCGAGGTGTTTTTATTGCAAGTGATTGACAAATTTGATTTTGATTTGATTTTGATTTGAATTTATTGGTTCCTGCATTATATCTTTGCTCATGCAGATACATACACATATTATATCATATACATTGATGGTACCATACATATAAAGGGATATACATAAACATTAATTGCTAACAAGGTAAGTTTCTTCATTACCTTTAGCGAATGTACAGCAATACAGTTTCTTCATTGCCTTTACAATGTACAACAGAACATAATCAGTGATGCAATGAGAAACGAAGAAGGGCTACAGCTTAAGCATTGCTTGATTTGCATGCAGCCCTCGTACATAATACATAACATAGGAAAATAAGGGAAGGGATGACTTGCATAGAGATAGGATAGGAGAAAGGAGAGAGGAAAGGTCTGTCTGCTTTCGCTAATACACAAAGTTAGATCACCTGGATCACTGAATAGTTAAGTATGGCAAAGTATTTTCTCACCGAGGTACAGGTGAACAGTTACAGGTAATGATCGGTTACATAACATTACGCAATAAATTCTGAACAGCGATAATTCTACGAGGGAATTTCATATACAATGCAATTGCAATGACATTAAAAGATCACTGATATACAGAGAGCAGCATTGTCTTTCAGCTTTCTTGAAAGAATACATAGATTTTAAAATTCGAATTTCTGAAGGAAGAGAGTTCCAAATATCAGGTCCATACCGCAGTGTGTCCCACTATCGACGTAAATAATACATCGATGTAGGGCAATCAGTTGCAATAAAAACATCTCAACAGAAAAAAAAATCATGAATTTGAAGAGTTCGGTCTACTATGGATTGTTCCTCCGATAATGGAAAAAAAATATGTTCGATAACTCTAGAATCAAATAGTACCAGAGTTAAATTAAGATAGTTATTCCAATAATGAAGTAAGGTTCATTAATCTAAAAATTTTCCTTGACGTTGATGGGGGGGGGGGGGGGGGGAGTTGCCGTTGCTGTCTGGCTGATTTATTATATTACATCGAAAAAAAAAAACCGAAACACACACACACACACGCAAACACGCTAACCCAAATCCAAGTAGTGTTGTAGATATCCAGGGTTGTGTTTAATATCGACTTTTTATGAATTCTATCAGCAGTAAGTGAATTTTTTTTTTTTTATAAATTCAGTAGATATTTTTCTGTCTTGGCATATTACCAACCAAATGTCAGCGTAATGAAAGTGAGAGGTAATGTAAAGAGTAAATTTTATGTCTTTTTAATTTCCGATCAAGAGTCAATACGGATTCAAGTCAATTCAAAACCGAATTCTTTGAAACTCCGGAGAATTTGACCTTCATGTCTGCAGATATTTACCACTTCTTGGAAGCTGATATCCTGATCGAACAATCCAGTAATCCAGCGTAAAATAAACCTCGCCAGTAGTAACATCGACAGGTCCTTTTTCACACTGCGTCTTCATTGCTTGATACAGCAAGAACATCGGGTACAGCATGTGCCCCTGAGTGTGAGAAGATATCGAAACTTCAAGTACATCATAATAATTATATTAAGCCGTTATTTACCATTTGCAGATGAAAAAAAACAACACTTTAATGCTTCGAAATGTCATGAGTTAGGGGTAGAAAGAACCAACGTTAGAATGTTAATCTGTATTAGGTGGAATGTTAAGTAATGTTATAAATATACAAAATATGAACAATAGTTTGTTATTAAAGTCGTTTGTAGAATACAGTTATGGTTCATTTAAAAAAAATTGTGATATTTCCTCATATTTGTGGATTTTCTGTGATCTTTTTTTAAATACAGTATGATGCTTGTGATACAACTGAACTATTCATATGCAATGTGAACACTGATTCCGATAGTGTCACACCGCACACTCACACATGTATAAACGTAAGTGCAACATTAATGTTATACAAAACGCAATTTGCTGACAATAATATTGATCAAGCTCCAATGAACTATGATAGGAAATGTAATAAAAATGTAAATAAAAAAGAATGATAACAGCAAGAAAAACAATCTATCCATACCTTAATGTATCCGTACATGCACAGGGCGATCCAGTTGGTACCAACTTATTTACGATGGAATCCGGCCTACACACAACAACACAAAACAAACAAAAAGCAGGAGAAATTAAGTTAAAAGTTTGCTTACCAAATAATATCCCTATCAATGATTTTAATGATGTTTGTAAAAAGTCATGTAACGTGTTTACACTCCTCATCAAGATGAATTCGACACAAGTATATAGTTTTTTTTTTCGTAAAAGTAATAGCAAGAGTAAAATTGACGTACCTATACTCAAAAACCACAGGCAGTCAAATATTGCCTTGTTTAGACCAGTTCAAAGTGACATCAAATCGTTCGGGGGACACCTCATCAATACTCCTACGGGATGACACCTTGAGAAAATGTTTGTAAGCAAGTAGGACTCAAAAGATTTCAATCTTACTGCATCCATGCCGGCACTTTTCATGAATATGTCTGAGTATAATGCGTCCAGAAGGGTTTCATTACCACTTAAGCTTAAATCAACTTACTTTGAAAAGTAGATGCTCTTGCCCTCACTCAAGAAAGCTAGAGACAGAAGTGATGCAATCAGTCCCTGCTGATGAAAATTGATATGAACGCTGTCGTTATTTCATTGAAGCTCTTGTGCTATAAAATATCGCAATGACAAATCTCCATTGCTTATAGCAGAATAAGAATTTTCTCCCTGTTTACATGTCATTCCTTTTGTTTTATCTGTATCTCTGTCTATTTCATTTGCATTCTTGCCAGTCTAAAACGACAGGAAAGTATTGGGCAAATGTTCTAAATGGGAGTGGATGAGCCCAGACGCTGTTCACTGCACTTGATTTAATGTCATTTTAGTTCCTTCAGTTTCCATTGTAGTAGTTAAACCAGTGAAAATTATGGAAATTATTTTGCACGACACATCATTTCAGTCATGCTTAATACACATACTCCGCGGATACTAAGTAGCCACAAAGACATCAATGATTTTAAAAAGGGGCTTTTGAACATTGCAGATGAAAAAAAAAATGGGATTGGCTAGAAACTCGGAATAATTAGATTACAAAACACGATTGACGAAAACCGTAAGCGCTTTGAACAGAAACATGATAACATTTGAGAAGGAAATATATTCAACTTATTCTGGAAGTGAGAAGGAAATATTTTTATATTCAGCTTATTCTGGAAGTGAGAAGGAAATATTTTTATATTCAGCTTATTCTGGAAGTAAAAAGCCGACGCTGTTGAGCATCTTAATTACTTCCATCAAGGAAAATCTTTGATCAGAATACTTAAAGGTATTTGGTAGTTATGAGTATCCTATCTTCAAAGTTGAGGAAACTGCATGAATGTTAGCACAATAGTACACCAATCTATAATAAATCGATGCAAACGATTGGATAAATGTCCTTTCTCTCTCTCTCTCTCTTTCTCTATTTTACTAACCGTCATTGTACCCCTACCTCGGCTTAAAAAAAAAATGTTCTAATTTTAAGATTTGTTGGATACGCATTCCAACTGCACATCCAACAGGATTTTGAAATTAAAAGTCAATACTGACTGTGCTGAAAGGATGGGCACATGCAGTACTATCATTTTATGAATATACCAAAAAGCTATATTCATAAAATCATCCACTTCCTCTTCTTCATTGCTCTTTAACAAAAATGCAGTATTAATGTCAACAGAAACATGAAAAATATGAAATATTATTCCAAAAACTTCTGTTCAGTTTACATAAAAGCATGTGTTATATCCTCATTTATACAACACCTATTTAGAATGTAGCTATCCGATTGGTCGATTGCCCATCACGTGACATTTAGTGAAAAGTTCCATTGCACGCTCTGGTTGTCTCAGCCGTGCAATTTTGTTTGACCAAAATGTCACAATAATCAAACATGTGCCGCGCGCACTCAACAATTCGGTGGATTCCAAATACGGTGCGCCACCTATCGGTTGTAGCGGACAGGCCAATTTTCAACTTTGGGGTCGACATCGCGCTATGCAGCTAGAGCTACGCTGCAGCGCAGCAGACAGTAGCTGCATGCGCAATGTATGGTTGGGTGTTCATAATACCGGACACCTAATGTTTTGCTATCAATAGAAACGTGAAAAATCTCATAATTTGCCTGAAATTTTACTCACGTGTGGAGAAAATACTCCGGATTCACAAGCGAGCACTGAAAATGCGATCTGAGGTACGCGCTCTTAGATGGCGGCTTCGAACGCGTGGGGTGTCATTTTTTCCGCACTCATTTGCCCTGCTCATTTCAACCGACCACCCTGACAATACGTATAAAGGGCACTTAAATGCGTGTTTTCGACAGGCCGATGTTTTTTTTTCTAGCCGTCATTTTTTCCCCAATAATATTTGAATATATTTTGAATCCTTCGATATTACTTTTGAAGGACTGTTTGATGAATTTGACTTGATTTTCATGAGGAAACTTTTCATCGTAATTGAAATAAATTAATCAGTCGGTTTGTTTTTTCACATTCATTTCTCGTTTCTGCATCAACTCGTACGGTCGTAGCGGGCTACAAAATGTTTATGTCATGTGTATGTGTAACGTGTGTGCACGATCGTACAAGCGGCGGTGACAATTTTGCGGTCAAAATCGTCAAATTTATTACGGAAGGATACTCTACATCTAACAACGAGTCAGCAAAGGTAGGCCTAGTTATATGTAGTTACACGATATACCTTATTCGATTTTGCTAAATTTCGGTAATTTAGAGGGAATACTTAGTTGTTTTCGCCACATTTTACTCGGTAGCGTAGCCCAGTGAAGAATCGAACACCGTTGCGCGTAGTCCCATGCGTACATTTTCTTTCTGTACGCGCAATGCCATTATAATGCGCGGTCGGTCGTTATGGACCCGGTCGGTGGGTTGAACACCTACCATACTGTTTACTGTACAATAACTGTACTGGCCTAGCGCCTGGCGATCGGTAGAGGTACTGGTAGACGTCTACGGCGTTACGGTCGCGTCGCCACAAAGCACAGCGGACAAAAAAAAAAAAAAAAATGGCAGACCCCCCAAACCCAAGGCCCAGGGCGAAAATGGCATACCCCCAACTGTCTTCCGGCGAATGCGAGTCGACGAACTGAAGAAATACCTGAATGATCGTGGCATACCAACCGGAGGAAAAACAAAGGACGAACTTGTTCAGCTGTCGGAGAAATGTGGGGATAAATAATTATGATGTTCTTGAACCGTGTGACCACGCAGAATCGGAAAAGAAACGAAGGTGTGTGCGATCAGCGGATGGGACTGAAGTGAACTTGTACGATAGGCCAGTAAGATGGACTAGGGATCTGAGTACTATGCCTGATCTGTCGCTTGGAGATGTGTTTGCCTACCTTATCAAACAGTGTGATTGGACCCCAGAAAGGCTAGCAAGCTTCAAAAAAGATGATGGCTACCTTATGTTTAAGGACAATCACGTTGAAGATGTCCATATGGGACACATCCAGAACCACCCAGACCACATTTACATCAAGGCAACTGTGAAGCATGAGCAGCGTCAAATGGCAGAACGGTACACTAACGTTACATGGGTACTACTCACGACAGACGCTTTAGTCCATTCTGCTGGCTGTGGATGTGTTGCAGCGTAAGTTTGCTTTTTCTGTGATTTGTTGATTTTGTCATCTGTTACTCATGTTCGGGCCTAACTTCAGGCCAACCACACGCGTCGAACATGCAACACGGAAAAGCCAGTTTGCTGCAAATACCATACCGTATCGATCTATCTCTCGATCTCGCAATCGATATCCGGCGGGCCGAGCCCGGGCGCCCGCCCGCCCGGCGCGGCCGGCTGAGCTGAGCTGAGCTGCGTTGCTGCGTGTGCCTATAATGCGAGTAATTTTGATGTCGACTTTTTCCCATAAGGCATTGCGGATTTCGGCCTGTCCGCTACAACCGATAGGTGGCGCACCGTATATGGAATCCACCGAATTACAAGCGCGCTCACAAGCGCGTACTTCATAGTCACTCATTTTTGTAAACAACTTCGATTCGCATACACGTACGTGTATATACACGGTGACTGCGACTGTGAGGCTACTCCTTCGTCTTTCACGGAAAATGGTTGTCATTAGCCTACTGTATTAAATTCAAGAATCTGTGAGTACCAAATCTGTTGACGTTCGAGGTTTTGTATAAAACAGATAGTGTATGGCCTTTACTCGTGCAATGGAACCAGATTTCGCACTCGGTGAAAAGATGAGGCGCACTATTCAACTCGGCTTCGCCTCGTTGAATAGAGCGCTATCTTTTAGCTCGTGCGAAATCTTGTATTATATAACGCCTGAAGAGATCCTTGTCATTTGATTGGTTGTTTGACATTGATCATTCTGCCCATTTCACTGTGACGTCATCATCCGTGCAATTGTGGTTCAATTTACCGTGCAAGTATGGATCCATACGATTTGCTCCATTGCACGCTCGCTGAGAACCCGACAAACTACGCGTGTAAAACGCTTGCGTTTGCAGTGTGTGTATGCGACAGCGCGCTAGCGCAGCGTAAAGCGCTCAGTGAGAACTCTCGCGACCTCTCTTGTTCCTAATACAAAACATCATATGACAAGGATCTATTTCAGGCGTTATATAAAACAAATAATAAATGTTTTTCATTCGTGCAATGGACAGAATATTTCATTCGGTGAAAGATGAAATGTTTGATCCATTCAAATCGGCTGCGCCTCGTTGAATGGATCATTTCATCTTTCACCTCATGAAATATTCTGTCCATTGCACTCATAAACATTCATTATTTGTATACCATTGTACTCGTGACCATTCACTATTTGTATATCATATTCATAACTCATGATTTTGAATAACCACGTATGGAATGTAATGAATGTTCACTTTCCTTGAAGTAGGATTGCTCTATTGTCTAGGAATGCAGGTACATGCATTTGGGGATTTAAGGATTTTACTTGACTTTGACCCTTTTAAAAGTTTATGCATTGAGTAATTTTGAAGGACCAGAGTATGGAGAAAAAGTGTCATTTCAGTATTAAATAGTAAAATATTAGCATTTTAACCTGGCTTTTGACCCTTGACCTTTCACTCTATGACCCTAAAATTTCAAAGAGAATCACTGTCAGGTACAGAACATGCATAAATATGTACTAAGTTTCATGATGATTGAGTCACTTTCGAGATATGGAGGAAGAAGTGAAATTTAGCACTTTCACCCGACTTATGATTCCACGAAGATACTTTGAACCATTTGCGAGATATGGAGAAAAAAGTGAAATTTAATACTAATTTCACATGACCTTTGACTTTTGTCCTTTGACTTCATGACCCAAGTCTCTCTCTGGAGAATCTTTCTTTCGTAGTACATACCTTGAGGCATTGCATAGATATGAGGGTAATACTGAAATTTTGAGCATTTGGCCTTGCGCATGTGTAACGAAAAGTTAATATAGGCACAACTTCGCCCACTCAAACATATACATGCCAAGTTTTATTTGGATAACTCAAACTTTTTTTTTTAGTTACGCTGTCCACAAAATTGATTACGGACGGACGGAAGAACGGGTTGATGGACAGACGGAAGGACGGAAAATAATTCCTTTAACGGCGCTAGTCGTTAAAAGGGGTTTACACTCGCTCACTGACTCGTTTTTTGCCTTTGAGGGCGTCCGGCGCTAGTCGGAGCCTGAGAGCAGGCGGCATACGCAAAGAGCGCCGCCGAAAACATGAACGAATGATCTCCTTTGATGGTTCCCGATGGCGCAACCGCATTAGTACGCTTAACAGTGCGCGTGGGAAAGCTGAACATTTAGCGTGGGAAAGTTTAGCAGTTAATGTGAGAAGGGATCATTCTGTACGTGGATTTCACGGAGAGAGCATCAATTTCGGGCCCTCGCTTAAATTACCCACCCCATAACCACCCCCTACACTTTTTCCTATTAAAAATACATTGATTATTTGTGAAAGTCGTCGATACACAAGTAAATTTGGAATTACTCGTAATATAATTAAATGCCTATTGACATATTGATGTGGCAGGTAATAGACATTGAGAAAGTTGTGCTGTACAGCCAAACTGGTTATTGAGTTAATAGGAATTTAATTTTTTGTATCGTATAGTTTGAGATCGTTGTCCTTAAACAAGTGTGGACGGATATCGCGCTAAAGGCGGATTATAGGTCCGAGTGATGAGGGAATTGCAATGTGTGATCGTCTAAGGGATCCCAGACAGGACTATCTTGTTGTCGAAGTCTAGCTTGGCAGGTTGGGGCTTTTCTGCCATTTTTTCCTCAAAGGTTTTTTTGGCAGTTTTTCACCCAATCCTGGGGTCTCCTTCCCTCCGGGAATGCGCGCGGCTTCGCGCCGTGGACGCGCGGCGGCGCTGGGGCTGTGTTTCTCACGGTACGGTGGGCCCATGGGGTGACACAAATCTGGGTGGCGTCGCTTCGTGTTCAGGTGCGGTGCTGCGCGTCTTTTCTGGTGGGGATTGGTAGAGGCGGAAATTGTTCATTTCTGGGCCTCTGCGCAGATGTAGTTTATACAGTACATGAAATGTTTTCCACTTGTTATGTCAAACTCGTAGGGAAGGGTGTATTTCGGAATGTTTGTTTTATTAACAATTGTTATTGTGGCCATTTATGCATCAAGAGGCACCGTGAGGAAAGCAGGCGGGTCACGGACGCGCCCGCCTGTGACTAGTGCCGAGCACTTTTCTGATGCAGGGGGCTTTTGTATATGGGTCTGTACGCGCTTGTGGGTTCCGAGTTGAGTGGGCTCGCCTGTCAATCAGAGAAGTCCATTGTAGTTATACTCGATGGGAATACTTCTCGGATTACCATGCAGGGAGTCCTCCGACAAGGGCCTAAGAGGCAAGGCGGGATCCGGGGTGCTTGTCTGTAGGTGGCCCGTACGCAGAGAGCACTGCCATATATATGTTGTTGTATTCCACGGTGCAGATGCTCGTCATGAGATGAATACAAATTTGCGGAGAGAAAACCCGGGTCCTTCCAGAGTTAGACATAGCAGTGGCGTGTTTGAAAGCATTTACTACTTGGATAATATTTCTGTTTGTCGATGTAAAATTACCGAATCCTGAAACCGGAAAGTATAAATATGTATAACAAGCATTGGTATGATCATGTTGTTACTTTCTCGTCTATAAAGTGTACAACCCTATCATGTTATCATGAGTAACTATGTTATGTAATGTGGTAAGCACTTTTTGTTTTGGTAAACTTGTACTCTCCAATAAATCCACGAACACGCATACTCCATTCTCAGTTTGTATTTATGTCGGAAGTGCTGTGAGTGTAATAAGAAAACAATTAACGGCGAAGAAAGGGGGAATGAAATAGCTAACGATGTAGAACTAAACGCTGCGGTATATTGTTGGTTGAACTGGTTGCTGTGGTAGAAGAAAAAATGATAACAAGGAGAAAATTGGGAGAAGAAAATTCTAAAAATGCAAGAAGGAGAAATAAACGGAAAAAGGAAAAGAAAGACAAAAAGAAGAAGAGTTCATAAGGAAGACGCAAATTAAGCGGAGGGTGGGTGGAGAAGCTGCTGTGAGAGATGGATTGATGTAAGGTATAACTGGTCAGACGTCATCCAACCATGCAGATCGCAGCACCGCAGGAAGAGGATGGCAACGCCCACTTACTTTAACAACGGAGAAGAGCCGTGAGAGAATCTGTTTATTGAACGATTTCGTCGCTCGTCGTGTCAGTTTGCTGGCTGGCCATCACGCATATTGCATCTTCAGTCATAGCAGCTGGGCGATTTTTCAGAACATGCGACTTATCTGTCTTGTCAGGTGAGCTCATTATATAAATCTATCAAGTACCGGTAATTTCTTTCGCAAAACATAAATCCATCAATCAGTTTATACAAAATCTATATTGCGTGTTACTTTGACAAAAAAGAAAAAGGAGAGAGCAAATTGTCTATTCCCATCAGGTTGAATTGATTGTGACGGTTGGGAGAATCAAATCATCACCTCTTTGATGGAAAACGGGGCATGGCTACGGATTAATATTTTGCGAAACGCATGGAATCTAATTGATACAAAACACGGTGGAGTTTATGTCAAAACTGTACTTTTCTGCTACATGGACAATCTGCACTTGCAAAATTTTACTGAGGTCAGTGAATGACAAATGTTGATTTCGATAATCTTTTATGGAATTCGCTGTCAAAACATTAATCAGCATGTTTGCGAGAAACCGATCCTTCTATAAATGCCCAACTCGTCACTCCGATGTTACCTTAAGTAGGACTATTTTTACATAATCTATATTTACATTTGCTGGACCTAAATATGGGAAAAACTCTGTGATAGCTTCCCCAAGGTTAATTCTCTTTAAGAATAATTTGAAGAAAAACCTTCTGATTATTCAAAAATAACTTATCCGAGTCTCATCATGAAAATTAATGTCTAATGTCTAACTTGAAATCGTAAAATTGTGCTTATCCTTTAATGGTTGCAAAGAAATATTTTCTGCTATTTAATCAAGCAATCACTGAGGCTGATCAAGAGGCTCCAACCATCCGGTAACTCTCATCTTATTATAGTCTAATATCTTTTATCTTCACACCACTTTTCCAGTTTATATATATATATATATATATATGATCCATAGCATTTGTATGGCGCCATATATCTGTTATAGAAACATTCAAAGGCGCAGACTTCTCCAAGACAGTTAGCAATTGAATGTCCGGTGAATAATGTGAGTTTTGAGTGAGGCTTTGAAGTGATCCAGTTTGTCAATTTCACGGAGGAAAGATGGGAGGGAGTTCCATATAGGCGAGAAGCATTAGAGGAAAAGGATATCCTCCTTCACTCTTCCTGCATGACAGCAATTTAGTGCAGGGATTTGTCCAGGGTGTCTGTTCTGGGTTAGGTTTCAACATCTTTATAGTTCCTTTAGTAATTCCGCTTTTTGTGTAAAACACTATATCAATCATTATGATTCGTTGCATTACGTCTTGGAGAATTCACCCTAGAAGCACTGCCTTTCAGCATTCCTCCTCATTTTCCGACATTTCTATTTACATGTACTTATAATATTCAGTAAACTTATTTTATATTGTCATGTATTTTAAGTGTTTAGTTTTTTAGATATTTATATGTTTTTGTTGAAAATAAAAAGAATAAATTTGCACATCTGCTTCTCCTTAATCAGCAAAAACAAAAACAAAAAACAACCAAAAAAAAAAAAACAGAATGAGCTTATGTATAATTGATAAGCTCTTTCATTCGATCAGTAGACCTAATTGTTTAGCCATGCATGTGCATGTGTCCCTCTTTTTTGGACGAAAAAAAGATGCTCTTCGTAAGTGTAGAGAATGCATACAACATCATGTACAACGCTCAGTTGATAAACCCTTACGAAAAAGCTCGATCATATTTACTTAGAGAAAGAAGAATTCCTTATGTGTGCCAGATAAGCAGAAATTTATTTTCCTTTTGTTTGTATATATATATTATATATATAAGTCTTATGATATGACACAATCATATTTTGAGGTCATATATCATGTATATGGTTAGTATTAGGAAGCTTCATGATACTACAAGTTACTTTGTTTAATCCAGCAGGTCCTAGGAACTACACCAATTGGTTTGCTCCTGTATCTTCTTCTCATTCTTAACTGAATATCATTAGTGTTTCATATGGTAGTATACAGTTCAGGTGTTTTGAGCCTAACATTTTTCATGTATAATTATTTGTTCCAGTCGCAGAATAAAAAAAAAAGAAACACCTATAGATGTTAACTGTAGAATTGACACCCCTTGAATTGGCAGCAAATTTAGAATTATTCTGTCTCAAAATAATTTTGACTTTTTTTTTTCTCAAAGTTGACCTATTTATCTTATACAGATTTAATGCATGTAAGGTGTATCTAACCTTTTCCAATATGCCATAATCAATTATGAATAAGGTACTAATACTAATTTCATGATAACGAGATGAAATATTTGATTCGAAATTTCCCAGAATGTGATAAGTTTAAAATATATAGTAATCATTTATAGATTAAAAAAAGCTACGATAGATAGAATTCAATATCTTTTAAAAGTTGCTGCATGCGAAATTATCTCATATATTTCAACGATGGCTTGATAACAGCGGATATAAAAGGTACCAGGCTGCTTTCTCCATTTTTTTTTTCTTTCGACATGATCTTATAACAAACAACATTTCCCAAATCTCGCTTTGGTTAAAAGGTAATCCCCAAGATTAGGAGAAATTGACTTTCGGGGAATAAATTTACAATTCAAATCGTGAATCTTGAAATCGAAACAGCATAATTCAGAATCACTAATCATGCTAGTTAACGCAGAAATTATGACTAACACATGCAAAAAATTAAGTACGACTGCCAACAAATGACCTCGTATTAATGAGATTATCATTTTGAATTCAGTATGAAATATTGACGAAACAATATATATATCACATGTTCCATTATATTTTCGCTTTGTTATGAAAAAAAAAATCTACCTATCGTATGGTAAGGTGATTTGTTCCTTGTTTATAACAGGACAAAAAAAACCAACAACATTACGGTTGCGCTAGGAGCACTGCAATCATTTTGGTTGCAGTTCGTTATTCTTGTGATTCTGGAGGTCCGTTAGTCCGAAGGTTGACCAGTCAATAATGTTCTCCAATCCTACGATCCATGCATTACATTTCGAAGGTCGACAATAATTTTTGTAAATTGAAAAAGAAAGGCTCGTTAATCCGAAAATGAAAAGGTCTCGTTGATCTTCCACAAACACACACACACACACACACACACACACACACAAATGATATAGAGTTCGTTAATTCCACTGTAAAATCTATGTTTATATCATATACATTTATTGAGGTGAAAATATCTTAAATTTGAAATCATCGATTGTGAGACATGAATCTCTCCCAGAGTGAGAATGATACATGATTGTGTATATAAATCATTCGTAGCAACAAATATTTGTCTCAATCAGTGGCATAAATGAATAGGTTTCCGATTCAGGAATAATGTTGAATGAGATTTCATGTAAACAATATTGGCCCTTCGGTGAGCGATGGGATGTAACGTTGCAGGGACTAATGGGATATTCAGATCAAGAATGCTCAATTGGTAAGACAATTGAAAGATTTTAGGCGTTTACTCTGTGAGTCTAACAATGTCTAACGATCGCTGTTGCTGCTAATAATGACTGATGACAATAATAATCAGTGAAACAGTAAAAATACTCATATTACTGACAATCATACACTGCAGATATTCAGGCGTAAAAAAATGCGATGTCACTTCAAAATAAACAACTTAAGATAATAGGTAACCAACTCTTATATTCTTCTTGTTGATTTTAAACTTCATCAATGCGAATAAGAACTCCCCTACAAAGAACTTGATTTTAAAAAAAAATGTAGATTCAATCACACCACAGTAACACCAGAGAGTGTAGTCTCCAATTCACAGTGGGTGGGTTTTACACCATTGAAATTACCACCAGCAATGTCAAATCAACATCATGTAGTGTCATTGTTGAATTAACACCAGTGCAGTGCAGTGTCAATTTAACACCACGGAGTGCCATGTGAACACTTTCAACACCCTACAACATACTTTCTATACCTGTCGGTGTGGTCCTTCAAACGGATAGAGAGTAATAAACATTAATAGACATTAACGGTCCTTAAACTTGTTTGTGTTTGATTTAACACTCGTGGTGTTTAAATCTAACACCTTTCATTTTGCAGTGTAAATGGCATCAATTCTTCCTCCCAATCTCCCCTTCTTCCTGTTTTCTATCTCTAAAATAGACACCTTGCCGAAGAAATAAGCAACAAAGTACCCAGTACAAAGGATTTCAATACACAAGGACCATTATTTTCACTTTCGGGTCGACGTACTCTGTCTAGTTTTCTGATTATTAAAACTCATGACAGTTTCTGACAGTCGACCCTTCATATCCGCATAGACGAATCTTCTGTATATCAATTCTATTCAGTTTCTTGAAAAAAAAAACACAAACCTTAAATAGAAATCCTTAAATCGGAATAACGATCCTCCGGATTAATGCAAAAAATGAAAGAACTACTTCATTTTGAAGCAACGACTTCCCAGTTGTGCGAAAAAGGAACCTGCGAAAAACAGGAATCAACGTCTAGTTAGAATGGAAAGACCTTTCCAAATCACTGCAATCATCGTCATTTTCTGCGGTATAAGCTGTCTTTATGATTTATCTTATCAGTTTTCTCGATCGTCTTAAGAGACAAGTAGATTTCAGAAGAAAAAAAAAGAAGAGATCAGATGAATCAGTCTTAAAACGTCCGGGTCAGAACTGACCCGGAAAGAGTCCGTTGGGTTCTCACCCCGTTCCGGGTCAGAAATGACAAGAAATGGGGTCATGAGTCATGAATTGGGTCAGGGCGACTCCATTCCGGGTCTTCATGATCAAATTCCAAGTCATTTTTTACCTAGAACGGGGTATGACCCCAACGGACCCGGTTCCGGGTCAGTTCTGCCCGGATTTTTATTTTTTATTTTTTATTAGAGTGTACAGAGGGAGGTGCAGAATAAGAATATGAAATGTGTTGTATGCGTGCGCTAATGCATACCGAACACACGTATTGCTCATCAGCTCATGATATAGTTTTAATTTATTTTCAGGACTAGGACCAGGGAGTTACCTCAATAAAAAGTAGCGCCTGTTTCCTCCAGTCATAGTCATCGTTACCGTCACCCCATCGTCATCATCATCGCCACCACCACCATCACCATCATTGCTTCAAATGCCACTTCCATGATGGAGCTTCACCCGACAGTTCTTGCCCATAACGCACTCGTAGATTATGACACCAACGAAACTTTGGACTACTACTTGGACGCCCAGACCACGCCCTCGTCAGAACCATTGCAAGGTTCGAACAGAAACTTAATACGCTCAATCATTTTGTCCTATTACGTTATATTAATCGTCGTTGGACTTTTTGGCAATCTGATGGTTATTTTTGCGTTTTGCACCAGAGCGAAGCTGCGCGCCGTGTCGTGCAATATTTTCCTCGTCCATATGTCTGTGGTAAATCTTATCGCAGTCTGTTTTATGGATCTCGCGTGTGCTATTAGTGTAGCTAGTCGGGCTTTCGTATCAAACTTACTGTTCTGCAAGATATGGACCGCCTTCATTGAGGTCTTTGCCGGGATCACCCTGTTTTGCATCACTGCCATCGCCCTGAATAGATATTTTCTCATCGTTAAACCTAAGATCTTTCGCATCTGCTGCACTCCAAGACGGATTAGGTTTGTTATCGCCATTCTCTGGATTTTGACATTTGCCATGGCAGTCGCCGTTGTCAGCCATATGAAAGTGACGAGGGATCCATTAACGAAAAGA
Source organism: Diadema setosum (assembly GCA_033980235.1). Classification (NCBI taxonomy): domain Eukaryota; kingdom Metazoa; phylum Echinodermata; class Echinoidea; order Diadematoida; family Diadematidae; genus Diadema; species Diadema setosum. Next base: position 43,686,250 of record CM067060.1, read on the forward strand.
TGTCGCCTTGACAACAACACCGCCATATCCAAGTTTGTCAACAGCCTTATCCTGTACTTCTATTTTCTGCCTCTCATGCTTATAGTGCCCATTGCACACGCCTTCACTCTGCATGCGATCCGTGTAAGCAGAAAACGAGTGCGGGTCCAACCTCCCCCTGACCAAGTCAGGGGAAATCAGAATAGAATCGTCCAAAATATTGACGTCTCCTCTCCTCGGTCAAAACCCGAGGGTTCGCAGGCATTCGAAAAGGTCGCATCCATCAGTGAGTCCGTACAGATTCAGCAGTCTGATGAAAAACTTCTGGGGGACGACGTGAAATTTAAAAGAAAAATTCATGGCGAAAAGATCACAATTTCCAACGAAGAACAAATGAACCCAACCCCCACGACCAATAAGGTGACGCAAGGTACGAAACAGGAAATTGATGCCCAAATTCCAATGCCTATGTACTTAGTTCAACAAAGGGCATCGGATTTTGAGGCAGTTCATACGTCTGCTCGTCATGCCAAGAGGGGCTGCCGAGTAGGATGCTGCCGACGTTCAAAGTGCCGCGAGTATCCATTGATTCGAATGATGACACTGCTCTATATTGCTCTGTGCCTCTCCTGGGTACCATACTGGTGGAACAGCATTTCCGCACCGCAAAACCCTTTGTCAACGCTCCTTCACTCCATGGCCTGGCTCAACCCCGTCTATTACTCTGTCAGCCCTTACATTTACGCCCTCTCTAACAAGAATTTTAGGATAGCTTATAGCGATGTATTCAGGAGAACCTTCCTCGCATTTCTACGGAGATCTTAGCCCTGACCAAAGCTTAGGAAGGGTGACATTGACGCCTGCTTGCAACGAAGTGGAAAGCTCTTGACCTAAATCCCGTAGGCGATGACAAAAGGCATGTCATCATCTTTTCTGGAAGAATATTTTTCTATGCTCCATAGGAAGGGTTCTACATTCTGTCGGCTCAGTGCTTCTTTCTCCGAAGAGAAATTACGACGTAAATAATTGTAATGACAATCATTGTTATTTTTATTCTGCCATGGGGAAAAACAAATATTGCCCTGTGTAGCTGCTAGGACAATTTTTACAGCTATTCATTTTTACTGTAGTTATTATGTTTTTAGAATCTTTGTATCAGACATCTATCTGACTTGATTAACAGTCATGCTATTTTCTGGTATGTTTTGGTATGATTTGTTTGGTATTTCCTGGTATCCTGTATTCATGTGGGTGTCTTTTGCTATGTATTATGCAATGTAAATTAGCTTCAACTTCATCCTCAACTTTAACTTCAACTTCAATAATTTGCCTATACCGTGATCACTTTAAATATCTCTGCGTACTCACAATGATGCCTCACTCAGGTGACTGCATTTGTTTTGTTTAATTGCTACTTTATTTTAGCATTGGTACCTTAAGTAAAATCATAGACATTTATATTATATTGGATGGCTATGACTGGGATACCAGGGAATATTGCACGAGTTAGGGCCAATATTGCACGAATCGAAGATGAGTGCAATATTAGCCCTAACGAGTGCAATATTCCCTGGTTTTCCATAAATTAATGCCATCCAATATAATTATTATCATCTACAATAAAGTAGAGCAAGCATAAACTGCACAAAAATACAGGGCTTCTACTCGTATTTGAAGTTACTCAGTAACTCGGATCGGCACTCACATCCCAGCGCTGAAAAGGGGAAGCCCTAAAACTGCGTGATGCAAGATGTTTTGCGCGCGTGGGAATTGTAACAAAATGACGCGCACTTAATTGTAGTAAGCGCTCGCGCAGCAGACGAGGATATGGTGTGATCTTGAACGGCCAGTAACAACGGTAGCCTATTGACCGATTCGGGTTCGTTGAGGGCAGCAGACATTTTACGGCACAGGGCGCAGCCATAGTGGGTGTATCAGCCGACCCCCCCTGCTCTCCCCCACCCAGGGGCAACATGTTTACACGCACTTGTAACAAAGGTTCGCGCACTAAGCAAGCATTCGCGCACTCAGTACGAGACGCCTATTGGCTAAAGCAGTTTTTCATTCTGCGCGCGTGCTTATGTAGGGAGAGGGGTGGGGGAGTGCGGAGGGGGGGGGGTCGGCTGATACACCCACTATGGCTGCGCCCATGCCAAAAATACACATAGCGCGTCACAGAATCGGTCAATAGGGAATTAATACGTTGGCCTATGTGTTTCGTTCAATATGCTCTGATATTGAACAGTAAAAATTACGCGGACAATACGAATTTTCAATGCGCGGCTAAAACGTCGTATATAGATGACAACTATAATATTATCATCCATATCTGGGATGTGACTGCCGTGTCAACTTCCAAGACGAGTAGTAGCCGGGTAATTTTGTGCAGTTTATGCTTGCTCTGCTCGATTGTAAAGATGATAATTATTATATTGGATGGCCTTGATTCATGGAATACCAGGGAATATTGCACGAGTTAGGGCCAATATTGCACATATCTTCGATTCGTGCAATATTGGCCCTAACTCATGCAATATTTTTATAATATTGGATGGCCTTGAGGTTAATACACGGAAATATTGAACGAGCTATGCACAAATATAGGACGAGTCAAAGACGAGTGTAATATTTTGCTTGGCGAGTCCAATATTTCCTAGTATTAACCGAAAATAGGACATCCAGTACCATAATTATTATCCTACAGAGGATTTTAGCAAATAATATTTTCACTTACCCTTTCTGACTTCTAGATAGAACTTTCGAAGAATATTTGCAAGATCGGGTTTGTCAAGTTGTTCGAAGTCGGTATCTACGTTCTTTTCTCAAGCAGATAATCTCTGAATATACTCTCCGAGATCTTTGTGGCTTTGTGCGTATACTCACTGTCTTTCTTATGTAGAAGTTTTTCTTAATCCTCTGCATCCAGATCTGCAAATTTCCGACGAGCTGTAGATCTATCCATGCTAGCCACCATGTTACTGTTAGGCCGAGATCTAGCTAATTTAGACCAGAATTAGATGTTCTTGTACCTCAGATCTGAGACACAATTCACGCCACATCTACCGCAGATCGTGAAAGATCGAATTAACACATAATGTAACATGCATGCAAATGCAAGCGGCGGGCGGCTATAATTTTGTATATCGCGGGCTATACTGTATAGCAGTAGCGTTGAGCTGATCGATCGTCGCCTGTACAAAAAAAAAAAAAAAATGCAAATTGTTTTCATCAAACCTAAATTTAATTTCCTGTTATGAAAGTGATATTTTGAAAAATTGTGTGAACAAAATTCTAATTGATATATGAAATTTGTATAAACACAAAATTTTAGAATATTTTAGAAAATTTGATAATAATTATATTGATGGCCTTGATTCATGGAATACCAGGGAACATTGCACTCGTTAGGGTCAATATTGCGCTCATCTTCGATTCGTGGAATATTGGCCGTAACTCGTGCAATATTCCATGATATCCCTTTCAAATAGCCATCCAATATAATATAGATATTGGATGGCCTTGAGGTCAATACAAGGAAATATTGGACGAGCTATGCACAAATATTGGACGAGTCGAAGACGAGTCCAATATTTTGCTTAGCGAGCCCAATATTTCCTTGTATTAACCGAAAATAGGACATCCACTATTATCATGATTATCCTACAGAGGATTTTAGCGAAGAATATTTTCACTTACCCTTTCTGCGTCTGAGTATTGTATGGTCTCCTTCTATACTTGATCCTGACATGGGGTATGGTACACTCAACAGTGCAAGTTAATCCACTTCATTCCCAGATGAAACGGTGATCTATGTATTTTAATGTACAATTTTAGCTAATTAATATATGAAATTTGTTTGTATAAACACAGAATTTTAGAAAAAAGATATTTCAGTTAATTCGTGATTGACCAATCACAGACGTTTTTACCTCATATTTCGGATCATCTCGTATATATCAACCAATCACGGTGCAGATTATAAAAACTTTGGGGAATCCCCCTCTTGCCGTCCAATATTTTAAATATTGGTCGCCTCGACAAAAAATATTGGTCGAGTTCAACAAACTTTAAGAATGGGTCGGAGGTTCTGAGGTGCGTCGACAAAATAACACTTGTATTTTTGCTCTAAAAATCCTCTGTATTGATAATAATAGATAATAATTACTGCATTCTGTATACTTTATCATATTCACGACATATTGTATACTTTTGTTTCGTCATGTTTTGTTATTGACACATTGTACTACATACTTAAACGCTTATAAATTTGGAGCCTACATCCTACAAGCACTCTTTTTCAGTAGGTTCTTTTATTACACGTTATATATAATGTCTCTACACATTTGTGTAACTTCATCTCAATGTAACTGATGTGTTGAACTTTTTTTTTTCGAAATCAAAGGGAATGTAAAATTTGTACGAAAATGTGGAATATGGAACGAAAATAAGAAAAAAAAAAAACGGGTGTGTACGTATAAATGTAGGTGCCCTATACTTTTCATCATGCTGAGTTGACAAAGTGCAGTTAAATAGAACATGTTTAAAAGTGGTTTAATTTCTTTAAGTCGAAGTAGGGCCTACCTCTGATATTGCTCTATACAGATCACGCAGAGGGGGAATTCCCGAAGCTGGAACCGAGCGCCTGAGAGTAGAAAATAATCGCTGATGCTTGCGTGAGATTCACCACTGCAACTCTTGCCAAGTTTTGAGGACCACAAACCATTTACAGCAACTTTCAAGCCGATTTATCTTTGTCCAAGTATAGAAGTGGTAGTAACACAGTATCTAACATTAACAACGCACTAGTTATATTCTTATGAAATCAAGGCATCATGTACAAACGCAGATATTATACGCCTATAACTATTTGATGTTTATATTGCCAAGATCTCGCACTTAGCATTTATTGCAATCCACCACCGAGTACAGAATATTGCACATTGCATTGTATATGTATGTGTAAATCTTATTCTTTTTTTTTGGGGGGGGGGGGGGAGGGTGTAGGGGTTGCGCACTGTTGAACAAAGTATTGCGCACTGTTGAATAAAGTTTATTATAACTCATCACTCTTGAAAATGAGTATGAATAAATAATTTGGCACTTATTTGCAAGCTATAATTATGTACTAGTGGTTGTAAGTTAAATCTAGGCAACTCTTTTTCGTCAACGTCATAAATTGCTTCATTGCTGTTTCATCCCTTTATTTCCGTCGATCTTCGAATTCTTTGATGGCTAGATTAATGTCTTTGTGTTTGCAGATCGCCAAAGAAACATTGATCAATGCAATTAAGAAATGAAAATGAAAATAACGATGATGATCAGAATGAACAAACTCATAGTGAGATAAAGAAGATGCTTATTATGGTAATACTTATGACACTAAAAATCCGGTGGCTTTATTGATACACAACATTACGTAATGTCCGCAAAGAATACTTTGTTTCTATGCCAAGAAGTTTATGATAATAGTAAACACGCCACCCGATGCATATATTCATCGCAGCTATGCATTCAAAGTGGAATGTTTTCTGCAACTCACACAGGACAGGATATCTAATCAATTCAATTCAGTTCAATTCATTTATTTTCATTCTTTTTTTTTCAACAGAACACAACACAGAATATATCGGGAATTATATCACAAACGTATACATTCAACTTTGCAAAGGATAAATAATACAGATAAAAATATATATCTATGCATGCATATTGGCAAAAAAAACAAACACGAAGTTGTGATTCTGTTGAGAAAAAAAAAGAATTGAGAGGTGCAATAAAAAGCAAGTTGTATATTGAGAACCACTCAAAGGTAAATCTTATAAAATACTTATTTGCAAATACTCATCGCAAATTTAATTTAAGACAAAACGGAACAAAACAGGAGACAAGTCAATGCTCATTATTTTTGAGAGGATGTTACAGGGGTAGGTGAGAGAAAAATAGAAGCACTAGTCGCAGGGTCCAAACTTCAGCCGACTGTGGCTTAGCAAACGTCACAGACCTGTGCACTCAGCCTTGAAAAAAAAAAGCAACCATGATGTCAAAAACGCCACTTGCTTAATACTATTTAATCATCCTGTAAAAAAAAAGCAAACAAACAAACGTAATCATGGATCTAACTCATGAAGAGGATCACCACAAAAAAAAAATCACCTATTACCTCAAAGGACAATTTCTACAAATGTTATAAAAACGATAACCTTTCAATTTGCTAAGTGACAGAGTGCCACAGCTGACAGATCGAATGCGTACAAACTAATACATTATCTGGGAAAGCATGTTAATTCCCTTTACCAGATGCTAGAATGAAGGTAATGAAGTTGACAATGACATTGTTATTATAATCATCATAACCAAAATGTATCCATAGTATTTCTAAATAAATTGTAGGCTCCCAGATACAATCATTTTCAGTGTGATTTTCTTCATCATAATGATTGATATCATTACATTTTAATAAACGCCTCAATTTATCATCATTCGATGAGGTAGTCCTGACAGAGATTTGTAAATCAAATGGCGTTTTATTCCCGCGTATATCTGTGTAACTGACTTCAGGGGGTATTTTGCTGCCCACGGTATAGAACATGGCGCTATTAAAGGCACATGTATATAATACAAGAAAATACCTTTTACGAAATTATGCATGGGCTGAAACTAACAGCCAAAAGATATTCGCCTTTTCAGCAGGGCAAGACTAGTGATCAACAAAATTAGTTCTGCCATGAATCTATTCGCTTAAAAGAATGATATGAAAATTAGCCCGCTTTTCCATTTTTGATGTTATTAAATCGATCTCAGTGTATATGAATGCAGCCGACAAAGCGTATGAGAGCTCGTTTCAACCTCCGAAATTCCCCGCCACTTCTTAGTCCAACGAATTGACGCATCACGCAGTAACCACGGCCACATAGCCTGAGATTTGTACAACGGAGAATATGTCATGCACTTGGGACAACGAAAGGTCTATACCCAGGTAATTCAAAAGGGCGAAATAAGTTGCAAGAGAGCAAGAATCGTAGAACACCATGAAATTAAACACAATGTTTCCATCATTGTTGATGACAATTGACAATTTTTTCCTTTTTTGTTGCTATTGTTGTTTAGTGTGGATATACTTTATCACAATGTTAACGCTATTAGTTTTTAAAAAGTTGGGAATTCCTAGGGCTAGCTATTTCTTTTCATACTACATATCTTATTTAACTGTTTTACCCGATAAAGTATATACGTATCGAGCCTATCAGTAATGCTATTGTCCTGATGATCGTTGTATTGTGTCGCAATATAATCATCGCTTGATCACTTGTGTGTTTGAAATGCTGTTATCATTATGTCGTTTGTGAAGTGAGAGAAATAAAACCATCACTTAAATGGTGAGAAAATACCACAAGAAATGTGCACTAACACTTCCCGTCTCCCTCTGTCTGTCTCTCTCTTTCTCAGTCAACATAGTATCATAAATATGTAATGATACAGTTGTACACACACATACATATGTTATATGTTATATATTATATACTATGTATGATATACTATATATCATATATTGTATATTATATATATATATATATATATATATATATATAACGTATATATACACCATATATGTGTGTGTATGTATTTCGGATATTTGCTTAATATGTGCGTTAGAGGCCATTGGTTATTAAACATCCAAAGAAAAGGTTACTCCGCCAATCGCACAAACGATTTCAGAAAATGAATACAATAGATTTTAAGTTGATAACTTTTCATGTTCATTTTACAAGCCAAGGAAACCTATGGCAAAGCGTATGTCATGAGTAGTGGAGGGGTGGAATCGTAAGCAGACTGTTTTATCATACATTTTCGTTTCATGAGCATTTACATTCGATTTTGTGCATTTGAACCAGTGAAGTGACTCACAAATGCTTTAATGAGCTTAATGATAACAATAATGATGAGGACGATGAAAAAGATAAAGATGATAATAATATTAATAGTAATAATAATGAAAAAAAATTATTAAGTTAGTAAGTTATCTGGTAGCAATTTCAGTTGCATAATGTGACGACACGCTTTGACGTCACTCTGAACCGATAAAAGAATGGCTTTGGATTGAAAGAGTTTAATGACCTGTTAGGACTAGTGATTCAGGCCAATCAAAGAAGGATGACAATTTTCATAGTAAGTGACGTGCTTCGAAAATAGTTATCCAAACTCTCGGGCCCGATTTGATGACAAATTTCGCAAAATTCATGTTATTGCAAACAAAGGGTGTTCAAGAATGTGTTCATCTCTTAATCGTGTATCTGGAACGTTGACTAATCACGATTATTGTAATCGGTAAAATTTGACAAAAGTAGTAAACTTGTACATGTTGTACGTCGTGTTGATAGAATCAGGGGAAAAAAGAGTAACATAACATTATTCATCACTTTATCCATCTTGTATTTACTTGTTCATCGGCACATTCATGCATTAATTATCCTCATAATAATATCCACTCATTCAATCATTAATTTATTCATTCAATAAATCCTGCGCATATATGTATATTACCTAGTATCAGGTAGGCCGTGCAAGGTAACAACTTGAAATAATCTCCAGGAAATGATCTCCAAACATACTGTGTCCTAGGTAAACCGACGTCGTATAGTTTATTTAGAATTATTACTATAAAAGTTCCTTACTCATTTATATATTTGTATAGTACATTTTTCTTCCACGCCTACCGGAGTATATTCCCTCCATGTTTTAAACTCATGTGACATGCACAAGGTATAATGTATTCACATGAGTCCCTCTTTTGGAGGGGGTTGCGATATTTCTTTTGATACCGCTATGTACTACATAATTAATCTTACCATAAACTGTGATAATTAGATTTTAATAATTTATTTTATATAATGGATTAAGAGAGGAGGGTGGGTTGGCTGTCGATATCTTCGAAAGAAATGTGTAGTTTGATATTTTTTGTCACTCTACTATCGTTAGTGATGTGCTCTAAGGTAGAGCTAGTGATGTACATGCTTATTTTTTCGTTTGTCTCTGCATTGATGTTTAAATGTTTCATCTTTGTATTCATTGGCAACGCCAAATGTGCACATTTGCTCCTAAGGAAGGTCACATGTTTAAAATTTTTAATTGAACGTACCGAAGTGTCACCCGCACAGGTTGAACCTATGCATCCCTATGTTCTCATATTTACCTATGGAAAATTGTTTCATACATTATCCCACCTACTGTCACATTCCATTCGCATTTGCACTGCCCCAGTACTTCTTAATTGTTCACTTGTTATTCGCATTTCCGAATTCCATGCATTCACGCTGGTGTATTTTTCCTCCCTCTTGCATAAACATGTTTTTCCAATGTCGGCATCAACTGTCCAGGTGCATGTATGTCTAAAAGACAAACATGTTTACGTGTCTTCTACCGTTTTGTGTCCAGGTCAACGGCAATATGGCTTGTCCAACATTGCTGTACATTCTGTTACATTTCCCAACGAAAATAGGATGAATTGCTTTGAGTTTTATCACAATGAATATGAGTAATGCTTTTGTAGATGTTCGGTCATTGGAAGGTGAAAGTTCTGTAACCATTACAAATAATGAGAACGGTGATAATTCTGACTTAAAATTTTTTTTTAACCACAGAAACCGATGAATTAAAACTTGATTTTGATCCTAATGATATCCCACCTCACATGTTTTCTACAAGTTACTGCTTAGAAAAAGATGTCATTACATTATCCAATTCGGACCCAAATCAAATCTTTTTTTCTCATTTTAATATTAGGAGTTTAAACCAACATTTTGATCAACTTCGCTTATTCATTGATGAATTACGATTCACATTTGGTGTCATCGGCCTCAGTGAAACATGGTTACAGGAGGTGTCTCCTTCTTCATTGTTTCATATTGATAGATTCAAACTGATTACAAATAATAGACCGTGCAAGAAAGGAGGTGGAGTTGGTTTTTATGTAACAGAAAATTTAAACCATCGGTTATTAGAAGAGTTCAGTTTTATGACAGAATTTTTTGAAAGTATTTTCATTGAGATAAAAGTACCAAATAAAGGAAATGTAATTGTTGGAGAAATTTATAGGCCACCAAACTCTAAATTTACTGAATTTGGTGAATTAATCCACGGTATTTTGTCGAATAACTATTTCAAGAATAAATTATGTTTTCTTATGGGTGATTTTAATTTAAATCTTTTAAATTATGATAATCATAATTGCCAAGAGTTTCTTAATCAACTGTTGTCTAAGTCTTTTATTCCTCTCATAAGAAGACCTACAAGAATTTCCGACCTCTCTTCTACTTTAATAGATAATATATTTGTTAACAAGTCATTTTCTGATATTTCATCTGGTATTGTTAATTGTTACGATCTCTGATCATTTTCCTGTGTATGCACTTATTGGTAGTATCCACCCTCTAGCTGACAGTGTGCAAAAAAAAAAATCCGGTTTTCGTGTTATGTCAGACTCGAACCTGAATAGTTTTAGAGAAAGGTTGAAACTCGTTGATTGGTCGATTGTATATAATCAAAATGACGTAAATCTATCTTTTGATATTTTTATAGATATTTTGATAACTCAGCTTAATATTGCTATCCCTTGTTGTAAATTCTCTAACTCAAATCATAAAAAAGTACCCCGGCAGCCATGGGTTACAAAATCACTTTTAAAATCAATCAATAAGAAAAATAAACTTTATCATAAATATCGCAAAGTACCCACCGTTACAAATAAGTCCAGATATACTCAGTATCGTAATATCCGCACTTCTGCATTACGGTCAGCCAAACGGATGTATTTTATGAATCAATTCGACAAATGTAAATTTGATGTGAAGGGTACGTGGAGGGTGATAAACCGAGCGTTGGAACGTAATACTGATAATAACGTGCCTAGTTATATTCAAGAGGATGATGTTCGTATTGATGACCCCATAGATATAGCTGAAGTTTTTAATGATTTTTTTGATAAAGATGATAACAATAATATTAATAGTAATAATAATGAAAAAAAATTATTAAGTTAGTAAGTTATTTGGTAGCAATTTCAGTTGCATAATATCCGTTGTGACGACACGCTTTGACGTCACTCTGAACCGATAAAAGAATGTCTTTGGATTGAAAGAGTTTAATGACCTGTTAGGACTAGTGATTCAGGCCAATCAAAGAAGGATGACAATTTTCATAGTGAGTGACGTGCTTCGAAAATAGTTATCCAAACTCTCGGGCCCGATTTGATGACAAATTTCGCAAAATTCATGTTATTGCAAACAAAGCGTGTTCAAGAATGTGTTCATCTCTTAATCGTGTATCTGGAACGTTGACTAATCACGATTATTGTAATCGGTAAAATTTGACAAAAGTAGTAAACTTGTACATGTTGTACGTCGTGTTGATAGAATCAGGGGAAAAAAGAGTAACATAACATTATTCATCACTTTATCCATCTTGTATTTACTTGTTCATCGGCACATTCATGCATTAATTATCCTCATAATAATATCCACTCATTCAATCATTAATTTATTCATTCAATAAATCCTGCGCATATATGTATATTACCTAGTATCAGGTAGGCCGTGCAAGGTAACAACTTGAAATAATCTCCAGGAAATGATCTCCAAACATACTGTGTCCTAGGTAAACCGACGTCGTATAGTTTATTTAGAATTATTACTATAAAAGTTCCTTACTCATTTATATATTTGTATAGTACATTTTTCTTCCACGCCTACCGGAGTATATTCCCTCCATGTTTTAAACTCATGTGACATGCACAAGGTATAATGTATTCACATGAGTCCCTCTTTTGGAGGGGGTTGCGATATTTCTTTTGATACCGCTATGTACTACATAATGAATCTTACCATAAACTGTGATAATTAGATTTTAATAATTTATTTTATATAATGGATTAAGAGAGGAGGGTGGGTTGGCTGTCGATATCTTCGAAAGAAATGTGTAGTTTGATATTTTTTGTCACTCTACTATCGTTAGTGATGTGCTCTAAGGTAGAGCTAGTGATGTACATGCTTATTTTTTCGTTTGTCTCTGCATTGATGTTTAAATGTTTCATCTTTGTATTCATTGGTAACGCCAAATGTGCACATTTGCTCCTAAGGAAGGTCACATGTTTAAAATTTTTAATTGAACGTACCGAAGTGTCACCCGCACAGGTTGAACCTATGCATCCCTATGTTCTCATAGTTACCTATGGAAAATTGTTTCATACATTATCCCACCTACTGTCACATTCCATTCGCATTTGCAGTGCCCCAGTACTTCTTAATTGTTCACTTGTTATTCGCATTTCCGAATTCCATGCATTCACGCTGGTGTATTTTTCCTCCCTCTTGCATAAACATGTTTTTCCAATGTCGGCATCAACTGTCCAGGTGCATGTATGTCTAAAAGACAAACATGTTTACGTGTCTTCTACCGTTTTGTGTCCAGGTCAACGGCAATATGGCTTGTCCAACATTGCTGTACATTCTGTTACATTTCCCAACGAAAATAGGATGAATTGCTTTGAGTTTTATCACAATGAATATGAGTAATGCTTTTGTAGATGTTCGGTCATTGGAAGGTGAAAGTTCTGTAACCATTACAAATAATGAGAACGGTGATAATTCTGACTTAAATTTTTTTTTTAACCACAGAAACCGATGAATTAAAACTTGATTTTGATCCTAATGATATCCCACCTCACATGTTTTCTACAAGTTACTGCTTAGAAAAAGATGTCATTACATTATCCAATTCGGACCCAAATCAAATCTTTTTTTCTCATTTTAATATTAGGAGTTTAAACCAACATTTTGATCAACTTCGCTTATTCATTGATGAATTACGATTCACATTTGGTGTCATCGGCCTCAGTGAAACATGGTTACAGGAGGTGTCTCCTTCTTCATTGTTTCATATTGATAGATTCAAACTGATTACAAATAATAGACCGTGCAAGAAAGGAGGTGGAGTTGGTTTTTATGTAACAGAAAATTTAAACCATCGGTTATTAGAAGAGTTCAGTTTTATGACAGAATTTTTTGAAAGTATTTTCATTGAGATAAAAGTACCAAATAAAGGAAATGTAATTGTTGGAGAAATTTATAGGCCACCAAACTCTAATTTTACTGAATTTGGTGAATTAATCCACGGTATTTTGTCGAATAACTATTTCAAGAATAAATTATGTTTTCTTATGGGTGATTTTAATTTAAATCTTTTAAATTATGATAATCATAATTGCCAAGAGTTTCTTAATCAACTGTTGTCTAAGTCTTTTATTCCTCTCATAAGAAGACCTACAAGGATTACCGACCTCTCTTCTACTTTAATAGATAATATATTTGTTAACAAGTCATTTTCTGATATTTCATCTGGTATTGTTAATTGTTACGGATATCTCTGATCATTTTCCTGTGTATGCACTTATTGGTAGTATCCACCCTCTAGCTGACAGTGTGCAAAAAAAATCCGGTTTTCGTGTTATGTCAGACTCGAACCTGAATAGTTTTAGAGAAAGGTTGAAACTCGTTGATTGGTCGATTGTATATAATCAAAATGACGTAAATCTATCTTTTGATATTTTTATAGATATTTTGATAACTCAGCTTAATATTGCTATCCCTTGTTGTAAATTATCTAACTCAAATCATAAAAAAGTACCCCGGCAGCCATGGGTTACAAAATCACTTTTAAAATCAATCAATAAGAAAAATAAACTTTATCATAAATATCGCAAAGTACCCACCGTTACAAATAAGTCCAGATATACTCAGTATCGTAATATCCGCACTTCTGCATTACGGTCAGCCAAACGGATGTATTTTATGAATCAATTCGACAAATGTAAATTTGATGTGAAGGGTACGTGGAGGGTGATAAACCGAGCGTTGGAACGTAATACTGATAATAACGTGCCTAGTTATATTCAAGAGGATGATGTTCGTATTGATGACCCCATAGATATAGCTGAAGTTTTTAATGATTTTTTTTTGTAAACATTGGGCCAAATCTGGCTGATAAAATTCATGAAGCACAGCGAGAATTTCACTCTTTCCTGGGTAGTAGGAATATGGAATCCTTATTTTTTGTCCCAATTGTCGAAGATGAAATAATAAAGATTGTTGATAAGTTAAATAATAAAAAAAAGTTCGGGTTATGATGGAATCACAATCTTCTTGGTAAAAAATGTGATTCATGAAATAATCTCGCCTCTTACTTATATTTTCATTCAATCCTTATCTACTGGTAAAGTTCCTCAAAAAATGAAAGTAGCCAGAGTTGTTCCCATTTTTAAAAGAGGGCGAAAAGACCTTGTCAATAATTATCGCCCCATTTCTCTTTTAACTTCTTTTTCAAAGATACTCGAAAGACTTGTGTATAAACGCACCCTTAATTTTTTTCTTCAGGCAAAAATATTTACTGAATCTCAATTTGGATTTCGGAAAAAACATAGTACAACTCACGCATTACTCGAGTTTATTGATAAGATAGCTCATGCTATAGATGATGTTTCTCACACTGTCGGTGTTTTCCTTGACTTCTCCAAGGCGTTTGATACAATAGACCATGACATTTTACTTTATAAGTTAAATCATTACGGAATTCGGGGAAGGGCGCTAGAATGGTTCACTGATTATTTAACGAATAGAAAACAATTTGTAAGTATTCACGGTCACGATTCCCAACCAAAACTGATTTCTTGTGGTGTTCCACAGGGTTCCTTGTTAGGCCCACTTCTCTTTATTTTATATATTAATGATATCCAGAACTCCTCTAAGATTCTCTCCTTCGTTTGCTTTGCAGATGATACAAATTTGTTCTTCTCTCATCAAAATCCCGATGCGCTTATAAACATAATAAATAAAGAACTTGTTTCTGTCCAATCTTGGATTTTTGCGAACAAATTATCCTTAAACATTGATAAAACTCAGTATATGTTATTCAGTAATTCGCTACCTGTGTTACCTCTCTCTGTCAAGATAAACAACATTGATCTGTCACAGGTCAACAATACAAAATTTTTGGGTCTTTATATCGATAGTGATTTATCTTGGAGAACCCATGTTAATTATGTAAGCAGAATTATTGCTAGAAATACCGGGGTTCTTAACAAACTTAGCTATTATTCTCCAAGTAATATTCTACAGAGCATATATTCAACTTTGATATCTCCCTATCTCAACTATGGGATTCTGGCGTGGGGAAATGCTTCTAAAAACCTTATCGATTCGTTATTTCTTGTACAAAAACGAGCTGTTAGAATTGTTAACCACACTGGATATTTATCCCACACGAACGAACTTTTTGTAAGTAATAAAATTTTGAAAATTCCCGAGTTATTTTATTACAACTTCGGCCTGTTTATGTTTCAATTTTCAACTGGCCAATTACCAGACGTATTTTCCCAAATGTTTACAAGAAATTATACAGTTCATGATTATCCAACTCGTCAACGTTACGCATATCACCTTCCACGTACCCGAACAATTTTCGCGAAAAAAACCATTATGTTCGCTGGGCCCAAATATTGGAACGAACTCCCTATGGAACTTGTAAGTTGTACCACTGTAACCTCATTCAAACGAAAACTGAAGCAATATCTTCTTAGCAGCTACATTGTACGGCATGCATAGTGTATAGTTCTTGTTGCTCTTTAGGCTGCTTTCACATAGAAGTATTCGGTATTCGGTATTCGCTATTCGCTATTCGCTATTCGAGCACCGAATACACCATCACCCGCACCGTCAACTCACCATCCCATGTAGTGAGGATTTCTTCCTCCTACATCGCAGCAAATCTTATTAACAATTTCTAAACTGCATCAGAATGTCGGTCTACATGCTTATTTTTGCTAACGGGCAAATCCAGACCAAAAGTGTCATTATTTCATAAACGAGAGACGGTATACGCTGCAAGAAAATCGAACAAGCTCGATTCCCACTTTGCTATACTTTTCGCAGGTATTCGGTACTTTCGAATAGTGCCCTCTTATGTGAACCGGTGTGAGGAAATCATATCGTTCGATTCAAGCTATTCGCGTGCCCTCGAAAAACGAGCCCGAACACCCGAATTGTATACTTCTATGTGAAAGCAGCCTTACATGTTACCCCTTGTCTATCCCACCTTAGTCCGGCGGGATCCTAACCATGAACACTATTTTTGAACAGTCTGCCTGTTGCGCTGTTCATGCACCTATTGTTCCACTCGGTTATCGAAACTCTCGCGCGTGACAGCTGTCGGTTACTATGGTCACACGGAATGCTTGGTTTTAGGACCCATGCTGGAATGTTACTTCTGAGCTTTCGGTATTGTTTACATTCACGACAAATCTCATTATCCCACCTTCTACTTATGTATTTATGACATACAGTTACGCCATTTTCTATACTCTGCAACACACCCCTTGAATCTCTGCAGTTGTTGTTCACTGCTGCAACATGTGACCTTTCTGTTTTCGGTATTTTTATTTAGTGACAGATATTTAATTGGATTTTTTGTTTTGTTTGTTTTAATCGGTTTCCCCAGATATAGTTGGTCTTAAAAAAACATCCGTAATTTAAACTTCCCCTAATCTGATTACTCACGGGACCTGCGGCTGTACAAGCTAATGCTTTTACGCAGGCCCCGTCATATTTTTTCGCATTATGACCACAGTGTAATTCGCATGCATACAGACCTCGTGTTTATACCAAATCAAACTTCTGTACATTCTGATGAAGTCTCATCTGAATTATGTTTTGTATAATTTTCGTATTCATATACTTTATTGTGATATATGTGAGAAATATGAAAATAAATTGAAATGAAATGAAATTTATCATGTTTATTTTCAACTTTCACTCGAAATTGTCATGAATAATAGATAGGCGTGTGTGAGCGTATGACTATATGTATACTTTGCACGCTAGCAAAATGTTCATTTAGCATTCACCAGCCTTTCGTTCGAGTATTTCTAATGAGTTATAAATTTGTTACCAAGGAGCTGATCTGTTTGTTTTCTTTTTTTCTTTTTCCAAGGGAACTGTTGCATAATGTTCTGTATGTACCACATGACACCAATTGCGGCATTTAATCTGAGCAGTGATGATTTTAACAAAAACGATCTTATTAAAAGTAAGAACTAGACCTAGGAGTGTTTCTTAAAGCTGTTCGTACAGTTACGAACGATTTACGAGCGACTGGTGATCAGTTCTTCTACTGAATTATGGAAATTCTGATAAGTATAGCACATCAGAAGTGACCATCAGTCGTTCGTAAGTTGTTCGTAACTTTGCGAACAGCTTTATGAAACAGGGCCCAGGTCTTTCTTCTGTTTGTGTGTGGGCGTTAAATATACCAACGATTTTGGTTCTACGACATTAATAGCTACAAGGTTAGAATACAACATAGAAAAAATCGTTCATTTCATTATGGAATGGAACCAGTAAATGACTACTCCCTGTCTGGTGACGTCATCAACTAGGGCCTACCTCTCCCGTAGGATTGTGATAAAACAACGTGCACCTGATAGGTGGGAAGAGTTATCTATGCTACTCAATATGAACTGTTAATCATGTAAGTAAGGTCACCTTTCTGAGACATGGTATAAAAACAAGTGGCAGCAACCTGCCGCTCAGTCTCAACGTTATAAGTGAACTTGGCCATGTCAAGTGATTGCTTGCTTGCTTGTAAAACTTATAATTCATCCCACAAGGGGAGCGAAAACCTGGAGCGGTTTCGGTTACGTATTAATCAAGGTAGGCGCAATTCTTTTTCGCTTTTTATTCAGTGTGCAATCGCGGTACATTATTATTGGTACTATTAATTGATATAATTATTACTGTTGCTATTATTATCATTATCATTATAATCACCACATGTCATTATGTGTTTTGTTATTATTAGTACAGCTGTATCACTATAAATAACAGGCATCAAATAGATACGCTACACATTGTTCAAATATACCGCAGTGTTAAAAGAAATGAAATGAAAGAAGTATGAAATATTTCAGTGATTGTAGATGTTGCTGTTGATATGCCACCTTTATCGCTGTTGTTGTTACTTCTCTTTCTTTCTTTTTGTAAATGTTAAAGGGTTCTTGAGAATAAAAAGTTGTAGTTCTTCATGCGCACTGAGTCGGACTTTGCTCCCATTTCAACGCACGTCGCAATAATGAGGTGTGTTATTTATCAGTAAACCTGTAGAGTCCAAGAACTTTTATAATTATTATTTTCTGAAGGAGGATCACAACGACAGATTGCAAAATTGCGCTCTTCTCAAGGGTTTCAATTTACTTGGCAACCACTTTCCGTGAAAGATGATAATTTTGTTTCTGTACTCGAGGTATTGTTTCCTATCATACAGTTACACAAGCACTTCAAATTTATTGCTTAGGAGTGTATAACAGCAAGGCCATGGAAATGTTTGTAATTATCCTTGGGTGAATATCAAAGATTTAGGTTTACCTGTTATTTAAACACCTAGACACAGAGACACAGATGAAAATGCTGTTTAGTTTATACACACATTGTCAAGTGACTTTTGCTATTAATTTTCTATACATAATATACATGTAGAAATGCGTAGTAACGGTGATAAATGACGCAATGACGCGGTCAGTAGTATAGGAATTAATGAAATTCTAGAATTGCCTTGTTTTATGTGATGATCTTCGAAATATTTAATACAGTTGAAGCAGAAAAGCGATTTTCTCCGAAATAAGAAGCTTCAAATTCATTAAATTCTTCCGTCGAAATGTTTTTTCATTGCAACTGATTGACAAATTGCCCTACATCGACGTAACTAAGCACTGAATTGATCAGTGTTTTAACACTTGCTGTTGGGTAGAAGCTCGGTGGTCTAGTGGGCATGACGCCTTCGGTACGACACTTATCAATTCACGGCTTGTTTACGTCGATGTATAGGGCAATTGTCAATCAGTTGCAATAAGAATCTTGTTTAGATGTTTCTGCTTTTCCTTCATTCTCTACTTTATTTCACATGCTATGCGTGTATATACTGTAGATAATTTTGAAATGTGCCTTTAAACATTACCTTAGGTGAATAACTGGGATATGTATGTGCATTGGATGGAAACGACACACCATCTTCATAGAATATTATATGGCTGATTTATCAGTATTTATCCTTAACATTCTAAAATCAAAGAATCTTTGTTTCATTTCTAATGCAAAAGAATATTAGATTCATTGAAAAAAAAAAGAACAGATAGTGGAAGAAAAAGTGAAATGAAGAGGGTAGCAAGGAGGTTTCGTTAGTTAAAGGGGAATTCCAGACCAGTTTAAGGATATCCAGATGAGAAAGAGTAAAAATTTACCAGCACAGCAGTGACAATTTGATTTTTTTTTTTTAAATTAAGGAAGCTATGAAATTGTGAGGTCTCGCTAATTTTACATAAGGCGTTTTCACATCAGCCCGATGTTTCGAAATAGCGCGCTACTTTTCTGACTTGGGACATTAAAAACTATCTCGACCTTGGATTTTTGTCGGGCTGATGTGAAAATGCCTAATATTTCCTTTCAGAAAATAACAAATGAGTGAGTCGGTGCTTCACAGCTTGCCATAATCAATTTCGTATAGCTTGTAAACAAACATTTTTATTATTATTATTTTTTTTTTTTGGGGGGGGGGTTAAATTTAATCATGCTCTAGTTTGAAATCATCTGACTGCTTATCACCTTGGAGCTATTGAGCTAGTAATAACATCACGTTCTACACTCTTGCAAGCAGAAATTTTGAATCTTTATACCGCACTCATTTGCATACTGATATCAAGTGTTCGAGAACCGTTTTGCGAAAATTAACAAAACTTCACAATTTCCTAACTTCCCTAATTTTATTTTCCAATGTTGATCAAACTGTCAAACTTGAGCTTATAAAAGTTTACTCTTTCTCTTCAATAAACATGTAACTGGTAGAGAGTGCCCCTTTAACAATTATCATGCCTTTCACAATAAGGTATACACTTAGTAAACCCTCTTTCTATGCTCCGTATTCAGTCTGACTTCGATAATTCAATGAACTACAATGCAACTAAAAAGAACACGTAATGTTTGAGAATTAAATTTTGTTAACTATCAAACAAAAGAATAAATCGTCGCTGAATCCACGAACCGGCACACGCGCACCGCCGGTGCGCGAAGTACATTTCGAGTAAATCGCATTTAAAGATTTCTGTTTTTTCAAACTATTAGTAAGATATGTTAATGGAATTGATATTCAATAAATTTCACAGTGACGTATGAGAAGAATCTGCTCTTTCTTGCTATACATAAAACTACTCCCAGTGATGTAAAACTTGCACACAGCAAGGCTATAAAGTTGTGTGTCGTTTTGTGAAAACTCCATACTACGTCCAAAAAAATCCACGAACCGGCACACAGCGCTTAGTGTCGCGCAGAGCGTTCAGGATTCTCCGCAAAATAAATCCACGAACCGGCACACAGCGCTTAGTGTCGCACATAGCGTTCAGGATTCTCCGCAAAATAAATTGGTTATAGCTCGTTATTCCGAAGGTTCGTTATGACGAAGGTTCTTTAGTCCGAAGGTTCGTTATTCCGATGATTCGTTATTCCGAAGGTTCGTTAATCCGAAAATGTGATGAGGTTTGTTATTCCGAAGGTTCATTAATCTGAAAATGAAATAAGGTTCGTTATTCCGAAGGTTCGTTATTCCAAAAATGAAACAAACTCGTTATTCCGAAGGTTCGTTATTCCAAAAATGAAACAAACTCGTTATTCCGAAGGTTCGTTATTCCAAAAATGAAACAAACTCGTTATTCCGAAGGTTCGTTACGGACACTATACCCTATCATGTCGGATTAAAACCTTCGGAATAACGAACCCTATTTCATTTTCGGATTAACGAACCTTCGGAATAACGCCGCAAATGTTCGGATTATGGAACCCTATTTCATTTTCGGATTAATGAACGTCTAGGTATAGGGAATTAGTGCGTTTCGGATTAACGATCCTTCGGAATCACGAACCTTCGGAATAGCGAACCTTCGGAATAACGAACAGAACCCAATATATTCACAAAACGGCACATGGCTTTCAAATTTATTTCTGGTTAAGGTTATTTCACTAAGAAAAGTTTAAAATATACAATTAGCTCTTCTAGTAATCCTAGCACTGTGCTCTTGGCATTGTTGATCTAATATCCGTGGATAAAAGTATTGTAGAATAGTTGTTCTCATTTAGATCATGGAGCTTCATGTTTACATCTTTACTTCTTCTTTTTTGTATTTTTCATTACGTATTCTCAATATTCATTTAAACAGAAAGGCAGCCTTTTACATTTTATGTTCTTCATGCACTTGCTTGTTTACGAAAACGAACAAATTCCCGACTCAGTTTAATAGGTATGAAGACGTACATGAATATCCAATTAGAATTCACACAAATTCCTCGTACTCCCCTCCTCTCTCCATCACTCCTCTTTCAATCATCATCATCATCATCCTCTACACTTGTCTTCTTCGAGAAATAATGACATTTGCAAACTCTCTCAAGTCCGGTATTATATTCAATCATTCATTAAAAGAAGAAATACACATTCCTTTTTTAACAAATGAAATTTATCTTTATTAGATTATATTCAACATTTAATTCGTGCAGAACTGCAAAAAAAAAAATGTAGGAAAAATAATTGTTTGAATATATACATTCATTACTATAATTATATTGTATTGTTTCCAAGTATCATATAAGTTGTACATTTCATTAAACGGATTTCCACATTTCATTTTCAGTCAAATTCAAAGTTCATTACTATGGTATTCCGTAACGACAAATATATAAGCAAAACTGTTGTTAAATAAGAAGCTGTTAAAATGAGATTTCATATTATCTCGTGGATAGACAGTAGTTCATTCAATCATAATTTAAAGTAACTATATTTCCCGTAATGAAAGAAATCTTAACGCTATTCATATGTTCTAATGAACAAGACAATTTCGAGGAACCCATATCACAATGAAATAGAATTATATTACATTGTACCTTTACACAATATTCCTTTACCTTTATACAATAAAATATTGCTTAGTATTTCTTATATCCACTTCTGGCCAAAAAATGAAGGAATCATTTTTTTTTTTTTTATCATCAAATTAAATACTAGTCATCTCTACTTTTTTGGAACCGATTATAAAATTCATTGTTCTCGCAGCTTTCAGCTCTCTGGCAGAAAGAAATTTCATGTTCATTCCGAATCGGCATGATATTAATCTCGTTTCCTACTCCAAAATCAGTTACTAGATATTCCCTGTACACGAATTAGTGATAAGTTTTACTTCTTAAACTTTCTGTCGTTTAAGTATGATTTATTTTGATTGCAGAAAGAAAGTCTAACCTCTTCAAAGTAAAAATTTCTTCAAACAGTACAAAGATATTGTTAAACACTTTACAAAGTTATCTACACAAGTAATGTTCTTTAAAAAGATTTCATACAGATGAATTTTACATGTTTTTATATTTCTGTGGTTCTTTACGTCACAAATATTTCTGTATATAATTTTCTGCACATGTTTCTGTATTAAAAATAATATTGACACCTTGAAACTAGGTGACTGTTTTTTTTTTCTGGCACTGTGCCTGTTTACAAGTAGACTGTTAACATATCAGACCTACATTTCCTCATTTTTCATTTGAAAAATGAAATCCACAACAATATTCAATATAAAAAGACATAGGTAATGATGGCCATGCTATAAGTCCTGATGTGGACACAGACTGCAAGAATATGGCTGTGTTCTGTAGTACATTGATCATCCAATAAAACATTTTCTGTCAAAGTTTATTAGTCATTCTCGAGGTGAAGAGAGAGCAAGCAGAGAAAATGTAAGTATCCAACTGCTTATAACCCTCTTTGCAGTCTCCTAATACCTTTCTAACTCGCACAACTTGATTTGAAGCTTGGTCCTGACAATTAGTTTACGTCTGCTGTGGGTGCCCCAGGTGCTGGGGTAGGCAGGATTAAAAAATACTGAGAATCGTTAATGGGGTTGGCCTAATGGCGGCCTGGCTAAAGGAGACAAAATGAATAGTATGATAGGTGAGCTGGTTCATAAACAAAGTAAAAGAAAATACATTTTATATCGCTTTTGATACTTATGTAGTTTTTGTTGTGAAAAGCACTGTTAAGCCAAAGAGAATGGAAGCATATTACAGTGGACATTGAGGATGGCATCATTGTGACAAAGCTGTGTGGAGAGACCCATGGATTGATGGTTATCACGAGTAATGCCAATGAATAAAGTGACAGTGTAAGATACAGTACATATGATTAATGTCCCTTAATGTCCCCTTGATTCTTTCACATACAATATTTGGAAAATTTGAGACTCCATTGATAAACACATAGCAGTACGTTCAGTTCATTGTTTCTTCATTTGACATGTTGATCATTAATTAGTTTGTGGATTGTCAGTCAAACAGATACAGAGATAACAAGCTATGCCAAACTCTGCTGCAAGAGAAGTGTTCAAATTAAAAAACAACAACATATTAACACAAACTTCACTGGTTCTACGAAGCTTGCACTAGCTTCAAGTCAAAATTCATATTCAGTACAAAATGTTGATATTAACTTTTGAATACACACTAATTGAGAAAACTACTTTAAATAAGAGACACACCAGAGAGAAACCTTTGTTCGAAAGGCAGGGACTTATTTGTTATGCTGAATAAAAAAGCAACAACATACATATTTGCTTGCCATGTCTCTACCATATGGAATAATCTACCCCAGAATTTAAAATAATTTCCAAATGTTAACAAATCTAAGTCTGCCTTGGGAATGCCTTCATTACAGTCTAAACATGAAACAAGGTATTATTGTTATTTACAATTGTATGTTTTTGTGTAGTCATTTTTATCTTTGAGCACATAGGGACATAATACAGAATGTTCTATGTGCTATATATAAGCACTGTTGATTGTTGTTATTATAACTTTTATTATCATTTATATAATTATTATGGATAGTATTATTATTATCATCACTATTATAACCATAATTATTAGTAGTTGTATCATTATTATCATCCTTATTATTGTTATTATTAAAATGATGTCATATTTCATAATCACACTACCCCCCCCCCCCCCCCATTTCTGCACACACACAACCCAAAGTCATTAATAAGACATTACGCAGAACATCGAGATAATGTTCTGCCAGAACCTGACTGCCCATTCATCAGGCACACACATTTGTGAAAAGTTCGCTGAGTGCTGTCTGGAGCAACTCTGTGATTGTAGTGAAATATTGCTATGATCTCCTTCCATAATGATCCCTGGCTTGGACTTTGGTGCAGATGTTCAGCTCAGCCACCCTAGTCATTTGAAGCTATTCCTGGTTTCTCTTGGCTTTTTCCACTTCGACATATCCAGTAGACAGCTGTCATCAGCTTCTCTCCCTATGCAAAGATGAACAATTGTTTTTCACAGACAATGATACTTCTATATTGCAGAGGGGAATGATGACATTTGAGACGACAGTCATAACATACTACTTAATCAATTTTCCACATTTGTAAAACTATATTGATTTGCCTGAGAAAATAATTATATAATACTGTTCCTTTCATATCAACACTTTGGTAATGTTTTGCTCAAAAGTGCTTATGCAATTCTGTTGAATTATAAGTTTAAAGCAATGTGATGATGTACATAAGAAGACTATACTAGGATAACTTCTAATTGTCCAATGACACTGGATTTTCTGAGTAATATCTATGACAAAATAAAACCTAATACTACATGAATAGGTGTTGCACTGATTGCTGTTTATATCTTGCTCACCTTTAGCTCTGTGCACAATGTAACCTTTGAGTGCAGTAAGAAGAGGATGCTTAGCCAGACGAAATGGTGAATGACCACATTATTGACTAGAATCAGGAGCAGACCTGAAGTAAAGAATAAGACAAAGAATAAAGAAAGCAGAACATCACAAGTGAAAATCAGTGACATAGTCAACCCCATGTAAGTAAAGTCTCAGACTCTTACAACATTTGAGTGTACAAAGCAAAAAAAAAAAAAAAAAACCCAACATTAATATGAGTGAAGCTATAAATGTATATTGAGACCTTTCATTTTCATTGTCTTTGCCAAGTATTTGTCATACAGTACGTGCCATTGACTTTTGCAAACTTGATGGTATCTCATATCAGCACAGAGAGCTGCTCATTCCCCATCTCCATTGTCCCCCCCCCCCCCCAAAAGAAAACACACACACTCAGCAAACGTAAAAAAAACAAACACAACTGCAGTTATAACAGTAATGAAAGATAAATGACACTGAAGAAATGCATATCGGTGCCATATCAAGATCAGATTGAGAGACAGCATTGCCTTTATACCAAAATGCAGCATGACTGCAGGTAATTAGATGTCAAAGTAATGTCGGATTCCATGTTGTGTCAGTGCTTCACGTCCATCAAAACTACAAGTACAGTTGTAATTTTAAAAAAAAGTAAGATACACAATCATTTCATTATGTGAAAAGTCAAATTATTTGTCGTATGCCTGCACTGTGTACTAGTATTACACACTGGTTTGTCTAAATCCTTGTCAGAGAGTAATGTAACTTACGGTTCTTGTTCAAGCTTGTGATGATGGTAGAAATCTACAGGAATGCAGTTTGGAGTACAATTTCGTAAAGCAGCCCATCATCGAAGAACATCACTCATTTCAGTCCAGTCTGCAAGTTGTTGCGTTGTCCACACAAATGCCTCAATATCTGTTTGGAATGGAAGATGAATGCTAGATGTCAATCACATGAAACTCCATCCCTACTTACAATTCTGTAAGATCATTAATATGAGCCACAAATTTGCACAACATCACAGTGCCCCCTTACCCACCTCCTTTTCAGGTCTACATTATATGGCTTATTAGAATCTGCAGTTTGGGAACATCACTCTGGTCTAATTTTACAATTTGCACACTTCTGAATCCTCGTACCTCCCCGCCCCCCCCCCCCCAAAAAAAAACCCACTGTGTTTCAAAGAACCATAGATTGTAGAAAATCAAAACAAGCAAATATCACAAACTAAGGCAAAATTACTTGCCATGTACATTATTTATAATGTTTACATTTAGGCCTACAGCATGATAGAACAATTTATGAATTCAGGTGCTGAGTATTAACATTGCGTAACAAATATGTTTTTGCTTGCTGTCTATCCAAATCAAATTTGCTGGTATGAATATTCACGACAAGATATTTATAATGTTTACATTTAGGCCTATAGCATGATAGAACAATTTATGAATTCAGGTGCTGAGTATTAACATTGCGTAACAAATATGTTTTTGCTTGCTGTCTATCCAAATCAAATTTGCTGGTATGAATATTCACGACAACTTTATCAAACCTTATTGTTGTTCTTAACGCCTCAATTTAGACAATGAGGTGGGAGGAGGACCTTCCTCATTTAGATTTTAGCACAAGTAGCTGTAAATCATTTTTTTCCCATTGAGACCTCAAGGGTAGTCAGCGAAATATGTCACAGTAACCTGGACAGGTAACGGTATTCAATTAGCACTGTAACACAGTCAACTAGACGCCTATCTAAATTAGATCTAGAAGAACTGTAGATAATTCCTGGAATATTCAGAGGATCTATAAGAGAGCTAAATTACCTGGGAAGAAGTAGGCTGTAGCATTACCAACTTGAGCTCGCGTGTTACAGGGAACAATAAAATTGTACAATATATCACCATTTTAGTGCCTTACAGATTCGATGCAAATGTGAGACGAGTTCATTTGACTCTTTAGTTCGAACCGCTTTCCTTATTCTTCACTTACACCGAACAATAGCTGTGGGACTGCAAACGTAGAGTACGAAGGTAGGACAGAGCCAAACTAAGTCATTGTGACCTGTTAGAGTACATATTTACACTCTTTTGATATTCTAATTCCTTATTCACAAATCTACATTCAATAAAGTGAAAAATTCGAATAATTTAACTGTCAATACAGAGCGATATGTATCTTTACCGATTTCATCTGTCTGGTTTCCGTTGCTCAGGGCGCAGCCATTTTGGACGAGCGCGTACGAGGACGTTTGACAGATCAGTGAATTCGATGACGTCCGGCGTGTACGCACGCGAAGTGCCACTTCGTGAAAATCTAGACCGACCAGTCGGAGTTTTCACGAAGTGGCACAGTCGTTATTATTACGTAATTACTCGAGATTGAGGTTCAAAAATTTGTCAGGTTGTAGAACTCGGTATATACTATCATAATATGCAAAAATGCTGTCTCTCAATGCTGTCTCTCAATCTGATCTTGATATGGTACCGATATGCATTTCTTCAGTGTCATTTATCTTTCATTACTGTTATAACTGCAGTTGTGTTTGTTTTTTTTACGTTTGCTGAGTGTATGTGTTTTCTTTTGGGGGGGGGGGGGGGGGACAATGGAGATGGGGAATGAGCAGCTCTCTGTGCTGATATGAGATACCATCAAGTTTGCAAAAGTCAATGGCACGTACTGTATGACAAATACTTGGCAAAGACAATGAAAATGAAAGGTCTCAATATACATTTATAGCTTCACTCATATTAATGTTGGGGTTTTTTTTTTTTTTTGCTTTGTACACTCAGAAGTCAAATGTTGTAAGAGTCTGAGACTTTACTTAGGCCTACATGGGGTTGACTATGTCACTGATTTTCACTTGTGATGTTCTGCTTTCTTTATTCTTTGTCTTATTCTTTACTTCAGGTCTGCTCCTGATTCTAGTCAATAATGTGGTCATTCACCATTTCGTCTGGCTTAGCATCCTCTTCTTACTGCACTCAAAGGTTACATTGTGCACAGAGCTAAAGGTGAGCAAGATATAAACAGCAATCAGTGCAACACCTATTCATGTAGTATTAGGTTTTATTTTGTCATAGATATTACTCAGAAAATCCAGTGTCATTGGACAATTAGAAGTTATCCTAGTATAGTCTTCTTATGTACATTATCACATTGCTTTAAACTTATAATTCAACAGAATTGCATAAGCACTTTTGAGCAAAACATTACCAAAGTGTTGATATGAAAGGAACATTATTATATAATTATTTTCTCAGGCAAATCAATATAGTTTTACAAATGTGGAAAATTGATTAAGTAGTATGTTATGACTGTCGTCTCAAATGTCATCATTCCCCTCTGCAATATAGAAGTATCATTGTCTGTGAAAAACAATTGTTCATCTTTGCATAGGGAGAGAAGCTGATGACAGCTGTCTACTGGATATGTCGAAGTGGAAAAATCCAAGAGAAACCAGGAATAGCTTCAAATGACTAGGGTGGCTGAGCTGAACATCTGCACCAAAGTCCAAGCCAGGGATCATTATGGAAGGAGATCATAGCAATATTTCACTACAATCACAGAGTTGTTCCAGACAGCACTCAGCGAACTTTTCACAAATGTGTGTGCCTGATGAATGGGCAGTCAGGTTCTGGCAGAACATTATCTCGATGTTCTGCGTAATGTCTTATTAATGACTTTGGGTTGTGTGTGTGCAGAAATGGGGGGGGGGGTAGTGTGATTATGAAATATGACATCATTTTAATAATAACAATAATAAAAATGATAATAATGATACAACTACTAATAATTATGGTAATAATAGTGATGATAATAATAATACTATCCATAATCATTATATAAATGATAATAAAAGTTATAATAACAACAATCAACAGTGCTTATATATAGCACATAGAACATTCTGTATTATGTCCCTATGTGCTCAAAGATAAAAATGACTACACAAAAACATACAATTGTAAATAACAATAATACCTTGTTTCATGTTTAGACTGTAATGAAGGCATTCCCAAGGCAGACTTAGATTTGTTAACATTTGTAAATTATTTTAAATTCTGGGGTAGATTATTCCATATGGTAGAGACATGACAAGCAAATATGTATGTTGTTGCTTTTTTATTCAGCATAACAAATAAGTCCCTGCCTTTCGAACAAAGGTTTCTCTCTGGTGTGTCTCTTATTTAAAGTAGTTTTCTCAATTAGTGTGTATTCAAAAGTTAATATCAACATTTTGTACTGAATATGAATTTTGACTTGAAGCTAGTGCAAGCTTCGTAGAACCAGTGAAGTTTGTGTTAATATGTTGTTGTTTTTTAATTTGAACACTTCTCTTGCAGCAGAGTTTGGCATAGCTTGTTATCTCTGTATCTGTTTGACTGACAATCCACAAACTAATTAATGATCAACATGTCAAATGAAGAAACAATGAACTGAACGTACTGCTATGTGTTTATCAATGGAGTCTCAAATTTTCAAATATTGTATGTGAAAGAATCAAGGGGACATTAAGGGACATTAATCATATGTACTGTATCTTACACTGTCACTTTATTCATTGGCATTACTCGTGATAACCATCAATCCATGGGTCTCTCCACACAGCTTTGTCACAATGATGCCATCCTCAATTTCCACTGTAATATGCTTCCATTCTCTTTGGCTTAACAGTGCTTTTCACAACAAAAACTACATAAGTATCAAAAGCGATATAAAATGTGTTTTCTTTTACTTTGTTTATGAACCAGCTCACCTATCATACTATTCATTTTGTCTCCTTTAGCCAGGCCGCCATTAGGCCAACCCCATTAACGATTCTCAGTATTTTTTAATCCTGCCTACCCCAGCACCTGGGGCACCCACAGCAGACGTAAACTAATTGTCAGGACCAAGCTTCAAGTCAAGTTGTGCGAGTTAGAAAGGTATTAGGAGACTGCAAAGAGGGTTATAAGCAGTTGGATACTTACATTTTCTCTGCTTGCTCTCTCTTCACCTCGAGAATGACTAATAAACTTTGACAGAAAATGTTTTATTGGATGATCAATGTACTACAGAACACAGCCATATTCTTGCAGTCTGTGTCCACATCAGGACATATAGCATGGCCATCATTACCTATGTCTTTTTATATTGAATATTGTTGTGGATTTCATTTTTCAAAGGAAAAATGAGGAAATGTAGGTCTGATATGTTAACAGTCTACTTGTAAACAGGTACAGTGCCAGAAAAAAAAAACAGTCACCTAGTTTCAAGGTGTCAATATTATTTTTAATACAGAAACATGTGCAGAAAATTATATACAGAAATATTTGTGACGTAAAGAACCACAGAAATATAAAAACATGTAAAATTTGATTGCGTTAACGATAATGTGGAAAGTGTGATACTCGAAGAGATATAAAAACTGATTATTTACACATAAATCTATAGTAAAAATATAAGGTAGAAATTCATCTGTATGAAATCTTTTTAAAGAACATTACTTGTGTAGATAACTTTGTAAAGTGTTTAACAATATCTTTGTACTGTTTGAAGAAATTTTTACTTTGAAGAGGTTAGACTTTCTTTCTGCAATCAAAATAAATCATACTTAAACGACAGAAAGTTTAAGAAGTAAAACTTATCATTAATTCGTGTACAGGGGATATCTAGTAACTGATTTTGGAGTAGGAAACGAGATTAATATCATGCCGATTCGGAATGAACATGAAATTTCTTTCTGCCAGAGAGCTGAAAGCTGCGAGAACAATGAATTTTATAATCGGTTCCAAAAAAGTAGAGATGACTAGTATTTAATTTGATGATAAAAAAAAAATGATTCCTTCATTTTTTGGCCAGAAGTGGATATAAGAAATACTAAGCAATATTTCATTGTATAAAGGTAAAGGAATATTGTGTAAAGGTACAATGTAATATATTTCTATTTCATTGTGATATGGGTTCCTCGAAATTGTCTTGTTCATTAGAACATATGAATAGCGTTAAGATTTCTTTCATTACGGGAAATATAGTTACTTTAAATTATGATTGAATGAACTACTGTCTATCCACGAGATAATATGAAATCTCATTTTAACAGCTTCTTATTTAACAACAGTTTTGCTTATATATTTGTCGTTACGGAATACCATAGTAATGAACTTTGAATTTGACTGAAAATGAAATGTGGAAATCCGTTTAATGAAATGTACAACTTATATGATACTTGGAAACAATACTATATAATTATAGTAATGAATGTATATATTCAAACAATTATTTTTCCTACATTTTTTTTTTTTTTGCAGTTCTGCACGAATTAAATGTTGAATATAATCTAATAAAGATAAATTTCATTTGTTAAAAAAGGAATGTGTATTTCTTCTTTTAATGAATGATTGAATATAATACCGGACTTGAGAGAGTTTGCAAATGTCATTATTTCTCGAAGAAGACAAGTGTAGAGGATGATGATGATGATGATTGAAAGAGGAGTGATGGAGAGAGGAGGGGAGTACGAGGAATTTGTGTGAATTCTAATTGGATATTCATGTACGTCTTCATACCTATTAAACTGAGTCGGGAATTTGTTCGTTTTCGTAAACAAGCAAGTGCATGAAGAACATAAAATGTAAAAGGCTGCCTTTCTGTTTAAATGAATATTGAGAATACGTAATGAAAAATACAAAAAAGAAGAAGTAAAGATGTAAACATGAAGCTCCATGATCTAAATGAGAACAACTATTCTACAATACTTTTATCCACGGATATTAGATCAACAATGCCAAGAGCAGAGTGCTAGGATTACTAGAAGAGCTAATTGTATATTTTAAACTTTTCTTAGTGAAATAACCTTAACCAGAAATAAATTTGAAAGCCATGTGCCGTTTTGTGAATATATTGGGTTCCGTTCGTTATTCCGAAGGTTCGCTATTCCGAAGGTTCGTGATTCCGAAGGATCGTTAATCCGAAACGCACTAATTCCCTATACCTAGACGTTCATTAATCCGAAAATGAAATAGGGTTCGTTATTCCGAAGGTTTTAATCCGACATGATAGGGTATAGTGTCCGTAACGAACCTTCGGAATAACGAGTTTGTTTCATTTTTGGAATAACGAACCTTCGGAATAACGAACCTTATTTCATTTTCAGATTAATGAACCTTCGGAATAACAAACCTCATCACATTTTCGGATTAACGAACCTTCGGAATAACGAATCATCGGAATAACGAACCTTCGGACTAAAGAACCTTCGGAATAACGAACCTTCGGAATAACGAGCTATAACCAATTTATTTTGCGGAGAATCCTGAACGCTATGTGCGGCACAAGCGCTGTGTGCCGGTTCGTGGATTTATTTTGCGGAGAATCCTGAACGCCATGTGCGACACTAAGCGCTGTGTGCCGGTTCGTGGATTTATTTTGCGGAGAATCCTGAACGCTCTGCGCGACACTAAGCGCTGTGTGCCGGTTCGTGGATTTTTTAGTACCTAGTCTGGAGGTTTCACAAAACGACACACAACTTTATAGCCTTACTGTGTGCATATTTTACATCACTGGGAAGATTGTTATGTACAGCAAGAAAGAGCAAATTCTTCTCATACGTCACATTGAAATTTATTGAAAATCAATTCCATTAACATATCTTACTAATAGTTTGAAAAAACAGAAATCTTTAAATGCGATTTACTCGAAATGTACTTCGCGCACCGGCGGTGCGCGTGTGCCGGTTCGTGGATTCAGCGACGAATTATGGTATGGTTGGACCTACTACTAATCGACCGCCTAATGTTTATTTGCTTGATAAGAATATTTAACACTGAAATTCACGTAAAAAACTTGACCTACGTGATTGAGAAAATCCAGCTCTGTCAAATGCCGTTGTTCCCTTTTCGATTCGAAGTTTCAGTGCAAAAATATCGCCGACGAACTTGCGTGGCCTCGTTTCAGCTCCCCGCGGTAAATCGCGTTTTTAGGATCGACCGCTGTTTTGCATTGACAATGCACGCAAACCGAGTTGTATTGAACACCGTGTTGTACGAGGCTTTTTAGAAGCCTTTTAGAAACTTCCATAGACATTACATTGTGCTGTCATTACGATTCGGTGAAAATATTCATTCAAAATTTTGTCCTTGATTAAAACCATTAATGAACAGTGAATTATCGCGTTTTCCCACACCATCCTAATCTACATTCAAAGCCAATACATTTTTATGTGCCTTGGGCGCAGAGAAGTGCGTACAAAGTGTTCAGTGCGCGAATTATACGCGGTCGGTTTCAATAAGGGTGGTCGATTTGTAGTAGGGCTACCATACCATAATTTCGGTATTTATTTCTTCTCGTTCTCCTGGGGGGCATTTCATGAATCATTTTGTCCGACAACTTTGTCGGACAAATTTGCTCTCAGCCAATCAGACGCACAGATTTCAGCAGCTTTTAACAACTTGTCAGACAAAATATCTGACAAAATGCTTCATGAAATGCCCCCCTGGAGTAGATGTATAATTTTCCATAATTGTCCTGTTGAAGGAAATACTGTCACTAAGCTTTGCTGAATTTTATCTCAAGGCTATCAGATAGCTGTCGATCATCCTGCAAAGAACTTTATCACTGCTTCAAATATCTCATTGTAATTGCTGCTTCAGAAAGAATCAATGGAGCCACATGTCAATTGAGAAAGCAAAGTGTGAAGTGAATTTGTTGGGTTTTTGTTTCTTTGTTTTTGAAACACAATCATTTCTCGCCCGTTTCTGTTGCTCGACAATTTCATTTCGGGGATACTTTTGATAAGGTCATCATCAGAAATGTTCAGTAACCTTTAGTTTACCATTTTCTTGTAATTCGGATATTGAAACGGTGGAAATTAAGTTTTCTCGATGGGATTATAATATTATTTTTTGAATACTAGCCTCGCTAAATGGAATGTCCTTTTACTTGAAGCGGAAATAAGCCACCCACAGACATGACAGAGGTGGAGGATGTCGAGTTTCACATTTTGCACTTTGTTTACCTCGAACTGTTAGTTATAAACTTACCGTTTCTTTTTCAAGGTCCAATGGCGAGCCGTAAAAAGTGTCCGCGGAAATGTTGGTCTTCTCCACCGGAGAGAAAGAAGGTGTGCGCCACCAACGGAAGGACTTACATCTCGTGGTGTCATATGCGCATGAGCGCATGCGTGCAGACACCCGTGGCTGATTGGCAGCTGGCGTACATGGGGGCATGGCTGGGGGAGTACCCTCTTAGCAGTCAGTTTTCCAGTATATATGAGGCGGAACCATCGATTGACTACTGGCAAGACTGGCAACAGGGCAACCCGTTGAAGGAAAAGCCACTTGGGGAGTTGACGAGAGATGGCAAGAAACCCCCGCAGCCAGAACGGCAGAAGATGACCAAGGAAGAGGAAGAGGAGGAGGGAGAGGAGGAAGAAGAAGAATTGGCTCCATGTAAAAAGCAACATGATACCCTGCTGGATGCAAACATAACGATCAAAATAAAGTTTGCTCATGAAATAATTGTACCTTTCCACAAGCAATATTTGACATGCACTTTTTATTTTCATGAATTTGGAGATACATTTTAGTTGATATCGTCCGTTTTAAGGGGAAAAATGAGTAAGTGAAAGATGCATACTATTATGTGATTACTGCTTCATTAGATGATCTAACAATTGCTTTTAACCTTCTTTTGATTAAAAGCTGCTCTTGGAGAGTCTTCACCTTCCGAATCTGAGGAACCGTAGGAATCCGAAGAACCAGAAGAAGAAGAATCGTCTGAAAAAGAACCGATTGGTCAGGGAGGTGAGGTTTTTGTCAAAGCTTTCGGTTTCATGTAGTACTAGTAATCCCCGTCATGAATATATATGGTATAATAACTCATTTTCTTGAAGATGTTGATGCGTTGACTGCTGACGGCAATAAAGTCGGCTATAAGTAAAAGTCAAATCGTGTCATATAATTGGTATTATTTGTCATTTCATTATGTGGATCCTTATTCTACAGCTAAATCCACGAAGAATATACATGTCTTTCCGATTACGGTTGTATGCAGAAATCTCTTGTGATTATCTATTTTGCCCATGATAATAAATGTGAATTCCTATCAATGTCTATTCAAAGTATACAAACAGAAATATATATATATATATTTTTTTTTTTAGATATCTGCTCTGTGCGTAAGTATATATGACTATTATATTTTTCCGCGGCAAACTAGCATCTGAATCCGAGGGAGGCTCAGAATCTGCGGAACCGGCAGAATCCAAAGGAGAATCAGAATCCGAAGGAGGCTCAGAATCTGAAGAGCCAGAAGAATCAGAAGGAGGCTCAAAGTCCGCAGAACCGGAAGAATCCGAAGGAGGCTCAGAATCCGAAGGAGGTTCAAAATCCGCAGAACCGGAAGAATCTGAAGGAGATTCAGAACCAGTTGAACAAGAGGGTATGACGATTGACCATCATCCTATATACAATACGTCTATGAAGCATGGTCACCATTGGACCGGAAAGAAGAAGTAGAAGAAGAAGAAGAAGAAGAAGAGGACTGTAATGTACAAAATATTTCTTCAAGATAGATCCCCCCCCCCCCCAAAAAAAATACCCAAATAAATGAATAAAAAATAAAACCAACAAGATGTCAGGCAAGAGAGAGATAGATAAGATGGAAAGAGAGTCGAGTGGATGAGGTATCACTGATTGATGAAAGGAAGAATCAAATGAGGAAGAACAAATGGGAAAAGCACTAGAGAATTAACTAGTTATCTTATGCATTAATGTTATTCATTAATAACCTTCTGTCAAATTCCATACAAAAAAAAATCAGTCATCCTATATTCAAAAACTTTTTACGAAATCACTCTAATTATTACACATTACAAATTATGTGTGGAAGATAGATTCATAATGATATTTTAAAAGGTTTTAAATCACCTTATTGCTATCATTTTCCTAACTGTCTTTGGAACAATTAACAGCATTAGTTTCTAGTTATCTTTTGGAACACTGTTCAGTTATTGGCCAGATCTATTAATGGTTGGATGGCTGATGATTTGACTATTATCTAAACCTAAGATTTGATTTGATTATGATTTTAATTTGTTGACTCTTGGAGGAAACAGTAGAAGTATTTTCTTCTGAGATAGGAAACAATCTCATCATTTTCCTTTTCTCTCTCTCAAAGCGGTTTTATTTGCAATGTCCGATTTACTGTGCTCCAATATAATAACTTAACGCTCTTCGCTCGTAATCGTTACGATGTCTTTCTACTGCACTAAGTAGATCAGTATCACTGCTTACATAAAGGAAGCAGTAACCTACTTCTACAAAAATTGAAATGCATAATGATTACATGCCCCAAAAAGGAATGTAAATTTAACGGATTAGACGTTGGTCTGCAACTGCTTTTCAGTCTCTGTGTTCTAGATTTTTTTTTTTATTAGAAAACTTTAAAAGTTCTAATTATCATATGCAGCATTTCACAGTGTCTATACAGCGCTACATTGGAATCTAGGATGCGGGATTTTATTGTATGCCTCTAATACCTCTAATGCCATGGTATTTTGTTATCGTAAATATCTCACTAGAGGCATTGCAAATGAACCAATTCAAAGTAAATACCCTTATCATGAGGAGAAGACATGCAATAAGGAATGATGAAATCCCCCCCCCCAAAAAAAAGACACTTAACACAATAACTACGGTGATACCTTTACGAACATAAGTAGTACAGTATAGCTGCGCAATACAAACGTCCTTTATTGTGTTTATTATTATAAGTATGGACATGCACCGCCATCCATACAACACATGATAAACACGAGTCAAACTATGTATTAATCTTCTTTTCCAATTCTGTCTTTTTCTCCTTATCGTAATGATCCTCCTCTTTCCTCTTCTTCCTCGTCCACCTCCTCGTTCTCCTCCTTCATTCATTCAATCAGCTTCCTAATCAGAGGGATCAAATCTGAGGAGCCCGAATAAGAGTCGGAGGAACCGGAGAGTTTCCCCCGCTGAGCAAGGAGGTGAGGCCGGGCACGATTTTGTTTGCAGTGTTCCTTCTTGCATGAGATATTGCCATTTGTAGGAACATAAAGACAAATACGTGTAGTAGTAATAGTAATGATATTTTTGTTGTCCTCAAACTGAGGGACTTTAAATAAATCAACTGTTCCGATCATGAAAAGTCAATACCAATCATAGAACAATTGAAATCATAGTTCACTAATTTACATCAAATGAAAATTCTGTATGTAACGGATTTTATCATCGATTGCTGGAATACTATTTTTTTTTTGAAATATCATTACAATATAACAGGAACTCATGTTTCAATTCTTTTACAATAAATGATTCAGTAAATCGCTGATTTCTGTATTCGTCGATGTTATATACCTTATAAATTGCGTATTCGATGAAATTAACTATTGCATTGATAAGAAAGTAATCATTCTTACAAATTTCATACCCGATTATTATGATTTTTTCATTCATAATGATATATTTTTTAATTAAACATTTGAAGAAAAGGTCACTGATTCTTGCCCAGATGTTTCTTATTCTCGGACAATACAACAAATTATGCATTAAAGATTCATTTTCATAACAGAATTTGCACTGTGCATTTGTTGTCATCTTCCATTTCAGCAAATTATCTTTAAAAGGTACAGTGTTATTTATCACCTTAAAATGAATCTGTTTTATCTTGTCTAGTTTCAATTTCAACAGTTTAAAATCAAATTCTGACACCCTATCAAATGTATACGGCAGGTCGAGCTTGCCAAATGTCGATCATATTTGGCTCTGTAATCTTCGTTTCTTAAAAAAAAGTGTAATACATTTTGGCTTTTTTGCTGAGGATATAAAAAAAAACGTTACTCCTTGACACTTCAAATATCTGTTCACTATTCATTTCATTTTAATTTTTTTTTTAATTACGTTATTTTTCCAACCAAAAATGAGGGAAGGCGTGCTTCATTTTTGATACTGAAAAGAAACCAGGAAATTATCAGTCTGCAAACTATAATTATAAACTTGGGTTTGATCAATCCAAAATCCATTTACAATTACATCAGACACTACATTTATATCGTTATTACTCAAATTTTGAAAATTAAGCATTTCTTTCCCAAATTTGATATTACTGTTAAGCCATAAAATTTCCTCGTCATTATCTCTTACTCGTAACAGATCCACATATCGTATTTCTGCCCAATAAATCAGTAAATCTCTATAAAATGATGGAATTTTATATTTCTTACATAAACAAAACATATCTTTTGAAGAACAATTTATCACAAAACATGTGGGAGGTGATGTAACTTTTTGAAGCCAGAAGCTAGCAATGGTTTTCCACGGGCGATGATGATTATTAACGAGTTTGGACAACCTTAACAACTTCAGTACCAATGTCTACCATACCAAGACCCCCAGCTTCTGGAGTATTAATCATTACACTTTTCTTAACTTTCTCCCTTTTGGAATTCCAAAGAAATGCGAACAAAAT
Organism: Diadema setosum; assembly: GCA_033980235.1. Taxonomy (NCBI): domain Eukaryota; kingdom Metazoa; phylum Echinodermata; class Echinoidea; order Diadematoida; family Diadematidae; genus Diadema; species Diadema setosum. The sequence goes on from CM067060.1 coordinate 43,724,554, forward strand.
CCTATTTGATATAAATTATGCAGCTTGGAGGAATCGTAAAAACTGTTGCTACATGACTTATTTGCGAAATTAAAAATGACTTCCACCTGCTCGTTCTCCTCCTTCATTCATCCAATCAGCTTCCGAATCAGAGGGATCGGAATTTGAGGAGCCCGAAGAATCAGAGGTACCCCGCTGAACAATTAGGAGGTGAGGTTTGGCATGATCTCGTCGCAGTGTTTCCTTCCTGCATTAGATACTAGGGAGCTTTAGATTTTGACGCGCGGACGTTTGAGCCATGAGACGACGCTGGCGCTGTACGTTCTCCCCTCCCCTGCGTCGTGCTGAAAAAATAGCTTAGATTACGCTGGGACGCAACGTAAAAAGAATAAAATGGCGCCCCATATAATGATCGGTGCATCAAGTTGCTCTCTACGTCGTAAAAATAGCCGGTAACGCGGAGTGAAAAAATCAGAAGACGCAAGCTAAAAAAAAAAGAAAAATAATAATTTGACTTGACACGCACTTCTGCGAATGCTCAGAACATGTTTATTTTTCCCTATGAACGTCCGCGTCGCAAAAATCTAAAGCCTCCTATTGTCATCTGTAATAATGACAAATATGTGTAGTAGTAGTAGTAATAACATGATGGAATGACAGACACGTGGGCACGAATTGATCCTTATAAGTGCCTCTTCTATGCAGCAGGGACAGCACTTCTGATAGTGATGGTTGGTATGAAATTCATCGGATGTGGTAACCACTTGAGTGCAATTTTGCCGTGATAAGCAGAGAGTCCGCGACAATGTACAAAGCATAATACAAACTCCATATTTCTGCACAAAATTTCCACTGCTGATGATATAATAATAATAATAATAATAATAATAATAATAATAATAATAATAATAATAAGGTCTTATTTACCCAGGGTAGCCTCTTCAGTGTTACCACTGCTCTACCAGAGGGCCCTGCCATTATTATTACCCTAGCGGTGCCAGGTACCCATTTATACACCTGGGTCGAGAGGGACATGGTGGGTAAAAGCATCTTGTCCAAGGACGTAAGCACTGGGTGGGATTCGAACTCGGGTCCTCCGATCGGGAGTCGGGAGTCTTATCCACTATGCCACAGCGCCCCCCCCCCAAAAAAAAAAAAAAAAAATATCGAAGTCATAGTTTGCTATTTCGATGTGGTTTCTCTGTAGTTCTGTAGAACCCGAAGAACCCGAAGAATCCGAGGCGTCTCCGACCGGTAAGAACCACAATCGCCGTGGAGAGGGATCTACCACATCTTTACGTACTAATAGTTTGCCAAGTTTGTTTATTTTGCGCCATCTGAAATCCAACTCGAGATCTTTTCATCATTTTTTTTTGTCTAGCTTTAGTGTTCACAATTTTCACTTCCAATATCATTACGAATGTTGAAGGCAAGTACACAAACCATTAGTATAATATCTAACAAAAGCCGGCTTGTTTCAGTTCTTCCTTCTTTTTTTTTACAAGCAAAGGAGAGTTTAAATGTATGTTCCACCGAGATTTTCAGTCGCTGCTCAAGCTGCAGAGTCTTTCCCTTTCTTTTTTCGCCAAACAAGTTTCGATTATGTAATGTGTGTGTAAAGGGTGACCAAAGGAGTGTATACTTCAGGGTGACACGATATTTTCTCCTGCGAAAATTGCTTCGGTCTTACTTTCTGCAAGGATTTAGGGTTAGGGTTAAAGTTGTGATATAGGGTATCAATTGCCACAGGAGCAAATATCATGGAACCACATTTCAGAGATATAGTCAGAGACTTCGGTACATTTGTGTGTGTGTGTGTGTATGTTGTTAAATTTCCATATGTACCACCGCCATGTTTAAAACAACACAATGTGATAAAAAGTCCGTCCCGAATGGCGACTGTCCTTATATTCCTCCCGGATTGACATCACACTGTTTTTGCCCTTCTCTCTTGTCAGTGTTAGTGTGTTGACTGCATTAATTTTTCATCTACGCAATCGTGAACTTGACATTTCTTTAGATGTTCAGGTCTTCAGAACATTCAGGTTTGGAATCCGAAGGCGTCGAGTCAGAGGAACCCGAAGAACCGGAGTCATCCCCTGTGGAACAAGGAGGTAAGATCGAATCTTCCTCATGTCTCGCAATCCTAGCAGCGTTAGAATGTGTATTCCACACAATGTTTCAGTTGGTTTCATAGATAAAGTGAAATCTCATCAATTACAGATTGTGAGGTGTGTGTCTCAAGACCTACACAGGTTTTGGAATACTGATTTCTGAGATCTGTCCGGTATACGCGTTTGAAGAATCCAACGGGTAAAACATGAAAAATATACACAGCCATACCTACCCCCGTCTTCACCATCTATAATTATCATTTGTGATTTAAAAAAAAACTAGACTTGGAATTTGTCAAGACTGACAAATTAGGTGATCCGATTTTTTTTTAATCAATGATTCGAGTCCTGATCGCAATAGACATGACCATATACGTTTCATCTGTGTTTAGAGACATTGGCCGTGTGATGTTTGGATTCTCATTTAGAAAAGAGAGTCAGGTCTGCCATCTTTGGTACCAAATTCTGTATACACTATAACGAAGATACAGAATGAAGTATTTTGACCATTGACCCAACTTTGCACAGCCAAGATGGCATCTGAGGAAAAAGTGGTTATTTTGTGAAATGATTCTTGTAACATGGTCTTTACGTGTGCAAAATATGGGAAAGATAGGACATGTATTCACCAAGATACATGTTGAAACATTTATGACCTTTGACCCTAATTTACATACCCAAGATGGTGTCTGATCAAGTAGTTGTTATTTTATGAAATAATGTACGTGACATGAACTAAACATGTGCAAAATATGGGGATGAAAGGGGCTGTTTTTCTCGAGTTATTGCAAAGAAAGTTGCAGAAAGAAAGAAATATCTCAATACATCGAAGATAAGTTTGATTTCAACCAAGTTTTTTGACGTGATCTCGGCGTCGTATGAAAAATTGGAGAGAACAGTGACGATAGCCCATAGTCTCAGCTACAACATATTAAAATCTGGGAGAAATTCACCGAAGAGTAAGTGAACTCGTGCTCGATAAAGACCGCCATGTCAATTTTCATTTCCAGAAAAATTCCCTCCCATAGAGATAACACATAAACTGGTTAAATTTGACAAGGTTACATTATATCCATTTTCACGAGGTGAAGACATCATCCGATTAAATCTTTGATGGAATAGAACTTAAAGAGTATTAAATTGGCTACAACATACTAAAATCTGGAAGAAATTCACCGAAGTTTAAGTGAGCTAGTCGTAGATAAAGACAATCATGTCAATTTTCACATCTAGAAAAATTCCCTCCCATAGAGATAACACGTCATAATGAAGATAAAGAAAGAAGTGCATATGACCTTTGACCCTACTTTGCAAAGTCAAGATGGCGTCTGAGCAAAAAGTGATTATCTTGTGAAATGATTCTTGTAACATGGTCTTTACGTATGCAAAATATGGGAAAGATAAGACATGTATTCACCAAGATACAGGATGAAACATTTTTGACCTTTGACCCTAATTTACATACCCAAGAAGGTGCCCGATCAAGTAGTTGTTATTTTATGAAATAATGTACGTGACATAAACTAAACATGTGCAAAATATTGGGCTGATAGAGCTTGTTTTTCTTGAGTTATTGCAAAGAAAGTTGCAGAAAGAAAGGAATATGAAAAAAAAATGGAAGATAAGCTTTAATTTCAACCAGGTTTTTGGGCATGATGCCGACTCCGTATGAAAAACGAAGGGCACACTAACGATAGCCCAAAGTCTCAGCTACAACATACTAAAATATGGGAGAAATTCACCGAAGCATAAGTGAGCTAGTTCTCGATAAAGATAGTCATGTCAGTTTTCATTTCCAGAAAAACTGCACTCCCATAGAGATAACACGTAAACTGGTCAAATTTAACAATGTTACATTTAATCCCTTTTTACGAGGTGATGCCGTCATCCAATCAAATTGTTTTATTATATATCTGAAAGACCATTTAATAAGCTACAACATATTGAAATTTGAACGAAAATCAACTAAAGAATAAGTGAGATATGCTTGAATGAACTTGAAATTTGATGACGTCATTTTGAAAATTTACTTTTTTTACTTTATTAAGAAATTTGATACCTTTTAATCATTTTTTCAGCATTGCCAACCCATGAAATGACATGTACAACTCATCAGCTTTCAGAATATGTAAAGAAAATGGGGGGTCACCGTCCATCCTGACGAGTAAAATCGGATTTAAAATTGGAAGTTTTTTGGCATTGTTGCACTGTATATCGCCATTGACGCGCGCGCGGAATTTCAACTTTGACGGACCCGTATGACGTCATTTTGAGTGGGATTGACTTGAAACTTGGTAGAAATATTCCTTGACATTTCAGACATCCGATCAAAGTGAAAAAACGGGAAATTTTCATTGCATATGAGCTGTGCGTGCGTATATGTGCGCGCGCGTACGCGTCCGTCCGATTTTTTCAATTTTTCAAAAAATGCTCCAATTGGTCTGAAACGTGTGCAAAAAGATTTTGAGCTCGATTGGAGCATACAAATATTTCAACGCGCGCGTACGCGCACGTTTTAATAATAAATATGAATTTTGATAATATGAGTAGAATGCGCTTGACTTGAAGTATATGTGACGTAAATTTCATTGAAAATTTCCATTCCATTAATGAGATATGAATGAAAATGTGTTTTCATATAATGACGTCATCGTGACGTCACGGTCGACTGATCACTATGATACATTAGATCAGTCATCTTTGAGGCATGATACATACATGGTATGATTTTGAAATTGATAGGCAGAGGACTTTCTGAGCTAACCTCTGCACAACTTTTGAGGAGAAATAAAGAAACAAATAAAGAAGAAGAAGAAGAAAGAATCCGTACAGAAACAGAAGGTGATCCGAGAGGATACTCGGATCACCTAAAAAGAAAACCTACCAATATCAGATTTTGAGGTCTGTATCTCAGGGGCTAAACACAGGTGTTGGCCTGCACTCATTTATTAGATTTGCGTTTGCCGAATCCAACAAGTATCTGGAGAGATGCACCATACTCAACTTGCAAGCGTATCTTGAGCGATCCTTGGCTGAAGCTGGAAATACCAAAGTTCAAATGTCAGTCACAGTAAGGCGATTGCAAAACGCCATATAGATTGCAAAACACTTTACAGATTCATTTGCATTTACATAGATGAGCAAGGAGCAACAACTTTGTGCAAATTTCATTTTAAACCATAACGATACGAATTTGACGACATGGGATGCATTATAGACAAATGCGACTCATTTGATTGACTTACAGATGCACAACATGAGCAGGAAAACGAAAAGACTACGCAGCATAGAGTGGACTTATAAGAAGGGTGGTCTGGATTAATATATTCAAGCAAAAGGCAGCTTCTGTGTTCATCTTGGAGTTATGGTCGATTGGTGACAGTAATACCATATGATATGCTAACCTTTTGCAAAATCTGCAAGTCCATATTTTGCAAAGTTATCTGCAATCGGTATGTGTAACGGCTTATATAAAAACCGGTAAAAGATAAAGTAAAGCAGTATTTATGTCATTTCTTGTGCGAGTTCATGCAGGCCTGATGCACAAAAATAGAAGCAATCCACATTAGGGGTAGGGGAAAGAGATAATAAACACGGATCAAACGATCGGATACTACAAAGATGACGGCTACAAAGCAAATTGGCTCTTGCTCTGGCGAGATAGTTAAGCCCAGTGGGCTTAGCCGAGATGTCATCCGAGTGATTTTTATGCATAGAAGGCAGGGCCTGAGGCGCGTAAGGTTTTGTTTCTTTTTGTTTCGGTTTTTTTTTTCTAACAACGAAGCTGTAATGCTTCGGCGATACTGCTAAGCATAGGGAATATCAATTCCCATTTGAGTATCGCGCATAATGCATAATCAATGTAACAACTACATACAAAACAATCAGAGTTGATTTTGATTACCTTCCTGCAATCTGTTTAAACGGATCATACCAACCAACTGGCGAATTGGATGTTTGAAAGCCGTCACCTTGAGATCGGCTTAACAAATATCCTCTCTATAAATCATGTGGAAAATAATATGTGCTCGACATTGGTGTCGTTTAAAATACGGTATTTCATTCCGTCGGAACTTTGTGGCAATCGCGAATCATCATTGCATTGGTTTCTTCAGATGGCTATATAATGTATGTGATTAACTGATCGTATAGGTTATAATATCATATAATCTTCACTCTCTGTTCTTGAATAAGCAGAATCTGAACCATCTGCGCCTGAAGAAGAGGAAGAGGAAGATGAAGAGGAGGAGGAGGAAGATGACGATGAAGACGATGAGAAAGATGAGGAGCCTGAGGAATCAGCATCAACTGACTTAGGCACTCCGATCACAGAACCAGGTATTGAGATACTGTCGAATCCGCCTTCATTTAGAAAAACAGTTCTGGAACCAAAAAAAAAAAATATATATATATATATATATATATACACATATATATATATATATGTCACCGACGGGACAAATAGGCGTCCACTCGGTATTTAAGTAAATACAAAAGAAATATAGATATTAAAGTGGGAGAGCAATTTTCTAAATCTGTTGTTCAAATAAGAAGACTGGGGGAGAAAGAACGACGCATTATTAGAAATTCTTTTAAATTGAATAGTAAATTTATTTATTTATTTTTTTAAAGATCTGAATAACAATTACAAAACAATATATTTTTGGAATACAAGAATACAAAGAATGAAATTAAAATTTAAACCTAAAAACAACGCAACACTGTGTTCAAGGTAGAGAGCTAAACCATCTCCAACGTGATCCAGGCGTTAAAACAGGAGACAGACAACAAAGTCCTGACAAACTCCGTGATGGCGAGAGTATACCTCAGCCACCGATATTAACTGGTGTTAAATGTGGATTAATTATCCACAAAACAAGCGAGAGTGCGGGGTGTCCGGTAACGTTGGACTCGGATCAGCTCAGTGGATGAAAGCGTTCTTTTGTTATGATTTCTTCTATGACAACAACAAACAATTGCGCATGCGCATTAACAAAAATACACAGAAATAAGCAGTAGTAAAGGGGGCATACGTGTTGAAATATTTTGTATCATAACATATATATATAAGTGGCTGCAGCGCAATCTTGTCACAAGCTTGATGCTCGTTCGATGCAAATGTTATGGAATGTGCGTATATATTTGTAATTACTTCATAATAATATTGAAGACAGAAGCGCAAAGAAATTTTGTTTAATAGGCCCTTTTGTTAAGGAAAATGATCCACGACTACACTCTGTAATTATGAGGAAGACTATGTCCCCAGCTTTGATTTATCTATTGTAAAATCCAGTTGGGAAAGAGACACACATTTGAATATTCCAAAACTAAACAGCGGGTAAATTTTGAAAATGCCATAAGGATCATAAGGCTAATTATGCAACGTATCGTCACCGAACCGAAAAAGGACGATAAATACATCGTATAATGCAGTAGAGGAGTCTTGAAAGGAGGACCTTAAAACGAAATTAATATGTGATTTAAATATGATATACATAGTGTTTGTTGATTTACTATACGTTTTGTCATTTAATAGTCTACTTCTTTCATACATCCCTGTAAAAGCCAAAAACGATTTGTTCATCATTTATGTTGATCATTATTTTTGTTACTGTTGTCATTAATCTATGATACTTCTTTATCAAAGTACTCCACAACAATCGTACAGCCACACCTCCAGCCGCCGCTACTAATCATTCCAGCAGCCACCACAACAAGGGCCAGCGTCCCAATGGGCGTGGTCACCCAAAATCCCACCGGGGCACCAGCTACCACTAGGAACGCTAATACCACCCAAGGTCCTACCGCACGCCCTCCCATCCTGAAGACGGGGGCAGTGCGCACCACGACAAGAGCCAGAACTACAAGGGCAGCTGCCACGACACCTATTCCCAATGTAAGTCATTGATGTCACGATTGTTTTACCCTCTCCAATCCTTTCTCCACCTCTCTCCCAACCTCAAAAAGTCCGAGGAAAGGTAGATAGTATACTTTTTGAAGATCTGCCCCAAGGTGACGGCCGTCTTTAACAAAATAAATGACAAAAATTTGCTCAACTGCAAGAATGATATTAAAAACATGCTTCGTTAAGAGATTTTTGAAAATTTTGAGAACACTACGGAGCATGAATCTCGCATCTTGAAGTCAATAGAATTTTCTTTTAGCCCTCAAAGTATGAGTGGTTAAAGCTTTTCTATTCATGTTTATTTTTAATGAAATCTTATACAATTCTATAAATTGTTTTTACATCTGTTCATTCAATTCACCTTGAGCATGGATTTCGGTATTACATGCGTACATACGTTCAAAAGTGTTTATGTTGTTTTGCAAACAGATAAATAAACAACCAAACAGACAGACGAATATACAAACGACGCCAGGAAAAGCAAAGCCTTCTCAGCTGAGGTATAATGAACATGATGAAAAGGGGACATTTGTGCAAAAGAATTGGCCTACTATGTATAACAAAAAATGACACTTAAGTGTTACTGTTTTTTCCTTAATTTCGGGAGAGGGAATAAGGGGAACTTTTTGTTTCAGTTTAGTTTCAATATCATAAAAAACTGCAGTGTCAGAAATCAACCAAATATATCCGATTTTTTTTTTCTTAAAGAGACCGCAATTTCAGAACGACGGTAACTTACTTGACTTCAAAAAAAAAAAAGCCTTTAGGGAAAAAAAAAAACAAGTATGACTCAACATTAAGATAAGGTTCCTTTTTAAAGCTACGTCATCATTCTGAGATCTATGTAGTCTGCAGGACGAAATGTGTACGTTGCTAAACTTAGTCTACTTTCTTATATACATGTATATAGATATTTGATTACACATTTCTAGACGGAGGACCCATGTACCACATCCTGTCCGTTGACCCACGACCCTGTCTGCGCAACGTATACCACCATCAACGACGTGATGTCCGCTGACCCCGATCCGACACCAAACTTTGTCACCTCATGGTCACCTGCATCAACGAGTGCGTCTTCCGCCTGCTGCAGTGCCAGGGCTACATCAGTGCCGACGACATGATCCTCTTCCGAGGCACGTGCTCGACAGTCGCTCCGACGCTCGCCGATGTCGACTTAGCGTATCGCTGGTCTACAGTCGGGCCATGAAAGCTCCGGTGCATACAATCTGAAAGTACACACAGATGCAGTGAAGTCATCAACGAGAAAGGACGCTCAAACTGTCGTTGCGCAGCTTGGAAAAAGCGAGCCAGAATGACGTCACGAAGAATCGCTTCAGTTGCACGGCTTTCCTAACAAGAACACTTTCTGAAAAAGAAAGGCTGAGTGTATTTTTTGTTGCCTGTACACACCTCTCCAAATCCGTTGAGTTCAAGCTCCGTATACTTTATATGGCCTTTAAAACAGGTGTAGGTGAAAGACTAATTATAAGATGACGTCAGAAAACTGGCTCTTATATATCAGTAGACTTTCCTGTTTCCTGTATTTTATTTCTTTATTTCTTCCAGTGCATGGTGGTTTATTATGTAATGATATGTATTTCAATATTTGAATCGCATTTTCGATGAAATAAATATATAAAGTTGTATATTGCATACAATGCCATCATGGCAGAGGCATTAAATAGTATAGAGAAGTACTAATTTCTATAAATGTGAAGTATAGTAGTTTTCATTTTTGCATTTTGTGTAGAATTATCGTGATTAATCTTTATCTGTGTATGCGCTGTGTCCATGCGACCAAAAAGAGCTTATCAAAATAAGTATAATTTACAGTTTTATCCGTGTATTCGTGGACATTCTTTGCTACTTCGTAATCTTTTATTCACCCTTTTTTATAAAAAGTAAAAAAAAAAAAATATGTATGCATCGTGAAAGACCCTATGAACCGTAAAGGCGCATGATGCATTACTCATTTCAACCAGCACCTTCATGGCCGGAACAATTTTGCAGAAAATATCTACAGTGCACGTAGGCCTATATAGGCCTGAACAATGTGTACAGCAGCAACAGCAACAACAACAACGAAGAAAAAAATATGTTCGCTTCTAAACAGCAGCTTGATGGGAAGTAGACTTTTGTGCACTGTAGTTGGCGTAGCTTTGATTTCAGTGACGGGGTAATCGGATTGCCTGATGCGATTGGCGTCACAGCGGGATAGAAAGGCGACACATAAGAAAAAAAAAAACAACGTTTGAATATATCATCATGTAAATGCCTCTTTATTTGATTTCGATGCTTTCAAGAAACCACTCGGACACCATTTTAATGTGCAATTTTTTAGATTAAGATTTATCTTTGGGTACATATTCCTTTTCCGATGTGCTTGTGAGATTGGACATTTCATGGTTTTGTGATGAAAAATAAATCGTATGTTTTCTCAAATAACATCACAATTTCAGAAGCTCGTGTTATTCAAAACTTTTCTGAATGCGTCTAAGTTTACGATGTATGTATACGTGTGACTTATTTCTGCTTTCCGAATGGCTTAGTACCATATCCATCCTGTAAAAGAATCACCTTCATTAATAGTGCTACCTCATGGACTTTAAAGGGTGTGTACAGTTCTGGTCGAGGTGAGGATTTAACTTTTAACGTTTTAACTCTATGAGATGTCAAAGAGCATGCAATCCTAAAGGGTATCACAAGTTTATTTGATGAAAATCGGTTTTGAAATGGCTGAGATATCCAAATAAAGCAAGGTGAAACAAAGAGATCCTAATAAAGTTGTGGCCTGTCGCCTTTTATTATAAATCACTTTTTTTGATATCTCAGCCATTTCAAAACCAATTTTCATCAAATAAACGTTGAACCCTTCTTAAAATGACATGCTCTTTTATATTTCATAAGAGGTTTCTCATTATCTCACTTAAAAATGTTCAAAACATGAATCCCTTTCCTCAACCAGTACTGTACAGTCCCTTTAAATGAATCACTGACGTAGACCGTAGGAAAACAGTATCCCTGCACTGAATTTTCTTATTTCTCTGACATTTTACCTGTTTTCACTGATCTATTTAAAACGAATGATTAATTGAGGATGAGACTGTGATGAAGGATATTGATGAAATTACAACCCGCAATAATTTGCCCACCTTATCACATATACGTTGGAGATTATGTGCAATATCAAACCCTTTGAATATGAGATACAAGATTGACTTATACAAAAGAAATATCAAGAGGTAAGAATGCGTGCGCGATGGCGTAAGCTTCTAATCGACTATTTGTGTTTCGGCTTTATCTTTCTCTTTCTCTGTTTCCTCAAGAATAAGAACATCACTTCAAAGATATTGGCGAGGAATAGTTGACTCGAGTAATGGGGATGTGGTATTTTCCAGGTCAATATGAGTGTTCTATTCAGAGAATACTCTACCTCAATTCGCAGGAAATGTATCAACTTTAAAGATCTTCACTAAAGAGAAAGAGATCCACTGCCCCCAAGCAAGTATATGAGGAATCTCTGGAACATGTAGAAAAAGAAAACATCTCGAGTGTTATTGAATATGTAATAAGAGGCATAATTCTGGAATGAACTCATCCCATTTCTCTCTTTCTCTCTCTCTTCATTCTCCGTGTGTATCTTGTAAATCTTCATGAAATTTGATGTGACTTTAAAACAATAACACATGTATTACAATGAAGTGCTTGGAGACTAGGGGTTGTTTATAATTCATAAATTTACATCAACTGTACTACGTGTATATGCATGTATGCGCGTGCGTCTGTGTGTGTGTGTGTGTGTGTTTATTCATCTGATTATCATAATGAACGTCAATATGACTGTTTCATAACCTTATAGATGCCACACGACAAGCTCATCCCTTGGACTCGGGGAAGGAGAGACTTATGCAATCTTGTTGTCTTTCTCTCAGGTGCCCACTTTGTTTTTTGTTGGAGCTGCGTGCAACGCATCTACTACTCCTCGTACTTCCGCCGACACAAGATCATAGGGGGCGCTGTGGCAAAGTGGATACGGCTCCGTGACCTGACTCCCAATCGGAGGACCCGTTGTCGAGTTCGATTTCAACCCAGTGCTTACTTCCTTGGACAAGATGTTTTTACCCACCGCGTCCCTCTTGATCCAGGTGTATAGATGGGTACCTGACAAGGGTGGGGTAATAATAATGGCAGGGCTCGCTGGTAGAACAGTGGCAACACTGAAAAGGCTATCCTTGATAAATAAAACATTACTATTATTATCATTATTATTATCATTATTACTATTATTATTATTATTATTATTATTATTATCATTATTATTATCATTATCATTATTATTATCATCATTATCATCATCATTATTCTTTTTTTATTATCAATGTGTAACGCAGAAAGCTAACCTGCATGCACACAGGTGGGAACGCAGGGGCGAATCCAGGAATTACGTAATGGGGAGGCGCCTCAGCAAAATTAAAGGGGGCGCACGCACCCCTTTTTTCTTTTTTATTTCTTTTGTTTTAACGAAAAATAAACAGGGGCGTGCGCCCGGTGCGCACCCCTCTGGATCCGCCACTGGAAACGTATGGTCACTGGACGTGCTTATGGCCCATGGTAGTTGTGAAGGCAATTTGTCGTATGTTTCACGACTCTGTCGTCATTCGCGTGTTTATCGAAATAGTTTGATAGGTTTGATTGCATCAGAGCACCTGGTGTCAACACCTGTTGCTTGAAGTGTCATATTGAAGCAGCTACACCCCTTAAAGGGGACCATCGGACGAAGAAAGACTTTTTTGTGTGTTTTTGTTTTTGTTTTTTTTTATTTATTTTTTGTTTTGCTTTCAAAACCCATGCAGATGAAATATCGAAAGAATGGCAATAATTTCTGCGGAGAGAAAACTCAGAAATTATTAACGGCTTTCGCAGAATTCATTGAGTAGCCTACAATCTATTTCTTTTGTGACTTCCGCCAGCTTTTGCGTTGCAATGTTTATGTGCAATATGATATGTGCTATCTCGCACGCACGCGATGCGATTATGACTGCGTTGATGCAGGAACCAGTGATATTGTAAACCCTGCATCCTCTCACATCCATATCCATCCTAGTAAATGATGTACCCTTACAGGGCATCTTGTCGGCAAGATATTTCACAAATCATGCTGTCCTAGCTCTTGTGAAATTTTTAGGAATTTTTGAGGTAATTAATGTTGTGACAACTATATGTGGTCAAGAGTGGTGTATCTGTCATGATGCATCAAAAAATAAGTCCTTGCAGCGCGATACCCTTTATAAGCATCCACAACCGCAACAGGTGCTTGGGAAACATTCAGACCCATCGGACCTTGAAAAATGAAAACATGCCAAAAAAAAAAAAAAACAGCAGTTCACTTCTGATCATCGGACTTGCTTCACTTCTGTCATGAGATGTTCTTGGTTTGTATGTCTTGTTTGTCACTTTAGACAAGTTAGTGTAACTTCGTGGTTTAGTATCTCCCTTTTCGTACATGTCTGATGACGGTCTTCTTAAGATTGATATATTCTGTTATTTTTTTAAGGGGGGAGGGGGTAATGCATGTGTTATGACTAATTCTACAGGAAGCAAGTACCGCTTGTAATTATGAGAGGGATGGCCAAAATAAGTCCCATAAAAATTCGAACGAAGTGGTTGTCATATAGGGACCCGTATCTCTACTGTATTATATTCAGTCCTAGAATATATGAATACAAATGAAAAAATGGAGTATATAGGCCTACAGATGACGAAGTAGGGTGGTAATGCATTTCAGTCCAACAGTGCTATATGTTCAGACCAAATACAGTATTCGACGCATACATACGTCTTCCTCAGGGTCGACATGAACATATGATTATATGTGTCATCTTTTCTGCACTGGTACCAACAAGAGGACTACAAACATCATTATGTATGTATGTACGTATGTATGTATGTATGTGTATATATATATATATATATATATATATATATATATATATATATATATGAATTTTGAATGTGTATACATACACATATAATCACAACATCCTATCACACGCATGCACACGCACACCTATTCACATCGAAATAATAATACGCACTCTTGCGGACCGTCATAATCTCTCTTAGGTCCTCTTTTACCTTAAGTTTTAATTTTCGTTTTTTTTTATTTATCTTTAAAGGCCTATATGCAATCTACATATCACGAAATGATCTTGTATGGAAATGTAGGTGGGACACTTCACCGGGTTAGCACGTACCCTGCTCTTTGCGAAAAACGAATGAATGTGTGACCCTCTCCGAGGAACAGTGTTATTGCCTCTTAGTAGAGGGGGCGTTATGATCACACACAACATTTGTCAGCTAAAGGACTCGGGGAATCTAACCCGGGTTCTTTGGATCGGGGGCAGACGCGCCACCGACTGAGCCACCAAACTACAGTAATTTAATTTGTTTTATTTTAAAAGGCCCCGTCATCCCAGTCAAGTTCTGCTAACGATCATGATTTGATTTTGATTTGATTTGATTTATTTCCGCATTCAATCAAATACAAATTGAATACAAATTTCAAAAGCACAACTACAAAGAATAGCAAGTGTAGTAAAATAAAAGGATAACAGTACACAAATAGATACACATGAGCAATTGCATTTGAGTAGTACACATACACAGAAACAGAAACATGAAATAAAATATACAGTATTTTTTTCGGTAAATAACAGAGATAATTGAATGCAGGAGACCGCCAGCGCTTGAAAATAATATGGATGGAGCTTCTTTAAAAAGGACTTCAACAAGAAGTGTTGAATGAGAGAATATAGGTAAAGGCGCATTAAATTTATTACCAGTTGTGGGGTATTGCATTGTACATGTAATACCTATATCAGCACAACTATGAACGATTTGATTATGAATAGAATTCATTGGTAACATTTCAGCATTTCTACTAATATCTTTTTCTTTTTTCCCCAGTATTTCTTTCCTATTATACTCATTGATACACCTTCCACATGAAAATGTGTATGCACACGAACAAAAAAAAAAAAAAATTAATCTACAAAACATAACATCCAATAATCAAAGAATGCACTATATACAGATCTATACAAATCTTACGTAAAAACCACAACTTCTTTCCCCTCCGATTATACATATAATCATATTCAACCACTTTTTAAAGACCATTTTAGCCATTAAAGGTATAGTTTACCATTTGCAGATGAAACAAAAATCCAGCATTAGTGCTTTAAACTAGTTCTGAAATGTGACTTAGGGATAGAAACAACAACTGTAAAAAACTGAATCTGTATAATCGATGCTAAGTATTGTTAGATACACAAAATTTAAACAATTGTTATAATAAGAATACTTCCAGATTAAACCGTCTACAGTTATGGTTTATTGAGAAAAATACTGATATCTCCTTATATTTTAGGCTTTATTGCAAAAACTGTATATGGTAGGTCATTTTGTGATACAACAGACCTACACATATGCATCAAATGTGATATCTTGAACATTTTTAAAATCACTGCTCCCAAAGGTAAACTGGACCTTTAAAAGAATCACTAATAGTGGTAAAAAAAATCACTGATTATAATAAACAAATATTAAAAAAAATATTCCGTTGGAAACCAAGTATGTAAAAATATATTGAACAATATGAGAATCAATATCACAAAGCAAACCGAGAATCTGTCCCCTACCTTTAGACCGTTAATAAACTCTACTCTTTATACCATTTTGTGTTAGTCCTTCCTCCCCTGTTATACCCTTCGTCCGCCTTTTCAACCTTCTTGCTCAAATGTACTGATCTTAAACTATTTTTTTTCTCACTAGCCTCACTCACCCACACACCCACGTTTCACAATACACACACGCACACACATACACACACAATGTAAATAATATTATCATTACTGCTTAAAAATCCAAGGGAGAAGGCGATCGCGCCTTTACCCCCCCCCCCCCCCAAAAAAAAAAGGACGCAATGACAGAACTACCAACAGGTATTTTGATTTATGTACGTGGAACTTTTCTCATCATTTTGCCATTTCTTCATCCCGATATCGTACTAAATTTTAACAAGATTCCTTTAAAGGCACGCTCTAACCTTGACCTGCTTCTGCCTTCAAGTAATATTAATTTGTCACTGAATTACATTGTATAGTTTTGATCCTCATATACAGTCTCAATCCGAAAACGAGTATATTTCTACTCTAACTTTTCAATCCCCTCCAAATTGTTTCGTTTTTCCATGGTTTTTTATTTACAACTCATTCCAAAATAAGTGTATGATTCTAAGTTATGCTCACATAATTAATATTGTTATGTACAAACCATATTACAACATGACAATGTGTTATGTCATTTTTATCCTACAATTATATTCTACGTTTGAATTTGCTTAACAGTGCCATGATTTTCTCATTGCGCCCCTGTAACCGCTGTCGTCCATTTTTGTTATGACTCAAATTCTAATTTGCATCTACTTTATCGTTTACCATTAGGCTTTTCGCTCAATCCACTTTTCTTCTCTTCTATTTCTTTACATTTCAGACTCTGCCTTACCAGTTTCGGGTAACCAAGTACACAACATAGTCACACCCAAAACTAACCCAAAGTATTCTACAGTAACATGCTGCGACATTATCATCGTACTCAAATTACTTGTGATTGTATCAACTCCGCATACACAGTTCTTCGTAGAAATAGTGTACTAGTACTTTACCGGAATTGAGTACTTCATAAATGCACGGTGAAAATAACGTCTTTCGTTCAGAAAGTATAAGCTACGTTATGTTGCACCTTGATTTCTAGATTTTCCGATATTAAAGAGCTTC
The DNA here is from genome assembly GCA_033980235.1 of Diadema setosum. NCBI lineage: Eukaryota > Metazoa > Echinodermata > Echinoidea > Diadematoida > Diadematidae > Diadema > Diadema setosum. Next base: position 43,741,392 of record CM067060.1, read on the forward strand.
TGCAAATGATTACACCGCCACTAACGTCCATATCGCAACAAGCGGACAATCTCGCAGCGTGCCAAATCCGGTTACCGTACATTCTAATGTCATACATCGTGGATTAGAATTAACAATTATGTTTCGGTATTTACAATTTTGTCGGCATCGCTTTATGCACTGCAGACTTTCCAATAAGAAAAGGAAAAGGAGAATAAACAATAATAAAGGCACCTAATTTAGTATATCGATGTGGATTTTGATTCATCCAGGTAGTACAATAAAAGCGTGTAGTTAATAGTTTGTTTTTTTTTTTTTATGGTGAATGCACGCCAGCCAGACAGAGCTGAATAAGTGACTTGGACGAGTCACAAAACTGTTCTCTCCGTGATTTTCACTATATTAAGTCCAGTCGAACATATTGAAAATACTCGCTTTTTCATCTATGTTAGATTCGAAATATCTGCATAATAAGAATCATTTCTATATTTCGTCGCTGAATCCACGAACCGGCACAACCGGCCAAAATCGGGTAAATTTTCGATTTTGAGATTTTTGCATATTATGATAGTATATACCGAGTTCTACAACCTGACAAATTTTTGAACCTCAATCTCGAGTAATTACGTAATAATAACGACTGTGCCACTTCGTGAAAACTCCGACCGGTCGGTCTGGATTTTCACGAAGTGGCACTATCGCGTGCGTACACGCCGGACTTCATCAAAAATCACTGATCTGTCAAACGTCCTCGTACGCGCTCGTCCAAAATGGCTGCGCCCTGAGCAACGGAAAAGAGACAGATGAAATCGGTAAAGTTACATATAGCTCTGTATTGACACTTAAATTATTCGAATTTTCACTTTATTGAATGTAGATTTGTGAATAAGGAATAAGGAATATAAAAAGAGTGTAAATGTGTACACTAACAGGTCACAATGACTTAGTTTGGCTCTGTCCTAGCTTCGTACTGTACGTTTGCAGTCCCACAGCTATTGTTCGGTGTAAGTAAAGAATAGGGAAAGCGGTTCGAACTAGTAGAGTCAAATGAACTCGTCTCACATTTGCATCGAGTCTGTAACGCACTAAAATGGTGATATATTGAACAATTCTATTGTTGCCTGTAATACGAGCTCAAGTTTGTAATGCTACGGCCTACATCTTCCCAGCTAATTTAGCTCTCTTATAGATCCTCTGAACCTTCCAGGAAGTATCTAACGTTACAGTTCTTCTAGATCTAATTGAGATACTAGTAGTTAGACTCTAACTGTGTTACAGTGTACAATTATTAATAGTGCTCGTGAATACCGCATGTGCAGGTAATACTGTGATGTTATTTCGCTGACTACCCTTGAACTCTCAATGGAAAAGAAATGATTTCAAGCTACTTATACTAAAATGTAATTGAGGAAGGTCCTCCTCCCACTCCATTGTCTAAATTGAGGTGTTAAGAGCAAAAATAAGGTTCGTTAATGCTCAGTACCTGAATTCACAAATTGTTCTATCATGCTATAGGCCTAAAAGTAAACATTAAAAGCATGTGCCTGGCAAGTAATTTTGCCTTAGTTTGTGGTTTTGCTTGCTTTGATTTTCTACAATCTGTAGTTCTTTGAAACACAGTTGTTGTTGTTGTTTTTTGTGTTCTTTTTTTTTTGGGGGGGGGGGGGCTATGAAGATTCAGAACTGTGCAAATTATAATATTAGACCAGATTGATGTTCTCAAACTTCAGATTCTAATAAGCCATTATAATGTAGACCTGAAAAGGAGGTGGGGAAGGGGGCAGGGTGATGTTTTGCAAATTTGTGGCTCATATTAATGATCTTACAGAATTGTTAGTAGTGATGGAGTTTCATGTGACTGACATCTTGCATTCATCTTCCATTCCAAACAGATATTGAGGCATTTGTGTGGACAACGCAACAACTTGCAGACTGGACTGAAATGAGTGATGTTCTTCGATGATGGGGTACTTTACAAAATTGTACTCCGAACCACATTCCTGTAGATTTCTACCATCATCACAAGCTTGAACAACAACCGTAAGTTACATTACTATCTGACAAGGATTTAGACAAACCAGTGTTTGCTAGTACAGGATGCAGGAATGCGACTAATAATTTGACTTTTCACATAATGAAATGATTGTGTATCTTACTCTTTTTTTTTTAAATTACATCTGTATTTTGTAGTTTAGATGGACGTGAAGCACTGACATAACATGGAATCCGACATTTTGACATCTAATTACCTGCAGTCATGCTGCATTTTGGTATAAAGGCAATGCTGTCTCTCAATCTGATCTTGATATGGTACCAATATGCATTTCTTCAGTGTCATTTATCTTTCATTACTGTTATAACTGTAGTTGTTTTTTTTTTTTGTTTTTTTTTTTTTTTTGGGGGGGGGGTTTGCTATGTGTGTGTGTGTTTTTTTTTGTTTTTTTTTGGGGGGGAGACAATGGAGATGGGGAATGAGCAGCTCTCTGTGCTGATATGAGATGCCATCAACTTTGCAAAAGTCAATGGTACATACTGTATGACAAATACTTGGCAAAGACGATGAAAATGAAAGGTCTCAATATGCATTTAAAGCTTCATTCATATTAATGTTGGGTGTTTTTTTTTTTTTTTGCTTTCTACACTCAGAAGTCAAATGTTGTAAGAATCTGAGACTTTGCTTAATACATGGGGTTGACTGTGTCACTGATTTTCACTTGTGATGTTCTGCTTTCTTTATTCTTTGTCTTATTCTTTACTTCAGTTCCGCTCCTGATTCTAGTCAACAATGTGTTCATTCACCATTTCGTCTGGCTTAGCATCCTCTTCTTACTGCACTCAAAGGTTACATTGTGCACTGAGCTAAAGGTGAGCAAGATATAAACGGCAATCAGTGCAACACCTATTCATGTAGTATTCGGTTTTATAGATATAACTCAGTCATAGATATAACTCAGAATATCCAGTGTCATTGGACAATTAGAAGTTATCCTAGTATAGTCTTGTTATGTACATTATCACATTGATTCAAACTTATAATTCAACAGAATTGCATTAGCACTTTTGAGCAAAACACTACCAAAGTGTTGATATGAAAGGAACACTATTGTATAATACTTTTCTCAGGCAAATCAAATATAGTTTTACAGATGTGGAAAATTGTTTAAGTAGTATGTTATGACTGTCTTCTCAAATAATTATCATCATTCCCCTCTGCAATATAGAAGTAACATTGTCTTTGAAAAACAATTGTTCATCTTTGCATAGGGAGAGAAGCTGATGACAACTGTCTACTGGATATGTCGAAGTGGAGAAAGCCAAGAGAAACCAGGAATAGCTTCAAATGACTAGGGTGGCTGAGCTGAACATCTGCACCAAAGTCCAAGCCAGGGATCATTATGGAAGGAGATCATAGCAGTATTTCACTACAATCACAGAGTTGCTCCAGACAGCGAACTTTTCACAATGTGTGTGCCTGATGAATGGGCAGTCAGGTTATGGCAGAACATTATCTTGATATTCTGCGTAATGTCGTATTTAATGACTTTGGGTTGTGTGTGTGCAGAAAGGGGGGGGGAGGGGGTGGGTAGTGTGATTATAGAATATGGCATCATTTTAATAATAGCAATAATAATAATTATAATGATACTGCTACTACTAATTATAATAATAATAGTGATGGTTATAATGATAATATCAATAATAATAATAATATAAATGATAATAAAAGTAATAATAACAATAATCAACAGTGCTTATGTATAGCACATAGAACATTCTGTGTTATGTCCGTATGTGCTCAAGGATTAAAATGATTACACAAAAACATACAATTGCAAATAACAATAATACCTTGTTTCATGTTTAGACTGTAATGAAGGCATTCCCAAGGCAGACTTAGGTTTGTTAACATTTGTAAATTATTTCAAATTCTGGGGTAGATTATTCCATATGGTAGAGACATGACAAGCAAGTATGTATGTTGTTGCTTTTTTATTCAGCATAACAAATAAGTCCCTGCCTTTCGAACAAAGGTTTCTCTCTGGTGTGTCTCCTATTTAAAGTAGTTCTCTCAAATAGTGTGTATTCAAAAGTTAATATCAACATTTTGTACTGAATATGAATTTTGACTTGAAGCCAGTGGAAGCTTCGTAGAACCACTTAAATTTGTGTTAATATGTTGTTGTTGTTTTTTTTTTTAATTTGAACACTAGTCTTGCAGCAGAGTTTGGGATAGCTTGTTATCTCTGTATCTGTTTGACTGACAATCCACAAACTAATTAATGATGAAATCAACATGTCAAATGAAGAAACAATGAACTGAACGTACTGCTATGTGTTTATCGATGGAGTCGCACATTTTCCAAATATTGTATGTGAAAGAATCAAGGGGACATTAAGGGACATTAATCCTAAGTACTGTATCTTACACTGTCACTTTATTCACTGGCATTAATCGTGATAACAATCAATCCATGGGTCTCTCCACACAGCTTTGTCACAATGATGCCTTCCTCAATTTCCACTGTAATATGCTTCCATTCTCTTTGGCTTAACAGTGCTTTTCACAACAAAAACTTTATAAGTATCAAAAGCCATATAAAATGTATTTTCTTTTACATTGTTTTTGAACCAGCTCACCTATCATACTATTCATTTTGCCTCCTTTAGCCAGGCCGCCATTAGGCCAACCCCATTAACGATTCTCAGTATTTTTTTTTTTTTTTATCATGCCTACCCCAGCACCTCGGATACCCACAGCAGATGTAGATTAAATCAGGACTAAGCTTCAAGTCAAGTTGTGCGAGCTAGAAAGGTATTAGGAGACTGCAAGAGGGTTATAAGCAATTGGATGCCTACATTTTCTCTGTTTGCTCTCATTTCGCTTCGAGAATGATTAATAAACTTTGACAGATAATGTTTAATTGGATGATACTTGTACTGCAGTACACAGCCATATTCTTGCAGTCTGTGTCCACATCAGGACTTATAGCATGGCCATCATTACCTTTTTATATTGAATATTGTTGTGGATTTCATTTTTTAAAGGAAAAATGAGAAAATGTAGGTCTGATATGTTAGCAGTGTAATTGTAAACAGGTAGAGTAACAGAAAAAAAAACACAGTCACCTAGTTTCATGGTGTCAATATTATTCACAGAAACATGTGCAGAAATTATATACAGAAATATTTGTGACGTAAAGAACCACAGAAATGTAAAAACATGTAAAATTTGATTGCGTTAACGATTCTGAATGTGGAAAGTGTGATACTCGAAAAGATATCAAAACTGATTAGTTCCGAGTAAATCTATAGTAAAAATATCAGGTAGATATTCATCTGTATGAAATCTTTTTTAAAGAACATTACTTGTGTAGATAACTTTGTAAAGTGTTTAACGATATCTTTGTAGTGTTTAAAGAAATGTTTACTTTGAAGAGGTTAGACTTTATTCCTGCAATCAAAATAAATCATACTAAAACAACAGCAAAGTTTAAGAAGTAAAACTTATCATTAATTCGTGTATATGGAATATCCAGTAACTGATTTTGGAGTAAGAAACGAGATTGATATTATGCCGATTTGGAATGAACAAACATGACATTTCTTTCGGCCAGAGAGCTGAAAGCGAACAATGAGTTTTATAATCGGTTCCGAAAAAGTAGAGATGACTAGTATTTAATTTGATGATAAGAAAAAAATTCCTTCATTTTTTGGTCAGAAATGGATATAAGAAATACTAAGCAATATTTTATTTTATAAAGGTAAAGGAATATTATGTAAAGGTACAATGTAATATATTTCTATTTCATTGTGATATGGGTTCCTCGAAATTGTCTTGTTCATTAAAACATATATGTTAATAACGTTAAGATTTCTTTCATTACGGGAAATATAGTTATTTAAATTATGATTGAATGAACTACTGTCCATCCTCGAGATAATACACAAATCTCATTTTAACAGCTTCTTATTTTGCAGCAGTTTTGCTTATATATTTGTCGTTACGGAATACCATAGTAATGAACTTTTCATTGGCTGAAAATGAAATGTGGAAATCCGTTTAATGAAATGTACAACTTATGATACTTGAAAACAATACAATATAATTATAGTAATGAATGTAAATATTCAAACGATTATTTTTCCTACATTTCGTTTTTCTTTGCAGTTGTGCACGAATTAAATGTTGAATATGATCTAATAAAAATAAATGTCATTTGTTGAAAAAGGAATGTGTATTTCTTCCTCTAATGAATGATTGAATATAATACAGGACTTGAGAGAGTTTGAAAATGTCATTATTTCTCGAAGAAGATAAGTGTAGAGGATGATGATGATGATGATGATGATGATGATTGAAAGAGAAGGAGTGATGGAGAGAAGAGGGGAGTACGAGGAATTTGTGTGAATTCTAATTGGATGTTAATGTACGTCTGCATACCTACTAAAATGAGTCGGCAATTTGTTCATTTTCGTAAGCAAGCAAGTGCATGAAGATCATAAAATATAAAAGGCTGCCTTTCTGTTTAAATGAATATTGAGAATACGTAATGAAAAAGAAGAAAAAAGAAGTAAAGATCTAAACATGAAGCTCCATGATCTAAAAAAGAACAACATAATTACTATTCTACAATACTTTTATCCACGGATATTAGATTAACAATCCCAAGAGCACAGTGCTAGTATTATACTAGAAGAGCTAATTGAAATATCAATTTTCTTAGTGAAATAACCTTAACCAGAAATAAATTTGAAGGCCATGTGCCGTTTCATGATTTTATTGGGTTCTGTTCGTTATTCCGAAGGTTTGCCATTCCGAAGGTTCGTTATTCCGAAGGTCCGTAATTCCGAAGGTTCGTTATCCAGAAGGTTTGTTATTTCGAAGGTTCGTTAATCCGAAACACACAAATTCCCTATAACTAGACAATCATTAATCCAAAAATGAAGTAGGGTTCAATAATCCGAGCATTTGCGGCGTTATTCCGAAGGTTCGTTAATCCGAAAATGAAATAGGGTTCTCTATTCCGAAGGCTCGTTCATCCGAAAATGAAATAGGGTTCGTCATTTCGAAGGTTTTAATCCGAAATGATAGGGCATAGGGTCCGTAACGAACCTTCGGAATATCTAGTTATGTTTCATTTTCGGAATAACGAACCTTCGGAATAACGAACCTTATTTCATTTCGAATTAATGAACCTTCGGACTAAAGAACCTTCGGAATAACGAGCGGTAATCAATTTATTTTGCCGAGAATCCTGAACGCTATGTGCGGCACAAGCGCAGTGTGCCGGTTCGTGGATTTATTTTGCGGAGAATCCTGAACGCCATGTGCGACACTAAGCGCTGTGTGCCGGTTCGTGGATTTATTTTGCGGAGAATCCTGAACGCTCTGCGCGACACTAAGCGCTGTGTGCCGGTTCGTGGATTTTTTTGGACCTAGTCTGGAGTTTTCACAAAACGACACACAGCTTTATAGCCTTACTGTGTGCAAATTTTACAACACTGGGAGTATTTTTATGTATAGCAAGAAAGAGCAGATTCTTCTCATACGTCACAGTGAAATTTATTGAATAGCAATTCCATTAACATATCTTACTGATAGTTTGAAAAAACAGAAATCTTTAAATGCGATTTACTCGAAATGTACTTCGCGCACCGGCGGTGCGCGTGTGCCGGTTCGTGGATTCAGCGACGATTTACTGAACAAAACAGAATATTGACTTCTTCTGCACTTCATGCAAGTCTTCTGGTACATGGTATAATAATCATGGTGCAAAAGTCTAATGCAAATTACTATAATTTATTTATTCAGCCAGCAAGTGCATAGTGTCGTTTATGATTTTGATGCTTGCACATGGCTTTTCCCTAATTCGCGGCAAATGCCTGTAGCCTACAAAACAGCCACAAAGTTTATGGGATCCTCGATTACCACTGATTACATGCTCGCAGGGACACTAGTGATCTCTTGTACCATTCTTTGGAGCTCGGGGTCATTTGGATGCAGAAAATTATTAAAATAACCAACCAAATAACAGGCTTTTGTGTACCCTCCTTATAGGGTCAGAGCGCTGACATTATCCATAACATGATGAATCAAATGCATAAAGTGTATTGCAATAACTACAAATATTCATTGGAGAACTAAAAGGAATATTTACGGAAATCGCAAAGTATGAATGAACTGGTCTTTCATACAAACTGGAAAGGTGAATGTACTCTGACAAATGACGAGAGTAGATGGTTAGTAGTGTCTTGACACTGGTAGATCCAAACAGACGGTCAAACAGACTGCCAAACACCGGAAGTACTGTGTGCTCACTGAAGTATGTCTTGCAGGTCATGTTTGGTCAGGTTGAAGAGCTGTAGGAGTGCGGCATGGTGGCTAAAGTGGCCTCGGAACTCCTATTCGATGGATTGAAAGAAAGTGTTAAGTCTCAATCGTGTATTCAGAATTGTGGATATCTGACTTGGATATTAGGATTTTCATAGTGGACCCCATGGCGACATATGGAAGACCCCATTGAAGACCACCTAGTGTAGCTGAATATGGGATATCCAGCCATCTTCTCAGATGGAAAATGAAATAAACAAACAAAAAATTGCTTTGTCACTGTTGTGTTTGTGTGTGTGTGTGGGGGGGGGGATCGCGTTCTTTTAATAACCGAGTTGCATAACTTTGCGTACTCATGGGTCATAAGGCGAGAAAAATATAAAGTTATTAAGCAAGAAAAGTAGACAGGAACTTTTAAATATCTTACATTCATATTAATCGACCTGCAGGCTACCCGAATTTACCATTTCACGATGATATGCAACTGGTACGATTGAATTTATAGGTGGGCTTTTCAACCTACCTTTCTCAGGGCAGTGTATATTTTTGATTCATAGCATGCATCCATCTTTTAGTATAGCTTGCACTGAATAAGAATAAATCTATCATTCTGAGTATCATGAACGAACTTGTAAATTTCTGTAGTAATCTCATATGGAGGTTAGAAGGAGTTATAACAAAATTTGACCAGCCCCTATAGTGAGGTAATTCCAAATAGTAATCAACCATGATTCGTTCTCTCCTTGGTGATTTCGACCTTTAAAGGCAGCTTATAGTTGAAGAAAGCAGTCTTGTATTCATAATCATTCGCATGCATAGACAAATTTTATAAGAACATAAATTTGCTTCTGTTTTTACCTTTGTGACCAGTGCGCAGCCACTGTACAGCTTCGACTGGCGAACTTTGGGTAGACTTGCCACATCGTTACAGAACGTGGTCACCATGCGTGACTGGGGTGCGTAATCTACGAAGTAGGGTTGTTGTTTTGACGTCTGAAAGTAGAGATAATTATCGATAATAATTCTTGCAAATGCATGTGCAAGAAAATACATTTATAGTAATCGTCATTATTTTTTTTTTCATTTTCCTTGAACACGTAGACATATATTCAATAATAAATGATTTATTTCCGCAGTATACATCAATTGGGAAAATTGAAAGAACCATTTGTCTATTAAAGTGATGTGATTATGACATGAAAGAACTTGACTTCACATCTATCTTCAGACAGGTTTATATATATATATATATACATACACAAACGAAGAAACAAACTGGTAATGCCAGTAACGCATGAGTTTATTCGACTCAAATTTTCGGCGTCCTACGCCTTCTTCAGTAATCTTGACAAAAAATGCATTGCCAGTTTGTTTCTTCATTTTCCGTGAAGCCAATACGTGACATCTCAAAGTGTTTGGATGTATATATATATTTATACAGAAGTAATGAATCAAGTTCACGCGGTTGACTGCAGATTCATCCGTATTCATTGCAACTCTGAGTTTCATGCAACCTTCATCAGATGCAATTGTCAGGCAATAATTACATCCCAGAATAATACAATTGAAGAATGCATTTGATTGTATTGCATATATGTATGTATATATATATATATATATATATATATATATATATACATACATACATATATTTGCCTTTTGTAAATACCCGTACATCTCAAGCATTGACAGCATCTTCGTATCTACATAATTATTCAGATTCGTCACGTTGTCGTCTGTGGTATTCTGTCTTTGGGTGTCACTTGAAGGTTGATTGTGGCATCAACAGGGAAGAGGGATTATTTTCCGTTTCTGAGAAAATATTTTCTGCTTTAGCGGTGGCAGCATAACGTGAATAACTCCCACAAAACCAAGATGCACCGATGCAGACGAACCTCTGGGGGTGTCTCGTCTCTGGTGGCGTAAAAGATGGCATCAACGAGCACGTTCAGGGATTGGTCCGCTGGGTCTGACCTCGGCATGTCGAACAGAGAAGGAATGCTGGCGAGAAGCCCCACCCAGAACTGCGTCAAACTGGAAGGAATCACAGACACACAGACAAAATTGTGTTTTTTTTATTGGCGAGTATCTTGAACCGTACCTGAGAACGCAAGGAACAGATACCCCTGTGGAACCCATTCAGCGTTTCCAAATTCAGATGCACCTCCCAGGCTTAGAAAGTTATTAGAAAGCGACACTAATTACAAACAAAGGTTCTTAATCAGACAAATGTCTCAATAACAGGCAAAGAAAAAAAATGTTCTATCAAATTGCTAATTAGGTGTTTCTGCATCATAAGCATTTTCATTACCAATTTCTCTTCCATCTTTCCGCCATGTAGTTCTCCATGCCAACTGCATATTCAATGGCCAGGTCATCGAAGATGTCGAAAAGATGCTTGACGGGAAGAGGAAGTTTAGATGGGAGCTTGAACATCGATTCCAACATGTACGTCACATATGGACCGACAGCAGCCTGTAAAACGGGACGATGAGTTCATAAACAGTAGTATGACCGCTAAAAATATATTTCATTTTATTTCATTCCATTTCATTTCCAACAACACAAAATATCAACATACACATATAGTAGCACAAAATCATCACAATGTTTTAACAAAGAAAAATCATGTGCGAATTGACAATAAATTTTCCTCAGTTTCCTTTCTGATATAATAAAAAATGACATGGAAACTGATGAAAAGAAAAGAGAAATTGGTAATGAAAACGCTTTAAATATATTTAGTTCCATTAAAGCCTTTCCGGTATAATGTTCTGTCATCTTCGCTTCATCATTTTGCAAAATATTCACTAATAGAAACTGAGCACTGTGAAATAAGCTTCCTGTCAAACCTACAGAAAATTATGATTTGAATGATGTTGCTAGAATTAAGTGATATTTCATCCAGGAGTATTTGGTAATGTAAAACGAAAAACAAAAATGTGAAATATACCACTCGCAAAAAAATTCAATGGACTTGATTAGCGTCGTTACAAGAGACAAGAGACTAGACTGGATCTCGTCTATTATTGGACATGCGTATATACATGTATAAAATGTTTATATCAATCAATATATCTTTTTGTCGTATCAATAGCTTACCTTGGTGGTCAGCATGTGTGGTATGGCAAGCTGTTTGCCCAGACCGGCGCTTCTCTGCTTGATGGGGTCTGACGGGCTGATGTCGGCCATTTTGGTCTTCAGGATCACATAAAACGCATAGTTACAAATCACTTCTGGTATCAAACGTTCATCGGTATACAATACAGATAGTTATACATTTCTACATTTTCTATCTGCATTCTTTAAGAAACAATACCTACGATACTTGCTTTTGCTGCTGCTTTTACAAATTACCAGTATATAATGAATCCTAGAATATCGAAGTCTGTTCAAGCATCTGTCATTACAAAAAAAAAAACCAACAACAACAAAGACAAAAAACAACAACAACAAAAAAAAAAACACACAGACACACACACACAAAACAAACAAACAATGAATTATTTTCTGAGTGCCAAACTTTTTAAAACTTAATTCTTTTTGCATTTCTACATACTGGGAGGACTATCAGCAGTAACATTTTTATTCTTGATTCCGATGATACATACATATCAATATACATTTATATACATTTTTCAAATTTCATTAGCATTCAATTCCATATTCCAACTTTTATCGATCGATCGCCCACTATAAGTTATAATATATGTTTACAGTATTCTATTCTATGTATGTCTCCTGGTTTCATGAAGTATACATATTTTATATATATATATATATATATATATATATATATATATATATAATCCGTTATAATACAAATCTTTTATTGATTTTAGTCTCCAATTCTAAGAGCTGCATTCAATCTAAAGTGACCATATCATATTCTGAAATATGGGGCGAGAAAATCTTGAAGCATTTTGTGCATTCTATGCATCACAAAGAATAATGGTCAAACCTTACGGATTTCCCAATAATTATGTTCCGTCAGTTGAATCGGTTGATAAGGTGTGTTACTTACCTTCAGATGCATAGCTCCGTGGTTGCTCTTTTTCTGGGTCGACGGACCCGGGGTGGTTTCTGTCTCTGTAGGCGTTATACTTTCGTCTGAGAAATAACGCCATATTCAAAGAACATCAGAGCATTCACATTGAATACAAGCAACAAGCAATACCCGCGTGTGAAATTATCTGTTGGTCTATGAAGATACCAATTCACTCACACGTGAATCAGTTCTGAATCTTTATTCTTTCATTGAAAAAAAAATTGTAACATTGTTTCTTTGGTCAGTTTGTTCGTGGTTATGTCACTATAATTTTTGGTTGTGTTTTTTGTTATGTAAGATGTATTTACATGTTATTCTGTATTTCCATTTGCCTTTGCCTTGTATTTTCTGTATAATCCTGGAGGCAACCTAGGCTTCTCATGTCACATTGTTTGTTTATATAATAAAGAATGTTGAACTACATCTTTAACATCAAGATGAGTTTATACATAGCGAGGTATGCTGAGGTAATGATATGTACGAGCTTTATACCTTTTAACATGAATTATTACAGAATCAAACTGTAGGAGAAATTTGTAACATACAATGAAATACGAATACAAGGAAAACTCACACTTATCCTCCGCAATCGAGTGGACATTAAGTTGTTGATATCCGCTTGAATCCGGCATAGCTCCCTTTGGCCTAAGAGCAACTCGACTTCCATGATCCAGCTTGAACAAGAGAGAGTCGAAGCTTTTTGATTAGAGCTTCTCAAGTGTCATAATGAATGAATGATGTGACACACAAACCGTCCAGACCAATGACTGACATTCACTTTTGAAACAATTATGTAAACGCGTATAGGTAGTTGTCACCTTCATTCATCTCCTTACTTTTACCTCGATATCATAAATGTCATTTCAGACAGGGCCGGTTTGCAATTGTTGATGGGACATGTTGGAAACTAAGTTTCTGAAATATAAACTGCTACATGTCTGAAACTAACATTTGATTAAAGGAAACATAACATAAGGAAGTACGTAGACTAACGACACGTCAGCTGAGCTGATGCCGCGTAAAATACCCATAGCGCTTACCCCATACGTCTTTAACGTATTCACACGCCCCAAAACATGGCCACCAGTTCCTTCATCCTCATCTCGTAAGATCAGGTATGTTCCGGCGTCTTTCAGCCAAACTTGAAGTGTAGAATAATGGAGGAAACTTGACCATCAAAGTCTGGATTGTATCATATTTTTGATAGTTCTCCAGAAGCTGATCAAAGACTGAACATTAAAGGTTCTTGATCTTCATCAGTAATGAAAACGATGAAAACTTTATTATATTCAATGTTACACAGAGGTAATGACAATATGTCATATACAAATAGTGTTCTTTTACACTAACCTTTGTACTAATGATTTTACATGGTACCTTCATATTCTCACATACATTGAAAAAAAATGCGTTAATTCGACGAAACAAAAGAACCCATCTCTGTTCCGAATCCGGATTCAAGCTACTTTACTACAACTCTGCTACCACTCTGCAGTGCGCTGATATTCAACTATAAATGATGCACTTCTACAGAAGAAGAACTACTGTACCCACTATTATCCGTTGTGTACATTATCCATTGCAAGCGTTGAGTAGAGAAATGTATGCAATGTGTTCACATCAATCATCAAAGAGTGTCTAGTCAAGAAAAAGTCAGGGTCAACCTGACTGAATTGTTGCGTAATTCATGTGTTCAACGATCAAAGGTAATTCGTATGACTAAAGACCTACCTAAATCCAGAGCGTCTCCATTTCTAGGGAGAAGACACTGTCCAGCATTCCAAATAGAATCTAGGATTTTCTCTTTTGCCTGTCCAACGCTATCAGTATCCAAGACCTTTACGTTGAGGAAGGCGTTGTCATCTTCATCAACGACGAAAAGCGTCTGGCAAACAGAGAGAGAGAGAGAGAGAGAGAGAGAGAGATTCGAAGAGAGAAAAAGATCTATCATTCTACTCGGACAAAATTTTAAGTGCATGTGTGAGCCTTTCAAGATAACAAAAGCATGACATTAAACACCTCAAAATGTCTAGGGACATTTTGTTCGAAAATTTCATCTGAAAGACCAGTGATGGTCGTTGTTCCGTGTGTTCGTTTATAGTTCTTATATAATATCCCTGGGCAAATGAAGTAGGGTTCGATTATCAGAGAACTTGCTGCGTCAATCCAAAAATCCAAAATTCCGACAGTTCAATTTCTTTCTTGTTCTTGTTCTTGTTCTTGTTCTTTTTTTACAAAGAGTGAACTAAGAGTTCGGTGTGCTATAGATCAACTTCTCAGGTAATGAAACTATATTTCATGTGTGTAATGTTTATGATATGTTTCCTATATTCTTTACCTGGCATGCCTGGTCGAATAAATAATGATGATTATAATAATAATAATAATAATAATAATAATAATAATAATAATAATAATAATAATATTCAAAAATTAAATAAAGGTTACAGTTAAATAAAGATTGTACTTGTTGTCACAAAGTAAGGTTCGCTAAAATCAAAGTATTCAGTGGCGTTGCCTTGGGGGAGGGGGTGCCGTAGACTTGTTGTCATGGGGGAAGGGGCTGATTAATGATGTCCCTGAAAAGCAAACAAATAAATAAACAAACAAACAAACAAACAAACAAAGAAAAGACTCTATCACAAACGCAGACCCAAATCTGAATCTCTACAAGATATTCAGGGTATATTCTTAGGAACTGTGGTGGTTATCTTTTTCACTACCTCTGTAAGAGGAAAGTAGACTTAGCAGAGAGTCAAGACGGATTTTTCTGCCTCGGCATAACGCCGATCAGATGTCATCGTTCTGGAATAGAATGAATTAAGTTTCAATTTTCGTGAGTTATCCTGGCCTGTCCAGCATGAATACAGTAAATTCTTCGAAACTCCGGATGATTTGACGATCATAATATATCTGCAGATATTTACCACTTCTTGGAAGCTGATATCCTGATCGAACAAGCGATTGTAATCCAGCGTGAAATAAACCTCGCCAGTAGTAACATCGACAGGTCCTTTTTCACACTGCGTCTTCATTGCTTGATACAGCATGAACATCGGGTACAGCATGTGTTTCTGAGTGTAAGAAGATATCGAAACAGAAAGTATATCATACATACCAAGGACTGTTAGGATTGCACATGCCGAACCAAGTGCACTAATTGACCTGTCCCTAACCTTGTTGTATAAGTTATTGTTGGTGTTGTTGCCTCCATCCGATGCACTCCTCAAACAAAGTCATCAAAATATGACAGAGGGATGGAGTCATGAGAATCGCCAAAACTTCTTCATAGAAGGGATTTGCATCGTCTTTTTGATGACGTACATATCATTTAAAACTTTAATATGATTTATTGCAGGAAGAGAAAACATACACGATTTCATAACGCGGCTTGACACCACAGTGTCACACAGCACACCCACACATCTATAACACGTAAGCGTAAAATCAATGCAATTATACAAAAATAGTTTTATTTGCTGCTAATTGATCAAGCTCAATTAATGTACTATAGGAAGAGCAATATCCTGGTGACAAAATAACAATATAAGAACAATAATATATCCATACCTTAATGTATCCGTACATGCACAGGGCGATCCAGTTGGTGACCAACTTATTAACGATGGTATCCGGCCTTACACACAACAACAACAACACAAAACAAACAAAAAACAGAAAAAATGAAGTTAAAAGTTTGCTTGCTAGATAATATCCGTATCAATGATTTCAATGATATTAGTAAAAAGTCGTGTAAAGTGTTTACACTCTTCATCAAGATGAATTCGACACAAGTATTTTTTTTCGTCGCAACTTACGTGTTCTTAAAAAAAAGAAATAAGCAGGCGTCACGTTTATGCATTTGAATTAAATGCTTTAATTACATGACAAACGGGATATCAGTTGATTGAAAGAACACCATGAAATATTAAAAATGCAATATGAGGTATACAAGGTTTAACAAATTTGTTTTCGGGCCATTGAGATGACAGGAAACACAAACGTTTCTGGTCCCTTTGGTGAAAAAAATTATTGTACTGGTAGTCTATAATAGGATCAAAGATTTTAAAATCGAAGAAGTTGAATCATTCCTTCTTTCTCATATCTCTTACTTGCCAAACAAGCGCTCCAATCTGCCCGAGGATCGTGCTGTTGTTTCGACCCTATCTCGAACCAGCAATGATATCAACCTTGTTGGTACAAAACGGTTACATTAGAGGGGGAAAGAAATAAAGCACAAGTAGAGAAGCATTATGCAACTATTCAGACATTGTATTATTGAATATACATTGATTTCGTTTGGACAACTATAACTGCAAAATAATATCATGATATGTATGTTTTCATTTAATACTATTATCTTGACAAAATCTTTTTCGCAGGTGGACAGTGGTGTTCTTCGTGTGAAAGTGTGCTAGTCGGGAAAGTTTTTAATACCAAAACAGGATTTTAAACACCTAATCAAACTGTTTAATAAATACATATGTTTATGACAGCATGTTGATCTAGCCACTGCCATGCAATCTGACAATATTTCGCTGATATTATATGGACAAACAGACAAAATAAATCATATTATAGTGCGTATCTCATATTATGACCTCACACAGGCACCAAGAGTAAAAGTAAATGCCAGAGTAAAATTGACATACCTATACTCAAAAACACAGTCAGCCAAACATTGCCTTGTTGACGCCTTAAGAATCAAAAGATTCAATCTTACTGCATCCATGCCGGCACTTTTCAGGAATTATGTCTGAATATAATGCGTCCAGAAGGGTTTCATTACCGCTTGATTAAGCTTAAATCAACTTACTTTGAAAAGTAGATGCTCTTGCCTTCACTCAAGTAGGCTAGAGACAGAAGTGATGCAATCAGTTCCCTGCTGAGGAAAATTGATATGAGCGCTGTCGTTACTTTAATTGAAGGTATTGTGCTATAAAATATCACACTGACAAATCTTGACTGCTTATAGCAGAATAAGCATATTTCCCCCTGTTAACATGTAATTTCCTTTTTTAATCTTTATCTTTTTCTAGATACTTCATTTGCATTCTTCCCAGTTTAAAACGACAGGAAATTATTGGGCAAATGTTCTAAATGGGAGTGAATGTGCCAAGACGCTGTTCACTGCACTTGAATTAATGTTATTTTAGTTCCTCCAGTTTCCATTGCAGTAGTTAAACCAGTGAAAATTATGGAAATTCTTTTGCACGACACATCATTTCAGTCATGCTTAATACACATAGTCCGCGGATATGAAGTAGACACAAAGACATCAATGATATTGAAACGGGTCTTTTCTTTATGCAGAATCTGCACATTGCAGATGAAAAATACCAAAAAAAAAAAAAATGCGATATGCTAGAAACACGGAATTAATAGATTTCAAAACAGACTCCATTGCCGAAAACCGTATATTTAAGCGCTTTGAAGAGAAACACGGAAACATTTGAAAAGGAAATATATTCAGCATATTCTGGAAGTAAAGGAAAATCTTTGATCAGATTACTTGAAGGTATTTGGTAGTACATTGTAATGAAAATCTTCAGAGTTGAGGAAACTGCATGAATGTTGGCACAATGGTAGACCAATGTATTATAAATCGATGCAAATGATTGGATGAGTCCTTCTCTCTCTCTCTCTCTCTCTTTACAAACGGTCATTGTACCCCTACTTCGGCTTAAAAAATGTATTAATCTTAAGATGTTGAATTCGCATTCTCACTGCACATCTAACGCGATTCTAGAAGTGAAAGACAATACTGACTGTACTGAAAGGATGAGCACATGCAGATTTATATTAATTTGTTATAATTATGAGATATACCACTGTCTCAGGCATAGAAGATGTTACTCTTCATCGAGAACTATCAGTTTTGATGTTTTTGATTATTTTTTTCTAAATTGATATCTGACTATTGGGCAATTGACAAATGTTCTTGAGAGGACTCATTGACATTAATTAGTACTTACTTCTTAGGTTGTTTGTTTTGACTTTTCACATCAAGAGCTTTTATGACGTCAACAACTGTGTCTTCGTTCTTCAGCGACCGATAAAAAGACATCAATGACTGTTCCATGAAGTCTTCCATATACTGCGATACAAAAAACAAAACAAAATGAAAATCAATGGGAAAGACAACAGGAACAGGGAATGGTCCCATATGTCAGAGACATCTCGTGTTTCCCGAAGTGGCAGTGACCGCAGATCTCTGGGCATGTGGACAAGGGTAATTGTGTGGCGTCTTTTCATGCACTGGCCAGTAGGTTTCACAAAGTTTTGTCTTGTAGCCACGATCATACTTTGTTTGTCGTTGAGCATGTAGCTACTTAAGTCGCAACCAAAATGATACAGATTTGTGATGTATTCACTGTGGATACGTAATACGTTACAGGAAGGAGAGTTGGTACAGGCCGCATCATGTCTGGTGAAATTTACAACAAGGCATGCAGTCAAATTGCGCGATCACTCATGTGTTCAAATTGAGAGTGAATTTCCGAGCTTCGGCTGGTCTCTTCTGCATGGCGTATACATGAAGCAATTGAGAAGTGAAGAATTTACAAATGAATACATTTTATAATGTCTGTTTCAATTAAATGGAGAATTTCCTCTCGAGTTTCTCCTACCTCTGGATCGGATGTCTCAGGACGAACTCCAAGTCCACCAAAGAGCATGACTGTTACGTACTGGTTGTGATCTCTTAATGGGATGCCATACTTTTTGACTCTCTCGTCCACATTCGTCAGCTCGAGTTTAGTATCAGGCACTGAAAACAAACAAACGAACAAACAAACACCATAGAAAGAAAGAGTGTTCATGATACATTCGCCTTTCACCGAAGGGGATGTATCAGTGCATATTGACGGTGCATAGATATTTTATGAACGCATGTCGAAAACAACATAACAACATAAGTCATACTCATTTTGTTTTGGATGGAGACAATCTCTACACTCCAAATATATTGAAACAGAAACTGATTCAAAAGACAGAGAGTAAACAATTGGATAGCAACTGAATACTATTTCGTTCAACATACCTTCTCTTAGTCTTGATCTCAGTCGTCGTCGTCCTAGCTCTAATTCTTCTCTTACTTGATTTGCTTCTCGCCTCTTCTTAGTAAGCCTCCGTCCGACAACCACAAACACAAACAGCATGACAAGAATGGCGACGGCCATTACTGATATGACTATCGGCAGGATATTCAGTTCTGAATTTGTCTTGACAAAACCTGGCAGGAACTCCAAATTTCCATTAACGACCTGAAAAAAACAACAACACGTAACATCTGAACATGTTTCTTCGAATGCTGCAATATACTTTGCTATTTTAAAAGGAGGGGCTGAAATATATCAATGGAAGTGTCAGGTACCTGAGCATTGTTAATTACCTGATCAATTCTACAAGAACGTGATAGACGTGACTTAATGTGGAGCCTTCTCCAAGGATTCCAGTATAGTCACCAGGCACGGGAAGTTGGAAAGGTACGAAGCAAATCAAGCTGACATACTTTATCGGGACGAATCAATACTTATATCCCCTTTATTGCTGCATAGGTCTATGTTTTCTTCTCATAAGCTCAATAGGATGACAAATAACTATGACATCTGCATGCGACAGGAACAGTGAACCATATTACCATACTAGTATACAAATCTTTATGAAAAACGACCAACTCACGTGGACTGCTGGAAGATTTCTTGTCACTCCTTCCCCTAGAGAACCATTTCTAAATCCTCGCGTTGGTGCACTGTCTGGCATCTCACAAATCAGCTTTTCGCTTTTCAAGATTCTGACTACACATATACCATCTCCGCCGACAAAGACCTGCAAATCACCTTCATTGCTGGCAAGGTCAAGATTACTTCCCTGAATAAATAAAATGTGGATGAAAAAAAAAAAAAACACAAATGAGCAGAAGCAAAGCCAACAGAAAGTTGCAATTAAAAGAGAACACCAACTAGGGTTATTAAAGTAAACTTTAGAATAAGTGCTGAACTTTCCATGATTCTATATGGATTGAACAAAGCGCAGCTATCACAACGGTCATGTTCTATATGATACTTCCAACGCACCCATCACTTCTTTATAGAATAGAATTACAACACAATGGATGTAAAATGCCATACATTTGATTTTAAATATCACATTTGAAAATATATTTGTTTCGAGAAAATCCTTGAACAGGCTAAATTCCTGCTAGAAAATGTTGCTCATCCAATGTCTAATACTGCCGACAGACGACTACCTGGCACTTGTATCGTGTATGGGACATACAATTTTAAAACTCTTTGTACCTTCGGAATTCAAACTCAGATGTAGTGCAACATAATTATTATCAGTAACCACAAAAATGGTTTTGCTCATGTTAACGTACAAGATTGTTTTCTTCACTTTTCTTACGTTTTTATCTCCCCACCCCCTGTATTTGTTTTTTCTTTACCCTCTACATCAACAGCTTCCCCGCTTCTTCACTCTCGACTCTCTCTTTTTTCACTTATACATTTCTGACCCTGTTAATTAGTGCACTGGAAAAAAAAATTCATCAAGAGGGGAACTCCGGTTCGAGATGGCACACTTTGATTTTGATAAGCCAGTAAACGTGAACAGAGTCTCATTATTATACAGTTTCATTTTGAATTCTATTGATATAATATTAAAGGTGCAAGTAAGGTTGATCTACATTTCTCTATTTTTTGTCTATTTCTTTTCTAACCAATAATTTTGCTTGATAGTATTGCCTCAAACTTTCAATACGACGAAAGAAATGCTGCAGTGCTTTCCCTCCCCGAGTTGACGACTGTGTATATGGTAGTGTATACTTTTATTTAAAGAACCACATTGCTGATGATTGATCAATATAGATAGTGATAGATAGATAGATAGATAGATAGATAGTTGAGATTGATTGATTGATTGATTGGATTATAGTGTATCTTAACATTTTTTCATCAATTTTTGGGAACTCTGGAACCACAATTTGAACCCACGAGGTCATCCTTATGGAAGCATTTTCAGAGATCAGTTTGAATGTGTAAAGGACAAAATACAACTTCCTTCTCATGCATCACGTGGTCTGCACACAAATAATTTGTCACTAATGACATTTCAATTGATTTCACTTTCATTTGCAAGTCTTACCCTAAGTTCTAGCAAGTTGTTTTCAGGCAGATTGACTATTGAATCTGGTCCATCAAACTTGTAGTAGATTGGATCTGGGAAGTATGTGATATCTCCCGTGACGATGACAAAACCATCAAAGTCAAATTGTAAGGAAGCCGTAAGACCTTCCTCAGACTGTCTCCTCCTCCGTGATGCCGTGTCCCCAGGATATGGCGGGGAGGGACAGGTAAGGAAAGTGGCACTTCCATTGCCATTACAAATCTGAAAAGAAAGTCAAATAGAAGTACAATAAATCATATTCAGAATTTCATATTTCAATTAGTTTATAATTTACTGACAAATGATACATCTTTAATACAATAGGAGACAGTAGTACATATTTGCCAATTCATATCGTTGTCATTATATGTATAAACCAAACTGTAGAAAAACCGAAAAATGTTCTTTCTTGTGGTTGCGGCATTGACATAAAGGAGATATTACATCACTATTGGATTATGCAAGTGTAGAAATATACTACCAAAACCGAATTACAAATTCTAATCACGTTGCTAACTGCCTAATCTACGCATTCTTTCTGAAAGCTTGACATGCTTTCATTTCAGTATCTTTAATCAATGCATAGCAGAACAAGAATTGCTCGCCTTGTATTCAACCACGCCAAAATGGCCTGTCCCATCAAGCTCTTTCAATGAAGTCTAATCTTATTTCCTGAACAATCAAATATGAGCGAATGTACGGGTAATGTCACTCGGTAGTTAATTTCAAATTCATGGATGATATCATTTGAAGGCAATTGTGAGAGCTTCCAGAAGACAGATGTAAGAATTCTTGTTGTGCAAAATAAATAACTTCATGCTCGTAGGAATTGCCAATGATGGGCTAAAACTTAAACAACTGATTAACTAATTTTTGCTGGAAACATTTAGTGCTAACAAAAACAGGTACAGACCGCTGACGTCTCTGCTCCAGTAGTTTGTGCTACTGCCTTGATGACTGGCATCTGAATCAAGTCAAATCTTTCTCCAGTGACCGTTATATATAGTCCTCCCCTAAATTGATATAATCAGGTAGATGGTCACACTATGCTGCGGTGATAAATGTAAAGATTCTTAAAATTCTTAGTATTCAAAATATTTAAGACCTATCTTGATCCTCGAGCACGAAGAACATTCCAAAGATAAAGCATCAGGATATCTGTAAGTACCATAGCTACAAGCATCGATTACAATCTTTAATGAAATAGTTGTGGCTTTTGTATTAAGTGTAATAATAGCGAGTTGCAACGATGGTAAGACCATGTGCTTGTTAATGGTATAACAAGCCATTAACTCATTTTGTGTCATGCTTACAGAACGTTTATCTGGTGCAGTAATATGATTGTGATACTCCCTGTACATGGCCCATATCATGATATGATGTAGTAATGAGATGTAGTAAAGACACTTTTGATAGCAGTTTCTGTAGTTGAACGTGTATAGTATTCTGCTAGTTAATAAAACTCAAGCAATTCCATCTTAAAGTAGCTTCTGTAATGGGAAATGAAATCTATACCATGCTGATCCATTATGTCCACTTGATATACGGTTAAAGTCTGACTTACGACATAATCGACTGTGTCCTGTCTAGGTCAGTGATAACTGGGTTGGGCATGAAGGTAAACACATCGGTTGTTGTTAGCTGTGTTCCATCAAAGGTCATAGTCAGAGCGTAACTACCCTCTGAAGATCCTGTGGTTGTACAAGATGTTTCAGTTGGACTACGAGCACTGTGTAAAAAACAGAACAGTTGATTTTTTTTTTTCGCTACGTGTACCCCATAAGATTGCATCATAATGGATCATGATGTATCATAGCTGAAGTAAAACATAAAGAAACAGTCTGAGATTCGAACTCTTTACTTTACTGCTTTTATACAGGGTTAAGACTCTGCCAACTGTGCTGAAGCCATTTCATGATAGATTTCATGATAGTGGCACAATGAATTTGGAATGAATACCAAAATGCCCTCAGATCTCTTTAATAACGTGTATTAGTCTTCCGGAAGACGTGTTGCTTCACGAGTGATTTTTTTTTTTTTTCATAGAGAGTGCAAATCATTGGAATTTTTGAATTGTTTTGCTTTTGCTCATGGCAGTAGCAAGATGAAGTTGGAACAGTAGTCTATGTCTTACATAATGTAATTGCTTATGACACTTACAAACAAAAACAAATTCCTCTTCTTCAATGAAACCAGAAGATCATCAACCTGGGTATTATTGCCCAAAATGCTTTATATGGTTTCACGGTCTTTGCAGTTACTTAGAAATGCCAGAATAACAAAATGCACGTATTCCTAATAACATTACCAGGAGTATGTGTACACTCAAACATTTCTCTTCTAAAGTTTTGCAATATTTCTCAACATAACGAGACAAAATAAAGGGAACTTTGCCACCAGCTATTGCTCTTAAAGTCCATGGACATGATTATGAAATAGGTGATAAATATCAATTTACCTTATTGATAAAGATTAAAAATACCCATATTTTTCTAAGCCTCCTACTTCGGTCACTAATGCGATGAATTCATAAATGAGAACAATATTAATTCAACAATATTTTGAGGTATATACGAGCTTAGGTAAAACTGACACGAAGGTTATGGGTGAGAGGAGCCAGCACTGCCACGTCAAAAGATAATAAAAATCAATTTCTCTTATTAATACAAGAAAAAAATCAACCCCATGTTCTTGTCAGGTCACTCATATGTAAGAATATTCAGCAATATTTTGACGCCTGCAAGAGCTTAGTTAATAATGAAAGTGAGGTCAAAGGTCAGGGAATAGCATACCACTAAGTCATAATGAATAAATGACACACATTTCCCGTCATCATGCCAAATCATCGTTAAATCAGGAGTAGTTGTCCTCATGGATATTCATTGTGAACATGGCCATATACAACTTTCTAATGTTAACTCACATATCAATACATTCTGCATCTCCGAATCGGGCTATTACATTCCTTCCGGAAGTGAGGAAATCTCCAGAAATCGTGACTCTGGTTCCACCTGCCGCTGGTCCCTTTGTCGGAGTGAATGTACTTATCGTGGGATCCTTGTTAGAACACACATAAACAATGTCTTGTATGGGTGAACAAAGGTACTCAAATACTGAGTAGCGTGTTACTGTGTCTTTACCAGTCTCGATCTGTTAAAGACATCATTTACAATTTACAGATAAAACAAAATCTCCGCTACTTTGGTGCTTCAAAATAGTTGCAAAATACGAGTTAGGGATAAAAACAACCAACGTAAACATTTTATTCGGTATAATCAATGTTGAATATTGTTATATATGCAAAATGTGAACAATATGTATGATAAAATTGTTTCTAGAATAAACCGTTTACAGTTACAAATATTGCTGATTCATTGAAACGTATCTCTTCATTAGTTATCATTGCACGTACTGATGAAATTATTATAAGTTTATGAAATATGGGGGAGGATAATGTGCGAGCAAGGGCATAAATTATAATGATATAATGCATTCAAAGTGTTCTCTTTACAGCAATATAACGTGTCTTTCAAACATTGATTCTTTGCGATAATACTGTTTTTGAAAGCTATAATGTGGTTTGGTAAACGTGTCTAATCCTCCTTTGGATTTGTCTAGAGGTTTATTAGATGTGATTACTGGTAGGAGAAAACTAGTCCTTTGTAATGAAAACCTCTAAATGTATCAGGAAACACACTTACTCTGTACAGAAAATCATCTTCACTTCTTGTCTGTCTCACTTGACTTTCCAGAGTGAGTGTGAAGTCGATCTGTCCCTCCAGTATCTGACTGGCTACTCCGGTCAAACAGCTGACACTGAAAAGCGACCAATATGCGGGATGAACTGTACGCAATGACTCGCTGCTATTTAACTTTAAGGTGCCTTGCTTTAATAGGATAGATACACAGAAAAATAGAGCGCCCAGGCAAGTTGAAAATTCCACACGAATCATGAAATTATATATGAGTTTTAAAAGTCACCTCCTCGCCTTCACATTCAACGCAAAAGAACGAAGTACCCGAGTGTGTTTAAAGGTATCGCTCTCTTGTCTTCTTACCCTAAATGATGCCATGGGTGAGTTATAGAAGTCTCTTTCTCCTTTTCTTGACGTAACCATAGTTTTTAATGTCACCATTTGTGGCGAATCTACCCATGCACTCAAAGCCCATCATCATCATGTCTGGTTTTAATACTCTTGCCTCAACACTGTGACAATTTTTTTCTCAACTATTTGACACTTTTCGAAGAAACCTTATGAAAACTGCCGATAGTTTTGAAACCTTTCCAAAACGTGTTTTTTTTTTTCTCTCTCTCTCATTCTCTTGCTGCACTCATTAGGATTTGAACATAAAAGAATTATGAATTGAACTATTAAGGCTTTCCTCAAATTGCTGTCACAAACATACAATCAATTTCTATCATAATACAATTCCTACTAATAGTCAGAAAATTACGCGGTTGGTGTAACTATTGTACTATCCATGATGTAAAATATGAACAAGGTTATAGCGTCACTAACCAGTGAGGGTACCTGACTGGTTTTGTTTGTTTGTTGTTGTTGTTGTTTTCAGATGACTGGAAACTAGCTGGTTCTGCTTTGATTTTGTTAGATTACTACCCCAACTACTATGGTTGGCTTGATGAACCACTCATACAAACCTTTGCCCAGGCTCATAGAACTCTTCCATGCCATTTAAATCGCATTCAATCCCTGCCACTGTAATACTGGAGATATCCTCAAAGTTCACTCCAAGGTCAGTTCCAAAAACTTCTACTCTCGTTCCTCCTGCTTCTGGTCCAATTGCAGGGTAGAACTATCAGAGAATTTCAAAGAGGACAAGCATTTAAAACTTTGCTGTGGAGCATGTGCTTATTTGTATAATGACTCTAACAGTGACAATGGAAGCAAGAGTTTTCTATCGACATTTGCTAGAGGTTTCTCTAACAGCTCATGCAATGTATCATGTTATATTTAATACTTGTATATTCCTAATATCTATCTATCTATCTATCTATCTATCTATCTATCTATGATATATCAAGAACTTCTGAATCAATTTCCTTTCAATAACGCATATGAAGATCATAGCCTTTAATGAATATGATGAACATTGTCTATTGAATAGGAGTAAAAATGTATAATTAAAATTCTTGCACTAATAAGAACACCAACATTAATGTTGAGGTCTCAAAACATCAAATGTGCTTTAAAATGACAACTAAGTACTATAAATAATGTAAAAGGCAATCCTGTAATTCGGTAGTGCAATACAAATTTTGATGTATTTAAAAGTGAGGTAACATCTGTACACAGAAATATAATATATGAAAAGCCATTCTCTATCTTTACTTTGGGGGCTATTGTTGATACGCCTACATCCAAAGGAGTATTCTTATATCACACCTAATTTGTAATATGATATCACTCTCATGAACATTCCAATAATATCTTATACACAGGTCAATGGATTCTGAACGAGAAATGATCTTACACCAGTGATTTCAGGGGCATCACATTGCAGATACTGGCTCTGATCGAGGGGAGTATTCCCCTGGCAGACTTGGCTCTCTTGGACATTGCAGTCATCACCACACCAGAGACATTCTAGCTTTGTAGGCGTCGACACGGGTGATAGACAGCGACTGCAGCTACCACTATTCACTGAACACTTGTAAAGTGTCACTTTGACAAAAAGAGGAAGGCAATATATAGCTATTGATGGTTCCACATGAAGACTGCATTATTGCTGGTTACAATTAGTACAAGATTAATGGATCTCTTGCTGTCAGTATGTTTGCATCAAAACCATCTGCTGAGTCTTCACCCTAAAAATGATTATATATGGATACAAGGTATCATACATTGTTCGCAATATCAAATCGAGATATCCTCTCACAGACCAGGCTGCCATGTTCAAAGACTAAAAAGGGTTTCGTGCAGAGCAAACAACAGTTTACAAAACAAAATGAGTCCATAGACACTCAAGCAAAGTATACGGTAAACAATCTTCAGGGTAGTGCTTGTACAGCACTTGGTAATGAATCATTATTAAAGGGGATGGCTAGTAACTGATCAGTGGGAATAAGTGGGAATGCTGGGGATGATTGTTCCAATCCTTGTGGGATTCATTTAAGAGTACATTATATATCTATTGTTGTGTGAAAATTATTTGCTTCAGAATGGTCTCATATTTAAGTAATGTGCAGTTTAATAGTTCCAGGCTAGCATGGCTTTAAAGTGACGGGGCATTAATCCGACACCAACGAGTCATCGGCCCACAAGTTCGACATTGAAAAAAGTCCATGAGCCTTACAGTCCACGAGGTATGGAGCCCATGAGCTCAACACTAGGCAAAGTAACAGAGAAAGTTGATAACGATTATTTTATTTTTCTAGATTTGACCAAAGCAATTCTTGTTACCATGTTAACTCGCAGTAATAGAATTTTAACATATTACAATCATGGATAGTTCTGTGTAATATGCTTGCAACAAGACAGTGTAAACAGATTTTATCAATAACTTTTCTTATCAGTAGCAATAAAGGGGAACTGCAAATATTATGCTACTTTAATCCCAGAGCTAAATTGAACGTAGATGATTGTTATGTCATACCCTTGTGCTTGACTTGACTGAATGAATTGCATTGATTCCCGAGTTTAAGTGAAATGAGATAAAAAATTCTAATATTGACATTGATCATTAACGTTGCACCTGTTGTACCCTTGGTGTCTTCATTTCGTTATAGTTATAATCCAGTCGTTGAGAACCACACGTACATTTTATTTCATTTATATATTGCGTATATCAACTACTTTTGTGGCGATTATTGATGGTGATTCATGATTGCCTCCTCCCTCATTACATGCATCGAATCGTATTACAAAGTATGAACTTAATTCATTTATGACACATATACAAACCTTCAGACCCCGTCAAGTCGTCAATAATGTTTTTGGAATTCCAGCGGACAGATACACTCACATTGGTTTGGAGGACTTCACTGCTGTACGTGTACTGTGGGTGCCAGATCATACAGTAGTAATTAAGCATAATATTATCAAGGGAAACAAGTAATTTAGGATCAAATGAAACAAACATTTTTCAAAAATACTAATTCCATGGGCGTTCCACTACCATGCGGACATAGTAATCACAGTGCAGAATGTTTATCCATAATGTGCATATAACATTCAATCAATATCTTACCAGTTGTAATGTGTGGCATTTACAACTGCATGAATTACAATGCTACCAGCACACAGCAAAGAATCATACCTATAATGTTTATGTATTAGTAAATAGATTTTTATCTACATCAGCAGTAAAGATGAAATTATGAGAACCCTACATGACTTCTTCACCTCGCTCTCTTTACTAGTGATCATTATATTGTAGAGAATGTATACGAAATTGTGCTGCTGAAATTTACATCTGCAGCTATTTTTCATATACTGACAGCGATGATTTGAAGAATTTTTATTTTAAAAACTTGGATTTAATAGTAAAGTGCAAGTACAAATGGCAAAAACGGTTACAATTCGTTATTCCGAAAGCTCGTTAGTGTCGAAAACAAAATAAGGTTCGCAATAACACTAGTTCTATAACTCTCATAATTCAGTAAATTTATTAAATCAAATCATTTGTATATAACACTTAGGTAAAGAGTCATTGTTAAAAGGAAATTTCGGACCAGTGAACAGTTTGTTAAAAAAAAAAACAATTTTTTTTTCTAGCACAGCAGTAAAAGTTGGATCAATATCGGATGAAGAGTTAGAAAGTTACGGAATTTAAATTTTCGTTAATTTTGCAAAACAATTCACGAACAATTCATATGAATTTGTTAATCGTGAACTGATTGATGAGGAAAATACGACGAAAATACAGTTCTTCTGCATCCATAACAATTCTTCTGCGAAAGGTATTAATATTCGTGGTATAATAACTTCAAAATAATGATCAAACAAAATATTAGGATCTGAGACCAGGGCATATTATTGTTTCTCAAAAACAGGCGAGAAAAAATTAAGAAATTTCAAAACTTTATGTACAAAGCATACGGTAAGATAGTAGGTGATGATGTCAAGTCGCTATAAGGCATATTCATATTGACTGTTATCTGTTTTGTGAAAATCGACGAGACTTCACAATTTACCATTGTACTCTCCCCTTTCAGACTTACTTTTAACTGGTTTGGAATTCTCCTTTAAAAAAGTACTCACTTGTCGATCAGGACAGTTGACAAAAGTCTCATTGAAGTCTGTTACTGCTACAGTCCGTTCACTCCCGTCTACATGCATGACACATTCATACAAAGTGACCTGTCGAACAGAGCAGTAAAACGAAATCTTAAAATCTCAAGTTTTATCTCTCCTAGTAGTGCGATGTTTGTTTTGATTCCCTGGTATCACAAGTTGGATTTGAAGTTGTAAAGCAATGTAATATGATGCAATATTATCAAGGTAATGTAATGTGACCTTCATTGTATGGGATACACACACGCAAGCAAACAAACAAACACACATGACTAAGATGTTATACCTTGAATCATGCAGATTGTTTTTCCTACCTTGGTTAGATCAGTTGGTAGATTGGATGCCATTATGCTGTAACCAGCTGCAATATTGACTGGTATCAGGGTTTCTTCTGGCACACCGAGGAGCTGAGGGCAATATTCCTGCCCTCTTCTGCCTGTCTGACCTGGCATCTGTTTGTTGAAATGATACCAGTGACAATCTAACAACTGGACTCAGCATAGGTGATGCAGTTTATGGAACCAATCAACAAACTTTACTGTGAGCTAACGTTATCATATTATGACACATTCATCATCACATTCGTCGATTGTTCGATTCTCTTTCATACTTCAGGGTAACAGATGCAGGCCCGTAGCCAGGGGGGGGGGGGGGGGTGCGTCGGGTGCGTACGGACCCCCCCCCCCCCCCCCAATTCTGAAAGGTCCACTTTTTCATAATAACGGTTTTTAGCAATTCTCAAGATAACAATCCAAATAAATATAAAGACACATTATATGCTACGTAAATGTGGAAGAGTACGTTTAACAATGTTAAAAATAATTGTACGAAACCCTTTTGTTGTATGAACCATCGGATCGTCCCCATGCACACAAACACAAAAATGTTATGTATTAATTTGTGCGAGCTATTATTATATTGGCACTGCATGCCATGGCCCTTGGCGCGTGTGACCGGTGTTTTTTTTTTTTTTTTTTTTTCCACTGGCCGCCCGAGTACGTGCGATTCGTGGATGACATTGAGGTTGACACTTGCATTTTTCACAGGAACAGAGGTAAGTGGATGAAAATCTAATAGCCTCAAGTTTACATAATTATATGATAAAAATTAAAGAAATTTCCTCGAAATTACTATAATCGAAAACCTGAGACATCTTATATCTACGTCTCACAAAGATATAGTACATGTATATATAAGTACATGTTGGCATGATAATGCCTGGGGATAGATTATTATGTCAACTATTTTCCATTATGAATGCATGCTCCAATCAAATTGTTATAGAATAAGAAAAAAATTACTGGATTCCTGAGAATTCACTTTTAAATAAAACTAAATCATATTTTGTCAGGTTTTCGAACCTCAAAATAGGGGTCAGGCGCTTATATCCAGAAATATGTAGTCTATACCATTATATCTAAGAAGTGATGGTAGCAAATGCCTGGAGATATTCACCAGATTGATTTTAGAGGGGGTGACACAACTAACCGGCCCGCCCTTCCCTACGGGTATCATGACCAAACTTTAAGTTTAACCTACATACGTGGAAGAAAAGAGACACGGATTTTCATTTGTCAACAGCTTTCTCTGTTGTCCTTATTTGCTGGGGGAGGAAACTTAAAAAGTCTGTCTTTTTTTTTTAAGATGATGCACTTCTAAAATACTATAATGGCAACCGATACCTACGCATGAATGTCATGTAAGCGATATTAGCACAGCTCTTGTGACCTTTTTGTGGTGAGAAAATGTTTCACTTGAATCATTGATGATTTAATGATGTCATGTCTTAGAACAGTTCAAATGTTTAGTATAATACATGTTAATCAACAGCCATTGAGTAGGTATCTTACATATTAATTTTTATTATTTCTGGGTTCGAATGTGTTTATACGCATTATAAGGCTGCCCGGAAACTGATGATGTAATCATGGGACGTAGAGAGGAAGAAGAACGCAAACGAAAGAGAGCTGCCAAAAGTTGCAAGTCTTTAGATGGATGGATTGTCAAGAAAACACGAAGTGCAACCGGTGATGAATCCACTGCAGATGGTAACTCAGTGTCAAGTGAAGCAGCCAATGAACTGAAAACTGGGGGAAAGCAATCTGAACACCAACCATCGGATGTTCATGATGTTGCTATATCCTCTTGTTCCTCGGATGTTCATGATGTTGCTACATTATCTTGTTCATTGGATGTTCCTGATGTTGCTGGTTCCTCTTGTTCTCAGGAGCTAGGTATAACAGCTTGTCCAACAGTCGATAGAACATTCTCTCACAAAAGTAACACTGATGATATCGGGGAATTCTTAAATGCTACATCGGACAACGAAGAAATCTTCGACAGGCTCAGATCCCTAAACGATGGTGACAGGATTCATCTTCTGACAAATCACTTCCGACCATCCTCTGATTATGTTTTCCCTTCGAGATTCTTGCATCAGTGCAATCGTCAGTTCAAGCAGCGGTATTTGCAAGACTATAAGTGGATGGTTTATAGTTCCTTGCTCGACGCTGCATTCTGCATCCACTGTGCATTGATGGTTCCCATATCAGATCGCCGCAACAAGGGAGCATTCGTAAATAGACCTTTCACAATGTTTCACAGGCTGGATGAAAAAGAAAAGGAGAACCAAAAGACAAAATATCATCGTGATGCAATGATTGCCTCGTCTACAATACTTGAATCGGTGGAGAAGCCACATCAGAAGGTAGACGTTCTCTTGGACAGCAATAAGCGCAAAAACATTGAAAGAAATCGCCATATAGTAAAGTCTGTTGCGGAAGCAGTCCTCTTTTGCGGACGCCAGTGCATTGCACTGAGAGGTGGCAAAGAAAGAAACGTCCTACTCAAGACAAAACAAAGAGGAGAATATGAGCAATATCAATATGCGAGCAATCCCGGAAACTTCCTAGCTGTGCTCCAGGTGATAGCTGAACACGACGAAATTCTCCA
Source organism: Diadema setosum (assembly GCA_033980235.1). Classification (NCBI taxonomy): domain Eukaryota; kingdom Metazoa; phylum Echinodermata; class Echinoidea; order Diadematoida; family Diadematidae; genus Diadema; species Diadema setosum. The sequence continues at coordinate 43,774,123 of CM067060.1, forward strand.
AAGACACCTTTCTGACATGGGCATTGGAAAGAAAAATGCAAAGTACACATCACCATCTATCCAAAATGAAATCATTGACATTATCGGGCACGACATCATTCGTCATGACTTGCTTGAGGGAATCAGATCTGCAGAGTTCTTCAGTATCCTCGCCGATGAAGTGACAAGCCATGGGAGAGAAGAACTTGCATTGTGCGTACGATTTGTAGACAAGCACAAAAACATTCGAGAAGAGTTTCTAGCATTTCTCCATGTACCAAGAATTACAGGTGAGTTAATCGCTAGATCTATCCTGGACTTTCTGAAAGAGACAAACCTTGATGTCACCAAAGTCCGTGGGCAAGGATACGACGGAGCTGCCAATATGTCGAGTGATAATGTTGGAGTCCAGCGCATCATCAAACAGCAATCTCCCAGAGCGGTGTACGTCCACTGTAATGGACACTGTCTGAATTTGGTGATTGCCCACTCATGCGCGCTTCCGGTAATACGGAACACCATTTCCAAACTTCAAGAATGTTGTCTGTTCTTCCACGGAAGCCCTAAGCGTGAAGGTCTCTTGCAATCCATCATTTCGAAAGCACACCCAGAAGAATCAAAACAAAAGAAAGCATTGCTTGATCTCTGCAAGACAAGATGGGCTGCACGACATGAGGCCTACACACATTTCTCCAAGGCGTATGTCTTCATCATTACTGCACTTGAGAACATTGCACATGGAGCAAACATGGACAATGTGGACAAGATTTCTCGGGAACTTCCTGGAGTCCGAAGAGTAAAGCAGATGCCTCATCACTGCTCAACAGTTTAACTTCGTTTGAGTTTATTGTGACCTTCAGCGTGGTGTACACATTCTTATCCCATCTTGCTGGGCTTACTGTAAAGCTCCAAGGTCGTACCATGGACATAATCAAGGCCAACGTCGAAGTTTCGGAGGTAAGGTCGACATATTATGCTGCACTGACCCAATCAATGGACGAGGAATTTTCCCACACATATTATGGACAAGCAACCAAGATGGCTACCGACGTGAACGTCGAGCCATCAATGCCAAGAACTGTTGGTCGTCAATCCATGCGAAGTAACGCGCCCGCGTCTTCGCCTGAAGAACACTTTCGAAGAAACGTGGCTGTACCATTTCTGGCCCACATCAACAATGAGCTGGAGAGCCAGTTTTCACCCCTTTCTGTAGTTTCTTCCAGAATCCTCGGCCTTATCCCGTCAGTCTTGTGTGATGACGATTCACCATCCCATTCCCTGGATGAAGTCATAGACACCTATGCTGAGGATATGCCATCAGCGGAAGTGTTTCCGCAGGAGTTGTTCCGATGGAAGCACAAGTACCAAACAAAACCCCCCAATGAACGTCCGTCTACTGCAGCGGAAACAATAAAACAGTGTGATGCAGACATGTTTCCAAATGTTTTTACATTGCTAAAAATATGCTGCACCATCCCCACAACCAGCTGCGAATGCGAGAGAAGCGCCAGTGCCTTACGCAGACTGCACACCTATCTGAGGGCCAGCATGACACAAGACAGGCTGTCTGCTTTGGCACTCATGCATATCCATTACAACTTTGGCGTTGATAACGAGAGGGTGGTGAAATTGTTCGCCAGAAAGCATCCCAGAAGACTGGAACTTCAAACAATGCTTAAAGACTAGAAAAAGACTAAGCGAAGATCACACTGCATGCACAAGTGCACATTCAAAGGACCGGCAAATGCTCCCCTATAACTCCTGTTATGTAATCATCATTTTCTATTTTGGATGATTACTTGCCTGTCTCAATATATTGTTGATTATTAGTTATACATTTTCTCATGTTGTGACAGTTCGATTGGTTCTCATTTTGAAGTGAGCCAAAACCTAAGAACATTCTCACTTATAATTTCCAAAGAGTATTATGCAGGCACGCAAACTCAGTTTAGTTGTATTTCATTTAAATGTAATGGGTAAGAGGGTATGGGAGAGAATGCTGAGCTATGAAGTAAAATGGTAAAGTAAAAAGTTTGTCAGATAGTATTACAAAAGCCTGAATATTGCAAGAGCTCCGGAGTAAAAACAGTCAGGGAAAAACCCTATGTATGATAACATTGTGAGAGCGGTAGACTGCGTTATTTAATTTACATTCTTTATTCATATTTTTCATAAAAAACACAGGTAATGAGCCGGATTGGGTTAAAATTCTCACTTACAGCTTTGTAGAAGTCTGAGTCAACAGTATCACACAGTACTTCAAGACGTATTAGTACAAACGATTTCTTGAGCCTGCACCGTTTCAGGCTCTGTTCTGGATACGGCGGTAGAAACTCATTCTTTTTTGTTGTTTATTTTATCATTATTTTCTAATCTCTTTTCTAACTTACAGGTAGCGGATTTCTTTGCAGGCCAAATTCGGAAATGTACTGTTGATTATTATACATTTTCTCATGTTGTGACAGTTCTAATGGTTCTCATTTTAAAGTGAGCCAAAACCTAAGAACATTCTCACTTATAATTTCCAAAGAGTATTATGCAGGCACGCAAACTCATTTTAGTTGTATTTCATTTAAATGTAATGGGTAAGAGGGTATGAGAGAGAATGGAAAGTGCTGAGCTATGAAGTAAAATGGTAAAGTAAAAAGTTTGTCAGATAGTATTACAAAAGAAACTCATTCTTTTTTGTTTGTTTATTCTATCATTATTTACTTATCTCTCTTCTAACTTAAAAGTAGTGGATCTCTTTGCAGCCCAAATTCGAAAATGCCTATGATATGCTACTATAATTTGATAAATAAGAAATAACCATTCCAGCATGTATCTTAGTGTGCACAGTAAGACAGATCAAATCAAATAGGAAAACATCTGAGCATTAAGCCTGAGGTCTGAATTTGCACTCAACTTCTTCCAATGGCTAACGGATGTTTAATTTTTGAATTTCACTGACCTCCAAATTTCACAAAGAAAACCTTCTTTATAGCATGATGGTTAATATGACATTAATATGACTGATATTGGAGATGTTTGCGAATCGGATCTACTACCTTTAATATTATTAAATCTAAAATGATTATTTGAAAGTTCGGAAATGCTCGAAATACCCTACCACAAGGAGGCAAAATATAAATGGTTCACATTTACAATTCATTTTGTTTTAAAAATGTTCTTATTTATTTTCGTTTTTGACAAACTCGCATACCAGGCTTCAGGCCTGCTAACGCGGGTATACAATAGAAAAAATAAAAGTTAAAACAACACCAGGAAAATCACTATTCTCAATTTTGCGGCGCGCTACGCGCGCAGAGTCTCGAACACAATTAAACTTTGCAACTTCCTGGCAAAATGAGTTTTTACTATTTCCTAGATGAAATACCGTAACGCGATTGCATGCAACAGACAAAAATACAAATTTCCTGGAGATTTTAAAACGTCATTAAAACAGTCAAAATTCACACGCAAATTCGCGCGCAAATTCTTATACAACTTTTGTAGTTCGGTCGTCCAAAGAATATATATATATATATATATATATATATATATATATATATATATATATAATTGTGTGTATGTGTGTGTGTGTGTGTGTGTGAGTGTCATCATTGGTATTGGTACCGAAGGTCCGTTTTTTTAGTGACCGCACCCCCCCCCCCCTTGAAAAATCCTGGCTACGGGCCTGCAGATGAACATCTTCTTTCACACGTCTTCGAACCTTAGCATGTCTAAACAGGGATGAATCCAGGAATTCCGTAAAGGGGAGGCGCCTTTACAAATTTACAGGAAGCGCACGCGCCCCCCCCCCATTTCTTTCCTTTTATTATTTTTTTGTTTTTGTTTTAACAACAAATAAAGAGGGGGCGATCGTTATGAATCCGCCACTGCTAAATCAGCTCAACAGCTTATTTAACAATGATGAAAGATTCAGACTGAAAGTTGCATCTTGAGAGAGTTACAAGCACATTCAAACGAAATTCCGATCTCACTTATTCTCTTTATTAGTCCATGGGCCAGGCCAGATATTGGTACCATCTGAGGTGGCAAAACCTTTTTGGTGTCATTTTGTTTGTCGGGCATAGATATGCTTATCAAGCTATGATAGCATTTCCAAATGAGTAGCTTAGTCCTAATAAATGAATTTTTAACCCGTTTGGTTTTGCTGTTATATCCCTTTACTTCTGAATCGAAACTAACCGCTATAGAAAGAAGAGCACTGTCTTCTGTATGTCCACAGGTGTTCTGTTGTAAACGCGGTGCGCTTAGTCTTTATTCAAGGCAGCGAAGGTAATATCCAAGGGTTATGATGTCCACAGCGCTTAGTCTTTATTCAAGACGGCGAAGGGAATATCCAAAGCTAATGATACAGTGCATATCCCTTTATCTAAAAAGCAAAAAACAAAAACAAAAACAAAAACAAACAATTCCTAGTGGATTTTGCCGTATTTTTCAATTATTCATCATTTTCCGGTGAAAACGCTACGGTGAAAACGCTAATGCCACGCCACTGTCGCTTTATTTCCATCCAACAATGAAAGATAATACAGAAACAATGTACCGGTCCACTACAATACATTATAATAAATAATATTGTACATGAGCAGAGTGATTTTTGTTTAAAACTGATGTATTTGTTGAAAGGGTAGTGTAAAAACAGTATAGATATCCCTTTTTTTAGGAACTTTAAATATGATAACAGTACTTTTTTTTAGCAGTGTTTACCAGAATATTGTTGTTAATCAGGCAAAAAAAAAAACAAAACACACACACACACACACACACACACGGAGACAATTGTCACATAATGTAAAGACGCCCGAAGGTGAGGGGCTACCTTTATACAAGGAAGGTGAGACGAACATCACCCTTTTTATACCATATACATCCGTTGCTGAGGTTCTTATCCGATGATCTCCAAATTTCAAATAAAATATGATTTATGTGAGTTGACCCATTCTGGTTGCCACTGCAACCAGCATATAAAATAAACTTGTGAATAATTCTTATTGCTTTTCCAATGATGTGTGATTGGGAAAAGTCTCTAGCATGGCTCGATATAATTTCTTCACATGAAATATGATAATAAGATTAAACAAGTTTTGTTTTTCTGTGCATATTGTTTTAAAAATTTTCGAGGTAATATTTTGTCCTGAATAATACTATATCTTATAGCAGCGTCTCCATTACAATATCATTATTGTGATAGCACCTAATAGTCTGCTTCGAAGCAATACATATATACAGTTAGAACCACAACAAATTTTGTTTTAAGGAAATATTCATTAATTATTACAATTTTTATAGCACCCTCTTTAATTTTGTCTCTATTTCCTATGTGGCAAACATCACTTTCTTGCAAGATTTGGCCCTTTAAATGCACTAAATTTGTCAAAACAAGGCTCAAAATGTGTTCCTTTGTCTTTGCAGATTTGAAATAAGATAAGTGCACAATTGGATTCTGTTTTACCTCACATACCCAATTCATGATTTAGAATAAAGTAGTTGAATATCAATCTGAACACTTTTCTTTGATTTTATTGTATTTTGACTGAGTGCACCCACATCCGACGTTTTGGTGAAATTTTGATGTTGTCATTTTCTTAAAGCACCATATGCTAAATATATGTGCCAAATTTCAGAGGAATTGGTTTAAAAACCTTGAAATTTTCAAAGGTCACACTCTGCCTGTCTTTGGTCAAAGAGCGTCAAAAATATTTGGCATTGGTCGGGTTGATGGCTGAAATCTATGATTAAGCAACTACTCTGGAAATGCTATTATAGCAAAATAATATTCCTTAGATATATGGCATTTCAAAATGCACAACTAGAACTTGCCACCTCAGGTGGTACCAGTAACCCATTTTTCGGGTCTTGGCCCATGGACTAATTGTGTGACAATTGTTTCCGTGTGTGTGTGTGTGTGTGTGTGTGTGTGTGTGTGTGTGTGTTTTTCTGATTAACAACAATATCAGTTCTGGTAAACACTGCAAAAAACAAAAACAAAAACAAAACAAAACAATGTACCGTTATCATATCTAAAGTTACTAATAAAAGGAATTATCTATACTGTTTTTATACTACCCTCTCAACAAATACATCAGTTTTAAACAAAAATCACTCTGCTCATTTACAATAGTATTTATCATTACGTATTGTAGTGTACCGGTTCATTGTTTGATGGAAATAAAGCTACATTGGCGTGGCATTAGTGTTTTCACCTCAGCGTTTTCACCGGAAAATGATGAATAATCAAAAATACGGTAAAATCCACGAGGAATTGGTTTTTGTTTGTTTTTTAGATAAAGGGATATACACTGTATCATAGGCTTTGGATATTCCCTTCGCCGTCTTGAATAAAGACTAAACGCACCGCGTTTAGCTCTGGACAACATCACCCTTTGGATATTCCCTTCGCCGCCTTGAATAAATACTAAGCGCACCGCGTTTACAACAGAACACCGTGGACATACCATGAGCTCCATCGCATGGACATACAGAAGACCGTGCTCTTGTTTCTATAGCGGTTAGCCTCGATTCAGAAGTATAAGGATATAAAAACGAGACCAAATTGGTTAAAAATTCATTTATTAGGACTAAGCTACTCATTTGGAAATGCTATCATAGCTTGGTAAGCATATCTATGCCCAACAAACAAAATGACACCAAAAAGGTATTGCCACCTGAGATGGTACCTATAACCTATTTTTCGCCTCTTGGCCCATGGACTATAATGGGGCCTGTTCCCATAACCGCAAGACAATACTGCCGTGTTATTTTTTTTTTTTCATTTCGTTTCATTCCTCATTTCTTTATTAGTCCAAATTATGTAACAATGTAACAATGTAACAACGTGGCGTGTAAAATTGGTTTTGTCACGCATTCATAAGCACATATTTACAACAGATAAACAACAAATTACATTACATAACACCAAATGAATATAGACAAAATTGCAGGTCTTCGAAAATTTATTTTCGCTTTTTACCTGAAAAGCTGGCTTATATGCTAGACTCGAGAGGTTAACATAGACAATCTGGAAAAGCATGTGCACATGTTATGATGTATGTGATTTACACGGAATGTAAAAAAAAAGAGAGAAGATAATAGACTCACATTGATACCAGTAACAACAGTATCGTCTACACATGATGAGCTGTCGTGTGTACACCTGTTTTCATATACACACCAGTCACAAGGCCACCGGCTAGTCACACATGATGAACATCTACAAATGGAGTGAAACGATGCGAGAAGTGTACAATATATATGTGGAGTGCCACGAGTAATACATTCTGTTTTACAGTGCCTTGCTTGGAAATCAACCTGCTATGGATTTTTTTTTTTTTTTTTTTTTTTTTTTTACAAAGTGCTAGTATAACGAAGTGAATCTGGAGTGATTAGAGTCATTCATAAAAAAAATTAATGAAGTAGAATGGTGAAGGAGGAAGGAGAGATTACGACAGATCACGACAAACAATTATTTGTTTTGAAATGTAAAAACAGTGTTTGTCATTTGATTAAGAACATGAGGACAAGAAAGGCTTGGACAGATCTAGATTTGTTGGAAAATGGGTTTAATCTAGTCTATTATGTAATAATAACAATCTACACTCCTAACATATACCGCATATGACTTGAATGAAATCTATATATCAGGGATAGAAAAAAAATAGGAAAAACAAGAGAAAAAGGGAAAAAAATATAAGTGAAGAATTTAACCAGAGTTCAGACTGAGGTTTTCAACACCTACGTAAATGTTTTCCAAAGACGTTCAAATTCGTGAACAGAGCCAGCAAGCTAAAAATTATTCATGGCATATTTTATTCCATAGTATTTTATTCTGTTGTCTACTTAGCCAATTTGCAAGAGAGTGCATTTTAGTAACATGTCTCTTTCACTCTTCCCTCTTTGCCTTTATCTCTTAAGCTTTCCATTTCATTGTCTCTGACTCGGTATTCTATCCTGTTTTCACAAATTGAGCCAAAGCTTTAACACTTTTGCAAAGTTACACAAAGCTACACAAAGCTACAGCGCGGCCCACAGAGATACACCCATGCTGCTCCTAATGCAGTCTGAATCAAAATAAACTAATAACGCTAAATTAAGATCAAACTGAATTTCCCCACTTCTTTTACCCTCCAATAAGACTTTATATAGTTTACTGATCTTGACGGCAAACATGATACTCTGCATGACTGATTTTCTCCTTATCTATTGCTCTCCCAAATTACGTACTGTACCTTTTTGGCTTAGCTATCTAAGGGTATATATGTGGACATTTCTATAGCCAAGATTATGACTAAATATGAAAAAAAAAATCAATTGCAGCTCAAGTGTACTGGCCTTTGATATTCTACTTTGAGTATGTTTTACATCATTGGTCACCTATACATTACAGGAGGTACACCTCAGGTAGAAATTAATAAATCTATCAGGCCTTTCTTGCTGAGCGATAACGTGAGAACATAATTGGGTCTACGGTCTGAAACATATGCTGACGACCTGGGAAAAAAATCTAGCAATTCAATTCTAATCTCAAAGCAAAATCTTCCATGATATACAGAGACAGATGTTATGGAGCTCTTGGTTGCAACAAACACGACTTACGACGAGTGGCGGGTGCAGTCAAAAAAGAAGAAATCACTCTCAACAAAGTTCACTCCACTTTCAGTTGACTTAATTGAGAGTGCCAAACCCACATTGTCATCTGTACAGAGGATGAATATTATCAAGAAAGAGAGAGAGAGAGAGAGACGGAAGCAATGTTATACTTCGGCGTCTAAATACATTAAATTAATTCACAGGTCATACCTTTTTTTTTTTTTTACGAATATCATTAACAGAGTTCCGTATGAAAAGGATGAAAAGGATAATAATGATTCTAGATAATTAGGACAGTATGTTTTGATATTCAAGGTTAAAGTGTCCTTTGGGAAAATGAAGACTAGTCAGCTAAAAATACACTTATCCATCGCAATTACCTGGATTTACAGGACAAAAGAGAAATGAAACAGACAAAACTGATTTTGATGATCCCCTTTACAGATATATAAAAGGAAGCTGATTAGTTAGAGTTGGTTTGTCATCGAATCACTTTATCATCAGTTGTCTTTTTTTTTTGATTACCTTTCATTCGGTAAATATATATATATATATATTATATATATATATATATATATATATGGTTACAAACATTACAAATATGCCTTAATAATGCTAAATTTTAGGACACAAAGATATTGTCACTCTGCTATATTACCTAAATGACAAGGGAGTTTCAAAACTTCCATTACAAAGTAATGTGATTACTTCAAACCTCCTTCAGGTATTGGTGGTACAGAGCTTGAAGGTGGAGTAGTACAGTCAACTGTATTTCCAGAAGTAATAGCTGACACTTCATAAGAATCAAACACACACATGTATTGGTTACTACCTGTCAAAGTAGGCAGCTGCTGCACTGTGATGGTCAACTATGAATAGAAGAAGCATATAGATTAAAAACTTCACAACAGCAATTAAACGTCAAAACATTATACTGTACATTATGATACCTTCACTAAGTTATTGAAACTGTGTGAGGATAGGTAGGGAAATAATATGTTTGGGCACATTATGCGTCTAAATTGTGAAATTCTAGTTCATCAAATGTGCGAGAAGATGTTTATTTCAAAACTAAAATAGCTATACAGATTGACTTATATGTTAAATAAAACAATACTATATGAATTAATACACGTAGAACAAGAATAACAACACTCAACTACTAAATATAATAAAATTGATTTGACTGAAAGAAACAATATGATGAACAGAAATTGTATTGTCATACAACGCATCCTTTCAGTTTCGGAAACCATCTCAAGTGACTAAACGAGGGCGTCACTAATTAAATAAAGTAGAATCTGGCGTGGAATTACAGGTTTTCGCATCCAAAATCAATAGTTGATTTTTTTTTTTTTTTTTGCTATACAAATGACGGTTAGATGACATTATTGTGAGAGTCACAAAAAGAATAGAAAATGCACGGAGGAGGAGAGGGTACAACGCGATCACATGTCATCATATAAATAAATACGGATGAAGGTTTAATAAAATGAGTGGTACATACAAGACTGTTGCGAAAATCATTTGGAAATCAATTAATTCTATGAATAGTATGTATAAGTAGATTTTTCATATGTCCATGTTTGAAACACACGATGGGAAACATTTCCACCTTTCATTTTCAAAACGAACAGTTCAGCACGTTTAAGGTAAGCACATAATCTCTTGATTGGAGTTTTTACAAATAACATTGTGCACTCAAAGAATCTTTGAAGCGAATACGGTCTTAAAACATTTAAATGATAACGACTTGACATTCAGGGCATCACTGTGATAAAGTCTGTCCTACATCTAATAGCTTTGTCAGGAATCTGTGTAGTGTATTGTACAGTGCAGAGATATTGAACTTACTGGCTGTTCACTCAGGTCATGTCTAATGCTGTCTGAAGGCTGAATGTCAGAGATGCTCACACACTGTACAGCATTGTAGGACAACCACCGAGTGGATTCACCGCTCCGAGCACAGTCCATGTATCTTGTACATCTGAAAGACAGACATAGCATCACATTACATTATTTAAAGTTTGGAATTAATAGTCATTTCACTTAAGGGAGTTAATCAGTTAATCACCGAGCCCGAGCAAAAGTAACGATTACTGAAATGCAGAACTTTACATTGAAGGATATGTACGAGTGCAACAGAGTAAGCTGTGTGATGTCGTATTTCGTATAATGCTACATAACATAGGTGTACGGGGAGGGGGGGGGGGGGTTGGTGGCATCCCCTATGTCGTTCCTTCCCTAGAATTTTAAAGCCGAATATTGTCATTTTCCTTTTTCATTACAATCCTTGGTAAATTTCGCATTTGTGAACACATTTCCCTGTAAAAAAGTAGAACCTGAACATACCCCATCAATTTCCAAGTTTCAAAATGATTAGCAAGATTTTACTCAAAGAGACAAATTTTTATCAATTTTGATTGATGATTCAAAAAGGTATAATTCTTAATTTTCGTAAACCTTTAGGCGAGTAAGAGACTTATATTTTCTATTATGGAACGTCATTAATATGTTGTACAAAATGTTCACACTACCTCTGTATTGAGTGCACAATCATGATATTCCAGTTGTGTACTTTTGAAATCTCTTTCATTTGATAAGCACTTTTTAGATTCCAATTCCAATTTCAATTTATCTTCATATTTCTCATAAATAGCACAGAAAAAACAATGCAATTAATCAATACAAAAATTCTACAAGACAGAAATTAGATGAAACTGCATCGGAATGTATCAGTTTGTCTGGATATAAACACAAAGGTCTGTATTCTTACATTAGAGTTCAGCTTTTGTGATAATGCGAGAAATATAATGGGGCATGCGTAAGAGCAAGCTTGTACAGCCTCAGGTCCCGTGATAAATCAGATTAAGGGAATAGATATGAAATACACACACTTTTTAGACTACACTCTAAGTGAAGGAACCGAAGAAAAAAACAACAAATAAATGTTACTAAATAAAATTCAGGAAGGCAACATGATGCAACAGTATTAATAATGCTCGATCCTCCTCCCCCCGGGAAATTTTATTTGAAAAAAAAAAAGCCTAGTACTGCCATGGTAAGTCTTTTTGAAATGAGTGATCTGTAGTTTCAGACAAAAGCTAAAAGTAATGAGTATATGTATGTATGTATGTATATATATATATATATATATATATCATTATATATATATATATATATATATATATATATATGAAGAGTTTGTTCGCAAAAACCGATAAGTCCATTTTTGAAGATTTTGAAGTTCGGTCTCTGTCATAAAGTACAAAATAATTCCTTTTCAATGATTTATAGGTCACTACATATAAAGGTACATTTTTGAAGTTATGGTCAAAAGAAGCAAAGATTTTTTTATTATTCTCCTTATTTATCTTGACCTTTAATCGCAAATATCTCCACCTGGCAAATATGGACTTATCGGTTTTTGCAAACAAACTCTTCATATATATATACTTTTTTTTGAAACAAGAAAGGAAACTATTCATTATTTGTTTCTGGTCAGTTTTCTCTTTCTTGTTTCAAAATATATTACAAAAAAAAAAAAGCTGCATCGCTTCGGCGATCCCTCGCATTTAATCCAAAGTTGATTTGCATACTTTGGGTTTATGTCAGGTTAATGTGTGTGTGTGTGTGGCACACATACACACACTATAGCTTCTGACCACATGAGCAAAGAGAGTTAAGGTTTTGGACGAACACCTATCTAGGGCTTTCAATAGCTCAGTCGGTAGAGCACCGGTCTAGTAATCCGGAGGTCTCGGGTTCGAATCCCGATGAAAACCCATTTTCTTTGCTCAAAGTTTTCACTATATATATATATATATATATGTATATATATATATATATATGTATATATATATATATATATATATATATATATATATATATTCCAGATACTGTGGGGAAAAAAAAGCCAGCCGCTCATACCCTGAAACCTTAAGCAAGAAATGTTCATCATCAAATCTTTAAACTGGAAGAAAATTCAGTCGAGACAGCTCCCCACATTCACAAAGACATTTGAATTTTTCCTCGAATTTTTCTAATAGTTTGGATCTTAAATAATTGTTCCCATCGAGGTCTACAAGCTGAGAGTGGCAATCTTACCGGGCTTCTAAAGTACACCATCCACAGTAAGGGTCTCCATCATAACCACCATTTCCTTCAATACATTCATCACAGGTCTGGTAATTATTGCAGTTCGCCAATGACAGCTTCAATACCTGCATGTTCACACCCAAGATCGGTAAATCGATCGCAAAAATGGTTAAGCGCTATTTTTATGCAAATTAAATTCCCGGTTTAAAGTCCATAGTCATCGTCAATAAAATGGAACCTTTCCAAAGATTTACCTCACCTTTAGCATAACAAGGAATATTTTTACAGTCATGATTAGAAATATTCCAGACGTTCTTGTTTTATATTTGACAATTTTAGCAGCAGATTTGCTCTCAAATTTCTCTTATTTGCAAGACTGGAGTTAAGTCGTTTTGTGATGAAAATATTTGTATAAGATGCACATTTAATGCATTTATTTGTGTGTTTGACTGCGCGTTTGTTTAGTAAGGAGAGGGGCAATGAAACATCACTTGTAACGGCCAGTGAACATGACATGATAATATTTGTATTCTTTCGCGGATTTTGTATATTTTGGCCAATTGCATTCAGCACCTGCTCAAAGGCATCTGCAGATGAAACAAAAACGGAGCTTATCTGCTCAAATAGTTCTAAAATGTGAATATAGGAATAGAAACAACCAATGTAAAAAAAATAGTGTAACCAATGTTAATTATTGTTAAATATACAAAATGTGAACAACAGCTGTTGTTTCTAGAATAAACCGTCTACAGTTAGGGTTTGAGAAAAAGTGGAGATATCTCAATATATTGTAAGTTTTATCGGGAAATTGTTAAAATTTGTTGGATGTTATGCGCTACAACCGACCTGACTATGCATCAAACGTGATAACTCAAATATTTTTTTTTATTTTAATCACTGCTCCGAACGGTAAACAGTACCTTTAAGGTGTTAATATGTCCACTCTATTTGTGATTTTTATATGAATTTAAGTGGAGAATTTTATTGACTGTTTGGAAAACAATTATGGGTCTCATTGCCAGATAATATAGAAACGTCATGAGTCTCCTTACATTGAAAGAATGTAATATTATGCTCAACTCCTTCAAATAGGAAAAAAGAAAACCCTGAAATCATATTATTCTTATCTGGCCCAAGTATATTTCAGTGCGTACCAGGAGACTGACAGAAATTATAAGGGCATTGTGTGTTTCTCTGTGTTGCATCTTTTCTTTCCATTACCTGTGAACCTTCCTCAGAGCCAGTTGCAAGAATGATTTGCTCCTTGTGCTCATCCAGGAAAACATCTCGTAGAACAGATCCTTGTCCAAGGGGAACATTTTCATACTGGTAGGCGGATGAACTATTTAGTGTGTGCACCTATGTAATAACAAGAACATACATTGTAGTAGATATAAAAAGTCAGCTCTAAAATGTCAGATGCCATCACTCAGTTAACACAATGTTTCTTTAATCATGTGAATTGAGTTAAAGCTTTTTGAACACCTATGTAAAGAGAAAGTGTTGTATATTTTTGTGTAAAATAACTGTTGTCGTTCAACGTGGTATAGAGTATCCAGTGAATGTAACTTTTATATAGGGCCTAAGGGAAGCTCAGCTGGAAATTGACAAAGAAGTTTTATGAAAATTAGGCTAAAGAAAAAAAAATTATGAAAATTAGGCTAAGTCATGGAAGTATGAAGTTTCCCGTGATTTTATCACAGATAGTGGACAGAATCACATATTGAAGTCGGCTTAGATGATGTCAGTTCCACATGTGGCTCCATCATATAGGATAGACATGCACGCGTATAATTGCCACGAAATGTTCTGTCATAAGATATGCTGAAATCAATATATCCTTCACACGAAAATATAGGAGCATTACTTAGCAATGTCAAAATGCCAAATTACCAACCAAAACATGATATCTAATGATTATGTGTATAAACCCGTAAAGAGAGCTATTACAAGCAGAGCTTGATATGGATGGCGCATCAGCTTATTCACTTACATTACTATACATCATACCATCGTACTTTTTTTGTCCAAAGGCAATAAACTGTGGGACTTTCTGGCTGACAGGTGTGTGGAGTAGTTGTTTAATGTTTGTGTGTGTGTGTATATGTCGTTTAGATTACAGTCGCTGTATCACTGACTTAGTGTTAGGGTGCATAAAATGTGCGTGAAAATGTGACAGTGCAAGACAACGTGAATTCTGTGCATGCTTTTAGTTCAAATCTTCCACCTGTGTGCATGTGTGCGTGTGTGTGTGTGTGCGCGTGTGTGTGTTAGTTTGCAAATAGTTACCCTTCTAGTATAAGAAGACAGGTCGATGATGTTTCAAATCAGATAACATTTCTATCTCAGTTGAAAAGTGACAAAACTTGAAGAAAAAAAAAAACCACCAAACAAACAAGAACGGAAGTGTGGGTATACATTTCGATAGGTTCTTCTTCATTTCACATGAGGTGACAGTCTGTCAGTCAGTACGTCAATTAATCAAGCAATATCAATTTCAGTACCTTTAATAAGTCACCCTCACTACTTCCAATGAAAGCCACCGTACTTTCTCTCTCTGTAGCAGTGATGATAGACGTAGGCTCCACATCAGAGAAGGTGAGTACTGGTGAAGCAGTCACAGGGTTCACTCCATTGGCATAGGAGTAGTATAATTCCCGCTGTCCAGGTCTAATTTCCTCAGTAGCTTGGCACTGTCTGCTTTCCGGATTGGCTGTGTTTGGGAACTATATAGTGGGGTGTACACAGCACAATCCACAGAAAAAGAAACAACTAAATCAAAGCTTGACATTGTCTGCTTTCTGGATTCTGATCGTTTGAGGCCTAGCATGGTTTACATGGAACAAGGAAAGCAAAACTTTCTGCTGTCCTCTTTTCTTCCTTTCTTTAACACTGTGATACTCCTCAGAGCAGCAGTTATTGCAAGTTGTGTTACTACTTTAGCGTACAGCTAGGTGTACAAATTCCTCAATATACTGTGGACAGAAATAAACAACAAATTATACAATAAAAGCATGGGATAATTTCTCTACTTCTTCTAAAGTGCCTTGCTATAAGAACTGATGATAAAATCTACTTACCAATAGGGACTTGGACCCCGTTTACAGTGTGAGGCTCGGCCGCGGCTCGGCCGCGGCCGTGTCCAGCCCTGCTTCAGTGTAAACGCGCAAAAGGCCAAATGCGGAATTCATTTGGCAAAGGGTCTGAAAACCAGACAATACCGAATTGCGTTAAACAAACGCAATTTGGTATTGTCTGGTTTTCAGACCCTTTGCCAACTGAATTCTGTGGCGACGAAGTCGCCGTTTGGGCAAAGGCCTTTGCCGAAGGAAAAAATCCTTTGCAGGACAAAACCACCTTAAACTATACTAGTTTTCGACGTTGATGGGGTTAAATGTCCTGAATAGAGAAAGATACAGGCAGAGGGTTTGAAAGCCAGACTAAAATTGGCCAAGCATTTGGTCCAGTTTGCGTTTACACTAAGAAAAGGCCGGGCTCGGCCGCGGCTCAGCTGCGGCCGAGACCACCTACAGAGCGAGGCCATATGCGAGGCCAATTTTGGCCTCGCATTTGGCCTTTTGCGCGTTTACACTGAAATGAAGGTGGGATGGGCCGCGGCCGAGCCGCGGCCGAGCATCGCACTGTAAACGGGGTCCAAGACCCCACCTCTGGAGAACACCATATTTCATGAGCCTAGACCCCGTTTACAGTGCGAGGCTCGGCCGCGGCCGAGCCCGCCTTCGTTTCAGTGTAAACGCGCAAAAGGCCAAGTGCGGGGCCAAAATTGGCCGCGAATTCGGCCACGCTCTGGAGGCGGCCGCGGCCGAGCCCGGCCTTTTCTCAGTGTAAACGCAAGCTGGGCCAAGTGCGCGGCCAATTTTAGTCTGGCTTCCGAACCCTCTGCCTGTACTATTTCGCTATTCAGGATATTAACCCCCTCAACGTCGAAAACTATTATAGTTTAAGGTGGTCTTGTCCTGCAAAGGATTTTTTCCTTCTGCAAAGGCCTTCGCCCGAACGGCGACTTCGTCGCCACGGAATTCATTTGGCAAAGGGTCTGAAAACCAGACAATACCGAATTGCGTTTGTTTACAAGCAAAGCGCCACTACGACAAATGGATACTGACAGGTTTGAATCAAAAGCGTGGCCGTATGTATGGCAAGCCAACTTACTTTTTAAAAAGATTTTCTGATATCACGAAATCGAATTAGTGATATCACAAATTCAATTCGTGATATCACAAATTCAATTCGAGATATCACGAATTCACATTCTTGATATCAAGAAATACATTTTGTGATATCACAAATTCCAATTTGTGATATCATTAATTTACATGTAATTTCAGCACATATCTTTCGCAAAGAAATCATCTGATTTCGAGCATTAGTTTTGCGCTGAAATTCAACAGTAAATTCTAGCGTTAGTTGAGCGGAGAAATACACAGGGAATTCGAGGTTTAGTTCAGGGCAGAAAACCAACGGGAATTTGAGCGTTAGTTGAGTGCAGAAATACACACGGAATTCGAGCATTAGTTTTGCGCTGAAATTCAGCTGTGAATTCGAGCGTTAGTTGAGGGCAGAAACACACAGGGAATTCGAGCATTAGTTTTGCGCTGAAATTCAACTGTGAATTCGAGCGTTAGTTGAGCTCAGAAATACACAGGGAATTCGAGCATTAGTTTGGCGCTGAAATTTAACTGAATTCGATTGTTAGTTGAGCGCAGAAATACACAGGGAATTCGAGCATTAGTTTTGCGCTGAAATTCAACTGTGAATTCGAGCGTTAGTTGAGCGCAGAAATACACAGGGAATTCGAGCATTAGTTTGGCGCTGAAATTTAACTGTGAATTCGATTGTTAGTTGAGCGCAGAAATACACAGGGAATTCGAGCATTAGTTTTGCGCTGAAATTTAACTGTGAATTCGAGCGTTAGTTGAGCGCAGAAATACACTGTGAATTCGAGCATTAGTTTAGCGCAGAAATTCCTATGGAATTTTAGGTGTTATCTTTACATAGTATATAACTTGAACTTGAACTTGAACTTGAACTTTTATTTTCACCTCCATCAAAATGAACAAAGAAATTATGTACATTGCATATGCACGGGATATTTGTGATACAGAACAAAATTTGAAAAGGTACATAAAAAAAATTATGAAAATGAGAAGTAGATGCGATTACATCTTTGTTAAATACATAAAGCGTATAATACAAGTCAACTAAGGATGAGGATGGAAGTGGAGGGTCCCACTAAGAAGCAAAGCTTGTACGATATGGGACCCTCACAAAATACACAAAACATCAATATAAAACACAATAAACGAACCGATGTCAATTGACATCAAGATGATTGGGAAGAGAAAAAGAGAGAAAAGGAAAGGAAAAAAAAAAGAGGGAAAAAAGAGAAAAAAAAAGGGAGAAAAAAGGGGGAACTACAGCATGTGCCATCGTGGACGCAAGCAATCTAGATTTCATAATGTAAAATAAGTGATAAAATACAAGCTGGATTGAATGTAAGGCAAAACATTTTTTATACGTAGTTATGTTGGTAAGAATGCAGGAGAAAAAGAAAAACACATCGTTATATTTAGAACACAGACAGGGACATACTTAGGAGGACTTATGTAAAAAAAGAATGATGACTTGACTGAGATGATAAAGGGAAACTAACTCTGTTGGATGTTGTAACATTTTAATAAAAACGATTTTAATTTATTCTTGAAGGAATTCAGAGATTGAGCTGTTGTAATGTTACTGGGAAGTGAATTCAAATACTTTGGCCCATCTTAAATGAATGTGTTTTGAGCCAACAAAGTTCTCAGAAATGGCAAATGGAAATCATTTGATCGCCGTGTTGGATAATTGTGAATGGATTGATTTCTTTGAAACATTGTTTCAAATATATTTGGGAGATTATTTTTATTGTAATTATACATAAATTGTCCAGGATTAAACAAATACAAATCATTAATTTTCAATATTTTATGCTCATAAAATAGTGGGTCAGTATGGGACAAAAATGCAGTATGACATATAACACGGAGTAACTTCTTTTGCAATAAAAGTAATTTATCTAAGAGTGTTTTATATGTATTTCCCCACGCGAGAATACCGTAACTTAAATATGGCAATATTAAGGATGAATATAATACGAGCAGGGACGACAAAGGAAAACAAAACTTAAGCTTATTAATTATACCAATATTACTTGAAATAATTTTTACATATACTGTCAATATGAAATTTCCAGGACAGCTTATTGTCAACTGTTACTCCAAGAAATTTTATATAGGAAACATTTTCGAGTGGAGTACCATCTAAAACAATGTCAACAGTTAATGCCTCAGTAGAATTACTAAAAAGCATATATTTTTTTTTTTTGAAGATTAAGAGATAGCTTATTTGCTTTTATCCACTGGGCAACATTTTCTAATTCTAAATTTATTGTATTAACAAGGGTAAGAAGATTATTGTGTGAAAAAAAAATAGATTTGAGTCGTCTGCAAAAAGAATAAAAGAAAGAACTTCCATCTGATGATCTACAAAAATCATTTATGTAAACAGTAAACAACAGTGGACCTAATAAACTTCCCTGTGTCACCCCACATTTAATATTTAATATTCGTGAATTACAACCATTTAAAGAGACGATAGTTACAGCAAAAAACCTAAATGAAGAGTTTTGGCAACTCGTCTTCATTTAAAGTGATTAGGAATTGGTTTTAAAAGAATCGATAAGAATAAATCGTTTAGCAACATATCCAAAATGCCATTATTGTATGTTGTCAATTACTTCAAAGTCATTATTCCTGATTTTTCTCCATTTCTCGCCACTGATTTGGCAGAGACTGGTTGACTTACAACTTTTGTTTGCGTTTCTCTTTACTCTGTCACGTGAAAGATACTCTCTCCCGACCTCCCCCTAGCTGTTACTCCTCCAAGTTAACAAGAGAAATTTCTCATTGCACAGATTAACAAAATTGAAGTCCTTCGTACCACTGCTTTTTTCTTACTACAAATTCTAACTGTTTGTTTGCCATGCATACTGCTGCATAAACTCCTCAGAAGATCTAGATATCTTCACTCTTCTTGCTCTGGTCTGAAGACTTTTGGGCTTGTGCATTCCAGTTTTGTTCTCCCCGGTTTTGGTTCTTGAATAAACTTACCTACACTGCAAAAAGTCCGGTGTTAAATAGTGAACACCGAGCTGGTATTAAAGTTTCGGTGTTCATTTATGGTGTTAAATTAACACCTCCGGGTGTCATTTCCAAATATAAAACTGTTTTTTGAAGAGTTTCTTAGTAACTGCACTTCTTGTTGATTTTTAATTTAAACAAGACGATCAAGAATTTTACATTAAAATACTAGATTTTTGAAAAAAAAAAGTGAAAATAAATGCACACCACAGTAACACCAGCTGGTGTGGTATCTTATTGAAGCTGGACGGTGTTAAACCATTGATATTAACACCGACAAATATCAAATCAACACCATGTGGTGTCATTTTTGAATTATCACCAGTACAGTGTCAAAATAACACCAGGTACAGTGTCAAATTAACACCACAAAGTGTCAGGTGAACACTTTTCAACACCATCACAGTGCATTTTCTACACCTGTGGGTGTGGTCCCCTATTGAAGTTTGATCGGTGTTAGATTTAACACCCATGGTGTTAAATCTAACACCGATGTTTTTACAGTGTATAATAGATTACACTTTAAATTATTTTACAAAATCATAAACATATTGGTGCAGGCAAACTGTAAATCCAACACTATTGGTCATAATGGATACACCCCTTTGTTCTGGAGGAGTGATTTTTGAGGAGTGAGAAAATGTCTCTAGGAGAAACACGTTGCTTTATGTGACCACCAGCCGACACCAGTGGTGGACATTTTGGCAGGTTTACGACTCCCTCTCCGCACGTACCCTACATGAGTCACAGTCTCTCTATCTTATTCTCCGCTGCTGACATACACAGACAAGAGGGGCGATTGCCCTCGGGCGGTCCTCCGCAATACAAACACGTGGTATGCTTTTATAACACACATACACATACAACTTCACATAATTATCATCGATTTGGTGGAAGAGTCTTACTGTAAGGGGGATTACCACATGAAAAATGTATCATAACAATAACGTAGTAATAGATGACAATTTGAGGACCAAAACGATGAATTAAATGTAGGCCCTATTTAGAAAGTGAACATAGTATCATTGAATTCATGATAATAACATGTTGCAAAACAATATTATTGATTTGTATCAATAATTCATCGAATATACCTTGATGATCATTTAGGGAATGATGGATGTGTAAATCTCTCATATATAGTTATTTGTGTGTTTTTTTATTTGTAAAAAAAAAGTTAGCAGTTGTATACATTCCATCTGAATATCAGCTCAAAACTAATGTTCCAATTCCCTGTGTATTTCTGCGCAAAAAAAAAAAACCCGCTCGAATTCACAATTGAATTCTAGCGCAAAACTAACGCTCGAATTCCCTTTTTTATTTCTGCGCTAAACTAATGCTCGAATTCACAGTGATTTTCTGCACTGAAATTACGCTCGAACTCCCTGTGTATTTCAGCGCTCAACTAACGCTCGAATTCTCAGGTGAATTTCAGCGCAAAACTAACGCTCGAATTCACTTTGTATTTCTGCGCTAAAATAATGCTCGAATTCACAACGATTTTCTGCTCTGAACTGACGCTCGAACTCCCTGTGTATTTCAGAGCTCAACTAACGCTCAAATTCACAGGTGAATTTCAGCGCAAAAGTAACTCTTGAAATCACTTTGTATTTCTGCGCTTTCCAATGCTCGAATTCACAGCGATTTTCTGCACTGAACTGACGCTCGAACTCCCTGTGTATTCCAGCGCTCAACTAACGCTCGAATTCACAGTAGAATTTCAGCGCAAAACTAACGCTCGAATTCACTTTGTATTTCTGCGCTAAACTAATGCTCGAATTCACAGCGATTTTCTGCACTGAACTAACACTCAAAATCCCTGTGTATTTCTGCGCTCAACTAACGCTCGAATGCACACGGATTTACTGCACTGAACTAACGCTCGAATTCCCTGTGTATTTCTGGGCTCAATTAACGCTAGAATTCACAGTTGAATTTCAGCGCAAAACTAACGTTCGAATTCCCTGTGAATTACTGATATCACAATGTCATATTCGAATTTGTGATGTCACAAAATGGAATTTGTGATATCAGAAATTCGCATTTTTGATATCACAAATAAGAATTCTTGATATCACAAATTCAAATTAGTGATATCACAAATTTATTTCGTAATATCACAAATTCGAATTTGTGATATCAAAAATTCATTTTGTGATATCGCGAATTACCATTGGTTTTTCACGTGAAGCCTATTTTTGATATCAAGAATTCGAATTTCTGATATGACAAATTCATTCAGTGATATCACAAATTTAATTTTTGATTTCACAAATTCGAATTTCTGATATCAGAAATTTAATTTGTTCATGTGCTACACTTACGGGAATTTGTGATATCACAAATTTAATTCTTGATATCACAAATTGAATTCTTGATATCAAAAATTGGATTTTTTGATATCACAAAATGGAATTCGTGATATCAGAAATTAACTTTAAATGTAAAAAAGGCTTGCCATACGGCCGAGCCCGGCAGTGTAAGCGGACAAAATTGCGGGGCCTCGTTTACAGTGCGGGGCTGGGCCGAGCCATGGCCGAGCCCCTCAATTTTGTCCGTTTACGCTGCCGGGCTCGGCCGCGCTTTTAATTCAAACCTTTCAATAAATTGTCGAAGTGGCGTTCTGCTTTTAAACAAATGCAATTTGGTATAGTCTGGTTTTCAGACCCTTTGCCAACTGGATTCCGTGGCGACGAAGTCGCCGTTCGGGCAAAGGCCTTTGCCCAAGGAAAAATCCTTTGCAGGACAAAACTACCTTAAACTATACTAGTTTTCGACGTTGAAGGGGTTAATATCCTGAATAACGAAATAGTACGGGCAGAGGGTTTGGAAACCAGATTAAAATTGGCCACGCATTTGGCCCAGTTTGCGCTTACACTGAGAAAAAGCCGGGCTCGGCCACGGCCGCCTCCAGAGCGTGGCCAAATTCGCGGCCAATTTTGGCCCCGCACTTGGCCTTTTGCGCGTTTACACTGAAACGAAGGCGGGCTCGGCCGCGGCCGAGCCTCGCACTGTAAACGGGGTCTAGGCTCATGAATTATGGTGTTCTCCGTGATGCGAGCTTTCATATTCCAATTCTAATTGTATCAGACGCATTCGTTCATTATTGCTTATTTAGCTTATAACGTAGCCGCAGGGAGTATCAGGTGCGTACCACTGCATCGACTAAACTAATGAAGTATAGGGTACTACAATCGTCAAGTAGGATGATGTGCATTACCTATGAGCACAAGCGCTATCGCCAGGAAGATCGGATAACCAGTGACCTAATGATTGAGAGTGCATGGATTTATCCACTTAATCAACAGGCAGGGCTTGTTTCCAAGATCAGAGATATCCCGATTCAAAATCTGCCTATCAATATGGCTCCCAATATCTCATGTCACTATACCACTAGAAACTTACTCTGTAGGGTCTAATTACGAAGTTTCGACAGTAAACTCCCGTTAACAGAATATTACAGTCAGGCCTTGTACATGATTTCGGTCATTTGTTGTACGCCGTGCTCCTCACCTCTATCTGTAGCTCGAATCTATTCGGGACTTACGCTCCACAAGCTTACTTTTTAGTAGGTTCCTTCTATTTCTTTAGCATGCATTCCCATATTCCAACTTTTATAGATCGACCACTATGTTTTTATATGTTTGCAGTATTCTATGTGTATCTCCTAGCTGGATATTATGTATAGGCCCTATTTCATTTTGTAATATTATGCCTCCTAGCTGGATATCATGTTTTATTCAAATTTGTTACATTTGATGTATTCTTTTATTATTCACTGAGAAATATGAAATAAATAAATGAAATAAAACGAAATAATAATTCCTTTATATCATCCCTGTTATGAAGTTTACGACAAATGCCAACAAGTGTGTCAGTGCGATATAAAGATTCATGTAGGCCTACAAGTTACACGTAAACATAACAAGCCACCATGGATAAAGATTGCAAAATTATTTTGATTCTGTCATGCCATGATAACAGGGATATGATACATTATGGAAAACGAAGTGGTCATCAAAAATAAGTGTGACACGACTGCATCTCGCATCTCAGCCCAAATGAACTCCTTTTTGTTTAGAATGATTTTCTGCTCCTGCAGAGCATGTTGATATTTCTGTTAATGTCTATACCATCTAACGTTGCAGATTTATTGTATCGCATTCCTTTTGACTTGAAACATGCGCAGTCTGAACTTACCGCACCACATTTGCTGCCTTGCAAGTAGTCAATTGATCTTCCATCACAATCACTCGAGGACGAGCACGTGATACAGTGATCTACAGCTTGTGTAAATCTCTGCTGGATATCACTCATCTTGTAGAGACACAGAGCAGACTGTACAGGTGATGAGTTCTCTTTGGTAAACACAGCATACATGACGTCATCATTACTACTGATACTCAAGGAGTCAGCTAGCTGGGATCCTGCAGGACCAATGTGAGCTGCTTGGATCACGTTAAAGTTTGATCCTATCTGGTCTATGCATTCTAGTTGAATTTGCGTGTAGGACTCGAGGTTGGGATCAGTTGTTTCCAGGCACAGTCGACCAATCACAGTGTGTGTTGATGTTGATTCTGCTTTAAGTTGAATTGCGAAATAAATGAATGAAGTTTCTAGCATGATCTGAATGTAGTTAATAGTCACGTGTCGTATCTGGGATTCTAATCTTTGTATACTTTTGAGCGTTGTTATGTTAAACTTAGATAAAGGATTCCCAAAAGAGAAAGTGACACTGACACCTATATAGAGATAATGAGAAGCTTCTGCATTGCCACTAGCCACCACTCCAGCCATTGGTACATCATCTCTCCCTACTACTACTTGTTCGACACTGCTATAATACATCTCAGCATCAGTGATATTGGATAGCTTCCTTGTCTCGCAATAGCCATCACATCGTCCACATGTAATGAGTCTCTCTGTAGGTGCAGGTGCCATGGCAAGTAGTCTGTTCTTGTCCTGATCACCAAAATACTGAGATTCCTGTATGTTGCATAACCCAACCTCAACGGTCTCCCTCAAGATGAAGTCTGATCCAAGGTGGTAAATCTCCTCCTCAGCTCCAATGTAGACATCACCAGTAGTGTTATCTACAGCCACGAGTCTGAAAGGCAGCCTGGGATTGGGACTGGAGAAGGATGACACCAGGTAGGAGGAGAGAGGAGCCGAATGTGAAGATTGAATCAGGCTGACGAGGCAGAGTGTGTGAAACAGGGAAATTGGAAATGACTGCGACTTTGGACTCCTCCGAGCCATGTTGACTGTTATGAAGATAGACTGAAAAGAAAGTAGAGCCGTGGGGTTATTGTCATTATTTTTTTTAGAAATTAGCTTTTATGAGGAAGAAATTATCATTCCTGAGAAATTATGACACTAACGTGCTAAACGACTCACAAAGACTTGATCCTTTCGTGAAAGAAGCGTCATCAGTTTGTCCTTTGCTCAGTTGACTCTTGATAATGAGAACTGAGAAGATTGAAGATTGCAGGGCTCGATATTTTCTTTCTCCCTGGTGTTCCAAATCTCCCATTGAAATTTTTAAATTTGGAATTTGGTGGCCCGAGTAAAGATTCAACTGCCCGAAATCAAAGGAAACATAATAATCCATATTGAATCTTGAATCTTGAATCTTGATTGGACAACCAAAAGATAGCCTTTTTAAAGTTTGGTAGCCGATAGAAATTTTCAGCGGCCCCGGGCCACCTGTCCTCCGGGCAACTGTCGAGCCCATTCTCAGACAATGGCATTTGTGAGATATATTCTTTCCAATCGGAATAATAGTTCAAGATTAATTGCAGGATTTTTTTTCCTTAAACGTGCTTTTTCTCAAGTAGTTAGGCCTACGTGAAGTCCCCTTAAGAACTACAGCACATTTGAATAATTTCTAAGACTCTCTTTTTGTTTCCGATGTAATTCATGCACTTGGTAATATATTTTGGAGATGACCGAGTAAAGAGTAAATGCATGAAATCAGTAAATATTCACAGCTCACATACACTTCGATATCAGGAATGCTGCATACTGCTTTGATAGAAGAGCAAGATCAGTGTGGGATCCTTCCCAGTATCTATCGTAAGTTTAGTCAAACAAAGGCTGTACACATGGTACAAACATAGTTTGCAGCAATGAATCTAGATATGTTCAAATTCTCGATACCGACAGTATACAAAATTCAAATAAAAGTTAGAAAAAACTTACCAGATAGGTCGAAAAATGATAACCTTTACACGCTGTAGTCAAAGTTAACACTGACAAAAGTTGCAATGCCACTATAATAGTCTAATTATGTCAGCTTTCTCAGCCATGTCATAAAAACGGCTTGTTCTATATAACAAGTTGTGCGACGTTATGGTCTGGAGCACCACAAGAGAGAACTACTCTTTGAATATTTTTGAGTGTGCAGCAGGATCAATGAAACCTAATATTTCTGTTCTACTTCCGCAATAAAGATTCCTATTAATATCTTTCTACGCTGACCTTTGCACTCAGATTGGAGACGGGGTGGACCTGCTCCGTTTCTTTGCTTGATACTGGCACTATAACAGAAATGACAGAAGTTTGTCCTTTATCGAACCCTGCATTGTCCTAACGCTGTTGTCGGGCAAGTGTTTATAGTTTCACTCTACAGACATGAGAAGGTGCGAAGGGTACCTCCCGCGTCAAGGTCATGATATTTATGGTTTTAACAAGTTTGAGACAGATTTGATTTAAAAAAAAAAGTAAGAATACGAATAAGTTCCAGAGGCGACAATTAAATTTCTTTATTTACTCAAGGAAAATCAAGGTACAATCTTAACAAAATCAGCAATGCTCAGCCCATCTTTTCGGGGGAGGGATGCACTCTTACCTGCAGTTGCTGTTGTTATCTAGTCGAAGTTCGAGTAGTCGCTTACGCAAGCATACGGAAATATCGACCACTCATCGTGTATCACGGAGTATTCTGTTTGTGCATGATGTTCCTGTTGGGCAAAATGGTGACCTTATGCTAAATCGGGTGGATGATTGCATAAAAAGATATGAAATGCATTAATCACACTTCCAAGTTTGTACTTCAATAGATGTCCTCATCTGCTGAATTTACTTCTGGAGTGTTACGAATGGGTTTGTGGTTTTTTCATGTTAATATTTGTTTGATGATAGTCAACAATCAAGTTATGTCAGGTGTGTCAGGAGAGTTATTGACAACTGACATGTTATAACAGTGATGTATGTTATTTGTATAATGTGTTATTTATTGTAACAAAATGATATTCATTTTTATCTTTCTATATGTTTATTCGTCATAATGCCGACATATGTACAATATCTACAATGACTCATTGGAGCACAGCAAAAGTACAAATGCTAAGCATATACCTCTTGGGCAACAGTATTGATATTGAACATGAACGATGATATCCACATAATAATACTATATCGTACTTATTATTGTACAGTAATTATGAACAAGAATAAACAATACTCTAACCGAACTGGCGTATGCATGATCTGGCACTTCAACAAAGTTTTTTTTTTCTCTCTTTAATAAGTTTATTCATCAAAATATCAACATATGTACAATATTTACAATGACTCATTGGAGCACAACAAAAGCACAAAAAGTAATGCTAAGCATATACCTCTTGGGTAGCAGTAATACTGAACATCAACAATGATACATGTATGAATCCTACTTATTATTGTACAGTAATTATGAACAAGAATAAACAATACTCTAACAGAACTGGCGTGTGCATGATTTGGCACTTCAACAAGATAAAACAAAAAGAAAGAAACAAATAAATTTCCAATTAACTTTCGTCTAAGTTACAACTTGCAACAAATTTTACATAAATCTCCCAACGGCACCGAAAAAAAAAAATTACCCGCTCTGATCTGCAGCACACAGTCTGCAGCCCCCCGCCCCGTATACCATGGGGTCACACACGAGGAATGCACGTTTTAAAGTACCGTGTTTACACGATCGCTATATGGATGGCCGGACAAAATGTATCGGCTCCCCGTTCATGAATGAACCAAAGTTTTGTGTAATTATGTAACACACATTATGGGGAAATGTGAAAGTACATTGGAGCGAAAATTGCTCATACCATTTCAGTAGCACAATGTGGTCGTGGTTACTTTATGCTTATTTACACATGTGACAAGCTATGCATTCTAAAAGAGTGTTTTAATTGTTCCTTTATGTCAGTATTCTGTATTGGTGATTATTTGTTTATTAGTGGTTTTTGTGAAGATTCAGAAAGTGATAAAAAGTACGGATGATAAGTGTAGCGATAATTCCTACAGTTAGTTCAAAGTTGTGTTACAGAGGTTTGATACATACATTTAGCATAATGTGTGTATACGTATGTACACACGTTGGCCATATGACCCATTTTAGACAACTCACTTTAATTAATTAGTAAATGTGTTCAGTTATGGGACTGAAAACCATGTCTGTAATAATTCCACTCAGGTACTATCAGCTACCTCGTTTTTCTTCCTCGGTATTCTAGTGCCATTGATGTAATTCATGCACGATACTCAGCCCATACTTTCTGAGCAAAGATGTTGAGAAACGAGACCGACCTTTGTGTCTTGTGCTCGGTACGACGTTCTGAACGTGAGTATGTACACACTTTACCTGTAAATGAACAAGCTTGTGTTCCGGTATATCGCCTCTGAAGTTGTGATGCATTCGTGTTCAGATAAGTATTGGTTGGAATGAGTGCCGAATGCCGATGAGACTGGGATGGTAACAGGTGGTTCTGCACCAGAAGACAACTCGTCCAGCAGCCTTTGTGAGCATTCTCGAGCGGGCTTTGCTGCAACGTGGGACAATTATGCTGATTGTCTGGACGGACGCCCAACGTACTTCCAGAATGGACGTCGGAGAAAGAAGTACAGTACTTTGGAAAGGACAAGTACGTCAGAAGTGCTTCAAGAACAGACGTCGCAGAACGAAGTACAGTACTTTGGAAATGATAAGTACGATCGATGTTCTTCCAGGGCGAACGTCGGAAGACGACGTACTTCTGAACTAAGGTGCAGAATGACGAAGTACAAGGGCGGATGTCGGGAAACAACGTACTTTCTGAATGACGTCAAAGAACGACGCACTCAAGAAACGACGTCGGGAGTGATAGGGAGAATTCACTTGTCAGTGTGTTGGATGAGATAGATATGAGAGTGAGAAAGTGCCTTTGAGTCTGATGATGTGAAGTGCAAGGTGTAGACTGGTGACATACGAAGAGTGGTGGAAGACTAAGGTCCTATCCTCTTCACAAAGCGATCGTATATTTCGATCAAACGGACGGTCGGCTCGGTCGGCGTAAGTGCCAAGGCCCCGTTTTCGCTACAATATCGTACATCATGAAATTCTCGAACTAGCTCTCACGGGCCGACAAGTTTCCATGTGGCTTACAATATTTTCACCATGAAAAGAAAGTGGATGTGACGTCACGTCAGCCTCGGAATATTTTTCGCCCGACCAATATTTTGATGTCACTTTTTGGCAATAATGAGATACCTAGCTATCGATATCGCAATCGCAATTGCGGAGAGCCAGTCAGCGTAGCAGCGACCACCGGCATGCATTAATCTAGCATTACCAAAGAAATTTGTAATCTCTGCGAGCATCACAGAGTGCATGCAGCGCAGCGTAATGCCAGTGCACTGAACACTGGCTGATGGCACCACTTGGTTAAAAGGACGCTGTATTACTACCACGGCATTTATTGAGTTTCCATGGTCGCGTGGTAAATCTTTACAGTGGATAATAGTACTAAGACGTATCGTGATTACAGCCATAGGAATGTCTTCCGAGTTTCCAGCTTTCATTGTTTCTAATCTAATTTGATTCGACTTCAGGTTTTCATGGTTATTGTCGCCTCTTGTATTAGTTTTGCGCACCTGATGAGCAGCACATCAAAAACAAAGTGAAATAAACGCCTTCACACCCATACACACATAGACACATTATACAGTATAATACATGTAAATGTACATTCAACCCCACCCCCCTTTCCAATGTGTTCATGCTCTAAACTTCATCGCTGAAACGGCCCGTAATCATTGTGTAGTTTTACAAAACGAGGGGTCACATAAATTCAGGAAGGCACAACAATAGCTCTCACAGCGTGATCCGTGGGTTAAGCAATGGGAAATTACCGGGCTCAAAAAGAAAAGGAAGTTCAAAAATCAAATATCAAAGAGCAAATACAGACATCAGATATACGCTACAATCAAACCACGGTGATTCCTGGCTCTCTATAACATGTGAACAGTAATTCTCAGCCTTCCCTACTTATTGAAAGGACCGAACATTTTCTAGGATAATTTTTACCATTGTAAACTTGATAATCGAACAAAAGACTAATGACATCCTGGGTGGTCAGTGTTGTTTAGTTCGTGGGAAAATATTCTTGGCTAGAAGTCTGGTATTTCCTGTGTAACATGTAGTTACAAGACGGTACTCTGAAGGTCTTATTTCGAAGGTTCGTTATAATTCCGAAAGTTCGTTGGTCCGAAATTGAAATAACGTTAGGTAATCTGAAAATGCAATATCTTCTTTTAGCTTCAATATAAGGTGTTGACATTCAAAAATTACATCTTGGTACGGAGTGAAAATCGGTTATCTTTTATTGTCTAAGGGAAAGATGATACATGTGTATATTTTAAGTCAAAGCACATGTTGCCTCAAGAATTGGCGTAGATCAAGAATTTCTATTTATCCGAGCAATTGCTACCCGAACACAAGGATAGAGAGTATTTATGGTATTGGGATTTTGTGTTGGTTATTTTGTAGCCTACATTCGAACTATGTGTGGATATACATGTATTGTACATATGAATCTGCATGGAATCTTCCTCTTCATGTTAAAAAAAAAAATGTGATTACGCAGAACGAATGGGTGGATACTAGCGTTTTTATATTGGCTTCATTGTGAATACGACCTTGGTGTCGAAAGAAACTGAAATGGAGAATATCATTAAAAGATTTTGTCGTTATGTGTACATTGCATGTGTATATCCTGCTTCCTCTTCACCAATGCGCCATTACACAACGAGTTCAGATTACATGTTGTGATTTTCTCACGCCCATTAAGTCAGCTCACCCATTGTTTCGTCCATGGCTGTTCCACTCCAATAAAGCCAAAATGAAGCGTCCCATCCGATACAATGTCATGCACTCTTTTGTTCCTCCACGCAAAAAAAAAAAAAGACATGTTGAATACGAACAGTTACAGGGATAAACGGATAGTGTCATCGACATGGATGATTAAATCCAAACAATTATCCCGATTAGTGCAAATGTATGTTCTTTTCGAGAATGTCCTTTCTTTTAGAAAGAAAAATGAATATATTGTCGTGATATATA
Source organism: Diadema setosum (assembly GCA_033980235.1). Lineage (NCBI taxonomy): Eukaryota > Metazoa > Echinodermata > Echinoidea > Diadematoida > Diadematidae > Diadema > Diadema setosum. The sequence continues at coordinate 43,805,359 of CM067060.1, forward strand.
TTTCAAACGGAGAAGAATTGAGATTTCAAGTTGTTTGTAAGTGGTCAAAAGTATTCCTGAAATATAACACATTTAGCAACGCTTCATGAATAATACAATCTAACAAGTGTTTGTGCATAAACCAATCAATGTATGTATGATTTGCTATACTCTTTACTCTCTCTTTCTCACTCTCTCTCTCTCTCTCAAAAAAAAAAAAAAAAAACGAAATACATTGTTGGAGGCAGATGTATATGAAATTGTGCCAAAACATCATACATTCTCAATATCATTATCGTGCGAGACAAGAAATTATTACCTAGTTATATACCCATCTTTTCTTCGGATTGGTGCATGTTATATTGTAATCGACATCATTGGTCAGTAATAGCGAGTGAAACCATTATTTCCAAAGCTCATTTTCACTTATGTGCGATATTAATAGTTTGACGTTTGGTTAAGCAACGAGTGAGACATAGCTTCAATCAGTTAATTGTTTGAACATTCATGTGAGTACATTCTATGTAATCTTTCAAAGCGATGTTGTTTTGCATGTCGCCGACACTGACTCCTATTCAGCTGTGGTTAGATACATTTTTTTCACACATTCTTTTCGCGGTTATCATTGAGCAAGGTCCATCAAAAACAGACATTCTTCCCACAAGACAAGCACGACTGTATATGATGTTTTAAGGAACACAGTTTACAAAGCAATGGTGGAAATGGGAAAGAGGAACACGTAACAAGGGAGTTTTTTTTTTTCTTTGGGCAGACTTCAAGACGCATCAAGTGAGAGGCAAGACAATGTATTACAAAGATGTTCATAGGCATTTATTTCATTCTTCTGTATGTATCTCACCGTTTAAAGACATAATAATGTATTGGGAGAATTTGAAGATATGTGAAATAGAAGTTGTGGAAGTAACATATTATCTTATTGTTAGTTTAATGTCCACAAGTATCAAACTGCTCATTTATAAGACCATCACCTCGTAAACCTCGAAACTGTCTAGGCTCTGAAATCAAATAGACCTAATGGCCCCAACGTCTGAAACATGCTTTCTGGATACCTGTAGTAATCACAGCACATTACAAGCAGTACCTCTGTTGTAGTTTTGAGTACATCTTATGATAATGGATATCCAAATATTTACCCAGTTAACACCAATATCCTGCCATAGATTTTCAAAGTTTGATCAATACTTAACTGTATAGTAAGAAAAATGTTTCCCGATCCAAACAGGAGCTGAGTACACACTAAGCATAAACACATAAATCTTCTATACTGTTTGTACAATTTGTGTCTGTATGTTACTGTACCTTTAACAACCATGACAACAGAATCAAACAAAGTAAGCAATTAAGCGGGCCACTTAGATCGGTAATCTAGAGCAGAAAAAAAAAAAGATGATAAAAGAATATCGGTATAAGCAAATGAAGATATTCCATTTGCGTATACTTCCCTCTTCCTTACTCTTCTACAACATATTTCATCGTTTCTATAAAGTTGAATATCCACGCTTATCAAAGTGCTCGTTGAAGAGACCATCAACTTAAAACTGTTTCATCCTGAAATCAAACAGACATCAAGGCCCTCACGTCATAAATATCTTATCAATCACCTAAACCAATAGTTACCTCATTTCTCTTATCTTGCTTATAGAGCACATCTATAAAATGGTATCCAAATATTTACCTAGCCAACACCAGTTTCCTGTGATAGATATCCAAAGTTTATTACTCATCCCTAATAAAAAAAAAAATGAATGACATTTGATAATAATTTGAGACATGCATGCCTTTCCTCGTCACATTGAGTATAATTATCATACTGTAAGAAAATATAAAGATTTATAAATATAATAAATACATTGAATCGGTGTTTTACTGCGACATCACAAACCGTTGTAGTTTTCATATCCAGCCACTGAGGAATTGAAACTCACAAATTCGTAAGTTCTGAAGAGTTTGTTTGATTTTTTTTTTGTCAATCATTTGCATTGTTTGATTTTCCTAAAACTTTATTGAAGAGTTCTACGGATTTCTACATCCACTCATACATAACCCTACATTTCGGGTGAAATCCCCCTTAGTAACCTCTTTGATGCAAGCAAATTTCATATGCGACTTGCATTTTGTTATTGTTGTGCCTTGTTAATCACTCCGCAAGTAGAGTATACCATCAGGGTAAAGGCATTCCAAACTTGCTCTCTTTCCCTCCAGTTCTAAAAATTCATTGCGTGTTATCATTCTTCTGGACCCCTCGATAGAACAGCTCCACAATGAGCTGATGAGGGCGGAGCGGAGTATGGCCATCCAGCCACAGTTTCATGTACTTTTGTGATAATTTCTTAGTATTATTCAATAAGAAGTGATGCACATTTCTTTTCGGAAATAAGATCAATCAATCAATCAATTAATCAATTCTGGTCGAATGGTAAAGCGGATATGTACAGCGTAAAATATTTACAATTTAACTTTAATATCATAAAGGAGAAGCTAGTAATGAAGAGACAAGCATCACGTATGAGTTCAAACTGAGTGGCATGGATATTCCCTGGGGCGATAAAACTGCTTCTCCATTCTGCTTCTGTTCCTCTAGGTAATTGGTCTTCCTTTAATACACAATCTTCAATAGGGAGCTTTGGATATTGACGCGCGGACGTTTGAGACGAAGAGTGCGCTGGACGTTCTCCTCTCCCCTGCGTCGCGTTGAAAAGTAGCTTTAGATTACGCTGGGCAGTCAGACCGCAACGCTGCTGTTAATGAGCTCAAATCAAAAATGTATCGTACGCGCAGGTATTTGCGCATGTCCTTCTCAGCACCCGAGATTTTGCGAGATAATTCAGAGACAAAGTGCATGGTCTACGAGATTTACTTATTGGCAACATGAAGATCTACTATCCGTGACTAATTGACATGGTTTGTGAATATTTGAAATAAATCACACCTTTTAATGCTTACATTATACAAAATGAGCCTATGATACCATTATTCATATATCTGCATTATATCGATATTTTCCAAACGACCCTGAGACAAATTAGAACAAGGCTTTCTATTTATTGCCAACCCGACCCGTTCATAGGTTGAATCACCACATGAATGATAGTCAACGTTTTAGATATACCTGTTATAATAGCACACTAAGAACTGAATTGGTCCCTCGCTTAGAAAACAATAAAAATTGGAAGTCTCGTCGAGTAAAAATCATAGTGTGGCAATTTGAGATACATTCGCTCCCAGGGTATCATTAGATAAATTACTCAGCGATGTATACAGTGGATTAATAAGGAATAATTATTCTAATACCAAAAAGAGAGTCCCAAAGAACTCATGTGTGCAAACACAGTGCTAGATCTTTTATTATTGATTTGTATGCTATTTAATGCACTCTACTCTTATCTAGTTGTGCCGGCAAAAAAAGTCAAGCCAAAGTTGAGCTGTCGATCAGAGTGGGGTGTTGTTCTTGTTGTTTACGTGGAGATCTTACACCAGCTGCAGTTGCCTGAACCTGAGCGCGTATACATACATTGTGCGCGCGCACACACACACACCATAGGGTCCTACACTGTCATCTACACACAGTGTATTACTGTTATGTAGAGTACACGTTTACTGTCATTCCGCTAGGTGCGTTCAACTCTCCACTCAGAGGGAATTAACCAATCAGAAACGCGTATTCGCGGCAAACTGAAATCTCGTCAAAAATTAACTGTACAACGCAATGATTTATTCGCCAACCTGACCCGTTCATAGGATCAGTCCACATAAAGTCATTATGGTTTCATAGAATGATATTTCCTCTTTCATTTTATACCTCTTCCATTTTGGTCCACCTTAATTTCGTCGGTCTAGTGTACCCCTTAAGAAGAATGAAAAATATGCAAATTTTGTGTTTTATAATTTCCTTGTTCAGTATATTTTATATGTCATAACCTGTCAAGTGGTCGAATTTCATCAAAGTACAACTCTTCAGCTTTTAATCGATATATAAATCATGAAGATTGATAATGTCGTTTAGATTTACAGACACTCTAAAAATGTGGTCTCCCAGCTCATTACGTATTCATGTCCGCGAGGTCCATGCATACGCGCACGATAAATGCGAAGGCTTTTCAGGACGTTGCGGTCTGACTGTGGGACGCAACCACCGAACTAATAGTGGAATGCGTGTCCCTATTCCCAACATACACGAGACCGTGCAGCCAAATTAACGTGTTGCGTCGCCATCTTCTTAGGGCAATTTTTCCTTATATGGAGTGCATGCTTAGGCGCGGTCAGACTGGGCCACTGGTACGCGCGCAAGCAAGAGTACGCCGTCCAGTGGCTAGTGATTATGACGTAACAATGCACGTTTGTTTGGTTTGTTATGACAATGGCTTACGCTTCGGAGACACAGCCCGCACTCCATATAACTAAGGAAAAATTGACCTAACAAAATGGCGGTGGTAGCAAGTTTTGGTGGCTGCGCATTTCCTGGGTGAACACGCATTGCACTATGTTTTAGTTCGGTAGACGCAACGTATGAAAAATAAAATCGCGCCCCCATGTGATCAGTGCATGAAGTAGCTGTCTACGTTGCAAACTGTGCGGACGTAAAAATAGTCCAGTACGCGTAGTGAAAAACAAACTACGATCTAAAAATCAATCAAAAAAAAAAAAAAATAGATCGACTTGACGCGCGCTTCTGCGCACGCTCAGAACATGTTTTTCCCCTCTGAACGTCGGCGCGTCTAAAATCTAAAGCTCCCTAATAATAGGGAGCTTTAGATTTTAGACGCGCGGACGTTCAAAGGGAAAAAAAAAACATGGTCTGAGCGTGCGCAGTAGCTTGACGTGTGCTACTGCGCACGCTCAGACCATGTTTTTTTTTTCCCTTTGAACGTCCGCGCGTCTAAAATCTAAAGCTCCCTAATTATTAGTACGACGCGGACCTTGCTTTATGAAACTCTGACACTGCATTGGTACGAATCCATACATTGATGTACACAAATGGGATATAGAGAGAACAAAATTATGTCTTGTCTTATAGTGAACTTGTATTGAAGTGATGCTTTGACGTTGATAAAGCCGACGGCCAGAAGTCTTGTGTGCTCACTAAAGCATGTCTTGCAGGTCGTGTTTGGTCAGGTTAAAGAGCTGCAGGAGTGCGGCATGATGGCTGAAGTGCCCTCGGAACTCCTGTTTCAAAAGTGAAATTTGTTCAGTTAATGACAAAGTTCAGCATCATAATCAATTTATTACAATTCATACCGTACATTCAACGTTCAGTAAGTAAATAGATTCGTAAAGTATAATCATTGCATTATCACATATTTAGATTCTGTTTAATCATACGTTTCTTTTACGTCCATATCATTTGATTTCATCATCAATTTGTGTTTCCTTTCTTTTTCAGTATCTTTTCACATGGCTCGATCCGGTAGAGTTGGCGGGGTTTTTTTAAACTTGTAAAAGGTTTGATATGATTTTGCTTACGAAAAGCATCGTATGCATGTCTGAAGTATTACATAGTTTTTTTTTTATATAAGTCATTGAAAATTGGTGTTAGATGATCGTCTCACAAGTATCTCCTTTCTTGAACAAACTGACTCTACATTAATTTTTTTCATGAATATAATATCTTCTAGGTATTCATTTATACTTCGTTATGGCAGCACTTCCATCGCAAAGGAAATGCTGCACTTATTACCAATTAATTATCACAATTACATCCTACTTACAACAATCAACATCACCTTTCCATAAATGTATCTTAAGAATATAATGATAATGATTTTTTTTTTCTTGCGTCATTTCAAAAGCGCAGCTTTTACACATCAAACTATATTCCAGCACGATAACTTTCCAGGACGCCTGTCAAATGGGGAGGGCGGTCGTTTTGATACCAGAATATCATCGCCCTTCATGATAAACTCCAGAGCAGATTAGCCACATGGCATCTACTCTTTATCAGCTGGAAGCGTTTGGGGTCGGAGAAGGAGCTGAAGAAATCATCATCCATGGAATATCGCAGGATATGTTATGAGTACACGGTGAAAAGAAAGACAAATTTCCTATCGAGGTTTCAATGTTTGAGTACCTTTGTGACAGAGGCGCAGACACTGAACAACTTTGTTTGGCGTACTTGGGGCAGACCTGCCACGCCGTTGCAGAAGGAGGACACCATACGCGACTGGAGCGCGTAATCTCCGAAGTAAGGTTGTTGCTTTGAAGTCTGAATTTGAAATGGTACAATGTATCAAGTATGATTATATTAGTACATGAAATTATTATTCTCGATGAAAATGATAACGGAGCTCGGAGCTAGCTACACTTAGACCTCCCCTGTATACAGCTCATTTTCCCCAAACGTATTGTGTCATATCCATATGATTATTGTCCCAATTTTCACGAACAGTATTGATATTACCATTTTGAGTCTCGAGATTCAAGTATTGCTAAAACAAAGATCGAATTTTGAGTCGTTAACAAGTATCTACGAGAGGTTAACCTGAGTTTTCTGACCACACATCCCAGACATTGGTTGAGGAGTTGTGTGGTGTGATGCGCCTTGAACAAGGCTAATACCAATAAAGCGGTCCGCAGCAAGTTATCGCTCTCAGATCAAGACATGGCTTCCCAATCGTGGTCTTTTGCAACATTGTTGTGATGGTTTGGGTGCGATCTGCCAGGAATGGAGCGGAACATTTTGATTGTCATGATGTGGTGATTGGGTTGAGTCGTGACAAATTGGGACCTTGTCCGGGAAAATGAACAGACAAGCCGTTTTCTTTCGCATGTTCCATGCGGATTGTGGTGAGGACTCTCACGTCTGGTTGTACACGTGTGCTGTAAGTACGTAGTGTATAGCGTCGATGGTGTATAGGCTCATGTCGTATCGGGCCTATGTACCTGCTTGCATGTAGGTTCTATTAGGCCTCATGCGTTTTGGTGAGGATTCTCACGTTTGGCTGTACACGTTTGTTTTAGTATGTAGACAAGTGTATAGCGTCGATGACAGGCTTATGTATTGGGCCTGCATTGTTTGCATGTTGGTTTTGACAGGCCACATGCGTTTTGGTGAAGATTTTCACGTTTGGTTGTGCACATTTATTGTGTATAAACATTTATGCTGCGTAGGCTTTGGCAGTCATTGACTGTGTTTGTAGTTTTTAGACTACGTTTTGTGTGAAGGCCTGGTGCAGATTTTGGTGAGGATTCTCACGTTTGGTTGTGCACGTTGTGTATAACATTTATGCTGCGTAGGCTTTGGCAGTCATTGACTGTGTTAGTAGTTGTATAGGCTACATTTTGTGTGAAGGCCTGGTAGTGCAGATTTTGGTGAGGATTCTCACGTTTGGGACGTTTGTCGTTTTTGCATGAAGGTCTTGTGTAGACCGATTTGGGTGAGGATTCTCACGTTCAGTTGTGTGCGTATATAGTGCATAGCGTGGGTATTGCGCATTGGGCTCGCACGTGTTTTGTAGTCGCAGACGGTCGGTCTAGCGCGTCGTGTGTAGGGCTAGTGCAGTTTGTGAGTGTGCGTATGCTGGATGTGTATGTGTGGGGGCTTGCGTACACATTGGCTACGGGTCACGCCGAATTTTCAGGAAGATTAGCCTCGGTTAAAGGCTTTGATATATTTTCCTTGGTTTGCACAATCGTGCTATGTGGTCGTTTGTAGTGAGTGTGTATACTCACTCTATGTCCTTAGATCACATGCTAATGTGATGCCGTGGTGTTCTGATTGTATGCCTGATTCGAAGGCTTAGGGATTTTGATGTTTTCTGCTTATCGTAGAAAATTTTTGCCTGTTCTGCGCGTGTGACTGGGTTCATGCATACATGTGTACTCATATGCAGTGCATTTCTTTTGTTAAGGCTTTGTAGTTTTGTGAGGATTTGTGACTTCTTGCAAGTTTTGATTTTGATATTCCCACAATGGCTGATGTCGTGCAGAGCTTTGTTGATGAACCCACTCAGGAAGGTTTTAATAACCTGAGGAAGGCAGAACTGGTGGAAGTTGCTCGAATTTTAGAAATCCCGATCAAAACATCGGATCGAAAAGCAGAGATCAAGGACACAATTTCTGAGTTTTTTACCAATACTGGTATCTGGCCTGCCTCTTTGTCAGAGGATGAAGCAGGGACAGATGATGGTGAAATTATCACACCTTTGGTAACCCCTGCAGAAAGTGAATTGAAGAAAATTGAGATCCAGCTTCGGATGAAGCAGCTGGAAGTCGAGGCAAAGAAAATAGAACTCGAAATCAAGTCAATCGATGCAAAATCGAATGAACCTTCTTCCAGCAGTTCAGCAAAGTCATCAAAATTTGATGCATTAAGGCAATCTCAGTTGGTGCCGAAATTTCGTGAAGACCGGGTAGAAGAGTTTTTCCAGCACTTTGAAAAAGTGGCTGTGAGTTTAGAATGGCCCAAGGAAGTGTGGCCGACATTGATACAGAGCTCGCTGGTAGGGAAGGCCCAAGAGGTCTATGCGTCTCTCACTATCCAAGAGTGTTCTGACTATGAGAATTTGAAGAGTTCCGTGTTAAGGGCGTACGAGTTGGTGCCGGAAGCCCACAGGCAACTGTTTCGGAATTATAGGAGACGGGATGATCAGACATTTGCTGATTTTGTGCAACACAAGCAGACCCATTTCGAACACTGGTTAAGGTCGTCTGGTGTTGATGATTTCCACAAACTGAAAGAGTTGGTATTGTTAGAGGAGGTGAAGAGGTGTGTTCAGCCAGATCAGCGGCAGTACCTGGAGGAAAGGGAAGTGAATGGTGCCAGGAGAGCTGCTGTCCTCCTTGATGAGTATGTGCTTACGCACAAGGGTACTTTCAAACTTTCTTCAAGCAAGAAAGGAGGCCAGGGTGTGCCAAGAAAAGGAGCTGTTGCTCCGAGCATTCCCAAGCCCGATCTTGATCAAAAGCCGAACAAGGCTTGCTTCTATTGCAAGAAGGATGGACATGTGATGTCAGCTTGCTGGAAGTTGAAGAAGAAGCGAGAAAAAGAGGGGATTAGCAACCCCAAAGCATTGCCAGATGCTTTTGCTATCACTTGCACAGATCATCTGCCATCGTTTGAACGGGTGGCAGAGAATTACAAACCTTTCATATCTTCAGGGTATGTTAGTTTGACGCCTGATAGTGAGCAGGTTCAGGTTCACATTTTGAGGGACACAGGAGCATCACAGAGTCTCCTGTGTGCAAATACATTGCCCTTTTCGGTTGAATCTTCTGTGGATTCAGAAGTGTTTGTGAGGGGAGTTGAAGGTGGGAGTGTCCGAGTGCCTCTTCATAATATTGAATTGAAGAGCGATCTTGTCAGTGGCTCAGTTGTAGTAGGTATTTTGCCTACATTGCCAGTCGAAGGTGTCACCTTATTGCTCGGCAATGATATCGCTGGAGAGAAGGTTTTGCCTCACTTTCTCCCAAGTAAGACACCCGTGGTTGACGAAGCCACAGAGAAATTGGTTCAGGATATGCCTGATGTGTTTCCCTCATGTGCTGTTACCAGGTCAATGGCTCGTGAACTGGAGAAAGAGGAGCAAGAGGATATCTTGGCTGATACTTTCTTCTCTAGACTTGAAGAGTCTAGCAGTAGTGATGATGTACACATGGACCATGGTCAAATGTCAGAGATTTCTCATCAGAGTCTGGTTGAATTGCAGGGCAAAGACCCTGAAATAGTGCGTTTTGCACAGTCACTTGTACCTGAGGATGAGGAAGTGAATGAAACTGTGAAGTTTTACAAGAGGGATGGTATCTTGATGAGGAGGTGGCGCCCTCCTGATGCCACAAGTGATGAGGATTTTCGAGATATTCATCAAGTAGTGGTACCAAAGATGTACCGGAAGGAGATCATATCTCTTGCCCATGAAGCACCATTGGCAGGTCATTTGGGGATCAACAAAACCCAAGAGAAGGTGTTTCGATATTTCTTCTGGCCAGGTTTGCGACATGACGTCGCAGAGTTTTGTCGGTCTTGCCATGTGTGTCAGGTAGTTGGCAAGCCAAACCAGAAGATTCCCCCTGCCCCTTTAAGGCCAATTCCGGCCTTCGAAGAACCGTTTAGTCGGGTCATTGTGGATTGTGTCGGTCCTCTTCCAAGGACAAAGTCGGGTAATCAGTATTTGCTGACGATGATGTGTGCATCTACCCGCTTCCCCGAGGCAATTCCATTACGGACGATTACTGCCAAGAATGTCAGTAAAGCTCTTGTGAAGTTCTTCACAATGGTAGGACTTCCAAAGTGTGTGCAGTCAGACCAAGGGTCTAATTTCACATCCAAAATCTTCCAACAGGTGATGAGTGAGTTAGGTGTAGAATGTAAGAACTCAAGTGCTTACCATCCACAGAGCCAGGGAGCTCTTGAACGCTTTCACCAAACCTTGAAGAATATGATGCGTGTGTATTGCAGTGAGCACGAGAAAGAGTGGGATGAGGGTATTCCTCTCCTCTTGTTTGCAGTTCGAGAATCGATCCAGGAATCTCTTGGATTCAGTCCTTTCGAGCTGGTCTTTGGACACTCAGTTCGTGGTCCCTTGAAGATCTTGCAAGAAAAGATCTTGGTTGAACCGGAGTCCAACCTATTGGACTATGTGTGTCAGTTCAAGGATAGACTTTCTTGTACTCGTGAATTAGCTGCAGGTCATCTGAAGGCAGCTCAGTCTAACATGAAGAGACTGTTTGATCGGAAGGTGAAAGAAAGGCATTTCGAGCCTGGTTCTAAGGTTCTTGTGTTGCTCCCTCTTCAAGGAGATGCCTTGAAGGCTAGATATACAGGGCCGTATGTGGTTGAGAAAAGAGTGAGTGATGTCAATTACATCATCCTGACACCTGATAGGAGGAAGAGGAGAAGACTCTGTCATGTCAACATGCTAAAGGAGTATGTTGAAAATGTTGAAGAGGCTAAAGAAAAGCCTGTTGCTACGGTTGGAATCGGTTGTGAAGTGGATGGTGAAGACAGTGAGAGTGATGATGTGGAAATTCCGCAGTTGATGTTGAAGAATTCTGAGGTGTTAGCAAATCTTTCTGACACATTATCTCATCTTCCAGGAGTAGAGAGAGCTCAGGTGATGGATGTAGTCCATGAGTATGAACACCTCTTCAGTGATGTACCAGGTCGTACTAGTGTGGTGGTGCATGATGTTGATGTGGGGGACTCCTCCCCTGTCAAGCAACACCCATATCGTGTGAATCCATTGAAAATGGATGTTCTGAGGAAGGAAGTTCAATATATGCTTGAACATGACCTTATTGAGCCCAGTAAGAGTGGATGGAGTTCTCCCTGTGTGTTGGTTCCAAAGCAGGATGGTTCTTTGCGTTTCTGTACGGATTACAGGTTGCTCAATTCGAAAACAAAGTCAGACTCGTACCCTTTGCCCCGCATCGATGATTGCATTGATCGCGTAGGGAATGCCAAATACGTCAGTAAGTTTGACCTTTTGAAGGGGTACTGGCAGGTTCCCCTCAGTGAAAGAGCGAAAGAACTGTCTGCATTCGTGACTCCTGACGGATTCTTCCAATACAAAGTGATGCCGTTCGGGATGAAGAACGCGCCCGCTACATTCCAGAGACTCATCAACACCGTCACGTCTGGCTTGGTGGGATGCGAGGCGTATCTCGACGACATCATAGTGTACAGCCATACATGGGAGGACCACCTTCTGAGAGTCAGAGCACTGTTTGACCGCTTGACCAGTGCCAACCTTACGGTGAACTTGAGGAAATGTGAGTTCGCCCGAGCAAAAGTCGTGTTCCTGGGTCATATTGTGGGACATGGTTCCGTCAAGCCTGTTGAAGCAAAGGTGGAGACGATCCTGAACTTTCCCCGCCCACAGAGTAAGCGAGAGCTGAGACGATTTCTGGGCATGACTGGCTATTATCGGAAGTTCTGCCATAATTTCGCTGATGCTGCAACACCGCTCACCAACATGTTGCGGAAAGATTCGCAGTTCGAGTGGTCAGATGACTGTCAAGTTGCTTTCAACCGGCTGAAGGCAATGCTAGCGAGTTCTCCGGTTCTTGCAGCGCCGAACTTCGACAAGCAGTTCATTCTTATGGTGGACGCGAGTGACACAGGAGGAGGAGGAGCCCTGATGCAGAAGGACGACAACGGAGTTGACCATCCCGTCGCGTACATGTCCAGAAAATTCAACAAACATCAGCGACGGTACTCCACTGTCGAGAAGGAGACGTTAGCGCTCGTCATGGCTCTTCGTCATTTTGACGTGTACCTGAACACTACAAGGTATCCAGTGCTGGTGTACACCGACCACAATCCGCTTGTGTTCCTGTCGCGAATGAGGAACAAAAATGGACGCCTAACCAGATGGGCGCTAGTGCTACAGGAGTACAACCTCGTGATACAGCACGTACGCGGAAAAGACAATGTCATTGCAGACGCTTTGTCCCGTGGATAAGATAGAAGTATGCGTATTTCCACGGATAGGACAAAAGGACACCAAATGTGCTTATTATCCATAGATAATAAGACTGGTAATGACTTGGAAACATGAACAATACGAGACAAAAGAAATGTGTTTCCATGCATTTGTAAGAAAATTATATTTCTCATGTTGAAGAAAGAGTGTTATTGATTGCTTTGAAATGATGACACAAACATTGTGTACACTGCTTTAATTTATTCTTTTTGTTCTTGTCTGCAGGGAAAAAGACAGCGTGTTTTCCAAATTGTCATGATTTTTGCACCAAAACAGGGCAAAATCATTTCAAGTGATATAGCATGAGTTTTGCTATGTTTTATGCTTTATATGCTGAAGAAAGGGGTTTTCAGTAATACAGCATATTTTGATACAGGGTATAATGTAGACGTTGTATTAATTGGAACTGCAAATTAAGTTGCATTGCTGTTTGCAGAAAGCACACACAAGCACACAAAAGCTGTTGTTGCATTTTTTTCAAATGCTTAATTTGCAAGAGTTGGAATTTGTGGCATCACAGAATTGACCAATTATACACATTTTCCATAGCATAGATATCGACTGAGTGAAATTATGACACTATGATATTCATAATGTTGTGAATGTGTAAGGTTCATGAGACCATACAGGTGTACAGACATAATCAGGTTATATTCATGTGATATCTTGTTTCAGAAACAGAGAGTATAGCAGGTGTTCATAATTGCATTGTTTTGCTGTACTCTAGTGTACTTACTGTACATGCATTTATTGTCTTGACGAACAAGGCTTTACAGTACTTGAACAGAAGTGTCAAGGAATTAGAAATGTAGAGATGTTTGTCATACCAAACAGTTGAGCAGAACACGTTGTTATATCAGCTTTTTAACAAAGTTGAGATTGCTACAAGCTCACCATGAAAAAATGGTTACTAAGTATAGTGAATGGAAGATTACTTCTATTATTGGTGACATACACAATAATCACAACAAAAATGTGTGAAGTTCATTATTCAAACTGCATGATTGTCAGTGTATGCAGGTTAGTTAGTGATATGTGTAGCGGTTTTTCTCAAGCATATGCACATCAAACTAAGAGAGAAGTTTGATATGTCCATACTTATGGTATATTGTTTCATGATACAAGTACAGTGTATTTTGTTCTGAACCAGCAGCATTTCTTAGACTTCGATTAGGTGTTGAAATGTTTGGCCATTTGATACTCATAAGCATTTCAGGAAAGCTAAAGAGAATACATGCTTCATGATTTATGACCAAACAGAAAAAAAAAAGAAGAAAAGAAAACAAGGAATGTTGTGGTTGTAAAGTTTTGCGCGTATACGCACATGCTTGTTCCGAGCAGGTAGTGGGTCTATATTTAGACAGTTAGCCTACGCTCAAGAAAGGTTTTGATAAGGCTCATAAGTCTGAGCTTGTTTATGTGAAGAATAGACTTTAGTGTATGAAAACACAACTGTGCATTTTTATGTATTGTGTTTCGGAACATGTTTGTAACGACTGTTTGCAGTTTGACTGGAAAGTTCTTCCATAACTTCCCGTCTTAAGGGGGGAGATGTGATGCGCCTTGAACAAGGCTAATACCAATAAAGCGGTCCGCAGCAAGTTATCGCTCTCAGATCAAGACATGGCTTCCCAATCGTGGTTCTTTTGCAACATTGTTGTGATGGTTTGGGTGCGATCTGCCAGGAATGGAGCGGAACATTTTGATTGTCATGATGTGGTGATTGGGTTGAGTCGTGACAGTGGTAAAATCTTGAACGTCTCCTAGTGCGTGATGATAATCACTGTTTCTGAAAATTCTTGGATCAAGACGGTGACGCAGATCATGAACTAAAACATTTTCATTTATTTCTTAGTCGGTTTCAGACCATCGCCGAAACTTTCTTTAAAGTCCATACGGAATTTATGTGTAACGTGGCAAAAAGCACAGGAACTATTGCCATCACCGTTCATAATTAGCTAAATGACGTTTATATTCTATATTCATTCGCCAATGCAAAGAATTATACGGGGTTACTTCTCTTCGAGTTTGTACGCTATTACTAGATAAATATTTTTCACGTCAGCATTTATGGTTCCAAGACAATTTCATTTTAATTCATTTTAAGTTCACGACACAATAAGAATGTCAGGAGGATTATTTTCAGCCTTCGGCATGCTCGATAAACCATTTCATTTTCAGGATTAGCAACCGTTGCTGTTACAAACATAGAGACCAAGGCGGACGAACCTCTGGAGGTGGCTCGTCTTTCAACGCGTGGTTGATGGCGTCAACGAGCACGTTCAGGCATTGGTCCGCTGGATCTGACCTCGGCATGTTGAACAGAGAAGGAATGCTGGTGAGAAGCCCCACCCAGAATTGCGTCAAGCTGGAAGGAATCAAAAAGAGCATTTTCATGTAAAATGCCTGAAATTTAAGTGTACGTAACACTAATTTTTCAGAACGCCGATACAGTGCTTCGGCACGGAAAGTTATCGAAGGCGATCCCCCCCCCCCCATACCCACTGAAGTTCTTGAATGGTGAATGTCTTAATAACATCGGTATCAGCCGAAATGTCGATAAGACAAAACCTATTAAATGTCATCAAATTGAATTTCTGAATTAAGGTGACATTCTAATAGCGAAGATACAAAGCTGAAGGTTGATAAGAAGTCATAATATTCAATGTTCCTCCAGGAATTGCAACAGGTCTACCGGAGAGAGGTTTTGAAGTTGAGCGCTCATTCATGTGAAGTGATTCACCCTTAATTACGTGTGGAAGAAAGGAAAGGATTGGAAACTGAATGGCCCCACTGTGAAAAAAAAACAACAACAAACAGCATCAAAAGCTGCACAATAATAAAGAACGCATAGGTAATTGATCGTAAAGGTATTCAAAGTTATGGTCACTGTTGCTACTCTTTCCATATGGTCTTTTAACACACTATCACAGTTAAAATGAAGTTGATCGGCCCAGATGCATTTTCAGGGCCTTGAGAACACGAGTTTTGGAAACGTAGGGTTACAGTTAGATAATCCACACATTTATCAAATTACGCTATATCAACGTTTCATTACCAATTCCTTTTCCATCTTTCCGCCACGTTGGTATTACTGCCAACTGCATATTCTCTAGCCACCTCGTCAAAGGTGTCGAAGAGATATCTGACCGGGAGCGGATATTTTTGTGGGAACTTGAACATCGATTCCAAAACGTTCGTCACGTATGGACTGACTGCAGCCTGTGAAAGACGAGAATTTCTCATTCATCTTCTTCATCCATTTTCATACAACAGCAGAAATGGTAATGGCAAGAATGACGATGGAGAAAAGATGATAACAATTCTATAAATTCTTACTGCTACCAGGAATTATGATCATATTAGAGTATTCAATAGGTTAAAATGTGCATTACGTGAACAATAGGTAAAATATGAACATGAACATGTAAATAATACATGTGTATAAAAGGCCTACCTTTGTAGTCAGCATGTGAGCTATAGCGAGATCTCTACCAAGCCCAGCGCGTCCCTGTGTGACGTGAACTGGGGTGTTGGTGTCATCCGTCCTCAGCTGCAGAGTTTCCTTTAAGGGGTAATGATGTAATTCCAAGTGCGATGAGGTAGCCAACATTATGTCATGTCGACTGCTCTTCTTTAAAGCAGATGTCTAATGATTATTGATATCTTACTCTCGTGAAGATAGATAAAGCCTTTATTGGGTAATTCTGGTTTCACTTATCACACTGCTTGTAGAGAATTCATCCGTTATCTTTTTTCTCCTAAATTACAATGAGACATTACATCACCAAGTGACGGAATGGTTGATATCCATGCAATGTGTCATCCCGACTACAGCTATCGAAACTTATACTGCCGCAAGGGTGTAGACCTATTTCTGTATCATACTTATGTGGCGCAGA
Source organism: Diadema setosum (assembly GCA_033980235.1). Classification (NCBI taxonomy): domain Eukaryota; kingdom Metazoa; phylum Echinodermata; class Echinoidea; order Diadematoida; family Diadematidae; genus Diadema; species Diadema setosum. The sequence continues at coordinate 43,821,677 of CM067060.1, forward strand.
TTTCCCACTGTGACTAGAAGTCAAGATGAAATACAAGGATTAAATGCGATATTACAAGAAATTCCTATTAGACCTTTTAAACTTAATGCATTAGGGAGCTTCAGATTTTTGCGACGGGGACATTCAGAGAGGAAAAATGTTCTGAGAATGCGCAGAATCGTGTATCAAAGTCGGTCTATTTATAGCTCACGTCGTCTGAGTTTTCACGACGCGTTCTGGCTTATTTTTACGTCCGCTCAATTGACGACGTAAAGACTAACTTCATGTACCGATTAACGGGGGCGCCACTTTATTTTTTATACTAGTAGGTTGTGTCCAAAAAGCTTTTCCCCAATAAATGATGGAGAGGGAAAAAATCTCTTTGGTTGCGTCTCGGCGTAATCTAAAGCTGCTTTTCAACACGACGCAGGAAAGGAAGAGGAGAACGTCCAGCTCAAGCGTCGTCTCAAACGTCCGCGCCGCAATTCTGAAGCTCCCTATCGTCAAATTCAACGTGACGTTGCAACATAAAGCTGATTTCGAGGTACAAAAAAATTATAAGTATCTTGGCATGAATTTTGCGCCACAAGGTTTATGAATCTTTACGGAAAATTAACTGTTAATGTTTGATTAGTCATATCACACAGGTATACCTCTTACCTTTAGATGCATTGCCCCGAGGTTGGTCGGGTTTTGGGTCGAATGGCCAGGGGGAGTTGACGTTTGATTTGCTGTCAAACTTTCGTCTGAGAAATAAGAGTATACAAAACAACCCTCGTATGAGAGGATTGACAATAGACTCGGAAACAAGAGTCAAACTAAGTTACACATACTCGAAAATTGCAGCACTGATGAAGTTGGACGTTGCCGTTGAAAATTTAAACCATTCAAGAAAAGTAGTAGTACAGAAACTCAAAATAATCGAAACATTTCAAAGGAACGAATAAAATGATCAAGATGAATCTTCACACTTAACTCATACCGAGATGACGAATTCTTTATAAAATAATAGCCTACGTATATGAAATCTAATCGTCAGAGAATTGACAGCATAAAAGTAAGCAAGGTAGAGGAAGGAAATCTTACATTTGTTCGACAAAATGTTGGAGGGAACAAGTTCTTGATATCCACTTGAATCCGCCATAGCTTCCTTTGGTCTGACAGTGACTCGACATCCATGATCCAACTTGTATGAGAGAGAGAGAGAGAGAGAGAGAGATGCAATGTTTAGATGAGTCTCGGGAGTATTACATATTACTTAATTACTTATTTGATTACTTAATTAATTAATTAATTAACTTAATTTAATTAATTAATTTTCTTTGTTTATCTCTTTCAGTAAGTAGGTTTTATAAGCACCAGGATGCTATTGATTTTTCATAGGCATATTAGGTCGCGTCTTTCGCGGAATTGCACATCGCATCCTCTGTTTTTCTTCTTGCAAACTTGTACATTATTACACGTGCCTTCACAGAACAGATAATATATTCTGCTATCAGCAATTCCATACAATTGTATATATCACTTTCTCGTCGCTTTCAACGCTCTACACTTCTAATAAGGCTAATAGTCTCTGTTGGTTTGGTCTTGAATGTATCGATTTATCTAGGCTTTTTGTTTTTAGTTGTCTCGTCTCTTTATTTGTATTTCTGCTTCTTCCCTTTCCCCTTTTCCACTTCTTTTTTCATCCCACACACTTGTAGTTAAGTTTTCACCTTTTCTTTTCCTCCTGAGAGTGCCCGCGTTGTACAAGCATAGTCTTTGGAGTGGGTACCTCCACTTTTTTTTCGCAGAATGTATAAATATGTCTGTATGAAAAATGCCTAATTTTGTAATGATTATTGACAAATGTTATTCTTTGCTATCTATGTATAATTCCTTCAAACGCATGTCGAATCTATATTTTTTTTTGTACATTCTGTTGAAAGAAGTGAAAATAAAACCTTTGAATTGAATTGAATTGAATTACTATTATGATCTATAGTGTGACACGGGCTTTATCCAAATATTTATCTTGCCGATGAAAAGATGAGTTATAGGCATGCATTTTTAATAAATTGCGTGGATACACTCAGATGAATCTTAAACCTCTTTTGCATATACTGTATTTCCCATTCTTAAATGTCGCCTCTAAGGATTCAGAGATACCCTAATTATTTGCATGACATATTGACCACCTCACTTTTGTGTCGGCATTCACGTCAACTAAAAACCTCTCTTACCCTAATGTGCCAATGTGCCAATGATTAAGAGACTATAACAAAAACTATAACATACTTTGCAGGAATTACAGGGTTAGGACGGCTTGGCCTGCCATCATATTATAATGTTTTGGCGCTTACCCCGTACGTCTTCACAGTATTCATTCTTCCCGAAACGTGACCATCAGTTCCTTCGTCTTCATCTCGCAAGATCAGATATGTCCCGGCGTCTTTCAGCCAAACTTTGAGTGCGGAATAACAGGGGGAGGAGGAAGAGGGGTATTCAGCCGTGAACAGAGTTTTATTCGTTACATATTCGCGGGCTGTTGTTGTTGTTTATTTTATTGTTCTTCATGGTGTTCTTGTACTGATTTTTTGTTCACGAGGACACAGTTCAAATCTTCCTAATGATTAGGACGATATTCATTATTGTCGGAAAACAAGCAAACAAGCAAGATGTCTTGCCTGCATATCGCAGTTTGTATACCATGTGTATGGTTTGTAAACCTGACATAGCTTCCAAGAAGGGAAACGTTGTAAATATCTGAAGAACAAAAGCTGAAGAAAAAAGTGGTCACCACAGCTAAAAGCTTTCTAGAGGACAACCTAATATTGTGAATATAGTGCTTATCAGTAATGTTCATATAGAGCTTTTAGACTTTGTGACCTAGTCGGACTTCACCTATATTCCAACCTGACCAGCATGTTTCAGGTTATGTAACAGTGGTGAACTGAGTTTGATGGCCATGACTCAAAGCTGTGGAAAGTTACAGATAGTACATCAAACAAAAAACAAAACAAAACAAACAAACAAAGAAACAAGCTAACACGCAAGTACGGAGCTTGTGAGGAAAGTTCATTGACCTTTGACCTTCTCAGACCTCGATCACCCACACTTAAACCTGACCAGCATTTTTCAAGTTATCTGTGATACTAGTTTGGTGGTCATGGCTCAACGCTGTGGAAAGTTATTGAGTACATCACATTGTTGACTATTACGACTACAACGGAAAAGTGACGCCTATGCCACGCGTCCGCTCCACGGGCGACATAAATAAATATTCATTGGCATAAAATCTCAAAAAAGATCATAAGACGCAACCTGTTACTTTTCACTTAGTCCACACAGAATAATCGTTTGCTTTTAAAACTATTTTCAAATTTTCCTTGTCATAATTTTCACTTTCCTTACACCATGATGATTTCACCTATTTCCAGATAATGTGGTTGGGTAGTTTGTTTCCAGATTTTACACTGGATGTCTCTCTTTGGCACACTGCCTCAAGTTCTGCAGGGGCGTCGCCAGCTTTTTTTCAAGGGGGTGCGTTTTGACACTAAATGTAACGCGATTTTTTGGACAGACATTTGGAATATAGGAAGCTCTCAATTCCCAGACTATTAGTGTTTTTTTTTTAGGGAAACCAAGCGGGGAAAGGGCACCGGCGTAGCTAGGATTTCATCTTGGGGGGGGGGGGGGGGGTGCTAGTAGGCGTGGGGAGGCGAGGGAGCGAGCAAGGGGGGGGGAGGGTGTGTAAGTGCCTGTTGTCCCCCCTACTCCCACGGTAAGAACTTTTTTTGCATTTTGATGTTGTAAATGGTGCAATTTGATGCAGATTTTTTTGTGTTTTATTCGACTTGAAACAATCCCACTTGTTTATGGTAGCAGGAAATTTTGATGGATATTGTTGTTGAACAATGTGTCTATAAATTATATCATTTTAATACACTTCTAATTCTGACACTGATGTCATGAACGCGACCGAGCCCGAGCAAGCGGAGCGAGCGAGGGGGGGGGGGGGGGGGGGTAGTGGGAGGGGGCCAACCCCCCTCCTACGGTTAGAACTAAAATTGGATTTTGATGTTGTAAATGGTGCAATTTGATGCATGTTTTTGCTTGTTTTATCGACTTGAAACAGTCCCACTTGTTTAAGGTAGAAGTATATTTTTATGTAGATTATTATTGAACAATTTGCCTATAAAATAGTATCATCCAAATAAACTTCCTGTTTTGATATTTACGCTGAATATCATGAACGCGGCCAAGCAAGAGCGAGTGGAGTGAGCGAGGGGGAGGATGTGGGAGGGAGTGTCCCCCTCCCACGGTGAGCACTTTTTGCATTTTGATGTTGTAAATGGTGCAATTTGACGTAGGTTTTTTTGCATGTTTCATGGACTTGAAACAGTCCCACTGGTTTAAGGTATCAGTACATTTTGAAGTAAATAAATGGATTATAGAATAACGGTGTAAAATGAAAAATTACTGGCAGCAATATCAGGAGGATTGCACGATTGAATGCGAGCGAGCGGAGCGAGCGAGCTTGAAAATTTTGACGTTTTACAGTAAAAAAAAAAAAAAGAAGTGCCGTTTGTAGCTATATTTTTTCGCTTTGGAATTTAAGGGTGTGGGGGGGGGGGCCACCGGGCGCAACTGCCTGCAATAACTGGCAGCAATATCAGGAGAATGGCATAACAATAACATGTGTGCGAGCGGAGCGAGCGAGCTTGAAAATTATACATTTTACAGTCCAAAAACTGCCGTTTGTAGCAATATTTTTTCGCTTTGGAATTTAAGGGGGGGGGGGGGGCGCACAGGACGCAACTGCCGGCAATTACTGGCAGCAACATCAGGAGAATGGCATAACAATTAAATGCGAGCGAGCTTGAAAATTTTGACATTTTACAGTCCCCAAACTGCCGTTTGTATAGCTATATATTTTTTTTTGCTTTCGAAACTAAGGGGGGGGGGGCACCGGGCGCAACTGCTGGGATAATGGCATAACAATTAAATGCGAGCGAGCGGAGCGAGCGAGCTTGAAAACTTTGACATTTTACAGCCCAAAAGTTGCCGTTTGTAGCTCAATATATTTGTTCGCATTGGAAATTAAGGGGTGGGGCGCACCGGGCGCAACTGCTGGCAATTACTGGCAGCAACTTCAGGAGAATGGCATTAAGACTAAATGCCAGCGAGCGGAGCGAGCGAGCTTGAAAATTTTGACATTTTACAGTCCAAAAACTGCCGTTTGTGGCTATATTTTTTCGCTTTGGAAATTAAGGGGGGGGGGGGGGGACGCCCGGTGCGCCCCCCCCCCCCCCCCCCCGATCCGCCACTGGTAGTCAAGGGTGCCGGTTTATGTTCATGATTTGGGGAGGTTTGACCAGCGAGGTGGCGTCGAAGTGACCAAGCGGGGGAAGAATGTCCAAAATCTACACTTTAGAGCATCCCCTAATTGTGCGTGTTTGTTTGTGTGTGTGTATTATACACACTGTTGTACATGGGAAAGTTAGAAATTAGCCTAAGTCAAGTCTTTTTATTGGCAATGCAAGACATTTTTATATATACTACAGCAGAATGTAAAGCAACGCTGCAAAATCGATGATCTAGCTTTGATATAACGATCGGAGCGTAAGGTACACAGGTGTACATTCTACATCACATTGCGCAACATTGCACTGACTCTTTTTGCCGTTCGGATGTTCTGAGTACACTACGCACACCCTGCTCCTGCTTATCATATGCAGAATGCCAACCAGGAATCACGCTGAATCACAATCTTTTGTCGGCTCCGGGCTTCTTGAACAATGTTTCACTTACCTCTTGAATTATGGTTAAAAGAAATTATAGATAAATATCTTATTTCTTGATCACCCTTTCATGTCGATTTCAAAAGCAGTTTACTAACCCTTGATTTACATTTTGGCAACATTATTTTTAACCAGCGGATTGGGGGGGGGGGCACCCCCCCCCCACCCCTCTCCGTAGTTACGCCACTGCTTTTGGGTGAAACTTTTTTTTTTTCTGTCAAAAAAAAAAGGTAAGAAGGAAATCTTCTCGTCTCTGGAATTATGGGGGGGGGGTGGGCAAAATGATATACTCCATTTTTTTTTTCAAGGCTCGCACTTGGCCTGGCAATATGGATTGGTAAGAAGTAACGTGCATAGACCCGACATACTTGTAAGTAGCACACGTACATGCAAACGCGTACGTGCTCCGTAACGTACGGATGTACAGTACGGTTGATAAATAGTAAACACTGTATAGAATACTAGTAGATACGATAAAACCAGTGCTGCCAGAGCCAGGGGTGCGAATTGTTTTTGCCCACGATTTTGTTGTCCCTGGTGCAAAATTTAAAAAAAAATAGAAAAAGTATAATTATTTAGCGTCCGGCTTTGAGGTCGACCGCAGACTGATTTTTTTTTTTTTTTTTTTGAGAAGGGGGGTGCGTTCGCACCCAACGCACCCCCCCCCCTGGTGACGCCCATGTTCTGCATACAAAAAAAAAAAAAAGTGAAAACTTTTCTGTGCCCCCACACAGTTCATTCTAGCATGTGATCAAATTGAATGTATACTAGAGAAAACTAATGTCATGTGGCCATGGGGCAAGTATTGCATGAACCAGTGTGGTTCATGAATATTTGAAGACCTACCTACATCCAAGGACTCTCCATCGGTCGGAAGAAGACGATGTCCAGCTTTCCACATAGAATCTAGGATTTTCTGCTTTGTCTGTCCCACAGTATCGACATCCAACACTTTTACCTTAAGGAAGGCATTGTCGTCTTCATCAACAACAAAAAGCACCTGGAAGAAGAAACGCAACGCCAGAAAGCAGTTTTAATATGAATCCTTAATCACTGTATGACATTTTCGAAAATAAGCTTTAAAACATCCCAAACACAAAACAAAAAAGTGCATTAAATAAACAATGTCTTTCAACAATGGAAGTGCTGCTTATTTTAACCTCTTGCCTGCATACAATGTTTTTCGTTTATAGCGTCAACACCAGGGCCCTGGTCTATGAAGAGTTACAATTGATCATAATTATAGTCGATTTCTATCATAAGTCTATGGCAGCCTGTGTGGTAGGGAAATTTACAATTATTTAATTATTTTTTGACAAAACGGGGCCCAGACAAAAATAGAATCGGCCTTACTGTCACAAAATGATCAAAAGACCAACAATTCTCCCCGATCGATAGCCATCATTTACGAAAACTATTGCTCTATATTTTTGAAATAAATTGTGAAATCGTCGCAGTATGCACACTATTTACTAACTTCTTCTTGGGTTACAGTGCAAATCCAGAATCAACGTTGCTTTGAAAAGATATGGTGTGACTATGAGCGAAGCCGGGCCTGTAGCGTGTTATGTCAAAATCAACGTGGGTCTGGGAAATGCTGTATTACCCAGAAAGATAAGATATCCAGTAGTATTTATTAAATTTTTATGGTCCTAAAAATGTTCATTATTCTGATTGTAAGAAGAATAAGGTATTACCGATCTATTGCATGACTCATACATACAAGTACTCGCACAAATAGACTGTTTCGCGTGGAACTAGCTTGCACTACAGTTACTCATATACAGTACCTCTCACAACGGTTATGAAAACATTCTCGTTTTCCAGATTCGTAAGAGATTTTCTTTCCGTGGGACTTAACCGACTAAAAGCAATTATTATAAAGATGAAGTATATAATACACTATATCATAAAGACAGAATTGGTAATAATGATAATAAAAGTCAGTTCTTAGAAACGCATAATACCTTAAGATCATGAAGATAGTCTCTATGCGTGTACAAAATCTATGAAAACAACATCGATCACATATTTCTCTATTGAAACATGTAGTCAACAATAATCGTCAAAAAGGTGAGTTTTCAACACAGATTTGAACTTATCAAAATCTGTAATGCATCTAATACTGAGAGGGAGATTATTCCACAATGAGGGTGCCATTTTCCAAAAGCCCTATAACCATATATCTTAGATTTGACACTTATTTCAGAGAGGAGATTTTTTGATTTTGAGCGCAGATTACGACCAGGCTGATATGGCTTGATGAGTTCACCGAGATATTCAGGGCATTTCCATGAAAACATTTGAATACAATGGTCAAATTCTTAAACCTGATGCGAGCTCTTATTGGCAACCAATGAAGACTACGAAGAATGAGAGTTATAATGATCAAATTTCCTTTTGCGTGTCACAAGCCCTGCGGCTGAATTTTGCATCCGTTGGAGTCCTTTCATCTGAGAGTCTGGAACTTCAATGAGCAAACCATTATTATTATCCAAATGACTAAAAATAAACGCATGAAGCAGTTTTTCTGGAGTTGCTTTATCAAGAACGTGTCTCAATTTTCCAATCCTGTGTAGACCTATGGCTGCAGATTTGCATACATGTATGTTATTGATGTGAGTTTTCATACCAATATCATCTTGGATAACGACACCAAGGTCACGTGCCTTAGAAATTGGCAGCGCAGGAGTATCACAAACATTGATGAACAAAGTTGTTGAGGACTTGTTTCGAGATCTTACATGCACAACTTCAGTTTTCTCAAGATTCAATTTCAAACCATTTTGCAGAGACCAATCTTGAATTTTACCTAATCTGACCAACTGCTACTTTAGAATTAGTGCTTTTTGGAAATTACATCCTCTAACTGTCTAAGGAAGCTGTGTACATTATAAAACACAGTGGTATTGAGAAACATTGTGCTCTCCAAACCTATGTCGCATATATTGAGGTGGTAGATGTTTCATGGGCAATTACCACTTCTTGAAAAGTGATGTCCTGGTCGAACAAGCGATTGTAATCCAGAGTGAAATATGCTTCTCCAGTGACAGCATCGATCGGTCCTTTTTCACACTGAGACTTCAAAGCTTGATACAGCATGAACATTGGGTACAGCATTTGCTGCGAAGTACAGAACAAAAAAGAAGCATTTTGTATTAGCACCGGCAACGATAAAAACATGAGTTTCCTCTTTGTTTCAAAAAAACTCACTGTATTCCTCAAGGTTAATCATATACTATACATATATATATATATATATATATATATATATATATCCGTTTTACGATCACACTCTTCATATACTTATATTAGGTGGATTCTTTGGTAATGGATACCAATTTTCTTTGGAACTCATATGGAAAAAAAAAATAGCTTGTCGTGTATTTTAGTGATTCCCTTTAAGATTAACGACCTAATTCGAAAAAACTCGCAAAAGCCTCTAACCTTCAATAAATCACGGAAGAATTAATATTCTTGATGTATATCGCTTAGAGATATTGAAACAGTTGAGAAGACTATCTTTATCCTTACCTTGATGTACCCACACATGCACAAAGCAAACCAACTAGCCAACAGTCTGTCTACGATGGATTCCGACCTGTTGCAAGCAATAACAACAACAACAAAGTAAAGGTTGGTCCCGGTAAATATTCATGACGCCATACTACTACTAAAGAATATTGGTAAAACTATAAAGGCAATCAAATCAAGAATTCAACGTTAATGCGTTCTTTTACTGATATCAAATTATCGCCAGTTATCACAATCATGTGAACATTTCATTTCCATTATATCGAGTTCTCTTTAAAATAATAGCAACAACAGCAATAACAACATCATCAACCCAAAAACAACAGAAGATAATCGCAGGGTATGATAATTCCCTTATAGAATTGACCTATTCAAAGAGAGACCTTCATATAGATAGTACATGATATGGCAATGCGATCGACAGCAAACATGAAAAGGCATAATTATTATCATCAAAGGATGACTAGACTAATAAGAATTAAAAAAAGTGAGGCCATCAGCCCAGTCAAGCTATATTTATACTGACAGTCTCCTGCTTCGTTATTCAGTCAAATTTACTGCCTTATCTGTATTATAATATGAAACTACAAATGTTTTACAAAGATTTTTTTTTATTATGCATGTTATAGTATAAACTGCACTTTTGTGTCGTTGCTTTGTCACTTGGTTATGTTTTAGTTAAATTTGTCATATTGATGTAATTCATTTCTGATTTGATTTTGTTTAATTTGATTTAATTTGATTTGATTTGATTTGATTTCATTTCATTAATGAATTGGTTAAATAAACTAAACTTGAACTTGAAACTTGAAACTTGAAACTTGAAACTTGATAATGAAATTTCGGTTACAGCGAAATTTGAGAAGCAAACTACGAACAAACGAACGGAAAAAAACCCATGTCATTTGAACTTGTGTCATTATAAGCATAAATGAGAACTGGAAAGCACAGATTCATGGTATAGAAAAATGATAAAAGGGAACACACAATACACACCCGAAAGTAACAACGAAAGAGAGTAAAGTTTATGATAACACGATTGCCCAATACACACCATCACATAGACATCCAAAGAGAAAATCAGATGCCACGGATACGTTTATTGATGATATGTTATAACTTCCCATGACAAAGGTGCCACAGAGCGATCAGAATTGCCTTTTGGAAAGTGTAACACCCAAGTTACTCAATCTTCAAAGTGTATCATTGAATCATATTGATTGAGAAGAAAGTGTGAATAAATTCATTTTAGCTTACTGAAAGCGCAATCGACTGTATACATCTTTTTGAAAGCAGAGGAAGAATAGTTGTCTTAACATCAGTAATATATCAAAGGAATTGTGTACTATGACGTCGCAAACTATTGTGCCTTCTTATCCAGCGATGGCAGCACCGAAACTTTGAAAATTCATTTTCAACAGAATGCTCGATTTTTCAGTGATGTGTTCTACACTATTCCTATATTGACTCAGAAACATTTCATTATTCTGAATGGTAGGCTCTATCAAACTATGAAAATTAGATGAAACACGCACACCTAAACGGCCACAAACACAGACATACAAATACTGAAATGCAATATTAATTGTAATAAAATCAATGATTAAAAAAAGTAGTATTTGCTCCCCCTCTTTTATGCCACCCCCCCCCCCATCTTCTACACCATCATCATCATCACTATGAGCAACTTATACTTTTTACGTTTTATATAATTTTATATATAGATTATTCAATTTTTAGAATGACAGATATCATATCACTTTTTAATGAACGAACTTTCAGAATAACAAACCTGCGGAATAACAACTCTTATTCAATTCTCGGATGAACGAACTTCGAAATAACTACATGTATAACCTCATGTCATTTTCGGATATACGATCCTCTAGGTACGAGAAATTTGTGTTTTTAAATAACAAGCCTTCGGAAGAACGAACCTTCGAAACAACGAATATTAACCTATTCAGTCAGTGTACATATATTATTATGTATATTTGGGTACCATTTTTTTATAACTCTTACCTGCTAAACAACTCATCCATTCGTCCCGAAGAACTTGCTGTGACAGCAACCCTATCGCGAACCAGCCTAGAAATCAACCTTTTCATACGAAAACGATACTCCATGAAGAGTTACATTGTCCGAAAAGTAAATGAGCAAATATCAAATTGATTTAACTTTAAGTCATATCTTCTCAGGGGCGAATGCCATATTGACTGACGATAAATCGTTTTTTGTTTTTGTTTTTTACGAGGAGCATATATATATTGGCATCACTCTTGAACAAGATTGTTGTGAAAAGCGCCTGCGACTGCCATGATGACTGAATGTGGGCCTACATTCAAAATTATTTTAGCACATTATTTGACTTTTAAAGGGTGACACAGATACTGTATAACGCCTTTATTAGGACATGTAAAATAGGAAATCATACCCAGCATCACCGATTTATTTCAAAAGCTTCAAAAAAAAAGAAATGCATAAGTCAATAATATTGGCGTAACTGCGCCATGATGCCAAACACTAACCTTCGCTTTAAACAGTGTTAAAATCTAGAACTGCTGCCGTTTCAATTTACATTGTAAAGTTTTAGAAGGCATGGCACGTAATTATGTTGTTATTCAATGTAAAATATTTAAAACAAGTGTTTGTTAAAGGTCCAGTTTACCTTTGGGAGCAGTGATTTTAAAAATGTTCAAGGTATCACATTTCATTTCCTTTCAACATGTGTATGTCTGCTGTATCACACAACATCCTATCATATAGATTTTCGCAATAAAGCCTAAAATACAAGGACAAATCAGTATTTTTCTCAATAAACCATAACTGCAGACGGTTTAATCTGGAAGCATTCGTAGTATAACTATTGTTTACATTTTGTGTATAAAACAATACTTAACATCGATTATACGGGTTCAAATTTTTACAGTGGTTGTTTCTATCCCTAACTCACATTTTAGTTTTTGTTTCATCTGCAAATGGTAATATGCCTTTAACCTTTACTCAAAGACTTTATTGGACATCCATGACACACTCATGGTAAGTAGTCATTTCCTAGATGTGTTTGAGAGTGTATTTTTTGATTTCTATTCTGCTGGCACGTAATTTCACTCACTTTGAGAAATAGATGCTCTTGCCCTCACTCACGTAGATAAGAGACAGAAGTGATGCAATCAGCTGCCTGACAAGGAAATAAACATAAAAGTGCACCTTTGTCTTGTATCTAAACCAAATGAATATGAATTTATTTTAGGTTTTGATTACACGTCTTCTGCAACGTTCCGTTGTTTCCGCGCAAATTTGAAATTCATCCTCACTATTTCACAAAAATTTGTTATCGGATATTTCTGTCGAACGAAGTCGGTTAACAAACTGAGGTAAACGGTTGCATACAAACAACACCAACAGATATCGTCCACGGAATTGTTCTTACTTGTGGATTAAGATCAATTCATTTCCATTCGAATCATTTTTTTCAACTTTCATTGGAATAAGTCATTAAAGTAGAAATCACACCCGTGACCCGTCGATAAACACATCTTTTTTTTAATTGGAAAATTGCTCTCTCCGAACTATTGGTTCCCTAATTCATATTTGCGTTTGTCCTACCTTGTTCTTTGTTCGTATTGCCTTTGCATTTCAAGAGTTTGGATGAAAGCCACGGCAGATTCCTCATCCTTCAGCGACCGATAAAAAGACACTATTGCTTGTTCCATGAAATCTTCCATATACTGTTATAAAACAATGATAGTAAAGGAGATGATATAGATGTTACACATTTTTTTCTCAGTGCTGCTGACCTGCAAACCAACTAGAGTTTTTGAAGGAATGGGTACATGATCCGTAGTTAACTTGTATTATACGCTTTATGTATATATTAACAAAGATATAATTGTGTTTTTTTTTCATCTGCTACTCATTTTCACTATATGTACTTTGTTAAATCACATTCTGCAATTATTACAAATATCAAGTGCATATGCATTGTATATAATTTTTGTTTATTCAATGGAAGTGAAAATAAATTTGAATCTTGAATCTTGAATGATCTGGCGTGGATCAAGTTTATCATTTTACGTCTACCAGATCTGAAATTCATCAAGAATGCATTTTTAAAACAGTTTAATAGCGTTTCGGTGCATGTATTGGCTGCTATAAACGCACACAATAAGTATTTGCATTTCGGAAAAACGTGTAAATCAGCCTGTGACGTCAGTAAGAAGATGTTGATCGGGCATTGATATCATGAATTCGGTACAGCGTAATTTACCATGGAGCTTCAATATTAATGCGCACTGGTATGAACGCTGTATAAGGCCTTCCATGGATATAATTTGTAATAAATCAATGTTTCCAGTAGAAGAAAAAGGTACTTTTATGGTCAGTCTGGTCTTATGATATATGTAAGAATCAATTAAGTGGCAAAATTCCTCTCGAGTTTCTCCTACCTCTGGATCGGATGTCTCTGGACGAACTCCAAGTCCACCAAAGAGCATGACTGTCACGTATTGGTTGTGATCTCTGAATGGGATGCCGTACTTCTTGACTCTCTCGTCCACATCTGTCAGCTCGAGTTTAGTATCAGGCACTTAAACACAAACAAACAAACAAACACCACAGAAAGAAATAGTATTCATGATACATGATGTATTTCATGAACGCATGTTGAAATGAGGAGCCATAATATTTTTCTTTGGATTGAGACAATTTATTCACTCCAAATATACGAAAATATAGAAACTTATAAATAGTAATTGAGTACTATTTTGTTCAACATACCTTCTCTTAGTCTTGATCTCAGTCGTTGTCGTCCTAGCTCTAATTCTTCTCTTACTTGATTTGCTTCTCGCCTCTTCTTAGTAAGCTTCAGTCCGACAACCACAAACACAAACAGGATGACAAGAATGGCGACGACCATTACTGATATGACTATCGGCAGGATATTCAGATCTGAATTTGTCTCGACAAAACCTGGTAGGAACTCCAAATTTCCATGAACGACCTGAAAAAAAAACACACCAACATGTAACATCTTAATATGTTTATTCAAATGCTGTAAATTACTTTGCTATTTTAAAAGGAGGGGCTGTAGTATATCTACGGAAGTGCCAGGTATCTGAGCATTATTGATTACCTGATCAACTCTACAACAACATGATAGGCGTGACTTAATGTGGAGCCTTTTCCAAGGATTCCGGTATAGTTACCAGCCACGGGAAGTTGGAAAGGTACCAAGCAAATCAAGCTGATATCTAGGTTATCGGGATAAATCAATAATCAGATAATAATGATAATGTCCTCTTTATTGCGGCATGGTGACGTTTATGTTTTCTTCCCATAAGCTCAACAAGACGACAAATAACTATGACATCTACATGCGCCAGGAACTACTATAGGCCTACAAATATTTATTAAAAACGACCGACTCTGTTACCCTATGAATGATGGGTGCGGGTAACTCGAAGCAGTGGCGGATCCAGATGGGGGCGCACATTAGGGCGCGCGCCCCTCTTTATTTTTTGTTAAAAACAAAAGAAATAAAAAGAAAAAATGAGATGAAACCCGGAAGTAGCACCAAAAATATTCTTCGGCCCCCCCCCCCCCCCCCTTACGAAATTCCTGGATCCGCCCCTGCGCAGGGTAAGAGCAGTGGATGAACGAAGAAATCTAGTTGATTTGTACTTATGGCATAGTTCCTGAAGGTAGCTCGGTGCTGTGCCGTGCAAAGAACGAAAAAACAGTAAAACCAGGGTCAAGATCTATGACTTCTGCATGCGGCAGGAACAATTTACCAAATTACCATTCATACAAATCTTTATGAAAAACGACCGACTCACGTGGACTGCTGGAAGGTTTCTTGTCGGACCTTCCCCTAGAGAACCATTTCTAAATCCTGGTGTTCGTGCACCGTCTGGCATCTCACAAATCAGGTTTTCGCTTTGAAAGATCAAGATTTCACATTCACCATCCCTGCCGACGAAAACCTGCACATCGTTTTTATTGCTGGCCAGGTCAAGATTACTGCCCTGAATTATACCATGTGGATGAAGGAAAACAAATAAGCAGAAGCAAAGCCAACAGAAAGTTAAACTGAAAAGACAACACCAACCTGGGTTATTACAATAAACTTTGGAATGAGTGCTGAACTGTTCATGATTCTATGTGCAAAGCGTAATTACCACAATGGTCATGTTCTATGATACCACCAACGTACCCATCACTTCTTTGCAGAATTGAATTACAATGCAATGTATGCAAAATGTCATACATTCGGTTTTACATATCACATTAGAAAATACATTTGTGACCCGCGACAACGGTTTCAGGCAAAAGTCGGGCATTTTGAAAATTCATTTTTTCACTGAATCACATTGCCCATTTCCTAAGCTTTGCATTGATTTAAAACACTTGTATTCTTCGGCACCATAAGTGGGCATAGAAAGCGAAATAAAATGCACTTTTTAAGTTGTTAGCCAGACAAAATTGCGAGAAAACGGGCTTTGAAAATTCACCTCTTACTCCAAGACAATGTCCGAGCGGCGATGCGAGGTGAGAATCACCCATCCGTACGATGGTGCCAATCGATGTGAAGCTCCGCCTCTAGCAACCACATCGCCTTCTGATTGGCTCACTGAGAGAGTCAAATTTCCCGGGCACCCTTCCTCGGAGCTCAGCGTATGGAGCCGAAAAACAATGCGGTTCGCTCGGGTTCGTTTTACCAGTACGTCTTTCAAGATGGCGGATACGATAATTGCACGTATGGTGTACATGTGTATGGTGCACGCATTACGCAATGGCATCCACACGCCATGATCTGGTGCATGTAACAGGAGCGGGTGGCGAATCCGCACATTTACAAATCGCGTTTTCATTGTTGTTGATTTGACTTTATCATTGGCGACCCTTTTGAAGGCAGAAAAATGCCAGAGCTGGCAAGGGTCACGCTTCCTTTTTGATTTGTTTTTACAAGCCGTGCATATGTTGCCTTGATCGGTGGTGTTGATCATATCAAAACAAACAAACAAACACGTACGACTCGTTAGTTTGGTGCGATCTTGATGTGTAGTATTTCAATATAACAGGTTACATGTGACCTCTCCTTTCCTCTCATCATCCTTCCCTTGAGTCAGTCTGCTGTCATAATTTTTACTGCATGTACAAGTAGACTTTTTTTTTTCTTTTTACACGATTATGTCGTGCTACATGATTTTTTGTTTCACTTCCGTTGTCGAACATTGCGGTAGAATAGTTTGGATAGAAAGCCAAACGAAGAGCACGCACTACAGAGCGAGCGTATAAACCACTATAGCAAGAACAATGGAGCATGTACATTGTAATCATGCACGCGTGGACAAAGCGTTCCCAAAACGCTGCAACTGGTGTCTCCGAAAGCCGAATTATGTAAATGTGTGCGACGCACCAGCCAATCGCATGCGAGACCCTGCGCCGTAGCAACGCTGGGGATATTGGCGCGGCGTTCGAAAGAAGCTCGAAACTGACGAGTGCCAATCAACATAGGGTGCTTAAAATTCCATTTTCGATAGGAAAGAGGTAGTCTTATGCTATGAAATTTAGTCTAGATGTAGAAAACATATCAAAGATTCGATTTCTGCAAAAAACCCAAATCGACAAAAATTATGGTAAAAATCTTTGTGCCCCGCTTAGGAGGGAATTTGCTCTTGCGACTTTTGCCTGAAACCGTTGTCGCGGGTCACATTTGTTTCAAGAAAATCCTGATACAGGCTAAATCCCTGCGAGAGAATGTTGCTCATCCTACATCGTACGTCTAATACCGACGACAGGCGACTGCCTTGCACTTGTATTGTGTGTGGGACATACAATTTGAAAACTCTTTGTACCTTCAGTACTCAAACTCACATGTAATGCAACATATTTTTCGTAATCACAAAAATATAATCCTGCTCATGTTAAAGGGATGGTATAGTATTGGTGGAGATGAAGATTGAGCTTTCAACTTTTTTCAAGATACTACGAAAGCACTTATGAAATGTTACTGAGCATATACCATTCTAAGAGGAATTGAAAGTTTATTTCCTGAAAATTGGTTTTGAAATGGCTGAGATATTGAAAAACAAAGTAAAGCAAAGCAATCCTAATTAATGGTGGGATCCAACTTTTATTAGCTTTGCTTTGTTTTGGATATCATAGCCATTTCAAAACCAATTTCCATCAAATAAACGTTGGATTTCTCTTGGAATCACTGCCCTTTCATATTCAATAAGAGGTTTTTTAATTATCTTACCAAAAAAAAGTTACAAACCTGAAGCCAGGTAAACCCCCCCCCCAAAAAAAAAAAAAAAAAACCAAACAACTATTTCATTCCTTTAATGTACAAGATTGTTCCTTTCACACTTGTTACGTTTTTATCCCCCATCCCATTGCATTCGCCTCTTCTTTACTCTCTACAACAATAACTATCTTCCCCGCTTTCTCACTCTATACTCTCTCTCTCTCTCTTTCATTTGTGATATTCTGGTTCTGTTTATTAGTGCACTGAAGAAAAAATGTTATGAAATATATTTTATATCAAGAGGGTGATAACTGTGATTCGAAGTGACACACTCTGATTTTGATATGCCAGTAAACGTTGACGAAGAGTGATTACTACACAATGGCATTACGAATGCAATATAACAATAAAGGTGCAGTGCTCTGCTCACTACAATCTCCAATCTTGAAATTCTGATCAAATGAGGATCAATTTCTTTATGCCTCGATGGTTGACATGCTTTCTCTATCTTTTATCTATTTTTTATTTCTTTTATCACTAATAATTTTGTTTAGCCTTGCCTCAAACGTTCAATAAGTACACAAGGACATTGAAGTGCTTTCTTAGTGTATACTTTTGTTGTTACTCTTAAACATTTAAATGTTATTTTGAAGAACTACATTGTCTATGTTTGATAGATATAGATGATTGATTGATTTTTTTTTTCAATCGGATTATAGTGTATCACAAAATTTCGTATAAATTTTTCGGCACCCTGGAACCACAATTTAATCCCCCGATGCCAACCTCATGGAAGCATTTTCAGAGATCGATTTGAATGGGATAGGACAAAATACAACTTCCTTCTCAAGCTTCACGTGGTCTGCACACAAATGATAAGTCTTACCTTAAGTTCTAGCAAGTTGTTTTCAGGCAGATAGAAAATTGAATCTGGTCCATCAAACTTGTAGTAGATTGGATCTGGGAAGTATGTGATATCTCCTGCGACGATGACAAAACCATCAAAGTCAAATTGTAAGGAAGCCGTAAGACCTTCCTCAGACTGTCTTCTCTTCCGTGATGCCGTGTCCCCGGGATATGGCGGGGAGGGACAGGTAAGAACAGTTGCACTGCCATTACCATTACAAATCTGAAAAGAAAGGCAAACAGAAGTACAATAAATCATATTCAGAGTTTTACATTTTGAATTACATTGTAGCTTATAATTTTTCTTAGGAGACAGTAGTATGAATATTTGCCAATGCAAGTTGTTGTCATTACGTATAAACCAAACAGTAGAAAATTTTCGGGAAAAAAAAATCTTTCTTGTAGTTGTGGCACTGCCATAAAGGAGATATTACATCACTATTGGATTATGCAAGTATTGAAATAATACCAAAACCGAATTACAAATTCTAACGACGTTGCTAACTATCTAATCTACGCATACTTTCTAAAAGCTTGACATGTTTTCATTTCAGTATCTTCAATTAATGCAATGCAGAGCAAGGACTGCTCGCCTTGTATTCAATCACGCCAATATGGCCTGTCCCATCAAGCTCTTTCAATGAAATCAAATCGTATTTCCTGAACAAACAAATACTAGCGAATATACGGGTAATGTCACTAGGTAGTTAGTATTTCGAATTCATGGAAGATATCATTTTAAGGCAATTGGGAGAGCTTCCAGAAGACAGATGTAAGAATTCTTGTTGTGCAAAATAGATAACTACATGCTCGTTGGAATTGCCGATGAGGGGCTACAACTTAATCAACTGACTAATTTACTCGAAACATTTAGTGCAAACAAAACAGAACTAACAAAAAAACATGTACAGACCGCTGACGTCTCTTCTCCAGTAGTTTGTGATACTGCCTTGATGACTGGATTCTGAATCAAGTCAAATCTTTCTCCAGTGACCGTTATATATAGTCCTCCCCTAAATTGATATAATCAGGTAGATGATCACACTATGCTGCGGTGATAAATGTAAAAATTCCGAAAATTCTTAGTATTCAATTATATAAGATCTATCTCGATCCCGGAGCATGAAGAACATTCCCAAAATAAAGCATCAGGATAACTTGTGTTAGAACCAACGGCGTAAATCCATACTGAGGAGTGGGGGGGGGGGGGGGGGGGATGGTCACCATCGCCACGATTACAAGCCCATAACCGGACCGGCGCAGCCTTTTTTTTGGGGGGGGGGGGGAGGGGTGGGGGGGGGGGGGGAGAAGCTTTGTGCCCCCCTCCCCCCCCCCCCCCACACACACACACTTTACAGGGATCGGATGCCCCACTCTTTTGCATTAAATATAAAGTGGGAGAAAAGTGGCAGCAACAACAGAAAGACTTTTTGTTCTTGTTGCTTTTTTTTTTTTTTTTTTGCTTGTCAGACGACTTTCGGCGGAAAATCAGACCTTAAAAGTGTGAAAACATTTTTTTTTTTTTGAAATATCTGCGAGAGGGAGCGGAACGACCGAATGGGGGAAGGGTGTGTATGGGGGGGGGGGGGTATCCCTCTCCCACACGAGGAAGATTTTGCATTTTCAGACCTGAAATTCAGCGATCTGGTGCTCACTTGTGGTGAAAATTTTGTTTTCTTTTCTTTAAAAAAACCGTAAGAAAATGAAATATTCACAATATATCATTGAATGACAAAATCGTGGCATTTCAGCTCTTGCTGTGCGACATCACTGTGAAGGCCTACTAAATAATGGGGCCTATCATCGGCGTAGACAGGATTTGATCTTAGGAGGAGCGGTTATGTGAGGGAACGAATCAAGCGAGGGGGGAGGGTATGGTAGGGGGGTTTCCCCTCCTACGGTGAAATCTCTTTGCGTTGAAAATTTTGACATTTTTCAGTCCAAAAACTGCCGTTTGTAGCTATATTCTTCGCTTTGGAAATTAAGGGGGGGGGGCACACCAGGCGCAACTGATGTCAATCACTGGCAGCAACATCAGGAGAATGGCATAGCGATTAAATGCGAGCGAGCGGAGCGAGCGAGCATGAAAATTTTAACATTTTACAGTCTAAAAACTGCCGTTTGTAGCTATACTTTTTCGCTTTGGAAATTAAGGGGGGCCGCATCAGGCGCAACTGCTGGCAATTAGTGGCAGCAACATCAGGAGAATGGCATAGCAGTTAAATGCGAGCGAGCGGGGCGAGCGAGCATGAAAATTTTAACATTTTACAGTCTAAAAACTGCCGTTTGTAGCTATACCTTTTCGCTTTGGAAATTAAGGGGGGCCGCATCAGGCGCAACTGCTGGCAATTACTGGCAGCAACATAAGGAGAATGGCATAGCAGTTAAATGCGAGCGAGCGGGGCGAGCGAGCTTGAAAATTTTGACATTTTACAGTCCAAAGACTGCCGTTTGTGGCTCGGTACTTTTTCGCTTTGGAAATTATGGGGGCACACCGGGCGCAACTGCCGGCAATCGGGCAGCAACATCAGAATGGCATAACGATTAAATGCGAGCGAGCGGAGCGAGCGAGCATGAAAATTTTAACATTTTACAGTCTAAAAACTGCCGTTTGTAGCTATACTTTTTCGCTTTGGAAATTAAGGGGGGCCGCATCAGGCACAACTGCTGGCAATTACTGGCAGCAACATCAGGAGAATGGCATAGCAGTTAAATGCGAGCGAGCGGGGCGAGCGAGCATGAAAATTTTAACATTTTACAGTCTAAAAACTGCCGTTTGTAGCTATACTTTTTCGCTTTGGAAATTAAGGGGGGCCGCATCAGGCGCAACTGCTGGCAATTACTGGCGGCAACATAAGGAGAATGGCATAGCAGTTAAGTGCGAGCGAGCGGGGCGAGCGAGCTGGAAATTTTTACAGTCCAAAGACTGCCGTTTGTTTCTCGGTACTTTTTCGCTTTGGAAATTATGGGGGCACACCGGGCGCAACTGCCGGTGTCACGGTCGATCCGTTCCGGGTTCCGGGGGAACCGATATACTGGATGAGTCCGGTCGATTAGTTCCGCGGAACGAATATACCGCACAATAGGCAGTACGCAGAAACGTTCCGCAACCGCCGATCCTATCCGGGTTGTGCGAGTAGGCCTCATTAAAAACAAAATAATATTTGTTTATTGTGGATGCCTATACCAAACCTAAAAATGTAAGCAAGCTATTTCTTCATTTTTTTAAATGATGTTAAGGACAAATCTATTTTTACGTTCTGAAAATTTCCCTTTAAATGAATAATATTATTGCCTCGTACAAGTGGCGCGAAGAAATGAATTACTGTAGGGCCTACAATGTATTAAGCTAAATAGCATTCATAAAACGTACGAGTCAATCATCTGGAGCCGTTGCACAGACAGTGTGGTGCGATTAGCCTTTATTTATGGACAAAACTTCAAAGAATAGTTCAAGGAAAGAGCATGATAATACTATATAGGTCCTACATTTATAAGAGACTGCTTGAAGTGGGAAGGAAGAGAGAGGGAGGTTTTGCTAGTAGGGTACAGCGTGGATAATTTTTTTTTTTTCCAGTGAGCTTTGTTCTGATAAGAAAATGAATGTTCAGCTGTACTTCAAAACAAAAAAGAATGTTGGTGTAATAGTTTGCAAACAGGGGACTAAAATGGAGCTATGCATGTGAATTTCATTTCATTTATCTATTTTATTCTCATTTTTCTTTCAACAAAACATAACACAAAGTAAATCAAAAATGCAATCATAAGCAAATATACATTACTAAGTATGGCATTCAATGGTAATTAACAAACTAATAAAGATATGCACACATACTGGAATTACAAAGTTATGTTTGCAGGGTAAAAATGAGAACTAAGAGGTCCACTATATAAAATAGCATTGCTTGTAGATTTTAGACCACTCTAAAATATCTTCAAAAATACTTATTATAGTTACAAGTACGTAATGTATAATGCCAAAAAAATAAATAGATAAGACAAAATGAAACAAAGAACAGAGACACAACAACAGGATATGACTAAACCAGGGAGGTGAACCTCCCTGACTAAACTGAGGGGAATATACGAATGAAAGGATTAGAGCAAAAACAAAATCAAAGGAAGAAGGAGAGAAAGAGAGAGAGAGAGAGAGAGAGAGAGAGAGAATGCCTACGCGCTGAACAGAATAAACGGAAGAGGAGATTTATTGATTGATCACTTAAATTGTCCACTCTGGAAATTCTTTATACATTTAATATCGCAACAAAATAAACATTCATTACATCACAGGTACACCACAATCAGACATGTCATAGAGTACAAAATGAAATTCACTCACATTAACATACAGTAACGTATGCACGATAATAACATAATACGTTAACCCGACATTTACAACTACATGTATACGAACTATTAATATACAGCTGTATATCACTTTCATATAATTATTGACCCAGTTGAAAAAGAAACAAATCTTTATTTTCTTTAATCTTATATTTTTGATGAACAATTAATCTGAGTGACGAAACCCCACAGATAATACGAAGTAGGGCCTACTTTTTTTTTTTTTGCAATAACAATAATTTATCTAATAACATTTGATGGGCACTGCCCCATGCCAAAATTTCGTATTTGAGATAAGGTATATATTAAAGAAAATACAATGTTAACATAGAAGAGGTTGGAATGTGATACCAATATTACGTGTAATCATTTTACTTATTATAATAACATGAGGCCTCCACGAAAGTTTTTCATCTACTGTGATACCAAGAAATTTTACGTAGGATACACGAAATGAAAAGGGAAGGCATTCAAGATTAAACGGATGGTACAGTTTTGACTATAAGATGGTGTTCAGAACAAACAAATAATGAGAAATCTGCAATACTAAAGAGCATTCAATTCTTTTAGGAATTTAGAGTTCATTTTACACACAATTAGCTTCAAATTGCTGGGATATATGTACCTATACAGTGCGTATAAAAAAAGCAACAAGATTTAATTTCGAATTTGTGAAGATGGTATTTACTTTACTCCAAAGTAAGTATAGCAACATCATAAAGCCATATATCTCCTCTTTCCAGTGACTTGACACACGGTCATGGATGGCTGAGTAATCATTCTTTTTGGACAATTGGTCAAATTGGACTTGGGACCAAGTTTCAGTAGGCGTTTTCACATCAGCCCAATGTTTCGAAATAGCGCGCTATTTTCTGACTTGGGAAATTGGAAAATATCTCGAGCTTGGATTTTTATCGGGCTGAAGTGAAAACGCCTAGTGAGTGAGACCAGCATAAATCCTTTTCAATTCACCTTTTTTTTTTTTTTTTGAATGTTCAGACTGGTGAGACATACCTAGGGCCCTTCTTCTTTGAAAACAACCGCAACGAAAATGGATGCTTACAAATTTTAAATGAACATGTGATTCCAGAATTAATGGAATTTTTTTTTTCTGTGCAACAAAGGGGTCTGTTCAGACGCTTATATGGTGGGCATCATGGCGCACCAGCCCATCGACTAGTTGCAGTAAGAAATAGATTGGCTAAGGTATTTGGAAATCGGGTGATTGCCTTGTATCATGATGTGGATTGGCCACCAGAATCTCTGGATCTGACTTCTTGCGATTTTTTTTTCCTTGGGGTTATCTCAAGAGCAAAGTGTTCATTACCCCTCAACCTGACATTCCATCGCTGAGACAAAGAATCACTGATGAATTTGAAGCTCTACGCCATCAAGCCACAATGATTCGTAGGGCTGTGCGTGAGATGGAGAAAAGAGCTAATCTCTGTGTGGGAAGGAATGGTGGCCATGTTGAGGGGCATGGGATGTAACGTTAAAAAGAGTTATCCGAAAAAAAAAAAACATTGGTAAGTTGTGATTATCAATTTCATAATTCCATTTGTTAAGTTAATTTCTGATAAGGTGCATTGATTCTTCCAGTGTCTAAACTTGGTCCCAAGTCCAATTTACCCATTGTCTAAAAAGAATGATTACTTAGCCACCCATGACCGTGTATGCATAAATATCATTTTGAAGAGGAGATATATGGTTTTAAGATGTTGCTACTCACTTTGGTGTAAAGTTAACACAATCTTTACAAATTTGAAATCAAATCTCGTTGCGTTTTTTTTTTTTTTTTTTTAATACGCACTGTATTTAAACAAAGAGACCCTAATTAAAGGATGGACCCACGTTATCTGCCCACTACACATGTATTTTTTTTTTTTCAGTCCAAACTGATTAGGCATAATGCACTTTCAATTTCTCTTAGAATCGTATGCTCCCTATTTCAAATGTGCTTATTTTGCAAAACGTTAAATTTTCCATCGCCCATCTGAACCCAAACTATACTGTATCCTTTTAGAATACCTTGCCTGTTTGAAGTAATCTCTGTGTATAGATAGACCGCCTCCCCAAAAGACAAACACACACACACATTCATATGCACATATACACGGACACAAGATATGATCCTTGTATTACAGTAGTTAACAAGAAGCATGCCGAACATCCCAATTGCAGTAACTCATTCGGTCATTTTGTTCAAAATGATTCAAATCAGAGAGAGGTTGGCATGACCAACGTCACATCGTGCAGAACTCTACAGAGCACAGTTCTGTGACTGTACCATGGCCGCCATAGCGACGAAAGAGATAAGGGAGGGGGGAAAAAGGAATCGCTTTGAAGTCCCGGGTTTCAAATTGGCAACTTCGTTCGGTTGGCTGGTCAGAGAGATTTGGAGAAGTTCATTGGCTGTAGAGGGAGACTGGAAGAGTACATTTTACTGAAGGGGTGTTCCCATATTACCACTTTGTATACATTGTACGGTAGAGACCCGGATCGAATCGGCGGTGAGGCAAAAATCCCGCCGATTGGATCCGGGGGATCCGATATACTGGCCAAAGTCCGCCGATAAGTTCCGGCGGAACTTATCGACTGGCCGGAACGGATCGCCTGTGACACCGGCAATCGGGCAGCAACATCAGAATGGCATAACGATTAAATGCGAGCGAGCGAAGCGAGTGAGCTTGAAAACTTTGATATTTTACAGTCCCACATGTCCTTATTGTGCCTGTACTAGTATTTTTTCGCTTTGGAAATTAAGGGGGGGGGGGGGGCGCACCGGGCGAAAACTGCTGGCGATTACTGGCAGCAACATCAGGAGGATGGCATAATGATTAAATGCGAGCGAGCGAAGCGAATGAGCTTGAAAATTTTGACATTTTCCAGTCCCAAAAACTGTCGTTTGTGGCTATATTTTTTCGCTTTGGAAATTAAGGGGGCGCACCGGGCAAAAACTGTTGGCAATTACTGGCAGCAACATCAGGAGAATGGCATAATGATTAAATGCGAGCGAGCGAAGCGAGCGAGCTTCAAAATTTTGACATTTGACAGTCCCAAAACTGCTGTTTGTAGCTATATTTTTCGCTTTGGAAATTAAGGGGGACGCACCTGCTCACAATCAATGGCAGCAACATCAGGAGAATGGCATAGCGATTAAATGCGAGCGAGCGGAGTGAGCGAGCTTGAAAATTTTGACATTAATTTTTACAGTCTAAAAACTGCCGTTTGTAGCTATACTTTTTGCTTTGGAGATTTAGGGGGCACACCGAGTGCAACTGCCGGCAATTACTGGCAGCAACATCAGGAGAATGGCATAGCGGTTAAATGCGAGCGAGCGGAGCGAGCGAGCTTGAAAATGTTGACATTTTACAGTCCAAAGACTGCCGTTTGTGGCTGTATTTTTTCGCTTTGGAAATTAAGGGGGCACACCGGGCGCAACTGCCGGCAATTACTGGCAGCAACATCAGGAGAATGGCATACTGATTAAATGCTAGCGAGCGAAGCGAGTGAGCTTGAAAATTTTGACATTTTTCAGTCCTAAAAACTGTCGTTTGTAGCTATATTTTCGCTTTGGAAATTAAGGGGGGGGGGGCGCACCGGGTGCACCTGCTGTCAATCACTGGCAGCAACATCAGGAGAATGGCATAGCGGTTAAATGGGAGCGAGCGGAGCGAGCGAGCTTTAAAATTTCAAAATTTTACACTCCAAAAACTGCCGTTTGTAGCTATATTTTTCGCTTTTGTTTGCCCCACTTTTATTTGAGAACCATCCCCCCCCACATCGACGCCTCTATACATATTAGGTTGCTTTTGTTAAGTGAAAGATCTGCTGCACACTCTTTGATAAATTAGGGAATATACGTCTATGTCAAAAGTGTACAAAGTTTATCCCTTATCCTGTATAGCGGACCTTTTGCATGTTCATGATTGCAATACAACGATCTGGTGCATAGTTCTGGCGATATTTGGACAATTTTCCATTAAGAAGGTTCGAGATTTGTCCTCATCTCGGGAATTGCTTGGGGGATAAATGATTTGTCTGTCTAAACACTTCCTTTGGGGCGGGGCAAATGCCCCATTGCCCCCCCCCCCCCCCCCCATAGATTCGACGTCCCTGATCTTCCCTTGGTATGCACATAGATGTATCCTGACTGAGTCATCAGTCACTGTCGTTTCTCAGGAATGATTCAGGAAATGGAGGGGATTCAATTATGGCGATAAAATTGTTGTTATTGTTTGTTTGTATGTTTTCGTACATATTTTGCAGATGGTCCCCAGTTACTCGCGTCATAGCATGTTTACATGTAGACCTATACTATTTGACGTTGTCAACGCCTGAGCCATACCTTACAGTGTATGTCGATGTTACTTTCTTCGCGAGCGAGAGAAGCGAGCGAGCGCTTGAGAAAATGATACATTTTCCTACAAGATAGAATACTGTTCAGCTCTGTTACCTGTCTGAAGGCCGGCGTACAAACGTCATGCAATATGCCAAAATTGATACAATCACATTTCTGCTTCCTCCATTTTTTCCCCTCAAAATTCAGGGGGGGGGATGATTGTACAGGCCATCCCCCCCTCCTCCATTTCAGGGGGGGGGGGGATATATCCCCCCCATCCCCCCGGGATTTACGCCCATGGTTAGAACCATAGCTATAAGAATCTCTTACAAGCTTAATCATATCGTAGTGGCTTTTGTATTTAGTGTATAGCGAGTTGCAACAATCGTATGACCATGTGCTTGCTCGTTTTGTGTCATGTTTACACAGAACTTTAAACTGGTGTAGTATTATGATTCTAATACTCCCTGTTTATGGCCTATATTATGTTATAGTATATAATAGTTTCTGTAGTTGAACGTGTATGGTATTCCGCTAGTTAATAAAACTCAAGGAATCCCATCCAAGTACTTCTGTAATTGGAAATGAAATCTATACCATGCTGATCCATTAACTTACGACATAATCGACTGTGTCCCGTCCAAGACAGTAATAACTGGGTTGGGCATGAAGGTAAACACATCGGTTGTTGTTAGCTGTGTTCCGTCAAAGGTCATAGTCAGAGCGTAACTGTCCTCTGCAGATTCTGTGGTTGTACAAGATGTTTCATTTTGACTACGAGCACTGTGGAAAACAAGTTGATTTTCTTTCTGTTACTCCCCATTTCATTGCATCATAATGCATCATAATCATTGTACATTGTATCATAAATGAAGTAATAAAAAAAAAATAGAGAAACAGTCTGGGATTTGAACCCTTTACTTTACTGCTTACAGGGCTAAGACTGCCAGCTGTGCCGAAGCCATTTCAAGACAGTGGCACAATGGATTTGGAATGAATACCAAATGCCCTCAGATCTCTGTGATAATGTGTATCAGTCTTCAGTTGCTTAATGTATGAGGAGTGTTTTTTTTTTTCATAGAGTGTGCAATCTTTGGGATTTTTTGTATTGTTTTGCTTTTACTCTTGGTAGTATCAAGATGAAGTTGGAGCAGTTACCCATGTCTTACATCTATAATTGCTTACACTTATTGAAAAAAAAAATCATCTTCTTCAATGATATACGAAGATCATCACCCAGGGAATTATTGCCCAAAATGCATTTCATGGTTTCACTGTAAAAAGGGAGTCTGTACGGCTATTTAGAAATGCCATCTTTTTGTTTAAAGTAAAAACAAACAAACAAATGCACTTAATCCTAAAAATATCACCAGGAGCATATGTGTCCACTCAAGCATTTCTCATTTTAAAGACAGTTTTGCAATATTTCTCAATATTAACAGAGAAAATAACGCAAACTTTGTCACCAGCTTTTCCTTTTAAAGTGCGTAGACATAATATGAACGAGTTGATAAATAGGCCTACCAGTTTCCGTTAATGATAACGAAAAAAAAAAAGAAATCTATATCTAAGCCTCCTACTTCGGCGATTAATGTTACATATTTGAAAATTAGAAAATTCACCAATATCTAAAAGTACACAAGAGCTTGGTTAAAACTGACAGGAAGCTCAGGACACCGTGTCATGGAAGTTGTCAGCTCTGACAAGTTGTGAATTTTTGATAATCACCATGGTTACAGTCAGGCACCAGAGCTTCTCAGCCAATCAAAACCAAGGACTTTACCGAAGTTGTCAGAGACTGACAACTTGTCAGGGCTGACAACTTTCATGAAACGGTGTCCTGTCAGAGGAGCCAGCACTGCCAAGTCATAATTGATAATAAAAATCAATGTCACTATTAATGAAAGGTCACTCATGCAACTTCTGTGTAGAAACTAAGAATGTTCACCAAGATCTTCATAGTTAAAGGGAGGTTAAAGGTCAAGAGAATAGTACTGCTAAAAATTACACACATTCCCCGTCTTCTTGCCAAATGATCGTTAAATCACGAGTAGTTGTCCTCATGGATATTCAGTGTGAACATGCCCACATGCAACTTTCTAATGTTAACTCACATATCAATACATTCTGCATCTCCGAATCGGGCTATTACATTCCTTCCGGAAGTGAGGAAATCTCCAGAAATCGTGACTCTGGTTCCACCTGCTGCTGGTCCCTCTGCCGGAGTGAATCCACTTATCATTGGATCCTTGGTAGAACACACATGAACAATGTCTTGTGTGGGTGAACAAAGGTACTCAAACAACGTATTACAGCACAAAGGCGCTGGTCATGTGTTGCATAGGTATGCTCCTCTGAATAGTAACCCCTCAGGGTTAGTCGTTGTAATATACGATGCATAACACAATATAAAGGTGCTGTCAACTGTTTATATAGTTATATACTACGAGTTGTACAAGCTCCCCTCGATCTGTGGCAGAAATATAATGCATATTTTTAATATGGTGACAGTTATACATTATCAGCTCATACTGTAGAATAAAAGTAGAGGACAGCTGTAAGCATGAAATTCCCTAACAATTTTATTTCAAAACAATACAACATGAAGTTAAATAGATTTCTATATACTTCATATCAAAAGATGTCTGTTAGACATTAATTCTTTGTGATTAAGAATGTTATCTTGAAATTCCTTTTAAGTGTGGTGTCCATGACAAACGTTTCAAATTCTCCTTTGGATTTGTCCGGAGAATTAACTGCAGTTTTATCAAATTGTGATTACAAGTAGGAGAAAACTACAAAACACACTTACTCTGTACAGAAAATCGTCTTCACTACTTGCCTCTCTCACTTGACTATCCAGAGTGACTATGAGGTCAATGTGTCCCTCCACTATTTGACCTGCTCTTCCTGTCAAACAACTGACACTAAAAAGCGATCAATATGTGGAATGAATATTGTACGCAGTAAGCTCAAATATGCAGGGGAGAAATGACTCGTTGAACTCAATCAGGTGCTTTGCTTTTATAATAAGATAAATAAACACACACATCCACACACCATCTCACACAAAGATGCGTTTTAACAGGTCATATTTTTCCCACCTCTCTGAACAGGGCACATTTGTTTGTGAAAGAAGATAACTTTTGTACAAATACAGTGTCCAGGAAAGTTGAAAATTCCACAGGAATCATGACATTCTATATGAGTTTAAAAAGTCACCTTCGCAGCGTCACATTCAAAGTAAAAGAACGAAACACCCGAGTGAGTTTAAAGATATTGCTTTCTTGTCTTCTTACCCTAAATGATGCCAAGGGTGAGTTTTATCGTGTCTTTCTCCTTTTCTTGACGTGACCATAGTGTCAGGGATAGTTGTACTTGAAATAGGTGTTGCGTCAAGTTTAAACATGTCCTATCTCATACGCTTAACGACATTGAAATAACGATCTAAAATGTAAGATCTGCAAACTCCAAAATGAGAGTGCACTTTCTCTCCAAATATTTGTTTCTTTTACAGTTGTGGATACAAACATAGGACAGAAATTTACTCTTTAAAAAAAAAAGAAAAGTGTCTTTTTTTCTCAACATAAGCCCCCAAGCGGCCATTTTTAACTATTGAAACGAAATAAAAAAAAACACACAAAAGATTGTCCTGTTTTACACAAGCATAATACGACAGGTGGAAAATTGTGCCTTAAATTATTCTCATGAAGGGAGCAGATGCAGTTTTATTATGAGTATAGAACAAGACACCTCATCGCTGTTGTTTTTAATGTCATCATTTGTGGCGAATCTACCCATGCACTCAAAGCCCATCATCATCATGTCTGGTTTTAATACTCTTGCCTCAACACTGTGACAATTTTTTCTCAACTATTTGACACTTTTCGAAGAAACCTTATGAAAACTGCCAATACTTTATAAACTTTTACAAAACGTGTTCTCTCTCTCTCTATCTCTTTCTTTCTTTCTTTCTCACTCTCTTTTTCTCTCGCTGCATTCATTAGGATTTGAATATAAAATAATTTTGAATTGAACTATCAAGGCTTTCTTCAATTTGCTGTCACAAACACATAATCAATTCTATCATAATACAATCCTACTAATACTCAGAAAATTACACGGTTGGTGATATAACTCTTGTACTATCCATGATGCAAAATAATGGACAAGGCCATAGTGTCACTAACCAATGAGGGTGCTTGAAAGGTTTAGTTGGTTTGTTTGTTGTTGTTGTTGTTGTTGTTGCATTTTCAGGTGACTGGAAACAAGCTGGTTCTGCATTAATTTTGTAAAATTACTGCCCCAACTATACTATGGTTGGCTTGATGAACCATCACACAAACCTTTGTCCAGGCTCATAGAACTCTTCCATGTCATTTAGATCGCATTCAGTCCCTGCCACTCTGATACTGGAGATATCCTCAAAATTTACTCCAAGGTCAGTTCCAAAAACTTCTAATCTCGTTCCTCCGTCTACTGGTGCAATTGCAGGGTAGAACTATCAAAGAATTTCAGAGAGAACAAGCAGCAGTTATAATCATGCTGTAGAGCTTACATTTGTATAGAGACCCTAACAGTGACAATGGAAACATGAATTTTCTATTAACATTTGCAAGAGGTTTCCCTAACACCTCATGTAATGTATCATGTTATTCTAAATACTTTTCCATTCCTAGAATCTATCTATCTATCTATCTATCTATCTATCTATCTATCTATCTGTCTACCTATGATATATACAAGAATTTCTGAATCAATTTCCTTTCAATAACGCATGCAAAGATCATGACCTTTAATGAATATTATGACGAACATTGTCTGTTGAATATGAGTATTCTTGCATTATTAAAAACACCAACACAAATGTTGAGTCCTCAAAACATGAAATTTGCTTTCAAAATACAACTAAGTATTACGAATAATGTATAGGCAATCATGTAATTCTGTAGTACAATACAAATTTTGATGTATTTAAACGTGAGCTAATATCTGTACACAGAAATATATATGAAAAGCCATTCTCTATCTTTACTTTGGGGGCTATTGTTGATACGCCTACATCCAAAGCAGCATTCTTATATCACACCTCATTTCTATTATGATATCACTCTCATGAATATTCCGACAATATCTTACGCACAGGTCAATGGAGTCTGAACGAGAAATTATCTTACACCAGTGATTTCAGGGGGATTACATTGCAGATACTGGTCCTGATTGAGGGGAGTATTCCCATGGCAGACTTCGCTCTCTTGAACGTTGCAGTCATCACCACACCATAGACATTTTAGTCTTGGAGGCGTCGACACGGGTGATAGACAGCGACTGCAGCTATTGCTATTCAGTGAACACTTGTAAAGTGTCACTGTGATAAAAATAATGAAGGCAATTAGTAATCTACATGATACAATTCTCTACATGACGACTGAATCATTGTTGGTTACAATTTTAGTACCAAGGGCCCTCCTGCTTTCAGTAATATTGCATCAAATTCATTCTGTACAATTCTCACCCTTTAGATGTATAATAGCATGGATAGTAAGTGTCAAACAATAATAACTGAGATCTGGCCCGTAATGTATCCAATCGAGAAACGCTCTCTACGACCAGGCTACCATGTTAAAAGACTTGAAAAGGGGTTCCGTGCAGAGCAAACAACAGTTTGAAAGATAAAATACAACACCAACATCATCAAAGTAGAAATTACAAACTCAAAAATCTTCAAAGGCCAGTTGCTAACAGTTCAAAGAAGTTTGATTCAGTAAATGACAATCAACACCAGAGCCACTGCATTCTTCTTACACTGCATCAGTATCACATCAGATATCACTGCATTAATTTTAATGTGTGTTATCAGTGCCCTTGACAATAGTTTGAATGGAATGAGGAAAATGATTCCAATATTAACATTGACGTTTTATGGATATAGTGCGTATATCAACAACCTTTATGGCGATTGAGAGATTCACAATCGCACCCTCCTCCTTAAATGCATCGAATTGTATTACAAAGTATGAACTTTATTCATTTATGACACATATACAAACCTTCAGACCCCGTCAAGTCGTCAATAATGTTTTTGGAATTCCATCGGACAGATACACTCACATTGGTTTGGAGGACTTCACTGCTGAACGTGTACTGTGGGTGCCAGATCATACAGTAGTAATTGAGCATAATCCCAGTATCATGGGAATCAAATGCAACAAACATTTTTCAAAAATGCTAATTCCATGGGCGTTCCACTACCATGCGGACATAGCAATTACAATACAGAATTTTTATCCATAATGTGCATATAAGATTCAATCAATATCTTATTAATCATTGTGTGTAGCAGTTACAACTACATGAATTATGATACTACCAACACACAACAAAGAATCATACCTATAATATTTTATGCATTGGCAAATAGATTTTTATCTACTTCAGCAGTAAACACAGGATTATAAGGACCCTATATTACTTCTTCACCTCGCTCTTTTAATTAGTGATCATTTGTTATAGAGAATGTAAACGATAGTGTGCTGCTAACATTTACAACATATGCAGCTTTGTTTCATATACGGACAATATTGATTTGAAGTAATGGTTTAAGGTGAGGTTAGTACAATCTGTCTGTTCACTCCCGTCTACATGCATGACACATTCATACATAGTGACCTGTCGAACAGAGCAGTAAAGCGAAATCTTAAAGTCTCAAGTTTTATCTCTCCTACAAGTTCAATGTTTGTGTTGATTCTCTGGTATCACAACTTAGATTTGATGTCATATTGTCATATAATGTTATGTACTTTAATGAAATGTAGTGTAATGTAATGTTATCATGGTAACGCAATATGGCCTTCACTGTATGGAATACACATACAGATAAATAATATACACACATGCACATTTCGGATTTCGAACATAAGCGGTTACAATTCGAACATAAGCGATTCGAACATTTCGAACATAAGCGGTTACAATTCGTTATTCCGAAGGTTCGTTAGTGTCGAAAACAAAATAAGGTTCTACAATAAAGTTAACACTAGTTCTATAACTCTCATAATTTAGTAAGATCATTAAATCAAATCACTTAGGCAAAGAGTCATTGTTAAAAGGAAATTCTGGACCGGTGAACAGTTCCGTAAAAAAAAAAAAAATGAAAATAAAAAATTCTATCACAGCAGTAAAAGTTGGATGAGTATCAGATGAAGAGTAAGGAAGTTATGGAATTTAGATATTCGTTAATTTTGCAACACAGTTCTCGAACAATTCATATGAATTTGTTAATGGTGGGCTGATGATGTTAAGTCATTTTTTTTTTCATTGATTGTGAAATATGACGAAAATTCAGTTCTTTTGCAACAATCTTTCCAACAACCATATTTTTTTTTTCTGTGAAACATATTCAAAATAATGATCAAATAAAATATTAGGATCTGAGACTGGGACATAATTATTGTTTTTAAAAAACAGGCGAGAAAAAAATTACGAAATTTCATAACTTTATGTAAAAAGTATACGGCAAGATGGTAGGCGATGATATCAAGTCGGCATTGGCATATTATTGACTGTTACCTGTTTTGTGAAAATCGACGAGACTTCACAATTTCTAAACTTCCATAATTTTCATCCGATCTTGATCAAATTTTCACCATTATGCTATACTCTCCCCTTTCAGACTTACTTTTAAATGGTCTAGAAATCTCCTTTAAAAAGTACTCACTTGTCGATCAGGACAGTTAACAAAAGTCTCATTGAAGTCTGTTCCCGCTACAGTCTGTTCACTCCCGTCTACATGCATGACACATTCATACATAGTGACCTGTCGAACAGAGCAGTAAAGCGAAATCTTAAAGTCTCAAGTTTTATCTCTCCTACAAGTTCAATGTTTGTGTTGATTCTCTGGTATCACAACTTAGATTTGATGTCATATTGTCATATAATTTTATGTACTTTAATGTAATGTAGTGTAATGTAATGTTATCAAGGTAACGCAATATGGCCTGCACTGTATGGAATACACACAGATAAATAATATACACACATGCACATTTCGGATGTTATTCCTAGAATCATGCAGATAGATTTTCCTACCTTGGTTGGATCAGTTGGTAGATTGGATGCCATTATGCTGTAACCAGCAGCAATATTGACTGGTATCAGGGTTTCTTCTGGCACACCGAGGAGCTGAGGGCAATATTCCTGCCCTCTTCTGCCTGTCTGACCTGGCATCTGTTTTGTTGAAATGATACCAATGACGATCTAACAACTGGACTCAGCATAGGTAATGCAGTTTATAGAACCAATCAACAAACTTTACTGTGAGTTTAAGTTATCATATTATGGCACATTAATCATCACATTCGTCGATTGTTCGTGCTCTTTCATACTTCAGGGTAACAGATGAACATCTTCTTTTACACGTCTTCGAACCTAATCCAGGAATTCCGTAAAGAGGAGGCGCCTCCCCCATGTCTTTCCTTTAATTTCTTTTGTTTTAACAACAAATAAAGAGGGGCGAGAGCCCGGTGCGCCCCCTGTGGATCTGCCACTGCTAAATCAGCTCAAGAGCGTATTTAACAATGATGCAAGATTCAGATTGAGAGTTGCATCTAGAGCGAGTTAGAAGCACATTCAAACGAAATTCTGAGCTCACTTATTCCGGGCCCTGTTCCGACGACAATACTGCTGCGTTATTATTTTTTTTTTTCATTTCATTTCTTTATTTGTCCAAATTATGTATAACAAATGATATGTAAAATTGGTTTTATCACACATTCATAAACACATATTGACAACAGATAAACAACAAATTACGTTACATAACATCAAAGGAATATTACGAAAAATTACACGTCTTCGAAAATTTATTTCCGTTTTTTACCTGAAAAGCTGGCTTATATGCTAGACTCGAGAGGTTAACATAGACAATCTGGAAAAGCATGTGTACATGTTATGATGTATGTAATTTACACGGAATGTGAAAAAAAAATAATAGACTTACATTAATTCCAGTAACAATAGTATCGTCTACACATGATGAGCTGTCGTGTGTACACCTGTTTTCATATACACACCAGTCACAAGGCCACCGGCTAGTCACACATGATGAACATCTACAAATAGAGTGAAACGATGCGAGAAGTGTACAAGATGTATTTGTGTGTCATGACTAACGCATTTCTTTTTTTGCAGTGTCTTGCTTGGAAATCAGCTTGATATGGATAGTTTATTCATAGTGCTAGTATAATGAAGTAAATCCGGAGTGATTAGAGTCAATCACAAAAAAAAAATAATGAAGTAGAATGATGAAGGAGAGAGTAACAGATCACCACAAGCAATTTGTTTTGAAATGTAAAAAAAGTATTTGAGATTTGATCAAAAAACATGAGGACAAGAATGGCTTGGACAGATCTAGATATGTTGGAATAATGGGTTCAATCTTTATGTAAGATATGATAACAATCTACACTCCTTGCGTAGCGCATATGACTTGAATGAAGGGGTAGAAGAAGACAATAGGAAAAGTAAGAGAAAAAAAGAAAATATAAGTGAAGGACTGAAACAGAGCTATGAAGTTATCAACGAGATTATTATAAATAAGATTTGAAAAGACGTTAAAATTCGTGAACTGAACCGGTAAGCTGAATATTGTGTGGCATATATTATTCCATTGCTTTACTTTATTCTTTCGTCTACCTAGCCAATTTGCAAGGGAGTGCAGTTTAGTGACACGTCTCTTTCACTCTCCCCCTTTGCCTTTTTCTCTTAAGCTTTCCATTTCATTGTCTCTGACTCTGGCGGTATTCCATCCTGTTTTTACAAATTGAGCCAAAGCTTTAACACTTTTGTAAAGCTACACAAAGCTACAGCGCGGCCCACTGAGGTACACCCATGCAGCTCCTAATGCTGTCTAAATCAAACTAAACTAATAAGATCAAACTAAATTTCCCCACTTCTTTTATCCTTCAATAAGGATTTTGCGTAGTTAATTGATCTTGACGGCAAGCATTTATCCCACTTTGCATGACTGATTTCCCCCTAATCTATGTATTGCTCTCCCAAATTACGCACTATACCTTTTTGGCTTAGCTATCTTGTCTAAGGGTATTTGGCCTGAAAACACCCCCTATAAAAGTTTGTAACGACTTCACACCATTTTCTCACCGTTCTTGTATTTAGATATGTATATTATTAGGTGATCCGAGTATCCTCTCGGATCACCTTCTGTTTCTGTACGGATCTTTCTTCTTCTTCTTCTTCTTTTTCTTCTTATTTCTCCCCAAAAGTTGTGCATCGATTAGCTCAGAAAGTCCTCTTCCTATCAATTTCAAACTTATACCATATGTGTATCGTCTCCCAAAGACGGCAATCGAACTAAAATCAAAGTGATCAGTCGACCGTGACGTCACTATGACGTCATTATATGAAAACACATTCTCAATCATATCTCATTAATGAAATGGAATTTCTAAATGAAATTTACGTCACATATATTTCAAGTTATGAGCATTCTACTCATATTCTCAAAATTCATATTTTCTCTCAAAACGTGCGCGTACGCGCGCGTTGAAAAATTTGTATCCTCAAAACGAGCTCAAATTTTTTTTTGCACACGTTTCAGACCATTTGGAGCATTTTTTGAAAAATTGAAAAAATCGGACGGACGCGTACGCGCGCGCATATATACGCACACACAGCTCATATCCAATAGAAATTTCAGGTTTTTTCACACTTATCAGATGCCTGAAATGTCAAGGAATATTTCTACCAAGTTTCAAGTCAATCCGACTCAATATGACGTCATACGGGCCCGTCAAAGTTGAAATTCCGCGCGCGCGTCAATGGCGATATACAGTGCAACTATGCCAAAAAACCGCCAATTTTAAATCCGATTTTACTCGTCAGGATGGACGGTGACTTCCAATTTTCTTTGCATATTCTGAAAGCTGATGAGTTTTACATGTCATTTCATTGGTTGGCAATACTGGAAAAATGATTAAAAGATATCAAATTTCTAAATAAAATAAAAAGAGTAAATTTTCAAAATGACGTCATCAAATTTCAAGTTTACTCGAGCGTATCTCACTTATCCTTTGCCCATTTTCACCCAGATTTCAGTATGTTGTAGCTTATTAAATGCTCTTGCATTAATGTAATAACAACAATTTGATTGGGTGACGGCATCACCTCGTAAAAATGGATTCAATGTAAGCTTGCCAAATTTGACCAGTTTACGTGTTATCTCTACGGGAGTGCAGTTTTTCTGGAAATGAAAATTGACATGACTATCTTTATCGAGCACTAGCTCACTTACGCTTCGGTGAATTTCTCCCAGATTTTAATATGTTGTAGCTGAGACTTTAAGCTATCGTGAGTGTGCCCTTTATTTTTTCATACGATGTCGGCATCACGTCGAAAAACTTGGTTGAAATCGAGGCCTATCTTCGATGTATTTTCATATTTCTTTCTTTTTCCAACTTTCTTTGCAATAACTCAAGAAAAACATACTCTATCACCACCATGTTTTGCACATGTTTAGTTCATGTCACGTACATTATTTCATAAAATAACATCTACTTCATTAGACGCCAATTTGGGTATGTAAATTAGGGTCAAAGGTCATAAATGTTTCATCCTGTATCTTGGTGAATACACGTCTTATCTTCCCCATATTTTGCACACGTAAAGACCGTGTTACAAGGATCATTTCACAAGATAACCACTTTTGGCTCAGATGACATCTTGTCTGTGCAGATCGGGGTCAAAGGTCATATGTACTTCTTTCTTTATCTTCGTTATGACGTGTTATCTCTATGGGAGGGAATTTTTCTAGATGTGAAAATTGACATGATTGTCTTTATCGAGCACTAGCTCACTTACCCTTCTGTGAATTTCTCCAAGATTTTAATATGTTGTAGCTGAGACTTTGCGCTATCGTACGTGTCCCCTTTGTTTTTCATATGGTGTCGGGATCACGTCCAAAAACGTGGTTGAAATTAAAGGTTATCTTCGATGTATTTTCATCTTTCTTTGTCCAATTTTCTTTGCAATAACGCAAGAAAAATAGCCCCTATCAACCCCATATTTTGCACATGTTTAGTTAATGTTACGTACATTATTTCATAAGATAACAACTACTTGATCAGACACCATCTAGGGCATGTAAATTAGGGTCAAAGGTCATAAATGTTTCATCCTGTATCTTGGTGAATACATGTCTTATCTTTCCCATATTTTGCACACGCAAAGACCATGTTACAAGAATCATTTCACAAAATAACCACTTTTTGCTCAGATGCCATCTTGGGGATGCAGAGTGTGGTCAAAGGTCAAATATACTTCATTCTGCATCTTTGATATTGTATACGGAATTCGGTACCCAAGATGGCAGGTCTGACTCCCTTTTTAAAATGAGAATCCAAACATCACACGACCAATGTCCCTAATCTCAGGTGAAAGCTCGAATCATTGATTTAAAAGGAATCGGATCACCTAATTTGTCAGTTTTGACAAATTCCGAGTCTAGTTACATTAGATTATGTATATCTATCCTATACAAAATCAAAATAGTCTCTGGACATTTCTATAGCTGAGATTATGACTAAAAATATTAATGGTAACTCAAGTTTACTGACCTTTGATATTCTGCTAGTACTTTGAGTATGTCCCCCCCCCCCCCCCCCAGCTCATATTCGGTCACCTATACATTACAGGAGGCACACCTCAGGTAGAAATCAAGAAAATCTATATCAGGGTCTTTCTTGCTGAGCAATAACATGAGAACATATTGGGTCTACGGTCTGATTACATGCTGAAAATCCGGGAAAAAAATCTAGCAATTCAATTTTAATCTCAAAACAAAGTCTTCCAGGATAGATATAATGGAGCTATTGGTTGCAACAAAGACGACTTACGAAGAGACGCGGGTGCAGTCAAAAAAGAAGAAATCTCTTTCAACAAAGTTCACTCCATTTTCAGTCGACTTTATTGAGAGTGCCACACCCACATTGTCAGCTGTGCAGAGGAAGAACATTATAACGAAAGAGAGAGAGAGAGAGGAATCGTTAAACTATGGAGTCGGAGTACCTAAAACAATATAAGAGATCTTTCCCTTCCCATTTTCACTAATCTCATTAACGTCCATTTGCATGTTTATCATAATCATGATAATGTTATCCTGGGTGAAAGGATAGTTATTTTTCTGGACACCTATGGCAGAAATAAAGTCTAGGCAACTTTTATACACTTATTTATCACAATCACATAGTTTTACAATACTCGCCATATGAAACAGCCGATATATTATCATGACCTCCTTTACAAATATTAAACAGGACGCCGCTCAGATAAAGTTGGTTAATCGAATTAGTTTATCATCAGTCGTCTTGTTCTCAAATTCCCTTTCATTCGGTATCATTTCCATGTACATGGAGGTACAGGCATTCCGAAACTGCCTCAATGATGCTAAATTTTATTACAGAAAGACACACTCTGCCATAATACCTAAAGGACAAGGGAGTGTCAAAAGTTCTATCACAAACCAATGTGATTACTACAAACCTCCTTCAGGTATTTGTGGTACAGAGCTTGTAGGTGGTGTAGTACAGTCAACTGTATTTCCAGAAGTAACAGCTGACACTTCATAGGAATCAAACACACACCTGTATTCAAAACTACTTGTCAAAGCAGGCAGCTGCTGTACTGTGATGGCCAACTATAGAAGATACACAAAATTTCACAATAGCGAAAGTCATAACATACACATTATCATACCGTCATAAAGTTATGGAAACTGTGTGAGGATACATAGGGAAATAATATGTTCAGGCACATAATGTCTATGTTTAAAAATTGTGAAATTCCACTTCATGTAATGGGAAAGACGATGTTTATTTCAAAACTGAAAGAAGTTCAGATTGACTTATGTATGAAATAAAACAATACCATGAATTATGAATACACATAGAACAAGAATGACAAGAAACACAACTACTAAATCCACTAAAATCGATGTGACTGAAAGAAACACTATGATCAACACAAATTGTTATACAACGGACCTTTTCAGTTTCGCAAACCACCTTAAGTGACATAACGAGGGCGTCACTGATTAACTAAAGTAGAATCTGGCGTGGAATGACAGGTTTTTGCATCCAAAATTAATAGTTGCACAATTCTTTTCTGCTATACAAATGAGGATTAGATAACATCATTATGAGAGGCACAAAAATAAATTAACAAAATACACCGACGAGGGGATGGTACAACACGGTCGCATGGCCCCATGTGAACAAATATACGGATGTACGTTTAATAAATGAGTGGTGCATACAAAATTTTAACAGTTGTGCAAACCATAGGGAAATCAATTAAATCTATGAAATGTATGTATAAATAGATTTTTCATATGTCCATGTTTGAAACAAACTATGAGAAACACTTCCACCTTTCATTTTCAAAACGAACAGTTCAGCACGTTTAAGGTAAGCACGTAATCTCTTCATTAGAGTTTTTACGAATAACATTGTGCATTTAAAGAATCTTTGAAGTGAATACTGTCTTACTACCTTTAAATGACGACGACTTTACATTCAGGGCATCACTGTCATATACTCTTTCCTTTTCATTTTCTGTCCTACATCTAACAGCTCTCTGTCAGGAATCTGGTTATAGCATTGTACATGCAGTGGACGAACAGAATTGGACTTACAGGCTGTTCACTCAGGTCATGTCTGATGCTATCTGAAGGCTGGATGTCAGAGATGCTAACACACTGTACAGCATTGTAGGATAACCACCGAGTGGATTCACCGCTCCATGTACAGTCCATGTATCTTGTACATCTGACAGACATGTTACATTGCATTATATTAAATGGGTTAGTCAAATACCGGTTAGTGATTGGCTAACGTGATGGAGGTACATTCGTTACGTTCGCCCATGGGCGAACATTCTTGGTAATGTTCGCCCATGGGAGAACATTTTCACGTAACAAAATGACAGAAGGCCGTAGGACCGCGGACCGGCCACCCACGCGCGCACAGTGAATTTGGCTCTGCGCGAGAGAGCGATCGAGTGCGTTGTGCTCTGCATGCATGCTGGTGGTTGCAAATATCGTACACTGTAACTACAGCCCAGTCGCTGTTGTAGCGCACGCGCTACTATACGCGCTGTCAATCCTGTAAACAACTTCTAGTTCGGGCTGCCACAACAGCCGGCGGCCTTTCTTGTGCATAACACGTGGCGTACGTATACTCTTATACGTACGTACAGTACTTATGTGCGGGGTTTCCGAGTGCGACGTGCGTAAATGTTTTGGACGAACATCTTCGGACATCTTGACTTTTGAGCGAGTGCTACAAGTAGCTGACTGGTATTGACCCACAAAGGTACGTGAATAATGCTGTTAGTTTTCGACCCATTTTATAAAACAAATGATGCACAGGATTATTTCGTGGCGTTCGTGAAGTTGCGGCTCACTCTCGAGTATTGACAACGGTTGCAAACATGCACTCGGCTGCGCCTCGTGCATGTCGCACCATTGTCAATACTCTCGAGCGCGCCGCACCTTCAGTAACACACTCTATCCTGTGCATCATTTGTATATAAGTACACTGAATCTCTACGATCTTTGGTGGTTGTCGTTGACGTATTTGACTAACCCATATAATATAACAGATGATGACTTTTGTTGTCGGGAACATGTACCAAACGTTGCACCCTCAGGGACCTCAGGGTTTGAAATGCTATTTCGGGAGGCTGTAAGTCCCTCGACTTCGTCTCGGGACTTATAACCTCCCTCAATAGCATTTCAAACCCTTCGGGTGGAACATTCGGTATGTTCCCTCCCGCGCCAGTCATCATCTATGTAATGTGTCCCTTGAAATTTCTCGACTCGTCATTACACTTACAGAGTAAAACAGTTAATTACCGAGCCCGGACAAAAGCAATGATGACTGAAAGTGCAGAACTTTACATTGTACAATATGTATAATGCGCACCACAGAGTCAGTTGTAGGATGTCGTATTCTGTATACATAATATCATAGGCGGCGATGAGTAGGGTAGCATCCCCTGTATTTGTTTTTTTTTCTGGTGGAGGGGGGGGGGTCTGAATTTTAAAGCCTAAAATGCCATTTTTCTATTTCATTACCATTTTTGGTAAATTGTCTGGAAAAGGTAGAACTTAAATATACCCAATCAATCAAAATATAAAGGTGATTAGCATGAATTTAGTCTAAGGGACAAATTTTGCTTATTTTCGATTAATGATTCAAGAAGCAATAATTCTTAATTTTCGTTAGCACCAAGGTGAGTAAGAGCCCTAGATATTTGACTATGGGACGTCATTGATATTTTACAAAATGTCTGTACTCTGCAATCACGTGTATCTTTTAAATCTCTTTCATTTGACTCACAAAAAAGTATTTTTTTTCTATTACTGCTTACTCTCCCCCCCCCCCCCGGAAATTTTAAAGAAGTTTGAAAAAAAAAACCGCTTAGTACTGCCAACCTTAGTAATTAGTCTATTTCAAATGAGTGATCTGTAGTTTCAGCGTATCCGGGCAATAACGGCCGGCTAAATACTAGTTAATGGTAGGGTCAGAGTACAGATAAGGGTTAGGAGTATGGGTTAGGGTTACGATTAGGTTCAGGATTAGGATTATCAACTAGCCCTCACACTTTGCCAGCTTGATAAGCAAGATATATTCAGGTTAAGATTAGGTTCAGGAGTAGGATTATTAACTAGCCATCACACTTTGCAACCTTGATAAGCAAGATATATTCATTACCAATCCTTTAAACTGGACAAATTCCGTTTCAACAGCTCCCCATATTCACAAACGAATTTAAATCTGTCTTCGATGTTTTTTTACCAATAGTTTGGATATGAAATAATTTTTCCCCTCGAGGTCTACACGCTGAAAGTGGCAAATTTACCTGGCTTCTAGCGCGCACCATCCACAGTAAGGGTTTCCATCATCACCATCGTTTCCTCCCATGCATTCATCACAGGTCTGGTAATTACTGCAGTTTGCCAAAGACAGCTTCAATACCTTGTTCACACCCAAGATCGGTAAATCCATCGCAAAACGGGTTAAGCGAGATTTTTAAGAAAATTAAAGTCCCGATTTAAAGTCCATAGTCATCGTCAGTAAAATGAAACCTTTCCAAAGAAATGCCTCACCTTTAGCATAACAAGGATTATTT
Organism: Diadema setosum; assembly: GCA_033980235.1. NCBI lineage: Eukaryota > Metazoa > Echinodermata > Echinoidea > Diadematoida > Diadematidae > Diadema > Diadema setosum. Next base: position 43,866,027 of record CM067060.1, read on the forward strand.
TACAGTCATGATTAAAGATATTCCATTTTTTTAAATATATTTTACAATTTTTGTAGCAGATTTGCTCGCAAATATCACTGATTTACAAGACTGGAGTTAACTCGTTTGTGATCAAACTCTTCATATATAAGATATACATTATATATTTATGTATCTATGTGTTTGACTGCGTGTTTGTGTAGTAAGGGGAGATCAATGAAACATCACTTGTAACGACTATTGGACATGACATTGGAGGACTTTGTATATGGGCCAATCGCATTCACCACCTGTTTAATGTGATTTGTATACTAGTAATCATTCTATTCGTGATTTTCATTTGGATTCAAGGGGGAAGTTTATCAACTGGTTTAAAAACAATATCTAGCGATGCTAAGTGAGTGTGCTCTTTTATGTATCTCATTGCAAGATAATGTTGAAACGTCATGGGTCTTCTTACATTGAAAACATGTAATATTTTCACCCAAACTATGCTCTCAAACTTCAATCAGAACTCCTTCAGACAAACGTACCAGGATACTGACAGAAATCATAAGGGTATTGTGTGTTTCACTGTGTTGCATCTTTTCTTTTCATTACCTGCGAACCTTCGTCAGAGCCTGTTGCCAGAATGATTTGCTCCTTGTTCTCATCTAGAAACACATCTCGTAGAACAGATCCTTGTCCGAGGGGAACATTTTCGTAATGGTAGGCGGATGAACTATTTAATATGTGAACCTAGAATAACAAGAAAACAGATCGTAAAGTAGATATAGAACGTCGGCTCCAAAATGTCAGATACATGCCAACACTCAGTAACCACAGTGTTTTTTAATCAACCTATAATACAATATGTTCTGCTTATACATTGTATATAAGTTTATCTGTTTATGTGATTTAGATAAAGATAAATTTCAACTTTGAACTTTGATAGAAATGTTCTGTCATAAGATATATTGATATCATTATCCTTCGCATGAAAATATGGGAGCGTTACTCACCAATGACAACATGCAAAATTATCAACCAAAACAGGATATCTTATGATAATATGTATAAGCCTGTAAAGAGAGTTATGTGAAGATGGCATGCACCTTTTCCGCATCTAATCTGCGTTCTTTATGATTGTGACCAAGAACATATTTGTAAGGTATATTATACTCTTCAATCGCGTGTATTCATTCACAATGCATATGACGCTGCATACAGAACGTCGTTACAAGCAGAGCTTGATGTAGGTCTATATGGCGCACCAGCTTATCAATTTACATTACTATATTGCATACCATTATACTTTTTTTTTTGTCAAAGGCAAATATATATATTCTATATTCTTGATAAGAAGACAGGTCGATGATTTCAAAGCAGATAACATTTCTATCATAGTTCAAAAGAGACCATACCTTGGAAAAAACACACACAAAGATGAACGGAAGTGTGGGTACACATGTCGATGGAAACTGTACTTTACACGAAGTGACAGTCTTTCAATCAGTCAGTTAATTAATCAATCAATTAATTGCAATACCTTAAGTTAAGTATAACTACCATCACTATTTCCAATGAAAGCCACAGTATAGTCTATCTCAGTAGTAGAGATGATAGACGTAGGTTCCACATCAGAGAAGGTGAGTATACTGATGAAGCAGTCATAGGGTTCACTCCATTCGCATACACGTAGTAAGCATCGGCATTTTCATTAGGTCTAGCATGGCACTCTCTACCTTCCGGATTTGGTGAGGTTGGGAAATAGCATGGTAAACAAAACAATATCCGCATTTAATTTTACAACCAAAGTAAGTATAGTACAATGGTTCATACCTTCATCAAGTCACCATCCGTACTTCCAATGAAAGCCACAGTATAGTCTCTCTCCGTAGTAGTGATGATAGACGTAGGCTCCACATCAGGGAAGGTGAGTACTGGTGAAGCAGTCACAGGGTTCACTCCATTGGCATAGACATAGTAAGCATTCTCACCCGCAGTAGCGTGGCACTGTCTGCTTTGCGGATTCTGATCGCCTCGGGCCTAGTATGGTTTAGATGGAACAAGGATCTGTTCTTTCTTTCTTTCTTTCTTTCTTTCTTTCTTTCTTTAATGCTGTGATACTCCTCAGTGCATGCAGCAGTTATTGCAAGTTGTGCAACTACTTTTTCGTTATGTTTTGTTTCAGCTTATAACATATCAATATTATAATAGTAGTAGTAGTAGAAGTAGTAGTAATAATGATAATGATAATAACAATAATAACAATAATAACAGGAATAATAATAATAATAACAATAATTTGTACCGATCTTAATACAACGTTTCTAAGCGCCTTACATGTACAGGATGTATCATAACCTCATCGAAACATTGTATAACCTTACATTATCAATCATAACTACAAACTCTACAATAATTTACGTTACTCAATATATTTAAGCAGTAATCAGATGACGAAATTAGACTGTTTAATTACACAAAAAAACAAGAAGAAGAAGAAAATGTAACGTACAGAACATACTATCGTACTCATTTCAACTTATTTCAACTTCGGCAGGGTCTTAAACGTATCAAGTGAGGGTGAAGATCATGTGAAGAGCGAGCTTGTTCCATACTTGAGGCGCGGCGACGGCGAAAGCACGACTGCCCAAAAGCGGGTACGTGCAGATGGTATGAGCCCACGGCTCAGTTGTAGATGGATTGAGCAGGAGGATCGCAGGACACTGGATGGATTCCTGGGAACTAATAGTTCAGAGATAGGGGCTAGACCGTGCTTGGCTTTGTAGGTAAGAGTGAGTACTTTGATATGAATTGTATCCTTTGAACCAGGGAAGTGGGACCACCTCCCTGTTTGAAACATGGGGAGCCAGTAAAGGGAGCGAAGGATGGTGGAGATGACTTTGTGGTCGGATCTTGGTGCAAGAGACGAGACAAGCTGCTGTATTTCGGATTCTTTTGCAGGGGGGGGGGGGGCAATATGGGCAGAGGGAAGGTTGCATCATAAAAGGCCGTGTCACACCAGCCTTGCGTGCGACTTCCGAAGAACATTTTTGCTATCCGGAGGTCCCCGCAGATGACCCGCACATGACAGTACCTAGCATGTATCTCAAAAGTAGTTACCCGGAGGTGCGCACAATGGCTCTATTTACCCGCTGCCAAAAAAGGCCCTGTCACACCAGCTAAGCGGGCTTATTGCGTATGGGGATTTTTCAGCACGCAGAATCATTTCTGCGGCCGGACAAGGTTTAGGGCGAGTTTGGCGTGGGTATTACAATCATGATAAACGCGTGATAACTAAGTCCTTCTTGCGTGTATTCCGTTGAACTGCATGTTAGGCGCGTGGGTGTCACGTGATAGCTTCGTGATAGCTTCTTTTATGTCAGTTACGGGCGACATACGGGCTCTGCGAAGTACCTGCGCCACAACTGCGTGTTATCTGCGTACTAGTCGCCTGCGAGGTGAGTGCTAGCCTGAACAATAGGCTGGTTCGAGTGGAGGGGCAAACAATCATTTGTCAACTAGCTTTCAAGAAGTGAAGATGCCCCGTAGACGGAAAGTGCACAAGGGCAGAGAACGTCCAGTGGATAGACAGCCACAAAGCCCGGAAGATTAACAGCAAATGCATCAAATTGCTGCTGAAGTCCATTCGGCGGATGAAGTCCTGTCCGAAAGGGACCAGGTAGTCCTCGACGCCACAGAGGACAGAGGACAAAGAAGAGAATGAGCCCACAAATGGCACGCACTCCCTTCACATAGGCATAGATCAGCGGGCAACTTATACCTACTTCAAGTGGGTCAAATGCCTGTGAATTGCGGCGGCTACGGCCCTCCTACGGGTGTTCTGCGTGGAACTCTTCGGGCAATCCTCGCGACTCATCCGGAAATAGTTTTGGCCCTGCTCAAAACTTTGCTGCGGGAAAATTGGACTAGCGTGCGCACCTTCGGGCAACTAAGGACGAGATAAGTGCTAGGTACTGTCAAGTTCGGGTCAACTGCGGAGAGCTCCGGGTAGCAAATTTGTTTCCCCGCAAGTCAAGCCGCAAAACTTCCCCAGATACGGTATGACAAGGCCTTGAGCATGCTCAAAACTTGTTCCGGAAGAGTCACGGGGAGTTGCCCGTAGAGGTACGCGCAGAACACAAGTAGGAAACCCTTACCAGTAGCACCTCACAGGCAACTCCTAAGCAGGTACTTCGCAATACCCGTAAGTCGCTCGTAACAGAAAATGGATCGGTTTCAAAGCTCTCACGCGAGTCACACGGAACGCACGCAAGTAGAAGCTAAGTAGCACGCGTCTAGTGAATAAGAATGGGGAAGTTTTGCGGCTTGACTTGCGGGGAAACAAATTTGCTACCCGGAGCTCTCCGCAGTTGGCCCGAACTTGACAGTACCTAGCACTTATCTCGTCCTTAGTTCCCCGAAGGTGCGCACGCTAGTCCAAAAAATTCCAAAGTTTTGAGCATGACCAAAACTATTTCCTGATGAGTCGCGAGGATTGCCCGAAGAGTTCCACGCAGAACACCCGTAGGAGGGCCGTAGCCGCCGCAATTCACAGGCATTTGACCCACTTGAAGTAGGTAAGTTGCCCGCTGATCTATGCCTATGTGAAGGGAGTGCGTGCCATTTGTGGGCTCATTCTCTTCTTTGTCCTCTGTCCTCTGTGGCGTCGAGGACTACCTTGTCCCTTTCGGACAGGACTTCATCCGCCAGCAGCAATTTGATGCATTTGCTGTGAAATTTCCGGGCTTTGTGGCTGTCCATCCACTGGACGTTCTCTGCCCTTGTGCACTTTCCGTCTACGGGGCATCTTCACTTCTTGAAAGCTAGTTGACAAATGATTGTTTGCCCATCCACTCGAAACAGCCTATTGTTCAGGCTAGCACTCACCTCGCAGGCGACTAGTACGCAGATAACACGCAGTTGTGGGGCAGGTACTTCGCAGAGCCCGTATGTCGCCCGTAACTGACATAAAAGAAGCTATCACGAAGCTATCACGTGACACCCACGCGCCTAACATGCAGTTCAACGGAATACACGCTAGAAGGACTTAGGTATCACGCGTTTATCATGTAATACCCACGCCAAACTCGCCCTAAACCTTGTCCGGCCGCAGAAATGATTCTGCGTGCTGAAAAATCCCTATACGCAATAAGCCCGCTTAGCTGGTGTGACAGGGCCTTTTTTGGCAGCGGGTAAATAGAGCCATTGTGCGCACCTCCGGGTAACTACTTTTGAGATACATGCTAGGTACTGTCATGTGCGGGTCATCTGCGGGGACCTCCGGATAGCAAAAATGTTCCTCGGAAGTCGCACGCAAGGCTGGTGTGACACGGCCTTAACTAATAGAGACTTAATGTCTCCTCACCATTTCCATAAGGCGTTGTCAGGCTCATGAACGAATGGTTTTCTCCGTGATGCGATCTTTCATATTCCAATTCTAACTTGTTTCAAACGCATTTGTTCATTGTTGTTTATTAAGATTATAACGTAGATAGCCACCAGGGAGTACTCACGTGCGTACATGAACAAACAAACTACCCCTGCATCGACTGTACTATAAGCAAGTATACATGTAGGATGATGTGCATTTCCTAGGAGCACAAGGGCTGTTGCCATGAAGATCGGATAACGAGCGATCTAATGATTGAGAGTCCGCGGATTTATCCACCTAATCAACACGTAGCGCTTGTTTCCAAGATCAGAGATATCCCGATTCAGAATCTGCCTATCAATCTAGCTCCCAATATCTCATGTCACTATACCACTAGAAATTTACTCTGTAGGGGCTAATTACGAAGTTTCGACGGTAAACTACCGTAAACAGAATATAACAGTCAGGCCTTGTACACAATTCCTTTATATCATCCCTGTTCATGAAGTTTACGACAAATGCCAACTAAGACTCATGTAGGCCTACAAGTAACACGTACACATAACATACCACCATGGGTAAAGATTGCAAAATTATTTTGATATTGTCATGCCATAATAAAAGGGATATGATACATTATGGAAATAACGAAGTGATCATCAAAATGAATTCTGAGTATTATTAGGGGCTCATGTGTGACACGAGTGCATCTAGCATCTCAGCCCAAATGATTTTTTTTTTTAAATGATTTTTCTGCTCCTGCATAGCATGTTGATATTTCTGTAAATGTCTATACCTTTTGTACCTTTATACCTTTTATTATATCGCATTCCATTTAACTTGAATCATGCGCAGTCAGAACTTACCGCACCACATTCGCTGCCTTGCAAGTAGTCAATTGATCTTCCATCACAGTTACTTTGACATGTGATGCAGCCCACTACAGCTTGTGTAAATTTCTCCTGGATATCACTCATCTTGTAGAGACACAGAGCAGACTGTACAGGTGATGAGTTCTCCTTGGTAAACACAGCATACATGACGTCATCGGTACTACTGATACTCAAGGAATCAGCTAGCTGGTATCCTGCAGGACCAATGTGAGCTGCTTGGATCACGTTGTAGTTTGATCCTGTCTGGTCTATGCATTCTAGTTGAATTTGCGTGTAGGACTCAAAGTTTTGATCAGTTGTGTCCAGGCATAGGCGACCTATTACAGGCGATGTTGTTGCTCCTCTAATGAGCTGAATTGTGTAATAAATATATGAAGTCTCCAGCATGACCTGAATGTAGTTAACAGTCACGTCCTCTGTCTGGTATGCTATTTGTTGCTGAAGTGTGAATGAAATTATATCAAATTTGGAAACAGAGCTTCCATACCTATGACTTAGACTGATGCCTGTAAAGAGATACTGAGACCTCTGGATGGCACTTAGAGCTACCACTCCAACCACAGTCACATCGTCTCTCCTCACTACTACTTCATCAAGCCAGCCATAGTGTGTTTTTGCATCAGTTATGTCAGATAACTTCCTCGTTTCACAATAACCATCGCATGTTCCACATGTAATCAGTCTCTCAGTAGGTGTTGGTGCGATGACAAGCAGTCTGTTCTTGTCCTGTTCACCAAAATAGACGGATCTTGATAAATTGCATATCCCAACTTCTACAGTTTCCCTCAGTAAAAGTTCTGATCCTAGGTGGTAAATCTCCTCCTCGGCTCCAATGTAGACATCACCAGTAGTGTTATCTACAGCCATGAGTCTGAAAGGCAGCCTGGGATTGGGACTGGAGAAGGATGACACCAGGTAGGAGGAGAGAGGAGCCGAGTGTGAAGATTGAATCAGGATGACGAGGCAGAGTGCGTGAAACAGGGAACCTGGCAATAACTGCGACTTAGGACTCCTCAAAGCCATGTTGACTGTTATAAAGATAGACAGAAAAGAAAGTAGATTCGTGGGGATATCGTCATTTAAGTACAAGTCGTAATAACTTTGTGATTTTTTTTCAGAAATTAGCTTTTATGAGGAAATCATTTTCATTCCTGATATTATAATACTGACTTGCTTGACAAATACATACTTGACCATCATTTGTCTGTTTCTAAGTTGACTCTTGATAATGAGAACTGAGAAGATTAAATTCATATTCTATGCAGGGCTCGACAATTTTTTCCCCTGGTGGCCCAAAAGACCCACTGCAATTTTTAAATCTGAAATTTGGAGGCCCAAGTAGAATTGCAGACACCTGTAATAAAAGGAAACATAATAATCCATTTTGAATCTTATTTTCTTGATTGGGCAACCGAAAGAAAGTCTTTTTAAAGTTTGGTGGCCTGTAGAAATTTTCAGCTGCCCCGGGCCACCTGTCCTCCGGGCTATTGTCGAGCCCAGTTTCAGATATTGGCATTTGCGAGATATATTCTTTCGGATCGGAATCAAAGATCAAGATTATTTGCAGAGTTTTTTTATTTCCTAAACTTACTTTTTCCCAAGTAGTTACGTGAAGTCCCCTAAAGATTTACAGCACTTGTGAATAATCTCTAAATCTCTCTTTTCGTTTCAAATGTAATTCATGCACTTTGTAGTATCTTTTGGAGATGATTGTGTAAACAGTAAATGCATTGCATCAGTAAACCTTAGAACTTTCAAAACTCACATAAACTTCGGTATCTGCTTTGGTAAAAGACGAATAGCAGGTGTGTTGGATCATTCTCAGCATCTATCATAAGTTCAGTCAAACAAAGGCTTTACAAACATAGTTTGCTACAATGAATTTAGATGTGTTCAAATTCAAGATACCACCAGTATGAGGAAATTGAAATAAACTTAGAAAAAACTTACCAGATAGGTTGAAAAATGAGAACCTTTACACCCTGCAGTCAAAGATAAGACTGACACAAGTTGCAATGCAGCTATAGAAGTCCAATTATGTCAGATTTCTCAACCATGTCATAAAAACGGCTAGTTTTATAACAAGTTGTACGACGTCATGGTCCGGAGCACCACAAGAGAGAACTACTCCTTGAATATCTTTGAGTGTGCAGCAGGATCAATGAAACCTAATATTTCTGTTCTACTTCCGCAATAAAGATTCCTATTGATATCTTTCTACGATGACCTTTGCACTCATATTGGAGACGGGTTCGACCTGCTCTGTTTCTATGCTGGATAATGGCACTATAACACAAAATGACAATTTTCTCGGGCAAGGGTTCAATTTCACTCCACAGACATGATGGGAGGATTGCTGTTTTCTTCAAGTGAGGGGGAGGAAGGGGCTGATCTGTCATGAATAGGAGCTAATGCAGGGTTCTTCAAAAGGTCTGTAGGTGCCTACGCGCAAGTGCGATTTTTATCTTCCCTTTTGCCTTAGAGTAGCCTCTTTTACCCCCATTCCACAGAGATTTTCTCTCATCGGTCACTAATCGGAAGCTAAGTTTATTGATTCCGACCATCCACCGAAGTGTATCGGATCGCAGACTGCTGAATCCGACTTGTGATGGTCGACTTTCAGGTCAGTGTCAGACATGTCGGGCGTTTATCCGATGAGGATCACGCGCCACATGTCTGACACTCATCTGATACTTGACCAACCAAGTCGGATTCATCACATTGAGATCCGATGCACTTTGGTGGGTGGCCGGACGCAACAATCTTTGCTTCCAACGAGTGACCGATGAGGAGATAAAAAAAAAACTCTGTGGAATGGGGATATTACGATAATCATTAATTTGTACGCCACGCATGGCTCATCATGACGATGATAAAGAGGATGAAATACGGAAGAGGATGAGGAAAAAGAACTTAAAATGATTGATGCGATTTCATTATACGTTCATATTTCAGTTCGCCAATAAGACCGTTTCAGTGAGTTTTACTCATATGTCTGTATTTACGATTTTTCCCCCCAAAGGATTATAAGAATTTAGGCATCCCGCTTGGTACTATTAGTGATATTGTTTCTCTTCAAATCTACGTATTTGTTATAATTGTTGTTATTACTACCATAATTGTGTTATCTTAACTCATTCCCTCAGGCAGCAATTCACTGCTCAGATAAATTCACAAGCAAGATTCTTGATCTACGCTATATACTTCATGAAGCAATACACGCTCTGTCCGATAATACCCTTGTATATCCTTCCCTGACACCACACCTAATTTTCATTGCGTAATATCCTTTAATTTTTGAATTTGGTAACTTTTTGTCTAAGAAGTTTATATCATTTTCCTAATTTCGATTTCGGACAAACGGACGAACGGAAATTTGGAATAACGAACCTTATTTCATTTTCTGAATAACGAAACTTTGGAATAATGAACCTAGACACCCCTCCGCCGGAAAAGTAAGCTTGTTTTCCCTGAAATAATATGATGATGATAAGTTCAGATTTAATGTGAGTCAGTATAATGTGTGGTGGCGTGGATGACATGGGCATCCACACAATATTTCCAAGGGTTCTATAAGTACAACTTCGCCCCACACAATCACAATGTACACATAACGAAAAGATCTTTCAATGATACCCTCATTTTAGTTTTTTTTTTTGACACCAAGGTCATACTCACAATGAAGCCAATATAAACAGCTAGTATCCACTAATTCGTGCTGCTCAATCACATTTTATTTTACATATGCAGAGGAAGATTTTATGCAATTCCATATGCACACATACATGCACACATAGTCTAAAAGTTTAGGCTACAAATAACCAACACAAAGTCGGTCCCAATATTCTTTATCCTGGTGCTCGGGTAGTGTAAGAGTGCTGGTTTTATGTGTCGGTAGCGTGGGATGCACTCTCAACTATAGTATACGATGGCAAGCCACAGTCGAAAATTAGTTAATGCAGGAGACAAGGTGGTGGTTCCAAGATATACAATTTAGTTTATTAGATATAATAATCAGGAATTCCAGAATGGTGCATAATACTGACGAGGGAATATTGTCGGTAGTATATACAAAGAATACTGTTCCACTCCTTCTTGGCACATGACCGAACAGAGTCGGGGCCGGAGTAAGATTGATTCCTCAACTCCAGAAGCATATTATATATAGGGACATGGATAGAAGTTTAAGAGATTAGTAGGAGAGGGTCTATGATGTGGGGATTATAGGTTCATTGAACAGTACTGTGTAAGGGACTGGTGGTGGGAATTGTAAACACAGTTAGTCTGAATTTACTTAAACTTGATTCAGGACAAAGGGAAGGATTAACTATTGAGTAGAGATTAACCAAAGTAATAACAAAGATGGTTGGGTTCTGAATGGAAGTTCCATTGGAGGTTTGATGGTCTTGTTAATAAAAGGATATGAGACTATAAAGCTGGGAAGTGTACATAGGGTTTTGGATTGGACTGGTCGTATATTTAGACAGTATAATTGGGGTAGGAAATGGGGATAAATTCTTAACTTGGTCAGTCAAGAGACACTTATAAATTACATGAGGTTAGTTCTGTTCTAAGGTATAAACTCCCTATTTCTCCATCTTACAGTAGCAATTGCTCAGATAAAATCAAAATATAGATTCTTGATCTACGCCAATTCTTGAGGCTAAATGTGCTTCGCCTTAAGATATACATATGTATCATCCTCCCCTTAGACAATTACCAATTTTTACCCCCTACCAAGATGTAATTTCTGAATTTCAGCACCTTATTTTGACGCTAAAGAAGTTACTTCATTTTCAGATTACCTAACGCTATTTCAATTTCGGACCAACGAACGTTCTGTATTATAACGAACCTTCGGAATAAAACCTTCAGAATACCGATTTGTAACTCCATGCAACACGGGAAATACCAGGCTTGTCCAACCTGTCCTCATGGTATAGTTCCAGCCAAGAAGATTCTCCCACGAACTACACAACACTGACCACCCAGGATGTGGTTAGTCTTTTGTTCGATTGTCTGGTTTACAATGGTAAACATTATCCTAGAAAATGTGCGGCCCTTTCAATAACGAGATATGAAACTCGTCAGACTGACGAGTTAGGTGATACGCTTGGGGTCATCAGATGTCGGTCATCTGTGATCGACAAAGAAAAGAATGTGATATAGGCACATTGAAGTTATATTGAGCGTGCATGCAAAACCGTTTCTCTAACCTCTCGGCCACGGGACATCCACGGAAATGGTAAGGCAAAAAAGAAATGTATAGATATTACAGGGAGAAAAGTCAATGCCCACTCAACCAACGTGGCCGCGTGAACATGTATTGCATTGCTAGACGGAAATGCGGCCTTGTAACTACTGATGTCGCTATGCCATTTCTGGCAACTTGGGAAAAATACGTGCCGTAAACATAAAACCTATAATCGGCTGGTTTTGATACCTTGCCTTTAATCACAATTTTCAGTGTGATGACGTCATCAAAGTACAAAACAATGACATGGTCTTGAAAGACAATTGTTCAAAGTACAACACCTCCATCGTCGTCATTACATACTATGATCGGTTTGACAAAGTCAGCCTGCAAAATTTTGCAGCAGTCGAAGCAATATGGTCTCCAACACAAAGAGGGATATGGTGTGTGTGTGTGTGTCTGTGTGTGTATAGGTGCGTTTATATACGAATGTGATTTCTAGATGGACGAATATGTAATACAAAATTGAAGAAAAAAAGTAAAATAGCTAAGTATTTTGTTTCGTGATCTTGTGGGGTTCGAACCCGCACGTGTGCAACCTCACGTCTCGGAGACGTCGCCTTTAACCACTCGGCCATACGTCTCGACGAGAAAATATGAGGAACTTAAAGTTATGTATGTGAAAGATGAATCAGGAATCGTTTTGTCCACATTCCATTCTCATTTTCTGTTTTAAACTGCAAAATTGTCAAACTGATGAGGAGATTTCAAAGAATAAAATGCATGATTACTGCAGCTTATTGTCTCAGTTACCACATACTTAAGTTACAGAGGAAATGGAGCAAAATCAGCTGAGATAAAGGTGCTTAAACGTTGTCAAGTCAATGCACATTAAAAAAAAATCACCTCCCATAGACATAACACGTAAACTTGTCTGATTTTGAGTCTTTACCTTTAATAACAATTTGAAGTATGATGGTAAGTCTTCTCGAACCAAGAGTGTGGAACGTAAGCTTCTACGTGAAAGATGAATCATGACGATCACCCGTGACCGACACATCTTCAAAGGGATCAGTTATTAGAAGTGGAAGCCCCCGTGCCAAGCATATTGTCTCAGCAATTCCAAAGCAATGATACCCTTACATTTAGTCATACCATAATTTCCCTCTGAAATCAATGGTAGGTATTATTCATGTACAATTGCTTGCCTTGTCCATAAACTTTGCTTTACAAACTTTCAGTGAAAAGTGTCATAACATAATTCTGTAACTCCATTAGCAGGGATTGACTACATAAAGAAAGATATATCAAATTGAACGCTTAGCGCGTATAACTAAGGGGGATTTTAGCCTGATGCTCTGTTCTTCACTGCTCAGATACCAACAACACTCATTACCTACGGCTACGTATAGAGAAACAGCCATGACGAAAATAAGTTTTTCCTTTTCTTTGGCAGATAGACACACAACCCCTTTAAACCACGCTTGGAGGGACATGAAAAAGTTCATTACTACTACTAAACAGTGATGCCTTCTACTCATGTGGCACAAGATACCTCTATAGCAACATAAAACCTGTCTACAACTCCGTTATTGCGTCAAACAATAACATCCTGGAATTTCAAAGAGATGAGCGAGACGCTATACACCTGGCCTAGAGTTAATTCATTCAGTTGCCATTCCTGCTCCAGTTGAGTTATGTGAAACATTTTCCGACCTGTCTTGTGACAGTGTAACAGGAACAAACGTAGAGAAAAGGAAAGGTGGCAAGCGGGGCACTGTACCAAGGGCAATTTAAACAATACGTATGATAAATGAAGCAAATCCAACCTCCAGCCTCCAACAAAAAAAAAACGAACTTGAGTGACTGTCTGTCGTGGGGTAGTATAATTGATAAGATAATACGATAAATGACATCGATCGGAATAAAGCTGAACTGCCAAAAGAAAAACAAAGAAAGAGAGAGAAAAAAATGATAGCGTCCTGCGGGTCTCGAACATCTCGTCCTAAGGTAGTGCATAATGACCATGCAGCGCGATAAGCGACTATAAAGCCACACGGCTGTACCGAAGATTGGATGCGAAATTTATCTTTAATATTTATATATATATATATATATATATATATATATATATATATATTTATCTTAAATCTTTATACCGTTTACAACATGAAAAAGTTCATTACTACTACTAAACAGTGATGCTTTCCACTCATGTGGCGCAAGATACCTCTATAGCAACATAGAACCTGTCTACAACTCCGTTATTGGGTCAAACAATAACAACCTGGAATTTCAAAGAGATGAGCGAGACGCCATACACCTGGACTAGAGTTAATCAATTCAGCTCCCATTCCTGCAAGTTATTTAAACGTACATGTTCCTACCTATCCTGTTACAGTATAACAATAACCATGAAGAGAAAAGGAAAGAGCAAACGAAAGGTGGCAAGCGGGACACTGTAACAAGGGGCAATTTACAACATTAAGTGTGACAAAATTAATGAAGCAAACCCAATCTCCAAAATCCAATACATAACAAGGGAAATAGAGCAGCCGTGTTCACGGGTTACGTACACTTGATAAAATAATACGATAAATGACATCGGAGTAAAGCTGAACTGCCGAAAAAAAAAGAGAAAAAAAGAAATAACGGATAAAAGTCCTGTGGGAGTCGAACCTCTCGCCTTCCGGTATGGCGTTATGAACAACCAGCGCGCTAACTGATTATGCCACATGGCTGTCCTGAAGATCGAGTGCGAAACTTAAATCTAAATACTATCGTGACAGTGTTGACTTGTGATGGCGCTATTCAACTTCCCACAAGTGGCAGCGTGGATTCGATCAATATACAGTTGCAAAGAAAAATTGGGAATCGTTCCGTACAGATTGCATTCTCATTTTCAGTTTTAAACTACAAAATTATCAACCTGATGAGGAGATTTGAAAACACAAAATGCATGATTACTAAAGCTTATTGTCTCAGCTACAACATATTTATGTTTCAGAGGAAATGGAGCAAAATCAGATGAGGTAAAGGTGCTTAAACAATGTCAAGTCAATGCATGGTTTGAAAAAAATATCACCTCCCATAGACATAACACGTAAACTTGTCCGATTTTGAGTCTTTACCTTTAATCACAATTTCTAGTATGATGACGTCATCATATTTCAAAACCATGACATGGAATTGAGAGGCAAATGTTCAAAGTACAACATATCTGAATTTGGGATAATATTGAGGTTAAACAACAGAGATACGAGCAAATGAATGTCAGAAACAGTACCTCAAAAAAATCAATTCCACTTTTTTTATATAAAATGACGATATGATGACGTCATCGAGTTTCCCTGGCAATATTGATACTTGGAATGTTATTTACAATTCATATGCTTTAGTAATATGCAATAGAAATATAGGGTCAACGGACGATTTAAAGAGCTATGACGAAATAAACAAAGACATGTTTTTTCACTATATTTGCAGAAAGACGCGCGTGCGAAATTTCAACTTTGACGCCTGTGCATTTCTTTGTTATGGGTCGAAATCGATCGGAAATCAATGGATATCGTTACTCAAAGTATCAGGAATCCAAATCAGTCAAAAAAATTGCATTTCCATGTTGCTTACGCGCTCTGCGCGCGAAATTGCGCGGACGGACGCGAACGCGAGAAAATGTTTGAAACGCTTAAAATTGTCTGAAACTTCGAGATTTCCCATTGGGAAGTCGTTTTGAGCCTTTTAAATTTAATGAAACTTTTAAAACTAATGATGACCTGGGTAACTAGCGTTAAAAAGTAAGATAGAGCGTGACCTGAACTTTATGTCCAGCGAAAATGATACAGAAATGACATCTAGTTATGAAGTTATGATCGATCATGTGACAAGGTCCGAAAATCACAAAATGGCGCCTAGATGACGTCATAGATATGTTACTGTCATGAAAACCTTATTGTGGCTAGATTTTGTCATGAGACATGTTGACTGAAAATGTCATGTTATTCCGTAATGTCATTCTTGAGATATTGACGACACAAAATTGTCCAGAAAGAAAGAAGAATAAAAAACGAGACATGAAACTCGTCACACTGACGAGTTAGGTGATACGCCTGGGGTCATCAGATGTCGGTCATCTGTGATCGACAAAGAAAAGAATGTGATATAGGCACCTTGAAATTATATTGAGCGTGCATGCAAAACGGTTTCTCTAACCACTCGGCCACGGGACATCCACGGAAACGCTAAGGCCGAAAAAAAAATGTATAGATATTACAGGGGGAAAAAGTCAATGCCCACTCAACAATTGTGGCCGCGTGAACATGTATTGCATTGCTAGAAGGAAATGCGGCCTTGTAACGACTGAGGTCGCTGTGCCATTTCTGGCAATTTCGGAAAAATACGTCCCGCAGACATAAAACCTATAATCGGCTGATTTTGATACCTTGCCTTTAATCACAATTTTCAGTGTGATGACGTCATCAAAGTACAAAACAATGACATGGACTTGAAAGACAATTGCTCAAAGTACAACACCTCCGTTGTCGTCATTACATACTATTTGATAGTCCAGATTCTGGACGTTCTTTATCATTACGCATCCACGCGCCGCTCCACAGCTTATCGCGCTATCCCCTGTAACCGCTCGGTGCAACGAACCTGTCCGAAAAGAACGTCCAGAATGGTTTGACAGTGCGTTGGGTCAAAAGTTCATATTAGGTATGCTGACGTATTGCCCTATCTCTCGCAAGCTCATTGCGTATGCATGAAAAGTAAGGGATCGATCACAGAAAAGAGTTCTGTGGGATCGATCGATCTGCAGCCAGCTGTGTGCATTGCACTGTGAATACAGTGCGAATTTCTTGAATTATTTTTATCATCCTCTTTTTTGCCATTAATTTCCAAACCTACACGTGTTACAAATCATTCTGCCACCCTCCTTGATAATATTTTCACCAATTCTTTACAAGTTTTGAATTCTTCTATAATTTTATCCGATATGACCGATCACTTTCCAATTATAACATGCTGTGACCTTAAACATTCAGTTAATAAGTCTTATTTTCCTTTATTTAAACGTAGAGCCACACCAGAAAATTTAGCTAGTCTTGACGCTTGTTTAGACAGGGTTGATTGGTCAAGTGCTTGTGATACTGATGATATTAATGTATCATTTGATAATTTTATGGAGATAATCAATAAGCATTTAGATGATTATATTCCTAAACTAAAAGATAAGTCAGTAAATTATAAAACAACACCTAAACTTCCATGGATTTCGAAATCTCTTCTTCGTTCAATTAACAGAAAAAATAGGTTGTATTATAAATTCAAAATGAAAAAAACTGAGGAGTCAAAAAATAAATATACATCATATAAGAATATTTTGATTAAGGTCATACGATCTGAAAAGCGGAAATATTATACCATTCAGATAGAAAAATATAAACATGACGTGAAGAATACATGGAAGATATTAAAGCAGGCCATGAATATATCAAAAAAGAAATTGAATATTACAAAAATAAGATTTGATAATAAAATTGTTGAAGATCCTGGTGATATAGCAAATATTTTTAATTCTTATTTTTCAATGATTGGAGAGAATCTGGCAAAAGAAGTACCGCAGTCCGATACGCATTTTGCAAAATTTTTAGGTCAATCCAATCCCAGTTCTATTTTCTTAGCTCCAACTACGAAATATGAAATAATAGACATTGTTACTGCAATGAATGATAAACGAAGTGCCGGTTATGATGATATAAGTAATTTTATTATAAAGGGAATTATATTTTCTATTGCTGACCCACTTTCTCATATTTTTAATAAATCCATATTACATGGTGTTTTTCCTGATTGTATGAAAATAGCTAAGGTGTGTCCTTTATTCAAAAAAGGAGTCAGTTTTGATATAAGTAATTATAGACCTATTTCTCTACTTTCATCCATATCTAAGGTTTTTGAAAAATTTATATTTACAAGAACGATTAAATTTCTCAATTATTATAATGTTTTTACGAATTCTCAATTTGGGTTTCGTCAGAAACACAGCACCATTCATGCTCTTTTGAAGTTTATTGATAACGCCGCACATACTATAGATGACCATTCTCATCTTGTTGGTATCTTCCTGGACTTCTCCAAGGCCTTCGATACAACTAGTCACGAAATTTTACTTCATAAATTGTCTCATTATGGTATACGAGGGAAGGCATTGGAGTGGTTCAGGAGTTACCTGCAAAACCGAAAACAATATGTATTTTTGAACGAGCACAGTTCTACTCTTGAAGTTATTAAATGTGGCGTCCCTCAGGGAAGTATATTAGGACCTTTACTTTTCATCATTTACATAAATGATTTTTGTAGATCATCCGATATACTTTCTTTTATACTTTTTGCCGATGATTCAAATATTTTTTTCTCCCACCAAAATCCAATCACTCTTGTCGATACTGTTAATTCTGAATTAAAAAAAGTGACTCAATGGATAAGAGCCAATAAATTATCACTGAATCTTCAGAAAACTAACTACATGTTATTCAGTAAGTCTATAGAAGTTTTACGCACAGATATCATCTTTGATGACGTTCATTTAGAGCGTGTATCACATACAAAGTTTCTCGGTATTACAGTAGACGATAAACTTTCGTGGAAGCCTCATATTATTAATATTAGTAAAATAATTTCGCGTAATATTGGTATTATTAGTAGACTTAAATCTCATATCCCGTCGTCTTCCTTGCTGATGTTGTATTTTTCATTGATATTACCTTATTTAAATTATGGAATTTTAGCATGGGGCAGTGCCCATCAAACTTTATTAGATAGATTATTGTTATTACAAAAAAGGCACTTCGTATCATTTGTGGCGTTTCTCCATGTTCCCATGCAGATCCATTATTTGTTAGATATAAGATTTTAAAAATCAAAGATTTGTTTTTCTTTCAGCTGGGTCAGTTCATGTTTAATTATAACACAAATGCACTTCCTAGCATTTTTGATTCAATGTTTCCATGAAATCAATCTTTTCATAATTATCCCACCAGGCGATCAAATGAGTTTCATTTACCCCTTCTGAGAACGTTATTGGCTCAAAATACATTTATATACAGTGGCCCTAGATTTTGGAATTCTTTAAGTTGTGATATAAGAAATTCTTTATCTTTGAATTCGTTTAAGCGTAAGTTAATTTTTTTTTTGTTGAACTCATATTAAGCTATATATGATTCATTACCTAGCTGGTCTTTACAGCCTAAGGGTTCATCGTCAATCATTGATTTCATCATTGTGTATTTTTTACATTATCTTATTTGTATAAACTTTGTTCGGCTGATCGAGCTGAAACACCTCAATTCCCTCTTCTGATCCAGATGTACAGCACCTCAATTCCATCTTCTGATCCCGATGTTCAGCGTGTTGGCTTTTCCTTTCACTTCCTTTTCTTTCTCTCCTTTCTTTCCATTGTTCTTTTGTGTTTTATTACTGTCATGGTATACCCTACTGTAAAGTCATGTAAAGTCGTTGTGTTTCTACTGTCTTGTTCTGTCTTGTCTTGTTCTCTCCTGTCTTTGTAAAAAAAAAAAAAAAAGTTCAATGTATTCACAAGAATCCTTTGAGTGGTTCACAATTTACAAGCATGCTTTTCAGTGAACCTCTCAATTCTTTCTTTCTTTTTTCCCCTCCAAACATAACTTTGTATTTTGCCGATATGCATGTATAATTTCGTATTTGTTAAACATTATCTACCATGTAAAGTCGAATACATGCCTATGTTATATCTTCTGATTCATTTCGTGTTATGTTTGACGAAAAAAGAAAGAAGGAATGAAATAAATGAAAAAAAAAATAAATCTGCAACAATTACTAATTATGTGCACAGAGATGCCTGCATTTTTGCACAACACACGTTATCACGTTTGATTGGCAATCAAAGAGCCAACTCTTTGATCTCAACGCAATGCGATACTTAGTTCTTCAGTGATCCGTACCATGCATTGTTCCACAGCTGATTCGTGCAACGTTTTTGACTGGCTGAAAGTTATGGTTGCAGTCATGTCCGACCTACTTTCAAGTGGTGTTTTGGACTTTGTTGTGCCCAGATTCGATGATGACTTGAATATTATTCTTGAGATTGAAAATGGCGAGCTACAAATCGCCAACTCGCCAATGTATGATTTGTGATGTGCCACTTCTAACGTCCAAACACTACATAAAACTGCAAAGAACTCTGTGAAGGTCGTGAGATGTGGACCTCAAGAAAAGTTGGAAGATTTGTTTGGCGATGTTATTGTTGGTAAAGGAGATCAATATGCTTGTTTTTTTTTTGTTTTTTTTAAGGGGGGATTGTGCCAATCGTATTCATTAAATAAAGGAAATAATTTTGTCAATTATTCTTCATTAATAATATTGTATGAAGAAATATTCAGAAATTAAAGAAATTCTTTACTTGACATAGGCACTTGTATGCACCTGTTTTCACTATTATCTGGCCCACTAAATAACAATGTAATTTTGTAATGTAAGCTCAGGGCTGTGAGATGTGGGTTCTATGAACCGGTAGTTAGCTATGGTATACAAGATATCAAGCATATTCAGGGGTGGTGGAGGTGAAGGGGATAGGGTACATTACACAATTTGTAGTGCAAATTTGAAGTACATGTAAGGAACCAGAAGGTGCCTTTTTTGTTTGTTCTTTTCCCCAAATGTTAGTAGAGAGCAGTCTAAATTTAAAGAATTGCGCTAAGTTTGTACAACTTTTATCATTTTGTTACCACTTCATGTAGGGCCTACTGGGCAGTTAGACCGAAACTATTCACTTTGATAATTTCTGTAACAGAGACAATCAGACCAATATCCCTGTTGTAAGAAAACCCCTTCACTCAGTTTTTTGTTTGTTAGTCTTCATGATAATAAAGCTAAATTTAGTAAACCAAGATGAAGACGCTTAAGGGAATTTTTTCTAGAGATATTGGTCCATTTGTCTCTGGCATTACAGAAGTGAACAGTTTTGGTTGAACTGCCCTTCTGCATATGCATATATATATATATATATATATTTATATATATCTTCCTTTTTTTTTTGGCAAACCATACAATGTACCTGTATTTGCTCAAAATAGTAGCTCCATGTATAATATATACATTATTAAATAAGTAGGCCTATTCAAATCAAAAGACAGTCTGACAGAGCAACTTGTTTGTTTCTAATTCACAAATATCTAAGGGGGATATCAGTGTGAAATTATGCTTGGGAAATGTGTGGGCCATGCACACAACACACACAAACGCATACACGCATGTGCACACACATACACACACATATTAGCAATTTGATTAAACCCCTATTACAAATCACATCCAAATTAAAACTTTGTATAATGTACTTTGTACATACAGCTGTACAGTGTAGTAGACTTTACTTTTTTTCAATGTTTATGGCACCTGATTATTGGTAAATAAGTTTAGATTTTTTTTTTCAGTGTTGAGGTGTGGTCAGGAAATACATCAATATATCACTATTGTACTTTGAAATGTACAATGTACAGTGTGCATGTACATTGTACATGTGCTATCACACTGTGTAGTCTTCATCATTTCATGTACAGTAAGAGCAGACAGCAAAGTGAAAACAAATGGACTACGAGTAGTGTAATTTGAACATATGCATAATTTGTACATTTCTTTTTAATAATCACATTACTTCTTAAGCCTTCATTATAAAAATTTGGCCATGATGGTAAAACTGTTAATGTTGTGCCAACTACCAAGGAAGTTTCAAAGCTAGCATCCCACTCCCAACTGTCACTAATGAGTTCAAAAAGTTGTCACTCTGGGAAGGACGTTCAAAATAATTCCTCAGGTGTATAAGTGTCTTTAAAGTTGGATATTCTGTGCCACCAAGTACTCATGAGGAACTGAAATCAAATGTTCTATAGTTGATAAAATATTAGGCATATTTCAGTTGTTTCTCCATGCTCTTGAAATTCCTTCATTATACACTTTCATTTGTACATGTACATGTACAAGTACGGAAATATACAATATATTTACTGTATATTCATGATAGTTCATGATCATTGTTCAACAACAGTGCATTATTTCAAACAAAATACATTGTAAACTGTTTGACTTTGAATTTTGATGTCAGAGAAATAATTTGATATGTCACATTTCAGTCTGATTACCATGTGTAGTAGACTCTCATTACACATCAAAAACACAGGATTAACACAAACTGGTTACAAGTTATGACAAAGAAATGTTCCTAGTCCCATTGTAATTTTTTTTTTCATTTGTTGCGCTTTACAACAATTCTTGGTTAAAAAAAAAAATGCTTCGAAGTTCAAAAAAAGAAAATAAATTCATTGCTACACAGTTCAAACTACAGGTACAAATGTTCATGTGCATTAACACAACTATTTTATTTTTATCAAAATGGGCCAAAGAACATACTGTACTTCTCATGAATTATTATGTATGCAAAGAAAGTATATGTAAACAAGTTCTTGGTAGTTGTACATGTACAACTCAAAAACATACTCTACACATGTGTACACTTGTATGTACATGTATACATAGATGAACATGCGATGTACAATTACATGTGCAGACAAACAGCATAACAGTTCAATTTTCAAACACCCAAAACACACAGCCCATCCCCACTTGGCATGGTCTGTATGTACATGTACATGTAATCCACTACATCACAAAAACACAACCTTGAACTAAAATATTTCAACTTTTCCATGATTTTATCACTTGTAATTGTGATACGTACCCAGCAACATGTCCAACGAAATGAAAATATTCACGCCTAAAAAACAAAGTACAGTATGAAAAGTAGGTGTGTACAAATGTACATTGTATTTGTTTCTATGAATAAGAGCAAGGTACAGTAATTGCAGTGATAAAAAGAAAATTATTGTATATGTAGCATGGAACTGCAAAAATTTAGGTACACCAGAAACCAATGTACCAACCACTCACCATTACAAACCTTAAGGAGAAAAACACCCACAGTGGATTCTTGTTTTAAAACAGTCATATGAATTCTCTAAAAAAAAAAACAATTTTCAAAGCCCAAAGGTACAAGCTAAGCTACATGTACACGTGCATACGTAACATTTTTCAAAAAAAAAAGAAGATCTGAGCTACGATGTACAGCTGTACAGATGTACATGATTCTTCATGTTACCAGTATATGTGATAAGGCCTGAAACTTGTGTGCTTTTAAAAAGTGGATATAATCGTCTAGATCACTTGGGCATCCACACAAAACCGTACTGTGTACGTTGCTTACGTCAACACCCAGGCCAGACGCAATGGTAGCTATCAGAACTCTGATTTCACCATTTGTTGCTAACATGCTGTCAACAATTTCCTTTTGGATATCAGTTTCCGTGTTCCGGTGTTACATGTAAACTTATTAACATACCTGTGGCAACCTTCTGGAAGCACAGCAGCGCCATAAAGGTCGCGTACACAATACTGCACATTTTTCTTATCATCCTTTCACAACATGCACCGTGGATCTTCAAGTCATCTGCCAGCCACTTGAACATTGTATCTAAATCTCTTGCAGTAAACTTGACAACATGTTTGATATTTTGCTTGTCCGGCAACTGATTTACCCACACATAATTGCGAAGACCAAAGCTTTCGATGATACCGCTTCGCACATCTCTGGTTGCAGTGGCTGTCAGGGCAACAGCGGGACTGACGACTTGAGTTTCGATCGTAATTCACCCAATTTTCCATACACTGCTCGAAATGCTTCAAATGGTGTCTCCAGATGCAGTCCCCCTATTTGAAAAATAAGAAGAAAAAAAAACCAGTAAGATTAAAAAAAAAAAAAAAATTCTACATTGCACATGTGATTTTAATAATGCCTGCAGTCTCTACAATGCATATCGCATAGCCATAAGACTGGATAATTTTAATCTACAGATGAACAAGCATGAGTACATTTGCATACTGAAGCATGTTCCTATTTGAGTTTTTTCTAAATGTACATGCACATGAAGAATTAGTCTGTGGGCCACAGCGTGTGTCTCGATTGCTCCTCTGTGAAGAGGAGCAAAGCCGACGAGACACAGGCTGTGGCTCACAGACTAAAGCTAAGGCAGTAGGCCTATGTGTAATTGCATTTGTATGCGAGAAAGTTACAGTAGTTACTGTACTGTACAAAACAATTAGACCAGTGCAGTTACAGTGTTAACAATTTATCACAATTACACAGGATTTAACTCAGTAGAGTACACCTAGGAACACTCACATGCAAGAGTAGTACTGTAGTAGAACGAAGCCTGACATGTGTTTACCCTACCCGGCCCAGAGGCCAGACATTTAACTACATTTAGTTTTACAATCATTTTTTTTTTTTTTTTTGGTTAAACTAGGGGCCTACAGTTACAGTTTGTAATTCAAGACAAGAGACACGTAATGAAAGTTGCCTTGACGAATCATTTTTAGAAACTGGATAGATCTAACGTTAAATGATTAGCTTACCGCTAGGCCGCTTGAGTCTTCGACTTTGTCACGCAGGCCAAGCAAGATCCATAACCCTGCTCATCTGGTCCGAAATTAAAGACTAAAAGGCATGACAACAAGAGCCACAGCTTTCGGAGAGTCTGGTCCATCATGTAGATCTAGTTGCGAAGAATACCAACGCATAACGGCGCAGCTTGGAAGTTGGAACACCACACTATTGCCGAAACCAGTCGGCAGGGAGATAAACAAATCATGACCACGCACGGAGAAACGAGTACGTGTAGTAGGGACTTCTAAGTTCTGGTTCTGCTGCTGCTCCCCGAAACCGTCAACGAATCCAAGCTTCTCAGTAGCACATTGCACTGAATGCTCTTCTCATTATCACTGTTAGAAAAGCGACGCGGAGACGCTGATGTTGACATCCATTGATCATGTAAACAAGGTTTGGAGGAAATACTTGAAATGCTGCACAGATTTTGGTCGGAAAACGCAAGACTCGGAATCAATACGAAAACCACATTGTTGCACAAGCTGCTGCTGTACACGCGATCCATCCGGGGGATCCCCGATCGAGAAGTAAAAGCCACCTCGAAATTGACATGTACGATAGGTCGCGATGCTTTAAATGGGCGAACATCTTTTCTACATGTATTTTTAAATTGTTAATTTGTAATTTTTATATTATTATTTTTTGTCGAAAAATGGATTTAAAATGTTAATAATTGTGATATTGTAATTTAGTTTATAACAGTTATGGAAACGAGTAGAAGTTAGTCTTAATCTTAATCACGGTTTATGTGCGTTCTAAGTTCATTCTCCTCTAAGATATATTATTTAAGCAATTTTTAATAAAAAGAAAAACAATTTTGAAATTCCATTAATATATGTGGAGATTCATACAAATATTGGCGTAAAATACGTATGTTATATTGCTAAATGCAATATACCTGTTTGCAATAAGACTACAAGATTAGAGATCGATCGACTTTTTTCGATCCCGCAAATTGCCAGCTGGACGCGATCTCATCGACAAATCAGGATGCTCGAAATGAATTAGGTGGTGGGGGTGGGGCCAAATTTTTCCGAAATATTTCGGGGAGACTTAGCAAACCAGACTGGACTGTTTTGGAGGTCGAGATGCGTGCGTGCGCGGCAAATTGATACACGAGCGTACGGTGGGCATACGCGTGCTGTAGCGGTGTGTGCGCGCGGTAAATGATCACACAAAACAGTCCAGGCAGTGGACTAACTATTTGACAGAGTCAGGATGCAACATTCTGCAGCAGTCGAAGCAATGTGGTCTCCAACACAAAACAGAGGGATATTGTGTGTGTGTGTGTGTGTGTGTGTGTGTGCATAGGTGCGTTTATATACGAACGTAATTTCTACATGGACGAATGTGTAATACACCATTGAAGAAAAAAAAAAAGTAAAATAGCTAGGTATTTTGTTTCGTGATCTTGTGGGGTTCGAACCCGCACGAGTGCAACCTCACGTCTCTGAGACGGCGCCTTTAACCACTCGGCCATACGTCTCGACGAGAAAATATGAGGAACGTAAACTTATGTATGTGAAAGATGAATCAGGAATCGATTCGTCCACATTCCATTCTCATTTTCAGTTTTAAACTGCAAAATTGTCAACCTCATGAGAAAATTTCAAAGAACAAAATGCATGATTACTGCAGCTTATTGTCTCAGCTACAACATACTTAAATTTCAGAGGAAATGAAGCAAAATCAGCTGAGATAAAGGTGCTTAAACGTTGTCAAGTCAATGGATGGTTTTAAAAAAAATCATTTCCCATAGACATAACACGTAAACTTGTCCGATTTTGCATCTTTACTTTTAATCACAATTTAAAGTATGATAACGTCATCAAATTTCAAAACCATGACATGGACTTGAAAGGCAAATGTTAAAAGTACAACATATGTGAATTTGGGATAATATTGAGCTTAAACAACAGAGATACGAGCAAATGAATGTTAGAAACAGTACCTCAAAAAAATTAATTCCACTTTTTTGATTTCAGATGATGATATGATGACGTCATAATGTATTTCGGGAAATATTGATACTTGAAACGTTATTTCCAATTCATATGCTTTTGTAATATGCAATAAAAACATAGGGTCAACGGACTTTTTAAAGAGCTATTGCGAAATAAACAAAGACATGTTTTTCGCTATATTTCCACATAGACGCGCACACGAAATTTCAACTTTGACGCCAGCGCATTCCTTTGTTATAGGTCAACATCGATCGGAAATCAGTGGATATTGTTACTCAAAGTATCAGGAATCCAAATCAGTCAAAAAAATTGCATTTTCATGTTGGTTACGCCCTCTGCGCGCGAAATTGCGCGGACGGACGCGCACGCGAGAAAATGTTTGAAACGCTTAAAATTGTCTGAAACTTCGAGATTTCCCATTGGGAAGTCGTTTTGAGCCTTTTAAAAGTTTGACGCGCGCGAACGCGCGCGTAATGAAGACCTGGGTAACTAGCGTTAGTAAGTAAGATAGAGCGTGACCTGAACTTTATGTCCACCGAAAATGACGCAGAAATTACATCTAGTTATGAAGTTATGATCGATCATGTGACAAGGTCCGAAAATCACAAAATGGCGCCTAAATGACGTCATAGATATGTTACTGTCATGAAAACCTTATTGTGGCTAGATATTGTTATGAGACATGTTGACTGAAAATTTCATGTCATTCCGTAATGTCATTGTTGAGATATTGACGACACAAAATTGTCCAGAAAGAAAGAATAAAAAACGAGATATGAAACTCGTCACACTGAAGACGAGTTAGGTGATACGCTTGGGTTCATCAGATGTCGGTCATCCGTGATCGACAAAGAAAAGAATGTAATATAGCACATTGAAGTTATAATGAGATACTTAGATGAACTTTTTTGGGCCTACATTATTCAGATCACATTTGTTTTTCTGTCACACAAACTAAGTGGAAATTCTGTGCGTGTGCGACTAAATCGATTTACGGACTTTTTGAGTACGTACAGTGCATAAACTTTAAATAATAGACCCCGTTTACGGTGCGGGGCTGGGCCGAGCCGCGGCTGAGCCGCGGCCAAGGCCAACCTCAATTGCGAGGCCGAGCCCCGCAATTTAGTCCGTTTACACTGCCGGGCTCGGCCGCACTTTTGATTCAAACCTTTCAATATTTTGTCGTAGTGGCGCTCTACTTTTAAACAAACGCAATTTGGTATTGCCTGGTTTTCAGATCCTTTGCCAACTGAATTCCGTGGCGACGAAGTCGCCGTTCGGGCAAAGGCCTTTGCCGAAGGAGAAAATCCTTTGCAGCACAAAACCACCTTAAACTATCCTAGTTTTCGACGTTGAAGTGGTTAATATCCTGAATAGCGAAATAGTACAGGCGAGGGTTTGGAAGCCAGACTAGAAGTGGCCGCGCATTTAGCCCAGTTTGCGTTTACACTGACCGCGGCTCGGCCACGGCCGAGACCACCTCCAGAGCGTGGCCTAATGCGAGGCCAAATTTGGCCCCGCATTAGGCCTTTTGCGCGTTTACACCGAAATGAAGGTGGGCTCGGCGCGGCCGAGCCGCGGCCGAGCCTCACACTGTAAACGGGGTCCAAGGGATCCTCGGCACGTACAAATAAAACATGACAATTAAGTGTTTATAACCATCCTGGCTTTAACAGTGGCCTTTTAAAACATGACCTTTGACCATTATTTACATAACCAATATGACTCCCTCTAATCTTGCTATCATAATGATCAGTTCAGAGATCTCTTACAGCTATATACAAGCCTGTGAGATTTACCAGCATTAAAACCAATGAAGCCTCCGATACAAAACAAGGGATATAGAGCAAGTGAGTCTGTTTACATGAGAATGTGATTTATCCTGGACGAAAGTGATACCTCAATTAAAGAGAAAAGGGCAAAAGAAAAATGGGCCAAACGTACGGCTCCAGCGAAAGAGACATCGCCTTTAACCATGTAACTATAGGTCTCCTCTAACTAAGAGTACACTTTGAACGTAAGCTTATACGTGAATGATAATTTATGACGATCTCACGTGATCGACACACATTTAAAGGGGACAGTTAGAAGTGGAAGGAGTGCTTAATCGTTTCATTAATTCCTAATCAATGACACCCCTACTATAGGCATATCATAATTTCTCACATAAAATCAATGGTCTATATGACTCATGCACCATTACTTGTATCGTGCATAAACTTTGTTTTTTAAGCTTTCAGTGAAACGTGTCATAACATAATTTAGTAATTCCATCGGCAGTGATTGATATAATAAAGAAGAAAGATATATCACCGTATTGAACGCTTAGAACCTAACGGGGGGGGGGGGGGGGTATTATAGCATGATACTCGGTTCTTTACTGCCCAGATGCCAACAACATCCATTACCCACGGCTACGCATAGCGAAACAGCCATGGCGAAAATAAAACTTTGTTTTCTCGTAGGCAGAATGACACAGAACCTCGTCAAACACACTTTTATTGGCAGGGATGGACATGAAAAAGTTCATTAATAATACTAAACAGCGTATGCATTCCATTCATGTGGCGCGAGATACCTCTATAGCAACATAAAGCCTGTCTTCAACTCCGTTGGTCGAACAATGACAACCTGAAATTTCAAAGATATGAGCGAGACGCTATATACACCTGGCCCAGAGTTAATTTATTCAGTTCTCATTCCTACCTCAAGATGGGTTATGTTATTGTAATCATTGAATCATTCCCATCTGCAGTATAACAAAACCAAAGTGAGGGAAAGGGGGAGAGAAAAACGAGAGGTGGCAAAAGGAAAACTGCATGCGCAACTGCAATCCATATCATTGCGTGTGACAAGTGAAGCAAATGTATTAGTTGTTATAGCAGTGTTCTATGAGCATAAACTGGCAAATAGACAGACCATGTCAAATATAAAAACCATCAATTTAATGTAAGAGAAGATGGTAAACAAGATGCATTGAAACTGTAACTAAATCGCTGCTTTTCTACTCGGTCACGGAACGTCCAACTTTATGTTCAACAAAAAAAAAAATGTTAGGGGAAAGAAACAAATTTAGATATAACATTCTTGAATTAAAAACAAGAAAAAGAAAATGCCCACGTCAGGATTAAAAAAAAACGCCGCACGAACATGCATTATATTCTAGATGGGAATACGGTCTTGATGCAAAGGTCCAATGATTGTCTCATTACTTTAAAAGCAATCATGGTTCCCTTACCATCACCAGTACCACACCACAATGACGTCTCTAAAATCAATGGTAGCACATTTATCATTGCATCGTGCAGTAACTCCCTTTTCCTAAACTACCAGTAGAACGTGTCATATTATATTGTGTGTTTCGATCAGTAGTGACTGACTTTAAAGAAGAAAGATAATGCAAAAAATTGAACGCTTACCACATTGCTTATAGGGCTATTCCAGTTTGGTACAGATCTGTTCTATTCTCCCAGATGCCAACAACATATGTCACCTATGGATGAACTAGTGAAACAACCATGACGAAAATAAACGACAGAGAACGCCGTCATAATCACTACACTTGGAAAGGTGTTGCCCGAAATTCCTCATTATGAAGCAATATCACGTCACTTCCTTCCCTGCCTGTCTTTAACTTCGTCATTTGGTCAAACAATAACAACCTGGAATTCCAAAGAGATAAGCGAGACGCCATGCACCTGGACTAGAGTTGATTAATTCAGTTCCCATTCCTGTTAATTATATAAACGTATACACGTTCCTAAATATCCTGCTACAGTATAACAAGAACAAATGAAGAGAAAAGGAAAGAGAAAACGAATGGTGGCAAGCGGGGTACTGTTTTAATTCAAGGGGCAATTTACAACATTACGTGTGACAAAATTAAAGAAGCAAACCCAACCTCCAAACTCCAATACAAAACAAGGGAAATAGAGTAGCTGTGTTCATGACATCAGAGTGAAGCTGAAATGCAGAAAAAAAAGAAAGAAAAAAGAAATAAGAGGAAAAAGTCCTGCGGGACTCGATTAACTTCTCTCCTTCCGGTCGGGCATTATAAACACGCAGCGTGCTAAGCAATTCTGCCACACGGAAGATCCGAAGATCTTGTGCGAAACTTAAATATATCTATGTATGCTATACATTGATATTCAGTTTTTTGGCTATATACGTCAAGTGACTGATAGCGCTATTCAACTTCCCACGAGTGGCCGCGTGGATTCGATCAATATACAGTTACAAAGATAAATCGGGAATTGTTTCAACCAGATTCCATTCTCATTTTCAGTGATCGACAACGAAAATAATGTAAAGTAGCGACTTGAAGTAATATTGAGAAATGTTCGTGAAGTCCAATTCTTTATACAGTCCTACATAATTCAGATGAAATTGTTTCTGTCATGCAACTAATTGAAAATTTCGTGTAGTGGTGTCGGCGTGTCCAAGTAAGTTGATTGGACAGGATATGTGAATGAATATTTACCAATAGGTCTTTATATTGTAAAAAAAAAAATCAAACATGGCCATGCGGTCTTTTAAAAGTCATCTTCACTTTAACATTTGTAATTTCAAGTCCAAGTTGCCTGTCAAAGCAATGTGGTCTCCAACAAAAAACAAAGGGATATTGTGTGTGTGTGTGTGTGTGTGTGTGTGTGTGTACGTTTACATGAAAACGTGATTTCTACATGGACGAAGGTGAATACTCCATAAAAGTAAAAAAAAAAAAAGATATAAATATTTTGTTTCGTGCTCTTATGGGGTTCGAACCCGTACGTGTGCAACCTCACGTCTCTTGTGACGTCGCCTTTATCCTCTCGGCCATGACAGTACGTCTTGACGAGAAAATATGAGGAACGTAAGCTTATACGTGAAAGATGATTCAGGAATCGTTTTGTCCACATTCCATTCTCATTTTCAGTTTTTAGCTGCAAAATTATCAACCTGATGAGATTTGAAAAATAAAATGCATGATTACTGCAGCTTATTGTCTGAGCTACCACATACTTAAGTTTCAGAGGAAATGGAGCAAAATCAGCTGAGATAAAGGTGCTTAAACGTTGTCAAGTCAATGCATGGTTAAAAAAAAAAAATCACCTTCCATAGACATAACACGTCAACTTGTCTAATTTTGAGTCTTTACCTTTAATCACAATTTGAAGTATGATGGTAAGTCTTCTCGAACTAAGAGTGTGGAACGTATACCTTCTACGTGAAAGGTGAATCATGACGATCACCCGTGACTGACACATCTTCAAAGGGATCTGTTATTAGAAGTGGAAGCCCTCGTGCCAAGATAATATTGTCTCAGCAATTCCAAAGCAATCAAGGGCGCCGGAAGCGGGGGGGGGGGGGGGGGGGGGGGGGGGGCAGGGGTGGCACTTGCCCCCCCCCCCCCCCCCAAACAAAATGTTGGGGGGGGGGGGGGCAAAACGAGTTTTTGCCCCACCCCCCCCCCCCCCAAGGTGCCCCCTGTAACAAATAATTAATCACTGATTTAAAGACCAAAATGAACAATAAAGGCATATTTCTTGTCTAAATGTTGTAATTTCATAACTGAAAATGCAAAAATTTTCGCCCCTAACGGGGCGAAAATTATAATACACTAACAACATACATTATTGTATCTATACACTAATAGTAACTTATGAGTAAATTTAGTGTATAGATGGTAGCCTCGTGTCCTCGAGTGTGCCCGCTGAAACATACCTTTAGTAAACCTTACACATTTCATTTTCTTCTTTGCTATAAGAATATTTTTTATTGTTCGAACGATGCGATCACGTTTAAGTTTTAATGAGTACATTTCAGATAAATTGCAAAGTAAAAGTGGCTCGCTCGTTCTGCCCATACTTACAGTAAAATGAAAAGTTTTCGTAAGTTATTATCATAGTCCTTCGCAGTGATTTCTTTTACTATGTTTAATTCCTCAGAAATTTAATTAAAATGCTCTATAAAAGCGACTTTTATACTCTGTTTTTACAAAAAGTCCCTACCGTGGGAGGGGGTATCCCCCTCCCACACCCTCCCCCGCTCGGTCGCTTCGCTCCCTTGTCGAGGATCTCACACCATCACATAATAAACCCCCATATGTTAAGATCATAGTCCTTCCAACTGATTTTTTTAAATATGTTAATTCCCTAGAAATTTGCTTTTAAATGTTCTACAAACGCGACATTTATACTCTGTTTTTACAAAAAGTCCCTAACATGGGAGGGGGTATCCCCCCTCCCACACCCTCCCCCCGCTAGGTCGCTTCACTCCCTCGCCGAGGATCTCGCACCATCACATTATTAATGTACTCCCTATGTTATGATCATAGTCCTTCCAACTGATTTTTTCAATATGTTAATTCCCTAGAAATTTGCTTTAAATTCTCTATAAACGCGACTTTCATTCTCTGTTTTTACAAAAAGTCCCCCGCTCGGTCGCTTCGCTCCCTCGACGAGGATCTCACACGATCACATTATTATGTACTCCCGTATGTAATAATCATAGTCCTTCGCACTGATTATTTTTCACTATGTTTAATTCCTTAGAAATTTGCTTTTAAATGATCTATAAAGGCGACTTTTGTACCCTGTTTTACAAAAGATCCCTAGGGGGGGGGGGGGGGGTAATCCCCCTTTCCACCCCCCCCCCCCACCCGCTCACTCGCTTCGCTCCCGCGCCGAGGATGTAACATCGTCACATAAGCTTAATGTGCCCCCGTTGAGATTTTGCCCCCCAAAAACCAAAAGTGTTCCGGCGCGCTTGAAAGCAATGATACCCTTACATTTAGGTATGCCATAATTTCCCTCTGAAATCAATGGTATTATTCATGTACAATTGCTTGCCTTGTCCACAAATTTTGCTTTACAAACTTTCAGTGAAAGGTGTCATAACATAATTCTGTAACCGTCCATTAGCAGTGATTGACTACATAAATCAAGATGATAAATATCAATTGAACGGTTAGCGCGTATAACTAAGGGGGATTTCAGCCTGATGTTGTGTTATTCACCTACGGCTACGTATAGAGAAACAGCCATGACGAAAATAAGTTTTCCTTTTCTTTGGCAGATAGACACACAACCCCTATAACCCCTATAACTGACATGGAGGGACATGAAAAAGTTCATTACTACTACTAAACAGTGATGCCTTCTACTCATGTGGCACAAGATACCTCTATAGCAACATAAAACCTGTCTACAATTCCGCTATTGGGTCAAACAATAACAATCTGGAATTTCAAAGAGATGAGCTAGACGCCATACACCTGGCCTAGAGTTAATTTATTCAGTTGCCATTCCTGCTCCAGTTGAGTTATGTAAATTATTTCCCGACCTGTCTTGTGCAGTGCAACAGGAACAAACGTAGAGAAAAGGAAAGAGAAAACGAAAGGTGGCAATCGGGGCACTGTATACCAAGGGCAATTTACAACATTACGTATGATAAATGAAGCAAATCCAACCTCCAGCCTCCGACAAAAAAAAAAAAAAAAGGGAACTTGAGTGACTGTGTGTCGTGGCGTAATGACATCGGAATGAAACTGAACTGCCAAAAGAAAAACAAAGAAAGAGAGAGAAAAAAATAATAGCGTCCTGCGGGTCTCGAACATCTCGTCCTAAGGTAGTGCATAATGACCATGCAGCGCGCTAAGCGACTATAAAGCCACACGGCTGTCCCGAAGACTGGATGTGAAATTCATATCTTTATATCATTTACAACATGAAAAAGTTCATTACTACTACTAAACAGTGATGCCTTCCATTCATGTGGCACAAGATACCTCTATAGCAACATAAAACCTGTCTACATCTCCGTTATTGGGTCAAACAATAACAACCTGGAATTTCAAAGAGATGAGCGAGACGCCATACACCTGGACTAGAGTTAATCAATTCAGCTCCCATTCCTGCAAGTTATTCAAACGTACATGTTCCTACCTATCCTGTTACAGTATAACAATAACCAATGAAGAGAAAAGGAAAGAGCAAACGAAAGGTGGCAAGCGGGACACTGTAACAAGGGGCAATTTACAACATTAAGTGTGACAAAATTAATGAAGCAAACCCAATCTCCAAACTCCAATACAAAACAAGGGAAATAGAGCAGCCGTGTTCAAGGGTTACGTACACTTGATAAAATAATATGATAAATGACATCGGAGTAAAGCTGACCTGCCGAAAAAAAAGAAAAGAAAAACAAAAAGAACGGGAAAAGTCCTGCGGGAGTGGAACTTCTCACCTTCCGGTATGGCGTTATGAACACCCAGCGCTAAGCGATTACGCCACACGGCTGTCCTGAAGAGTGAATGCGAAACTTAAATATATAATAGTACTATCGTGACTAGTTGACTTGTGATGGCGCTATTCAACTTCTCACAAGTGGCAGCGTGGATTCGATCAATATACAGTTGCAAAGAAAAATTGGGAATCGTTCTGTACAGATTGCATTCTCATTTTCAGTTTTAAACTACAAAATTATCAACCTAATGAGGAGATTTTAAAACATAAAATGCACGATTACTAAAGCTTATTGTCTCAGCTACAACATACGTATGTTTCAGAGGAAATGGAGCAAAATCAGATGAGGTAAAGGTGCTTAAACGTTGTCAAGTCAATGCATGGTTTAAAAAAAAAAATCACCTCCCATAGACATAACACGTAAACTCGTCTGATTTTGAGTCTTTACATTTAATAACAATTTCTAGTATGATGACGTCATCATATTTCAAAACCATCACATGGACTTGAGAGGCAAGTGTTCAAAGTACAACATATCTGAATTTGGGATAATATTGAGCTTAAACAACAGAGATACGAGCAAATGAATGTCTGAAACAGTACCTCAAAAAAATCAATTCCACTTTTTTTATTTAAAATGACGATATGATGACGTCATCGCGTATTCCTGGCAATATTGATACTTGGAATGTTATCTACAATTCATATACTTTTGTAATATGCAATAGAAATATAGGGTCAACGGACGATCTAAAGAGCTATGGCGAAATAAACAAAGACATGTTTTTTCACTATATTTCCGGAAAGACGCGCACGCGGAATTTCAACTTTGACGCCAGTGCATTCCTTTGTTATAGGTCGAAATCGATCGGAAATCAATGGATACTGTTACTCAGAGTATAGGGAATCCAAATCAGTAAAAAAAAAATGCATTTTCATGTTGTTTACGGGCTCTGCGCGCGAAATTGCGCGGACGGACGCGCACGCGAGAAAATGTTTGAAACGCTTAAAATTGTCTGAAACTTCGAGATTTCCCATTGGGAAGTCGTTTTGAGCCTTTTAAAATTTTGACGCGCGCTTACGCGCGCGTAATGATGACCTCTGTAACTAGCGTTAAAAAGTAAGATAGAGCGTGACCTGAACTTCATGTCCACCGAAAATGATACAGAAATGACATCTAGTTATGAAGTTATGATCGATCATGTGACAAAGTCCGAAAATCACAAAATGGCGCCTAGATGACGTCAGAGATATGTTACTGTCATGAAAACCTTATTGTGGCTAGATTTTGTCATGAGACATGTTGACTGAAAATGTCATGTTATTTCGTAATGTCATTCTTGAGATATTGACGACACAAAATGTGGCAGAAAGAAAGAAGAATAAAAACGAGATATGAAACTCGTCACACTGAAGACGAGTTAGGTGATACGCTTGGGGTCATCAGATGTCGGTCATCCGTGATCGACAAAGAAAAGAATGTAATATAGCACATTGAAGTTATAATGAGATACTTCGTTGAACTTTTTTGGGCCTACATTATTCAGATCACATTTGTTTTTCTGTCACACAAACTAAGTGGAAATTCTGTGCGTGTGCGACTAAGTCGATTTACGGACTTTTTGAGTACGTACAGTGCATAAACTTAGACCCCGTTTACGGTGCGGGATTGGGCCGAGCCGCGGCCGAGCCGCGGCCGCGGCCAACCTCAATTGCGAGGCCGAGCCCCGCAATTTAGTCCGTTTCCACTGCCGGGCTCGGCCGCACTTTTGATTCAAACCTTTCAATATTTTGTCGTAGTGGCGATCTACTTTTAAACAAACGCAATTTGGTATTGTCTGGTTTTCAGATCCTTTGCCATCTGAATTCCGTGGCGACGAAGGCGCCGTTCGGGCAAAGGCCTTTGCCGAAGGAGAAAAACCTTTGGAGAACAAAACCACCTTAAACTATCCTAGTTTTCGACGTTGAAGTGGTTAATATCCTGAATAGCGAAATAGTACAGGCGAGGGTTTGGAAGCCAGACTAGTGGCCGCGCATTTAGCCCAGTTTGCGCTTACACTGCGAAAAAGGCCGGGCGCGACCGCGGCTCGACCGCGGCCGAGACCACCTCCAGAGCGTGGCCTAATGCGAGGCCAATTTTGGCCCCGCATTTGGCCTTTTGCGCGTTTACACCGAAATGAAGGTGGGCTCGGCGCGGCCGAGCCGCGGCCGAGCCTCGCACTGTAAACGGGGTCCAAGTGATCCTCGGCACGTACAAATAAAACATGACAATTAAGTGTTTATAACCATCCTGGCATTAACAGTGGCCTTTTGAAACATGACCTTTGACCATTATTTACATAACCAATATGACTCCCTCTAATCTTGCTATTACAATGATCAGTTCAGAGATCTCTTTCAGCTATATACAGGCCTGTGAGATTTACCAGCATTAAAACCAATGAAGCCTCCGATACAAAACAAGGGATATAGAGCAAGTGAGTCTGTTTACATGAGAATGTGATTTATCCTGGACGAAAGTGATACCTCAATTAAAGAGAAAAGGGCAAAAGAAAAATGGGCCAAACGTACGGCTCCAGCGAAAGAGACATCGCCTTTAACCATGTAACTATAGGTCTCCTCTAACTAAGAGTACACTTTGAACGTAAGCTTATACGTGGATGATAATTTATGACGATCTCACGTGATCGACACACATTCAAAGGGGACAGTTAGAAATGGAAGGAGTGCTTAATCGTTTCATTAATTCCTAATCAATGACACCCCTACTAGAGGCATATCATAATTTCTCACCTAAAATCAATGGTCTATAGGACTCATGCACCATTACTTGTATCGTGCATAAACTTTGTTTTTTAAGCTTTGAGTGAAACGTGTAATAACATAATTCTGTAATTCCATCGGCAGTGATTGATATAATAAAGAAGAAAGATATATCACCGTATTGAACGCTTAGAACCTAACGGGGGGGGGGGGGGGTATTATAGCATGATACTCGGTTCTTTACTGCCCACATGCCAACAACATCCATTACCCACGGCTATATCTATGTATGCTATACATTGATATTCAGTTTTTTGGCTATATACGTCAAGTGACTGATAGCGCTATTCAACTTCCCACGAGTGGCCGCGTGGATTTGATCAATATACAGTTACAAAGATAAATCGGGAATCGTTTCAACCAGATTCCATTCTCATTTTCAGTGATCGACAACGAAAATAATGTTAAGTAGCGACTTGAAGTAATATTGAGAAATGTTCGTGAAGTCCAATTCTTTATACAGTCCTACATAATTCAGATGAAATTGTTTCTGTCATGCAACTAATTGAAAATTTCGTTTGGTGTCGGCGTGTCCAAGCAAGTTGATTGGACAGGATATGTGAATGAATATTTACCAATAGGTCTTCATGTTGCAAAAAAAAAACAACAAAAAATCAAACATGGCCATGCGGTCTTTTAAGAGTCATCTTCACTTTAACATTTGTAATTTCAAGTCCAAGTTGCCTGTCAAAGCTATGTGGTCTCAAACACAAAACAAAGGGATATTGTGTGGGTGTGTGTGTGTTTGTGTGTGTGTGTGTGTGTACGTTTACATGAAAACGTGATTTCTACATGGACGAAGGTGAATACTCCATAAAAGGAAAAAAGCAAAAGATATAAGTATTTTGTTTCGTGCTCTTATGGGGTTCGAACCCGTACGTGTGCAACCTCACGTCTCTTGTGACGTCGCCTTTATCCTCTCGGCCATGTACGTCTTGACGAGAAAATATGAGGAACGTAAGCTTATATGTGAAAGATGATTCAGGAATCGTTTTGTCCACATTCCATTCTCATTTTCAGTTTTTAGCTGCAAAATTATCAACCTGATGAGATTTGAAAAAATAAAATGCATGATTACTGCAGCTTATTGTCTGAGCTACCACATACTTACGTTTCAGAGGAAATGGAGCAAAATCAGCTGAATTAAAGGTGCTTAAACGTTGTCAAGTCAATGCATGGTTAAAAAAAAAAAATCACCTTCCATGGACATAACACGTCAACTTGTCTGATTTTGAGTCTTTACCTTTAATCACAATTTGAAGTATGATGGTAAGTCTTCTCGAACTAAGAGTGTGGAACGTATACCTTCTACGTGAAAGGTGAATCATGACGATCACCCGTGACTGACACATCTTCAAAGGGATCAGTTATTAAAAGTGGAAGCCCTCGTGCCAAGATAATATTGTCTCAGCAATTCCAAAGCAATGATACCCTTACATTAATCTAGGTATACCATAATTTCCCTCTGAAATCAATGGTATTATTCATGTACAATTGCTTGCCTTGTCCACAAACTTTGCTTTACAAACTTTCAGTGAAAGGTGTCATAACATAATTCTGTAACCGTCCATTAGCAGTGATTGACTACATAAATCAAGATGATAAATATCAATTGAACGCTTAGCGAGTATATAAGGGGGATTTCAGCCTGATGTTGTGTTATTCACTGCTCAGATACCAACAACACTCATCACCTACGGCTACGTATAAAGAAACAGCCATGACGAAAATAAGTTTTCCTTTTCTTTGGCAGATAGACACACAACCCCTATAACCCCTATAACTGACATGGAGGGACATGAAAAAGTTCATTACTACTACTAAACAGTGATGCCTTCTACTCATGTGGCACAAGATACCTCTATAGCAACATAAAACCTGTCTACAATTTCGCTATTGGGTCAAACAATAACAATCTGGAATTTCAAAGAGATGAGCTAGACACCATACACCTGGCCTAGAGTTAATTTATTCAGTTGCCATTCCTGCTCCAGTTGAGTTATGTAAATTATTTCCCGACCTGTCTTGTGCAGTGTAACAGGAACAAACGAAGAGAAAAGGAAAGAGAAAACGAAAGGTGGCAAGCGGGGCACTGTATACCAAAGGCAATTTACAACATTACGTATGATAAATGAAGCAAATCCAACCTCCAGCCTCTGACAAAAAAAAAAGGAACTTGAGTGACTGTGTGTCGTGGGGTAATGACATTGGAATGAAGCTGAACTGCCAAAAGAAAAACAAAGAAAGAGAGAGAAAAAAAAATAATAGCGTCCTGCGGGTATCGAACATCTCGTCCTAAGGTAGTGCATAATGACCATGCAGCGCGCTAAGCGACTATAAAGCCACACGGCTGTCCCGAAGATTGGATGTGAAATTCATATCTTTATATCATTTACAACATGAAAAAGTTCATTACTACTACTAAACAGTGATGCCTTCCATTCATGTGGCACAAGATACCTCTATAGCAACATAAAACCTGTCTACGTCTCCGTTATTGGGTCAAACAATAACAACCTGGAATTTCAAAGAGATGAGCGA
Source organism: Diadema setosum (assembly GCA_033980235.1). Lineage (NCBI taxonomy): Eukaryota > Metazoa > Echinodermata > Echinoidea > Diadematoida > Diadematidae > Diadema > Diadema setosum. Next base: position 43,905,543 of record CM067060.1, read on the forward strand.
GACGCCATACACCTGGACTAGAGTTAATCAATTCAGCTCCCATTCCTGCCAGTTATCTAAACGTACATGTTCCTACCTATCCTGTTACAGTATAACAATAACCAATGAAGAGAAAAGGAAAGAGCAAACGAAAGGTGGCAAGCGGGACACTGTAACAAGGGGCAATTTACAACATTAAGTGTGACAAAATTAATGAAGCAAACCCAATCTCCAAACTCCAATACAAAACAAGGGAAATAGAGCAGCCGTGTTCATGGGTTACGTACACTTGATAAAATAATATGATAAATGACATCGGAGTATAGCTGACCTGCCGAAAAAAAAAAAAGATCGGGAAAAGTCCTGCGGGAGTCGAACTTCTCTCCTTCCGGTATGGCGTTATGAACACCCAGCGCTAAGCGATTACGCCACACGGCTGTCCTGAAGATTGAGTGCGAAACTTAAATATATAATAATACTATCGTGACTAGTTGACTTGTGATGGCGCTATTCAACTTCTCACAAGTGGCAGCGTGGATTCGATCAATATACAGTTGCAAAGAAAAATTGGGAATCGTTCTGTACAGATTGCATTCTCATTTTCAGTTTTAAACTACAAAATTATCAACCTAATGAGGAGATTTTAAAACATAAAATGCACGATTACTAAAGCTTATTGTCTCAGCTACAACATACGTATGTTTCAGAGGAAATGGAGCAAAATCAGATGAGGTAAAGGTGCTTAAACGTTGTCAAGTCAATGCATGGTTTAAAAAAAATCACCTCCCATAGACATAACACGTAAACTTGTCTGAATTTGAGTCTTTACCTTTAATCACAATTTCTAGTATGATGACGTCATCGTATTTCAAAACCATCACATGGACTTGAGAGGCAAATGTTCAAAGTACAACATATCTAAATTTGGGATAATATTAAGCTTAAACAACAGAGATACGAGCAAATGAATGTCTGAAACAGTACCTCAAAAAAAAATAATTCCACTTTTTTATTTAAAATGACGATATGATGACGTCATCGCGCTTTCCTGGCAATATTGATACTTGGAATGTTATTTCCAATTCATATACTTTTGTAATATGCAATAGAAATATAGGGTCAACGGACGATTTAAAGAGCTATGGCGAAATAAACAAAGACATGTTTTTTCACTATATTTGCAGAAAGACGCGCACGCGGAATTTCAACTTTGACGCCAGTGCATTCCTTTGTTATAGGTCGAAATCGATCGCAAATCAATGGATATTGTTACTCAAAGTATAAGGAATCCAAATCAGTCAAAAAAATTGCATTTTCATGTTGCTTACGGGCTCTGCGCGCGAAATTGCGCGGACGGACGCGCACGCAAGAAAATGTTTGAAACGCTTAAAATTGTCTGAAACTTCGAGATTTCCCATTGGGAAGTCGTTTTGAGCCTTTTAAAATTTTGACGCGCGCTTACGCGCGCGTAATGATGACTTGTGTAACTAGCGTTAAAAAGTAAGATAGAGCGTGACCTGAATTTCATGTCCACCGAAAATGATACAGAAATGACATCTAGTTATGAAGTTATGATCGATCATGTGACAAAGTCCGAAAATCACAAAATGGCGCCTAGATGACGTCATAGATATGTTACTGTCATGAAAACCTTATTGTGGCTAGATTTTGTCATGAGACATATCGACTGAAAATGTCATGTTATTTCGTAATGTCATTCTTGAGATATTGACGACACAAAATGTGGCAGAAAGAAAGAAGAATAAAAACGAGATATGAAACTCGTCACGCTGACGAGTTAGGTGATACGCTTGGGGTCATCAGGTGTCGGTCATCTGTGATCGACAAAGAAAAGAATGTGATATAGGCACCTTGAAGTTATATTGAGCGTGCATGCAAAACCGTTTTTCTAACCACTCGGCCACGGGACATCCCCTGAAATGGTAAGGCAAAAAAGAAATGTATAGATATTACAGGGGGGAAAAGTCAATGCCCACTCAACCATCGTGGCCGCGTGAACATGTATTGCATTACTAGACGGAAATGCGGCCTTGTAACGACTGATGTCGCTATGCCATTTCTGGGAACTTGGGAAAAATACGCGCCGTAGACATAAAGCCTATAATCGGCTGGTTTTGATACCTTGCCTTTAATCACAATTTTCAGTGTGATGACGTCATCAAAGTACAAAACAATGACATGGTCTTGAAAGACAATTGTTCAAAGTACAACACCTCCGTCGTCGTCATTACATACTATGATCGGTTTGACAAAGTCAGCCTGCAAAATTTTGCAGCAGTCGAAGCAATGTGGTCTCCAACACAAAAAAGAGGGATATGGTGTGTGTCTGTGTGTGTGTATAGGTACGTTTATATACGAACGTGATTTCTACATGGACGAATATATAATACAAATTGAAGAAAAAAAAAGTAAAATAAAAAAAAAATGTTTCGTGATCTTGTGGGGTTCGAACCCGCAACCTCACGTCTCTGAGACGGCGTCTTTAACCACTCGGCCATACGTCTCGGCGAGAAAATATGAGGAACGTAAACTTATGTATGTGAAAGCTGAATCGGGAATCGTTTTGTCCACATTCCATTCTCATTTTCAGTTTTAAACTGCAAAATTGTCAACCTGATGATGAGATTTCAAAAAATAAAATGCATGATTACTGAAGCTTATTGTCTCAGCTACAACATACTTAAGTTTCAGAGGAAATGAAGCAAAATCAGCTGAGATAAAGGTGCTTAAACGTTGTCAAGTCAATGCATGGTTTAAAAAAAAATCACCTCCCATAGACAATACACGTAAACTTGTCCGATTTTGAATCTTTACCTTTAATCACAATTTAAAGTATGATGACGTCATCAAATTTCAAAACCATGACTTGGACCTGAAAGGCAAATGTTCAAAGTACAACATATCTGAATTTGGGATAATATTGAGCTTAAACAACAGAGATACGAGCAAATGAATGTCAGAAACAGTACCTCAAAAAAATAATTCCACTTTTTTGATTTCAGATGATGATATGATGACGTCATAATGTATTTAGGGAAATATTGATACTTGAAACGTTATTTTCAATTCATATGCTTTTGTAATATGCAATAAAAACATAGGGTCACCTGACGTTTTAAAGAGCTATGGCGAAATAAACAAAGACATGTTTTTCGCTATATTTCCACATAGACGCGCACACGAAATTTCAACTTTGACGCCAGCGCATTCCTTTGTTATAGGTCGAAATTGATCGGAAATCAATGGATATTGTTACTTAATGTATCAGGAATCCAAATCTGTCAAAAAATGTGCATTTTCATGTTGCTTACGCGCACTGCGCGCGGAAATGCGTGGACGGACGCGAACGCGCGGAACGCTTAAAATTGTCTGAAACTTCGAGATTTCCTATTGGGAAGTCTTTTTAAGCATTTAAAAACTTTGACGCGCGCTAATGTGCGCGTAATGATGTCCTAGGTAATTAGCATTAAAAAGTAAGACAGAGCGTGACCTGAACTTTATGTCCAACGAAAATGATACAGAAATGACCTTTAGTTATGAAGTTATGATCGATCAGGTAACATGGTCCGAAAATCACAAAATGGCGCCTAGATGACGTCATAGATATGTTACTGTCATGAAAACCTTATTGTGGCTAGATATTGTCATGAGACATGTTCCCTGAAAATGTCATGTTATTCCGTCATGTCAATGTTAAGATATTCACGACACAAAATGTGCCAGAAAGAAAGAAGAACGAGACATGAAACTCGTCACTTTAAAGACGAGTTAGGTGATACGCTTGGGGTTATCAGATATCGGTCACCAGTGATTGACAACGAAACAATGAAATATAGCGACTTTAAGTTATATTTCTGCAATAATATTTTAGCAAAGTCGATTTTTTTTGGACCTTTATTATTCAGATCATATTGTTAGTAACAATGCAAACCACATGGAAAGTCCTGTACGTGTGTCTGCGTTTGCAAGTAGGCCCAAGTAGATTAACAGGTTTTCTTAGTACAGTGTATCTCTACGATGACGAACAAATATAAACACGAACAAATTGAAACACGTCAATACACTGTTTTAAAGATCGTCTTGACTTTAATAGTGGTCTTTTAAAAATATGAACTCTAGCCCTTATTTCCATAACCAAAACTGCTATATCGAAACTTGTCATTAATATGATCAGTTTGGAGAGCTCTTAAAGCTACAAGCCTGTAAAATTTTCCAGCAATTAAGCAATGAATCATCCAATCCAAAACAAAGGAAAATACAGCGAGTGCGTGTCTTTACAGAATGGGATTTATACCCGGTCGAAATATGGTGCTATATTGTACCAGTAACTACTTGCTGACTTATTTTAAGGGCTCTGCTGGTTGAGTATCCATGTTTAGCTAAATGAATTGTAATTTGGCGATAAACAAAAATTCCCACGAGCAACAGAAACACTCTAACCTCCGATATAAAATAAGGGAAAATGCGTGTTTGTGTTCGTGGGGATGTGTATACTTGAGGAAATAGTGAAACAAATGACATAGGAGTGAAGCTGAACTGCCTAAGAAAAAAAGGAAAAATAAAGAAAGCCCTTGCAGCTACAAGCCTGTGAAATTTTCCGGCAGTAAAAGCAATGAAACGTCCAAAAACAAAACAGAGGCAAATAGAGAGAGTGTGTGTTTGTTTACATGACAATATGATTTGTACCTAGACGAAAGCGGCATTACCTCAACTAAAATAAAGAAAGAGACATAGCTTCTAACCACGTAACTAAATGGTAAGTCTTTTCGAACCAAGAGTGTGGAACGTAAGATGAATCATGACGATCACCCGTGACCGACACATCTTCAAAGGGAACAGTTAGAAGTGGAAGGAGTGTCAAGCATATTGTCTCAACAAAGCAATGAGACAATGACATATAGGCATTCTATAATTTCGCTCTAAAATCAATGGTATTAATCATGTAGGCCTACCATTCCTTGCATAGTCCATAAACTTTGCTTTACAAACTTTCAGTGAAACGTGTCATAACATAACTATGTAACTCCATTAGCAGTGACTACTAGATAAACAAAGATATATCAAAATGAACGCTTAGCACATATAACTCAGGGGATTATAACCTGATACTCTGCTCTTCACTGCTCAGATGGCAACAACACTCATCACCTACGGTTGCGTATAGAGAAACAGCCATTACTTAAATAACAGTTTTGCCTTTTATTTGGCAGATCGACACACAACCCCTTTAAACACACTGTAATTGGCACGGAGGGACATGAAAGAACTCTTCACTAATACTAAACAGCATATGCATTCCACTCATGTGGCGCAAGATACCTGTAAAGGAACATAAAGCCTGTCTACAACTCCGTTATTGGGTCAAACAATACAGTATGAAATATCACAGAGATGAGCGAGACGGTATACACCTGGCTTAGAGTAAATCAATTCAGTTATTTTTCGCACTCAAGTTGAAGTATTTATATAAATGCATAAATCCCCACCTTCAGTATAACAAAACAAACGTAGCGAAAAGGGAAGAGAAGACGAGAGCTGGTAAAAATATACTGCACAACTGCAATTTATAACCTTTTGTGTGACAAGTGAAGCAAAATGTATTAGATGCTATAGCAGTTGTTTTTTTTTTAGCATAAACAGACAAATAGAGGACATGAGACACATTCGTGAAGTCCTATTCTTTATACAGTCCCACATAATTCAGATGAAATTGTTTCTGTCATGCAACCATGTGAATATTTCATGCGTGTGTCGGCGTGGGCAAGTAAGTCGATCAGACAGGATATGTAAATGAATATTTACCAATAGGTCTTTATACTGTTAAAAAAAACAGAAATCAAACATGGCGATAAGATCTTTTAAGGGTCACCTTCACATTTACATTTGTATTTTCAAGTCGAAATTTCCAGTCGAAGCGCTTTGGTCTCCAACACAAAACAAAGGGATATTGTGTGTGTGTGTGCGTATAGGTGCGGTTACATGCGAACGTGATTTCTGCATAGGTGAAGGTGTAGTACTCCATTGAAGAAAAAAAAGTAGAAAAAAAATAAGTATTTTGTTTCGAGCTCTTGTGGGGTTCGAACCCGCAACCTCACGTCTCTGAGACGTCGCCTTTAACCACTCGGCCATACGTCTCGACGAGAAAATATGTGGAACGTAAACTTATGTATGTGAAAGATGATTCAGTAATCGTCTGGTCCACATTCCATTCTCATTTTCAGTTTTAAACTGCAAAATTATCAACCTGATGAGATTTGCAAAAATAAAATGCATGATTTCTGCAGCTTATTGTCTCAGCTACAACATACTATAGATTCAGAGGAAATAAAGCAAAATCAGCTGAGATAAAGGTGCTTAAACGTTGTCAAGGCAATGCATGGTTAAAAAAAAATCACCTCCCATTGACATAACACGTAAACTTGTCCGATTTTGCGTCTTTACCTTTAATCACAATTTGAAGTGTGATGGTAAGTCTTCTCGAACTAAGAGTGTGGAACGTAAGCTTCTATGTGAAAGATGAATCATGACGATCACCCGTGACCGACACATCTTCAAAGGGATCAGTTATTAGAGGTGGAAGCCCTCGTGCCAAGCATATTGTCTCACCAATTCCAAAGCAGTGATACTCTTACATTTAGGTATAACATAATTACCCTCTGAAATCAATGGTATTATTCATGTACAATTGCTTGCCTTGTCCATAAACTTTGCTTTATAAACTTTCAGTGAAACGTGTCATAACATAATTCTGTAACTACATTAGCAGTGATTGACTACATAAATAAAGATATATCACATTGAACGCTTAGCGCGTATAACTAAGGGGGATTTTAGCCTGATGCTCTGTTCTTCACTGTTCAGATACCAACAACACTCACCACCTACGGCTACGTATAGAGAAACAGTCATGGCGAAAATAAGGTTTTCCTTTTCTTTGGCAGATAGACGCACAACCCCTTCAAAAACACTATAATTGACATGGAGGGACATGAAAAAGTTCATTACTACTACTGAGCAGTGATGCCTTCTACTCATGTGGCACAAGATACCTCTATAGCAACATAAAACCTGTCTACAATTCCGTTATTGGGTCAAACAATAACAACCTGGAATTTCAAAGAGATGAGCGAGACGCCGTTATACACCTGGCCTAGAGTTAATTCATTCAGTTGCCATTCCTGCTCCAGTTGAGTTATGTAAATTATTTTCCGACCTGTCTTGTGCAGTGTAACAGGAACAAACGTAGAGAAAAGGAAAGAGAAACGAAAGGTGGCAAGCGGGGCACTGTATACCAAGGGCAATTTACAACATTACGTATGATAAATGAAGCAAATACAACCTCCAGCCTCCGACAAAATAAAATGGAACTTGAGTGACTGTGTCTCGTAGGGTAGTATACTTGATAAGATAATACGATAAATGACATCGGAATAAAGCAGAACTGCCAAAAGAAAAACAAAGAAAGAGAGAGAGAAAAAAAATAATAGCGTCCTGCGGGTCTCGAACATCTCGTCCTAAGGTAGTGCATAATGACAATGCAGCGGGCTAAGTGACTATAAAGCCACACGGCTGTCCCGAAGATTGGATCTGAAATTCATAACTTAATATCATTTACAACATGAAAAAGTTCATTACTACTACTAAATTGATGCCTTCCACTCATGTGGCACAAGATACCTCTATAGAAACATAAAACCTGTCTACAACTCTCGTTATTGGGTCAAACAATAACAACCTGGAATTTCAAAGAGATGAGCGAGGCGCCATACACCTGAACTAGAGTTAATCAATTCAGCTCCCATTCCTGCCAGTTATCTAAACGTACATGTTCCTACCTATCCTGTTACAATATAACAAGAAACAATGAAGAGAAAAGGAAAGAGCAAACGAAAGGTGGCAAGCGGGACACTGTAACAAGGGGCAATTTACAACATTAAGTGTGACAAAATTAATGAAGCAAACCCAATCTCCAAACTCCGATACAAAACAATTAAGGGAAATAGAGCAGCCGTGTTCACGGCTTACGTATACTTGATAAAATAATACGATAAATGACATCGAGTGAAGCTGAACAGCCGAAAAGAAAAAAAAAAGAAAAAAAGGGAAAAGTCCTGCGGGAGTCGAACATCTCGCCTTCCCGTATGGCGTTATGAACACCCAGCGCGCTAAGCGATTACGCCACACGGCTGTCCTGAAGATCGTTTGCGAAACTTAAATTTTTAATTATACCATCGTGACTGTTGACGGAGATGGCGCTATTCAACTTCCCACAAGTGGCCGCGTGGATTCGACCAATATACAGTTGCAAACAACAATCGCCAATCGTTCCGTACAGATTGCATTCTCATTTTCAGTTTTTAACTACAAAAGTGTCGACCTCATGAGCAGATTTTAAAATATAAAATGCATAATGACTGCAGTTTATTGTCTGAGCTACATCATACTTAAGTTTCAGAGGAAATGGAGCAAAATCAGCTGAGATAAAGGTGCTTAAACGTTGTCAAGTCAATGCATGGTCTAAAAAAAAAATCACCTCCCATAGACAATACACGTAAACTTGTCCGATTTTGCGTCTTTACCTTTAATCACAATTTAAGTTATGATGATGTCATCAAATTTCAAAACCATGACATGGACCTGAAAGGCAAATGTTCAAAGTACAACATATCTGAATTTGGGATAATATTGAGCTTAAACAACAGAGATACGAGCAAATGAATGTAAGAAACAGTACCTCAAAAAAATTAATTCCACTTTTTTGATTTCAGATGATGATATGATGACGTCATAATGTATTTCGGGAAATATTGATGCTTGAAATGTTATTTCCAATTCATATGCTTTTGTAATATGCAATAAAAACATGGGGTCACCCCGCGTTTTAAAGAGCTATGGCGAAATAAACAAAGACATCTTTTTCGCTATATTTCCACATAGACGCGCACACGAAATTTCAACTTTGACGCCAGCGCATTCCTTTGTTATAAGTCAAAATTGATCGGAAATCATTGGATATTGTTACTTAATGTATCAGGAATCCAAATCTGTCAAAACAATTGCATTTTCATGTTGCTTACGCGCACTGCGCGCGAAAATGCGCGGACGGACGCTTACGCGCGGAACGCTTAAAATTGTCTGAAACTTCGAGATTTCCCATTGGAAAGTTGTTTTGAGCCTTTTAAAAGTTTGATGCGCGCGTACGCGCGCGTAATGATGTCCTAGGTGATTAGCATTACAATGTAAGATAGAGCGTGACCTGAACTTAATGTCCACCGAAAATGATACAGAAATTACATTTAGTTATGAAGTTATGATCGATCATGTAACATGGTCCGAAAATCACAAAATGGCGCCTAGATGACGTCATAGATATGTTACTGTCATGAAAACCTTATTGTGGCTAGATTTTGTCATGAGACATGTTCCCTGAAAATGTCATGTTATTCCGTAATGTCATTCTTGAGATATTGATGACACAAAATTGTCCAGAAAGAAAGAAGAATAAAAAGAAACGAGACATGAAACTCGTCAATTTAAAGACGAGTTAGGTGATACGCTTGGGGTCATCAGATATCGGTTATCCGTGATCGACAAAGAAAAGAATGCAATATAGCACCTGGAAGTTATAATGACATACTTAGTTGAACTTTTTTGGGCCTACATTATTCAGATCACATTTGTTTTTCTGTCACACAAACTTGGTGGAAATTCTGTGCGTGTGCGACTAAGTTGATTTACGGACTTTTTGAGTACGTACAGTGCATAAACTTAGAACCCGTTAACGGTGCGGGGCTGGGCGGAGCCGCGGCCGAGCCGCGGCCAAGGCCAACCTCAATTGGGAGGCCGAGCCCCGCAATTTAGTCCGTTTACACTGCCGGACTCGGCCGCGCTTTTGATTCAAACCTTTCAATATTTTGTCGTAGTGGCGCTCTACTTGTAAACAAACGCAATTTGGTATTGTCTGGTTTTCAGATCCTTTGCCAACTGAATTCCGTGGCGACGAAGTCGCCGTTCGGGCAAAGGCCTTTGCCGATGGAGAAAATCCTTTGCAGGACAAAACCACCTTAAACTATACTAGTTTTCGACGTTGAAGTGGTTAATATCCTGAATAGCGAAATAGTACAGGCGAGGGTTTGGAAGCCAGACTAGAAGTGGCCGCGCATTTAGCCCAGTTTGCGTTTACACTGACCGCGGCTCGGCCACGGCCGAGACCACCTCCAGAGCGTGGCCTAATGCGAGGCCAAATTTGGCCCCGCATTAGGCCTTTTGCGCGTTTACACCGAAATGAAGGTGGGCTCGGCGCGGCCGAGCCGCGGCCGAGCCTCACACTGTAAACGGGGTCCAAGGGATCCTCGGCACGTACAAATAAAACATGACAATTAAGTGTTTATAACCATCCTGGCTTTAACAGTGGCCTTTTAAAACATGACCTTTGACCATTATTTACATAACCAATATGACTCCCTCTAATCTTGCTATCATAATGATCAGTTCAGAGAGCTCTTACAGCTATATACAAGCCTGTGAGATTTACCAGCAGTAAAACCAATGAAGCCTCCGATACAAAACAAGGGATATAGAGCAAGTGAGTCTGTTTACATGAGAATGTGATTTATCCTGGACGAAAGTGATACCTCAATTAAAGAGAAAAGGGCAAAAGAAAAACGGGCCAAACGTACGGCTCCAGCGAAAGAGACATCGCCTTTAACCATGTAACTATAGGTCTCCTCCAACTAAGAGTACACTTTGAACGTAAGCTTATACGTGAATGATAATTCATGACGATCTCACGTGATCGACACACATTCAAAGGGGAGAGTTAGAAGTGGAAGGAGTGATTGTGTCATTAATTCCTAATCATTGACACCCCTACTATAGGCATATCATAATTTCTCATCTAAAATCAATGGCCTATAGGACTCATGCACCATTACTTGTATCGTGCATAAACTTTGTTTTTTAAGCTTTGAGTGAAACGTGTCATAACATAACTCTGTAATTCCATCAGCAGTGATTGACATGATAAAGAAGAGAGATATATCACCGTATTGAACGCTTAGAACCTAAGGGGGGGGGGGTATTATAGCATGATACTCGGTTCTTTACTGCCCAGATGCCAACAACACCCATCACCCACGTCCACGCATAGAGAAACAACCATGGCGAAAATATAACTTTGCTTTCTCATAGGCAGAATGACACAGAACCCCGTCAAACACACTTCACTTTTATTGGCAGGGATGGACATGAAAAAATTCATTACTAATACTAAACAGCGTATGCATTCCATTCATGTGGCGCGAGATACCTCTATAGCAACATAAAGCCTGTCTTCAACTCCGTTGGTCGAACAATGACAACTTGAAATTTCAAAGAGATGAGTGAGACGCTATATTCACCTGGCCTAGAGTTAATTTATTCAGTTCTCATTCCTACTTCAAGTTGGGTTATGTTAGTGTAATCATTCCCATCTGCAGTATAACAAAACCAAAGTGGGGGAAAAGGGGAGAGAAAAACGAGAGGTGGCAGAAGTAAAACTGCATGCACAACTGCAATCCATATCATTGCGTGTGACAAGTGAAGCAAAGGTATTAGTTGTTATAGCGGTGTTTTATGAGCATAAGCAGGCAAATAGACAGACAATGTCAAATATAAAAACCATCAATTTAATGTCAAAGAAGATGGTAAACAAGATGCATTGAAACTGTAACTAAATCGCTGCTCTTCGACTCGGTCAAGGAACGTCCAACTTTATATTAAAAAAAATGTTAGGGGAAAGAAACAAATTTAGATATAACATTCGTAAATTAAAAACAAGAAAAAGAAAATGTCCACGTCAGGATTAAAAAAAAAAGCGCCGCACGAACATGCATTATATTCTAGATGGAAATACGGTCTTGATGCAAAGGTGCAATGATTGTCTCATTACTTTAAAAGCAATCTATGGTTCCCTTACCATCACCAGTACCACACCACAATAACGTCTCTAAAATCAATGGTAGCACATTTATCATTGCATCGTGCATTAACTCCCTTTTCCTAAACTACCAGTGGAACGTGTCATATTATATTGTGTATTACGATCAGTAGAGATTGACTTTAAAGAAGAAAGATAATGCAAAAATTGATCGCTTACCACATTGCTTATAGGGCTATTCCAGTTTGGTACTAATCTGTTCTATTCTCCCAGATGCCAACAACATATCACCTATGGCTAAACTAGTGAAACAGCCATGACGAAAATAAACGACAGAGAACCCCGTCATAATCACTACACTTGGAAAGGTGTTGCCCGAAATTCCTCATTATGAAGCAATATCAAGTCACTTCCTTCCCTGCCTGTCTTTAACTCCGTTATTTGGTCAAACAATAACAACCTGGAATTCCAAAGAGATAAGCGAGACGCATGCACGTGGACTAGAGTTAATTAATTCAGTTCCGATTCCTGTTAGTAATGTAAACGTACACGTTCCTAAATATCCTGCTACAGTATAACAAGAACAAATGAAGAGAAAAGGAAAGAGAAAACGAATGGTGGCAAGCGGGGTACTGTTTCAAGGGCAATTTACAACATTACGTGTGACAAAATTAAAGAAGCAAACCCAACCTCCAAACTCCAATACAAAACAAGGGAAATAGAGTAGCTTTGTTCATGACATCAGAGTGAAGCTGAACTGCAGGAAAAAAAAAAGAAAAATGAAATAAAAGGAAAGAGTCCTGCGGGACTCGATTAACTTTCCTCCTTCCGGTCGGGCATTATAAACACGCAGCGTGCTAAGCGATTCTGCCAAACTTAAATCTATCTATGTATGCTATACACAACACAAATTTACATTGATATTCAGTTTTTTGGCGATATAAAATTGTACGTCAAGTGACTGATAGCGCTATTCAACTTCCCACGAGTGGCCGCGTGGATTCGATCAATATACAGTTACAAAGATAAATCGGGAATCGTTTCGACCAGATTCCATTCTCATTTTCAGTGATCGACAACGAAAATAATGTGAAGTAGCGACTTGAAGTAATATTGAGAAAAATTCGTGAAGTCCAATTCTTTATACAGTCCTACATAATTCAGATGAAATTGTTTCTGTCATGCAACCAATTGAAAATTTCGTGTGGTGTCGGCGTGTCCAAGTAATTTGACTGGAAAGGATATGTGAATGAATATTTACCAATAGGTCTTTATATTTTAAAAGAAAATCAAACATGGCCATGCGGTCTTTTAAGAGTAATCTTCACTTTAACATTTGTAATTTCAAGTCCAAGTTGCCAGTCAAATCAATGTGGTCTCCAACACAAAACAAAGGGATATTGTGTGTGTCTGTGTGTGTGTGTACGTTTACATGAAAACGTGATTTCTACATGGACGAAGGTGAACACTCCATAAAAGAAAAAAAGCAAAAGATACAAGTATTTTGTTTCGTGCTCTTATGGGGTTCGAACCCGTACGTGTGCAACCTCACGTCTCTTGTGACGTCGCCTTTATCCTCTCGGCCATGTACGTCTTGACGAGAAAATATGAGGAACGTAAGCTTATATGTGAAAGATGATTCAGGAATTGTTTGGTCCACATTCCTTTCTCATTTTCAGTTTTTAGCTGCAAAATCATCAACCTGATGAGGAGATTTGAAAAAGTAAAATGCATGGTTACTGCAGCTTATTGTCTGAGCTACCACATACTCAAGTTCCAGAGGAAATGGAGCAAAATCAGCTGAGATAAAGGTGCTTAAACGTTGTCAAGGCAATGCATGGTTAAAAAAAAATCACCTCCCATTGACAAAACACGTAAACTTGTCCGATTTTGCGTCTTTAACTTTAATCACAATTTGAAGTGTGATGGTAAGTCTTCTCGAACTAAGAGTGTGGAACGTAAGCTTCTACGTGAAAGATGAATCATGACGATCACCCGTGACCGACAAATCTTCAAAGGGATCAGCTATTAGAAGTGGAAGCCCTCGTGCCAAGCATATTGTCTCACCAATTCCAAAGCAGTGATACTCTTACATTTAGGTATAACATAATTACCCTCTGAAATCAATGGTATTATTCATGTACAATTGCTTGCCTTGTCCATAAACTTTGCTTTACAAACTTTCAGTGAAACGTGTCATAACATAATTATGTAACTACATTAGCAGTTATTGACTACATAAATAAAGATATATCACATTGAACGCTTAGCGCGTATAACTAAGGGGGATTTTAGCCTGATGCTCTGTTCTTCACTGCTCAGATACCAACAACATTCACCGCCTACGGCTACGCATAGAGAAACAGCCATGGCGAAAATAAGGTTTTCCTTTTCTTTGACAGATAGACGCACAACCCCTTTAAACACACTATAATTGACATGGAGGGACATGAAAAAGTTCATTACTACTACTGAGCAGTGATGCCTTCTACTCATGTGGCACAAGATACCTCTATAGCAACATAAAACCTGTCTACAATTTCGTTATTGGGTCAAACAATAACAACCTGGAATTTCAAAGAGATGAGCGAGACGCCGTTATACACCTGGCCTAGAGTTAATTCATTCAGTTGCCATTCCTGCTCCAGTTGAGTTATGTAAATTATTTTCCGACCTGCCTTGTGCAGTGTAACAGGAACAAACGTAGAGAAAAGGAAAGAGAAACGAAAGGTGGCAAGCGGGGCACTGTATACCAAGGGCAATTTACAACATTACGTATGATAAATGAAGCAAATACAACCTCCAGCCTCCGACAAAATAAAATGGAACTTGAGTGACTGTGTCTCGTGGGGTAGTATACTTGATAAGATAATACGATAAATGACATCGGAATAAAGCAGAACTGCCAAAAGAAAAACAAAGAAAGAGAGAGAGAAAAAAGATAATAGCGTCCTGCGGGTCTCGAACATCTCGTCCTAAGGTAGTGCATAATGACAATGCAGCGGGCTAAGCGACTATAAAGCCACACGGCTGTCCCGAAGATTGGATGTGAAATTCATAACTTAATATCATTTACAACATGAAAAAGTTCATTACTACTACTAAACAGTGATGCCTTCCACTCATGTGACACAAGATACCTCTATAGAAACATAAAACCTGTCTACAACTCCGTTATTGGGTCAAACAATAGCAACCTGGAATTTCAAAGAGATGAGCGAGGCGCCATACACCTGGACTAGAGTTAATCAATTCAGCTCCCATTCCTGCCAGTTATCTAAACGTAGATGTTCCTACCTATCCTGTTACAATATAACAAGAACCAATGAAGAGAAAAGGAAAGAGCAAACGAAAGGTGGCAAGCGGGACACTGTAACAAGGGGCAATTTACAACATTAAGTGTGACAAAATTAATGAAGCAAACCCAATCTCCAAACTCCGATACAAAACAATTAAGGGAAATAGAGCAGCCGTGTTCACGGCTTACGTATACTTGATAAAACGAGACATGAAAACTCGTCACATTGAGGACGAGTTAGGTGATACGCTTGTGGTCATCAGATGACAGTCATCTGTGATCGACAAAGAAAAGAATGTGATATAGGCACCTTGAAGTTAAATTGAGCGTGCATGCGAAACCGTTTCTATAACCACTCGGCCACGGGTCATCCACGGAAATGGTAAGACAAAAAAAAACAATGTATAGATATAACAGGGGGAAAATCAATGCCCACTCAACTAACGTGGCCGTGTGAACATCTATTGCATTGCTAGACGGAAAAGCGGCCTTGTAACGACTGAGGTCGCTATGCCATTTCTGGCAACTTGGGAAAAATCCGTCCCGGAGACATAAAACCTATAATCGGCTGGTTTTGATACCTTGCCTTTAATCACAATTTTCAGTGTAATGACGTCATCAAATTACAAAACAATGACATCGTCTTGAAAGACAATTGTTCAAAGTACAACACCTCAGTCGTCGTCATTACATACTATGATCGGTTTGACAAAGTCAACCTGCAAAATGTTGCTGCAGTCGAAGCAATGTGGTCTCCAACACACAAAAAAAGAGGGATATGGCGTGTGTGTGTGTCTGTGTGTGTGTGTATAGGTTCGTTTATATACGAACGTGATTTCTACGTGGACGAATATATAATACAAATTGAAGAAAAAAAAGTAAAATAAAAAAAAATTGGTTCGTGATCTTGTGGTGTTCGAACCCGCAACCTCACGTCTCTGAGACGGCGCCTTTAACCACTCGGCCATACGTCTCGACGAGAAAATATGGGGAACGTAAACTTATGTATGTGAAAGATACATGAGGAATCGTTTTGTCCACATTCCATTTTCATTTTCAGTTTTAAACTGCAAAATTGTCAATCAGATGAGGAGATTTCAAAGAATAAAATGCATGATTACTGCAGCTTATTGTCTCAGCTACAACATACTAAAGTTTCAGAGGAAATGAAGCAAAATCAGCTGAGATAAAGGTACTTAAACGTTGTTAAGTCAATGCATGCTTTTAAAAAAAATCACCTCCCATAGACAATACACGTAAACTTGTCCGATTTTGTATCGTTACCTTTAATCACAATTTAAGGTATGATGACGTCATCCAATATCAAAACCATGACATGGCCTTAAAAGGCAAATGTTCAAAGTACAACATATCTGAATTTGGGATAATATTGAGCTTAAACAACAGAGATACGAGCAAATGAATGTCAGAAACAGTACCTTAAAAAATTAATTCCACTTTTTTGATTTCAGATGACGATATGATGACGTCATAATGTATTTATGGAAATAATGATACTTAAAACGTTATGTTCAATTTATATGCTTTTGTAATATGCAAGAAAAACATAGGGTCACCCCGCGTTTTAAAGAGCTATGGCGAAATTAATAAAGACATGTTTTCTCACTATATTTGCACATAGATGCGCACGCGAAATTTCAACTTTGACGCCAGTGCATTGCTTTGTTATTTGTCAGAATCGATCAGAAATTAATGTATATTGTTACTCAAAGTATCGGGAATCCAAATCAGTCAAAAAAGTGCATTTTCATGTTACTGACGCGCTATGCGCGCGAAAATGCGCGGACGGACGCGCACGCGCAAAATTGTCTGAAACGCTTGAAATTGTCTGAAACTTCGAGATTTCCCATAGGAAAGTTGTTTTGAGCCTTTTAAATGTTTGACGCGCGCTTACGCGTCCTAGATGACGTCCTAGGTAATTAGCATCAGAGAAAGAAAGATAGAGCGTGACCTGAACTTTATGTCCAAAAAAAATGATACAGAAATGACCTTTAGTTATGAAGTTATGATCGATCATGTAACATGGTCCGAAAATCACAAAATGGCGCTTAGATGACGTCATAGAGACGTTACTGTCATGAAAACCTTATTGTGGCTAGATATTGTCATGAGACATGTTGACTGAAAATGTCATGTTACTCCGTGATGTCATTCTTGAGATATTGACGACACAAAATGTGCCAGAAAGAAAGAAGAATAAGAAACGAGATATGAAACTCGTCACGCTGACGAGTTAGGTGATACGCTTGGGGTCATCAGGTGTCGGTCATCTGTGATCGACAAAGAAAAGAATGTGATATAGGCACCTTGAAGTTATATTGAGCGTGCATGCAAAACCGTTTCTCTAACCACTCGGCCACGGGACATCCCCGGACATGGTAAGGCAAAAAAGAAATGTATGGATATTACAGGGGGAAAAAGTCAATGCCCACTCAACAATCGAGGCCGCGTGAACATGTCTTGCATTGCTAGACGGAAATGCGGGCCTTGTAACGACTGATGTCGCTATGCCATTTCTGGCAACTTGGGAAAAATACGCGCCGTAGACATAAAGCCTATAATCGGCTAGTTTTGATACCTTGCCTTTAATCACAATTTTCAGTGTGATGACGTCATCAAAGTACAAAACAATGACATGGTCTTGAAAGACAATTGTTCAAAGTACAACACCTCCGTCGTCGTCATTACATACTATGATCGGTTTGACAAAGCCAGCCTACAAAATTGTGCAGCAGTCGAAGCAATGTGGTCTCCAACACAAAAAAAAGGGATATGGTGTGTGTCTGTGTGTGTGTATATGTGCGTTTATACGAACGTGATTTCTACATGGACGAATATGTAATACAAAATTGAAGAAAAAAAGTAAAATAGCTAAGTGTTTTGTTTCGTGATCTTGTGGGGTTCGAACCCGCAACCTCACGTCTCTGAGACGTCGCCTTTAACCACTCGGCCATACGTCTCGGCGAGAAAATATGAGGAACGTAAACTTATGTATGTGAAAGCTGAATCGGGAATCGTTTTGTCCACATTCCATTCTCATTTTCAGCTTTAAACTGCAAAATTGTCAACCTGATGAGGAGATTTCAAAAAATAAAATGCATGATTACTAAAGCTTATTGTCTCAGCTACAACATACTTAAGTTTCAGAAGAAATGAAGCAAAATCAGCTGAGATAAAGGTGCTTAAACGTTGTCAAGTCAATGCATGGTTTGAAAAAAAAATCACCTCCCATTGACATAACACGTAGTATGGTCCGATTTTGCATCTTTACCTTTAATCACAATTTAAGGTATGATGACGTCATCAAATTTCATAACCATGACATGGACTCAAAAGGCAAATGTTCAAAGTACAACATATCTGAATTTGGGATAATATTGAGCTTAAACAACAGAGATACGAGCAAATGAATGTCAGAAACAGTACCTCAAAAAATTAATTCCACTTTTTTGATTTCAGATGATGATATGATGACGTCATAATGTATTTAGGGAAATATTGATACTTGAAACGTTATTTTCAATTCATATGCTTTTGTAATATGCAATAAAAACATAGGGTCACCTGACGTTTTAAAGAGCTATGGCGAAATAAACAAAGACATGTTTTTCGCTATATTTCCACATAGACGCGCACACGAAATTTCAACTTTGACGCCAGCGCATTCCTTTGTTATAGGTCGAAATTGATCGGAAATCAATGGATACTGTTACCTAATGTATCAGGAATCCAAATCTGTCAAAAAATGTGCATTTTCATGTTGCTTACGCGCACTGTGCGCGGAAATGCGCGGACGGACGCGAACGCGCGGAACGCTTAAAATTGTCTGAAACTTCGAGATTTCCCATTGGGAAGTCGTTTTGAGCCTTTTAAAAGTTTGACGCGCGCTAATGCGCGCGTAATGATGTCCTAGGTAATTAGCATTAAAAAGTAAGATAGAGCGTGACCTGAACTTTATGTTCAATGAAAATGATACAGAAATGACCTTTAGTTATGAAGTTATGATCGATCATGTAACATGGTCCGAAAATCACAAAATGGCGCCTAGATGACGTCATAGATATGTTACTGTCATGAAAACCTTATTGTGGCTAGATGTTGTCATGAGACATGTTGACTGAAAATGTCATGTTATTCCGTCATGTCAATGTTGAGATATTCACGACACAAAATGTGCCAGAAAGAAAGAAGAATAAAAAGAAAGAAAGGAAGATTTTGACAAACACAATAGGTGATACGCTGAAAGCGTATCACCTAAAAAGACAGATTTTGACAATCACAATAGGTGATACGCTAAAAGCGTATCACCTAATAATACGATAAATGACATCGAGTAAAGCTGAACAGCCGAAAAGAAAAAAAAAAGAAAAAAAGGGAAAAGTCCTGCGGGAGTCGAACTTCTCGCCTTCCCGTATGGCGTTATGAACACCCAGCGCGCTAAGCGATTACGCCACACGGCTGTCCTGAAGATCGTTTGCGAAACTTAAAGTTTTAATTATACCATCGTGACTGTTGACGGAGATGGCGCTATTCAACTTCCCACTAGTGGCCGCGTGGATTCGACCAATATACAGTTGCAAACAACAATCGCCAATCGTTCCGTACAGATTGCATTCTCATTTTCAGTTTTTAACTACAAAATTGTCGACCTCATGAGCAGATTTTAAAATATGAAATGCATGATGACTGCAGCTTATTGTCTGAGCTACATCATACTTAAGTTTCAGAGAAAATGGAGCAAAATCAGCTGAGATAAAGGTGCTTAAACGTTGTCAAGTCAATGCATGGTCTAAAAAAAAATCACCTCCCATAGACAATACACGTAAACTTGTCCGATTTTGCGTCTTTACCTTTAATCACAATTTAAGGTATGATGATGTCATCAAATTTCAAAACCATGACATGGACTTGAAAGGCAAATGTTCAAAGTACAACATATCTGAATTTGGGATAATATTGAGCTTAAACAAGAGAGATACGAGCAAATGAATGTCAGAAACAGTACCTCAAAAAAATTAATTCCACTTTTTTTATTTCAGATGATGATATGATGACGTCATAATGTATTTCGGGAAATATTGATGCTTGAAATTTTATTTCCAATTCATATGCTTCTGTAATATGCAATAAAAACATAGGGTCACCCCGCGTTTTAAAGAGCTATGGCGAAATAAACAAAGACATCTTTTTCGCTATATTTCCACATAGACGCGCACACGAAATTTCAACTTTGACGCCAGCGCATTCCTTTGTTATAAGTCAAAATTGATCGGAAATCATTGGATATTGTTACTTAATGTATCAGGAATCCAAATCTGTCAAAACAATTGCATTTTCATGTTGCTTACGCGCACTGCGCGCGAAAATGCGCGGACGGACGCCTACGCGCGGAACGCTTAAAATTGTCTGAAACTTCGAGATTTCCCATTGGAAAGTTGTTTTGAGCCTTTTAAAAGTACGCGTACGCGCGCGTAATGATGTCCTAGGTAATTAGCATTAAAATGTAAGATAGAGCGTGACCTGAACTTAATGTTCACCGAAAATGATACAGAAATGACCTTTAGTTATGAAGTTATGATCGATCATGTAACATGGTCCGAAAATCACAAAATGGCGCCTAGATGACGTCATAGATATGTTACTGTCATGAAAACCTTATTGTGGCTAGATTTTGTCATGAGACATGTTCCCTGAAAATGTCATGTTATTCCATAATGTCATTCTTGAGATATTGATGACACAAAATTGTCCAGAAAGAAAGAAGACGAGATATGAAACTCGTCACGCTGACGAGTTAGGTGATACGCTTTGGGTCATCAGATGTCGGTCATCTGTGATCGACAAAGAAAAGAATGTGATATAGGCACCTTGAATTTGTATTGAGCGTGCATGCAAAACCGTTTCTCTAACCACTCGGCCACGGGACATCCCCGGAAATGGTAAGGCAAAAAAGAAATGTATAGATATTACAGGGGGAAAAAGGCAATGCCCACTCAACAATCGTGGCCGCGTGAACATGTATTGCATTGCTAGACGGAAATGCGGCCTTGTAACGACTGATGTCGCTATGCCATTTCTGGCAACTTGGGAAAAATACGCGCCGTAGACATAAAGCCTATAATCGGCTGGTTTTGATACCTTGCCTTTAATCACAATTTCCAGTGTGATGACGTCATCAAAGTACAAAACAATGACATGGTCTTGAAAGACAATTGTTCAAAGTACAACACCTCCGTCGTCATTACATACTATGATCGGTTTGACAAAGTCAGCCTGCAAAATTTTGCAGCAGTCGAAGCAATGTGGTCTCCAACACAAAAAAGAGGGATATGGTGTGTGTCTGTGTGTCTGTGTGTGTGTATAGGTGCGTTTATATACGAACGTGATTTCTACATGGACGAATATGTAATACAAAATTGAATAAAAAAAGTAAAATAGCTAAGTATTTTGTTTCGTGATCTTGTGGGGTTCGAACCCGCAACCTCACGTCTCTGAGACGTCGCCTTTAACCACTCGGCCATACGTCTCGGCGAGAAAATATGAGGAACGTAAACTTATGTATGTGAAAGATGAATCGGGAATCGTTTTGTCCACATTCCATTCTCATTTTCAGTTTTAAACTGCAAAATTGTCAACCTGATGATGAGATTTCAAAACATAAAATTCATGATTACTGAAGCTTATTGTCGCAGCTACAACATACTTAAGTTTCAGAGGAAATGAAGCAAAATCAGCTGAGATAAAGGTGCTTAAACGTTGTCAAGTCAATGCATGGTTTAAAAAAATATCACCTCCCATAGACATAACACGTAAACTTGTCCGATTTTGCATCTTTACCTTTAATCACAATTTAAGGTATGATGACGTCATCAAATTTCAAAACCATGACTTGGACTTAAAAGGCAAATGTTCAAAGTACATTATATCTGAATTTGGGATAATATTGAGCTTAAACAACAGAGATACGAGCAAATGAATGTCAGAAACAGTACCTCAAAAAAATTAATTCCACTTTTTTGATTTCAGATGATGATATGATGACGTCATAATGTATTTAGGGAAATATTGATACTTGAAACGTTATTTTGAATTCATATGCTTTTGTAATATGCAATAAAAACATAGGGTCACCTGACGTTTTAAAGAGCTATGGCGAAATAAACAAAGACATGTTTTTCGCTATATTTCCACATAGACGCGCACACGAAATTTCAACTTTGACGCCAGCGCATTCCTTTGTTATAGGTCGAAATTGATCGGAAATCAATGGATATTGTTACTTAATGTATCAGGAATTGAAATCTGTCAAAAATTGTGCATTTTCATGTTGCTTACGCGCACTGCGCGCGGAAATGCGCGGACGGACGCGAACGCGCGGAACGCTTAAAATTGTCTGAAACTTCGAGATTTCCCATTGGGAAGTTGTTTTGAGCCTTTAAAAAGTTTGACGCGCGCGTACGCGCGCGTAAAGATGTCCTTGGTAATTAGCATTACAAAGTAAGATTGAACGAGACCTGAACTTTATGTCTACCGAAAATGATACAGAAATGTCCTTTAGTTATGAAGTTATGATCGATCATGTAACATGTCCGAAAATCACAAAATGGCGCCTAGATGACGTCATAGATACGTTACTGTCATGAAAACCTTATTGTGGCTAGATATTGTCATGAGACAAGTTGACTGAAAACGTCATGCTATTCCGTCATGTCAATTTTGAGATATTCACGACACAAAATGTGCCAGAAAGAAAGAAGAATAAAAAGAAAGAAAGGAAGATTTTGACAAACACAATAGGAGATACGCTAAAAGCGTATCACCTAAATAAAAAGAAACGAGATATGAAACCTCGTCACGCTGACGAGTTAGGTGATACGCTTGTGGTCATCAGATGACAGTCATCTGTGATCGACAAAGAAAAGAATGTGATATAGGCACCTTGAAGTTATATTGAGCGTGCATGCAAAACCGTTTCTCTAACCACTCGGCCACGGGACATCCCCGGAAATGGTAAGGCAAAAAAGAAATGTATAGATATTACAGGGGGAAAAAGTCAATGCCCACTCAACAATCGTGGCCGCGTGAACATGTATTGCATTGCTAGACGGAAATGCGGCCTTGTAACGACTGATGTCGCTATGCCATATATGGCAACTTGGGAAAAATACGCGCCGTAGACATAAAGCCTATAATCGGCTGGTTTTGATACCTTGCCTTTAATCACAATTTTCAGTGTGATGACGTCATCAAAGTACAAAACAATGACATGGTCTTGAAAGACAATTGTTCAAAGTACAACACCTCCGTCGTCGTCATTGCATACTATGATCGGTTTGACAAAGTCAGCCTGCAAAATTTTGCAGCAGTCGAAGCAATGTGGTCTCCAACACAAAAAAGAGGGATATGGTGTGTGTCTGTGTGTCTGTGTGTGTGTATAGGTGCATTTATATACGAACGTGATTTCTACATGGACGAATATGTAATACAAAATTGAAGAAAAAAAGTAAAATAGCTAAGTATTTTGTTTCGTGATCTTGTGGGGTTCGAACCCGCAACCTCACGTCTCTGAGACGTCGCCCTTAACCACTCGGCCATACGTCTCGGCGAGAAAATATGAGGAACGTAAACTTATGTATGTGAAAGATGAATCGGGAATCGTTTTGTCCACATTCCATTCTCATTTTCAGTTTTAAACTGCAAAATTTTCAACCTGATGATGAGATTTCAAAAAATAAAATACATGGTTACTGAAGCTTATTGTCTCAGCTACAACATACTTAAGTTTCAGAGGAAATGAAGCAAAATCAGCTGAGATAAAGGTGCTTAAACGTTGTCAAGTCAATGCATGGTTTAAAAAAAAATCACCTCCCATAGACATAACACGTAAACTTGTCCGATTTTGCATCTTTACCTATAATCACGATTTAAGGTATGATGACGTCATCAAATTTCAAAACCATGACTTGGACTTGAAAGGCAAATGTTCAAAGTACAACATATCTGAATTTGGGATAATATTGAGCTTAAACAACAGAGATACGAGCAAATGAATGTCAGAAACAGTACCTCAAAAAAATTAATTCCACTTTTTTTTATTTCAGATGATGATATGATGACGTCATAATGTATTTAGGGAAATATTGATACTTGAAACGTTATTTTCAATTCATATGCTTTTGTAATATGCAATAAAAACATAGGGTCACCTGACGTTTTAAAGAGCTATGGCGAAATAAACAAAGACATGTTTTTCGCTATATTTCCACATAGACGCGCACACGAAATTTCAACTTTGACGCCAGCGCATTCCTTTGTTATAGGTCGAAATTGATCGGAAATCAATGGATATTGTTACTTAATGTATCAGGAATCCAAATCTGTCAAAAAATGTGCATTTTCATGTTGCTTACGCGCACTGCGCGCGGAAATGCTCGGACGGACGCGAACGCGCGGAACGCTTAAAATTGTCTGAAACTTCGAGATTTCCCATTGGGAAGTCGTTTTAAGCATTTAAAAACTTTGACGCGCGCTAATGTGCGCGTAATGATGTCCTAGGTAATTAGCATTAAAAAGTAAGACAGAGCGTGACCTGAACTTTATGTCCAACGAAAATGATACAGAAATGACCTTTAGTTATGAAGTTATGATCGATCATGTAACATGGTCCGAAAATCACATAATGGCGCCTAGATGACGTCATAGATATGTTACTGTCATGAAAACCTTATTGTGGCTAGATATAGTCATGAGACATGTTCCCTGAAAATGTCATGTTATTCCGTCATGTCAATGTTGAGATATTCACGACACAAAATGTGCCAGAAAGAAAGAAGAATAAAAAGAAAGAAAGGAAGATTTTGACAAACACAATAGGTGATACGCTAAAAGCGTATCACCTAATAAAGAGAGATTTTGACAATCACAATAGGTGATACGCTGATAGCGTATCACCTAATAAAAAGAAAGAAAGGAAGATTTTGACAAACACAATAGGTGATACGCTAAAAGCGTATCACCTAAAAAAGAGAAATTTTGACAATCACAATAGGTGATACGCTGATAGCGTATCACCTAAAAAAAAGAGAAATTTTGACACTCACAATAGGTGATACGCTGATAGCGTATCACCTAAAAAGAGAAATTTTGACAATCACAATAGGTGATACGCTGATAGCGTATCACCTAAAAAAGAGAAATTTTGACAATCACAATAGGTGATACGCTGATAGCGTATCACCTAAAAATAAAGAGAGATTTTGACAATCACAATAGGTGATACGCTGATAGCGTATCACCTAATAAGACGGCTGAGAATTACTGTTCACATGTTATAGAGAGCCAGGAATCACAGTGGGTTGATTGTAGCGTATTGTTGTCTGTATTTGCTCTTGTACGTTTGGTTTTTGAACTTCCTTTTCTTTTTGAGATCGGGAATTTCCCATTGCTTAACACACGGAATACGTTGTACTGAGAGCTATTGTTGTGCCTTCCTGAATTTATGTGACTCCTCGTTTTATAAAACTACACAATGATCACGGGCCGATTGAATGATGAAGTTTAGTTAGCGCATGAACACATTGGGAATGGAGGGGCTGGCATCAGAACTGATGTACATGTACATGTATTATACTGTACAGCGTGTCCCAGAAAAACGAAACCGGGTTTCAATGCCATTCTTTGCGATCATAATTACATATTTGATTTATGAGTTGTACATGGACTGAAAGATACACTCCTCTTCTTTTATTTGATGCACAACTCATTGTTCAAAATTCGTGCATCACTGAGTTAGAACAACAGACAGTAGTGCTAATAAATTTTCATTTGCACGAGCAATTGTCGACTTTGAATGAGTTTATCAGACTTTTTCAGCAATCTTTTGCAAAAAGTAAAATCATAGCCTTAACCTCTATTCTTTGTCCTTTCATATGACATCCTATGCGTCAAAAATGATCAACGCCTGGTCGAAAAAACTGAACTTGAAAATATCTTCTTGATAATATCATATACCATGAGCTTGCCTGACCATGCAGCTAACAAGAGAGCAAAGGGTGTTCCCAGCCCCCCCCCCCCCCCCCCCCGAAAAAAGACGACTTTCTGCCCTGCACTTGCACCTTTGGAATGCTTAGAAGCGCAAGTTCAGTGATAAATAAAGTGACGTTCCCTCTCTTTGTACTTCAACTCCCCCTTCAAAAACTTCGAAACTCTGTCAGTGATGACGGACTTACCACGCGTGAGGGAAATGTAGAGAGGAATGAAAACAGTGAAATAAGTTCGAGGTACAAAATCATCAAAATGTGTCTCATTGTTGTAATGTTGATTTCCCATAGCCATTGGACTGCGTGCAGCCTGCGCATACTCACGATATTAGTCTTCAATAATTTCGGTTATGTCTCATAGCTTATTCTAAATAAGTGACAACAAAGGGCTTTCCGTCTCATACAGTATTCTCTATAAATACCTCCCCCCCCCCCCCCCCCCCGAACAACATTCACTTTAGCACTGCGGTTGTTTTGTGTGAATTCAATGGTGCAGATGAGCCCATTGTCTAATGCTAAGTCGGAAGAGCTGAATGCTTGTTTTTCGACTATCAGTAGAATCGGTAGAAATGAAACATGTTTTCATGCGAATTTTTCTCAAACATGCGTAATTCATATTTGACGCGTTAGGTCTCATATGAAAGAAGAAAAATATGAATATTTAACTAATGAACTTTGTTTTTCTAAAACGTAACGTTAAAAGTCTGAAAAATTCACTTAAAGTCACAATTTGCGCGTGCAAATGAAAATTTGGTAGCACCACTGTTCATTGTTCTAACTCAGTCAAGTATGAACAATGAACATTATGTTGTACATCAAATGAAAGAAGAAAAGTTTATTTTTCCATTGATGTATATCTAATAAGGAAAATGTATGATTTCGATAGTAAAAAGTTGCATTAAAACCCGGTTTCGTTTTTTTTTTTCTGGAACACGCTGTATAATTCCACGCTGTATAATATGAGTCCCCCTTTATTAGTTTCGCCGTCCCAGTTTCGTTTTCTGTTTACTCGCCTGAGTATGTATGTCTGTTTGATACTCTATCTTCCTAGAGGGCTTCCAGACTTTTTTTTCTTTTTTACTTTATTCCCAGTCTTTCTTCCCCTTTTTGCATCCGTTCAATTTCTATTGACATTCTGTACTTGAGGGGCCCACATTCTACAAGCATTGTCTTTTTAGTGGGTCCCTCCATTTTTCGATGTCTTACGTATTATGTCGTCCTTATCACTTCAGTCAAGTTTCATTACAACGTATTTCTTATTCCAAGGTTCCTCGATTTTATTTTTCTCAATTTACTTTGTCTTGACTATGCAACCTTATTCTCTGTTACCAAAGAAAGTGAAATGTTTATGTTCTTTTCGAAAAATGAAATAAAGCATGAATTGAATTGAATTGAATAATGTGTCTATGTGTGTGTGGGTGTGAAAACGTTTATTTCACCTCTTTCTGATTTGCTGTTCATCAGGTGCGCAAAACTGATGCAAGCACACTGCTACGTTGGCATGACTTTGAATGGACACTCGATTCTATATAGGCCCTATGTAGTAATCAAATATGTACATGCACTGACGGGCTCCAGTTGAAATTATGGATTGTGAGATGACTGACATTGCACCATTCTTTCTGGGGGCCCAGCCTTAGACGAAAATACTAACCATGCCAATCAAGGATCCATAATTTCAGTTGGTATCTCGAAAAGAGTGCATAGCATACTGTATTTGATTTTTATCCTACATGAGAAAAATCTAGACTTTGATTTAAAAAATTATGATATTATGATGATAAAACTAAAGATGATATCAATTATTTTGTAGCAATTAACTTGTTTTCTCATTTTGCTTAAAGTCACCTAAGGTAATTATTAAAGAGGCAATAATAACCATGCAAACTTGAAGTTGAATCGAGTTACATGAGAAACAGTGAAAGCTAAAAAACTGAAAGACAAATCCTATATCTAATATAATCACACGTCTCAGTTATTCATTGTAAATATTTACCACGCGACCATGGAAACTCAATAAGTGCCGTTGTAGTTGTGCAGCGTGCTTATTACCAAGGGGTGACATCAGCCAGTGTACAGTGCAGTGCAAGTGGATGGCAGTGCAGTGCATGCTTTTGCAGCGCAGAGCGCAGCGCGTATATCAGTCTGAGCCAAAATATCTTTGGTCTGAACGCAGTGCTGTGGTGCAGCAATTTTGTTTTGGCAATTTTGTTAAGATTGTGCCTTGATGTCCATAAGACCAAATGAAGAATTGTAATTGTTACCTCTGGAACTTCGAGTATTCTTACCTTTTTTTTTCCAAATCTGTCTCAAACTTGTTAAAACCATATCCTGCTTCCTCTTCACCAATGCGTCATTTACACGAGTTCAGATTACATGTTGTGATTTTCTCACGCCCATTAAATCAGCTCACCCATGGGCTGTTCCACTCCAATGAAGCCAAAATGAAGCGTCCCCACCCGATACAATGTCATGCACCCTTTTGTTCCTCCACGTCAAAAAAAGAAAAAAAAAAAGAAAAAGAAATGTAGAATACGAACAGTTACAGGGATAAACAGATATTGTCATCGACATGGAAGATTAAATCCAAACAATTATACCGATTACTGCAAATGTATGTTCTTTTCGCGAATGTCCCTTCTTTTAGAAAGAAAAATGAATATAGTGTCGTAATTTATATTTCCAGCGGAAAAGAATTGAGATTTCAAGTTGTTTGTAAGTGGTCAAAAGTATTCCTGAAATATAACACATTTGGCAACGCTTCATAAATAATAAAATCGAACAAGTGTTTGTGCGTAAACCAATCAATGTATGTATGATTTGCTATACTTTTTACTCTCTCTTTCTCTCTCTCTCTCTCTCAAAAAAAAAGACGAAATATAATGTTGGAGGCAGATGTATTGCAAATCGTGCCATAACATCATACATTCTCAATATCATTATTGTGCGAGACATGAAATTATTACCTAGTTATAGACCCATCTTTTCTTCGGATTGGTGCATGTTATTGTAATCGACATCATTGGTCAGTAATAACGAGTGAAACCATTTTTCCATAGCTCGTTTTCACTTATGTGCGATATTAATAGTTTGCAACGAGTGAGAATAGCGTTAATCAGTTAATTGTTTGAACATTCATGTGAGTCCATTCTATTTAATCTTTTAAAGCGATGTTATTTAAATGTCGCTGACACCGACTCATATTCAGCTGTGGTTAGATACATTTTTGCACACACTTTTTTCGCGGTTATCATTGAACATGGTCCATCAAAAACAGACATTCTTCCCTCAAGAAAAAGCACGACTATAAAGGTGTGTTAAGGAACAGGGTATACAAAGCAATGGGGGAAATGGGAAAGAGGAACAAGTAACAAAGGAGTTTTTTTTTTTCTTTCTTTGGGCTGACTTCAAAACGCATCGAGTGAGAGGCAAGACACTGTATTACAAAGAATACATTCATAGTCATTTATTTCATTCTGCTGTATTTATCTCACCGTTTAAGGACAGAAAAATGTATTGGGAGAATTTAAAGATAATTATGTGAAATAGAAATTGCGGGCAACGTATTTGCACTTAATCGCCTCTCCTACCCCCGTCCCATAACATTATGCAAGGTTTTCATAATGCGATTTGTAAAAGCTTCGTTTCATACTCACATGAGGAGGCATATTCATCTTCATACTCAACGAATTAGCTTCCCTGACTCTTACCATTGTTAACTCTTGCACAACATACATTATTGTTAGTTTAATATCCACAAGTATCTAACTGCTCATTAAAACGACCATCACCTCGTAAACCTCGAAACTGTCCAGGCTGTGAAATCAAATAGACCTAATGGCCCCAACGTCTGAAACATGCTTTCTGATTACCTGTTATAATAATCATAGCACATTACAAGTAGTACCTCATTTCTATTTTTGAGTACATCTTATAATAATGGATATCCAAATATTTACCCAGATAGTACCAATATCCTGTGATAGATTTTCAAAGTTTGATCAATACTTAACTGTAGGCCCTATAGTAAGAAAAATGTCTTCCGATCCAAACAGGAGCTATAAGTACACATTAGACATAAACACATACATCTTCTATGTTGTTTGTACAATTTGTGTCTGTATGTTACTGTACCTTTAACAAACATGACAACAGAATCAAAGAAAGTAAGCAATTAAACGGGCCACTTAGATCGGTAATTTGAGGCAGAAAAAAAAAACACACAAAAGAATATCGGTATATACAAACGAAGATATTCCGTTCTTCAAGATCAATATTCCTCTGTCCTGACAGTGGATTTGCATTACGTTCGCGTATAACTTTCCACTTCCTTGCTCTTCTTCAACAAATTTCATCGTTCAAATTCATGAAATTCTTCCGTCGAGATGTTTTCATTGCAACTGATTGACAAATTGCCCCACATCGACGTAAATAAGCACTGAATTGATCAGTGTTTTAGTAGTAGCCGTGATAAAAAATCATGGGCGTACATACTCGAGCAGGATTCGAACCTACGACCTCCTGATCAGGAGGTCGTAGGTTCGAATCCTGCTCGAGTATGTACGCCCATGATTTTTTATCACGGCTACTACTAAAACACTGATCAATTCAGTGCTTATTTACGTCGATGTGGGGCAATTTGTCAATCAGTTGCAAATTTCATCGTATCAAAAAAGTTGAATATCCACGCGTATCAAACTGCTCGCTGAAGAGACCATCACTTTGTAAACCTTAAAATTGTTTCATCCTGAAATCAAACAGACATCAAGGCCCTAACGCCGTAAACATCTTATCCAATCACCTAAACCAATAGTTATTTCATTTCTCTTACAGAGCATATCTATAAAATGGTATCCAAATATTTACCCAGCCAACACCAGTTTCCTGCGATAGATATCCAAAGTTTATTACTCAGCCCTAATAAAAAGATAAAAGACATTTGATAATAATTTCAGACATGCATACCTTTCCTCGTCACGCTGAGTATATCATATTGTAAGAAAATATAAAGAGTTATAAATATAATAAGTACATTGAATGCTCGGTGTTTTACTGTCACATCACAAAACAGTTGCAGTTTTCATATCCAGCCACTGAGGAATTGAAACTCACAAATTTGTAAGTTCTGAAGAGTTTGATTTTCCTAAAACTTCATTGAAGTGTTCTACTGATTTCTACATTTACTTATATATAATCCTACATTTCGGGGGAGATCCCCCTTAATAACCTATTTGATGCAAGCAAATTTCATATGCGACTTGCATTCTGTTTTTGTTATACCTTGTTAATCACTCCGCAAGTAGAGTATACGATCAGGGTAAAGGCATTCCAAATTTGCTCTCTTTCCCTCCAGTTCTAAAAATTCACTGCGTGATGAGCTGATGAGGGCCGAGCTGAGTATGGCCATCCAGCCGCAGATTAACGTATTTTTGTGATAATTTCTTTGTATTATTCAATAAGAAGTGATGCACATTTATTCTTTTCAGCGGAAATAAAATCAATTAATCAATCAATGAATTCTGGTCGAATGGCAAAGCGGATATGTACAGCGTAGAATATTTACAATTAATCATAAAGGAGAAGCTGGTAAATGAAGAGGCAAACATCACGTATGAGTTAAGCCTGAGTGCATGGATATTCCCTGGAGCGATGAAACTGCTTCTCCATTCTGCTTCTGTTCCTCTTGGTAATTGGTCTTTCTTACACAATCTTCAATATTAGTACTACGCGGACCTTGCTTTATAAAACTCTGACACTGCATTGGTACGAATCCATACATTGATGTACACAAATGGGATATAGAGAGAACAAAATTATGTCTTGTCTTATAGTGAACTTGTATTGAAGTGATGCTTTGACGCTGATGAAGCCGACAACCAGATGTCCCGTGTGCTCACTAAAGCATGTCTTGCAGGTCGTGTTTGGTCAGGTTGAAGAGCTGTAGGAGTGCGGTGTGGTGGCTAAAGTGCCCTCGGAACTCCTGTTTCAAAAGTGAAGTGTCTTCAGTTAATAACAAAGTTCATCATCATTGTCAATTTATTACAATTTATCTTTTTTAACTTGTAAAAGGGTTGATATGATTTTGCTTACCAAAAGCATCTTATACACGTCTGAAATGTCACATAGTCTTTTATGAGTCATTGAAATAGGTGTATGATAATCGTCTCACAAGTATCTTTTTTACTGAACAAACTGATTCTACATTAAATATCTTTATGAACAATGAATGTATCTTCTTGGTTCTCATTTATACCTCGTTATGGCAGCACTTCACTTCAGAAGTGGCAAAGGAAATGCTGCACATTCTACCAATTAATTATCACAAATAGGTCCTACCAATTGCAATCAATTATCACCTTTCCATAAAAGCATCTTAATAATGTACTGATAATGATTTTTTTTCTTGCTAATCAAACTATATTCGAGCATGATAACTTTCTAGGACACCTTTAAAAGTGGGGAGGGAGGTCATTTTGATACCAGAATATCATCGCCCTTCATGATAAACTCCAGATATGCCAGAACAGATCAGCCACTCAGGGCATCTACTCTTTATCAGCTGGAAGTATTTGACGTCGGCGAACGAGCTGAAGAAATCAACTTTCATGGATTACCGCAGGATACATATTTTTAATGAGTACACGATGAGACAAGACAAATTTCCTATAGACGTTTCAATGTTTGAATACCTTTGTGACAGAGGCACAAGCACTGAACAACTTTGTTTGGCGTGCTTTGGGTAGACCTGCCACGCCGTTGCAGAACGTGGTCACCATACGCGATTGGAGCGCGTAATCTCCGAAGTAAGGTTGTTGCTTTGAAGTCTGAATGTGGGATGGTACAATGTGTAGAGCATGATATATTACTACATGAAATTATTCTAAATGAAAAGAATAACAGAGCAAGGAGCTACACATAGACCTCCACTTAATGCAGATGAATTTCCCCAAACGTATTGTTTCATATCAATACGGTATCCCATTTTTCTCGAACCGTATTGATATTACCATTTTGAGTCTCAAGATTCGGAGTATATTGCCCGGACAAAGAACAAATTTTGAGTCGTTAAAAAAGAGTTATGTAAGGTTAACCTGAGTTTTCTGACCACACCTTGGACATTCGTTGAGGAGCTGTGTAGTAAAATCTTGAACGTCCCTTATTGCCTGATGACAATCACTCTTTTGCAAAATTCTTGGATCAAGACAGTGACGCAGATCATGTACTAAATCATTATCATTTATTTCTTAGTCGGTTTCAGACCATTATCGAAACTTTCTTGAAATTCCATACGGAATTTTTGCGTAACTTGGCAAAAAGACACCGGTAGCAAACAAGCTCATAAAAAAGAACAACCCGCTGGTGAAGGTAAAACAGCAATAATCATGTCATAATCATGACCTGCAGCCGTTAATCAATATATGATATGATTACATGTATGTAGTAATTATTTTCACCATTGTTCATAATTAGCTAAAGGACGTTTATATTCCATATTCATTCACCGAAGCAAAGAATTAGCATATTGCAAACGTTCTTAGTACTCTTCTAGGTTTTTTTAGCTATCACTAAATAAATATCTTTCACGTCAGCATTTATGAGTACAACACAGTTTCGAAATGAGGAGAAAAGTAATTCATTTTAAGTTCATGGCACAATAAGAATCTAGGAGGATTTTCAGCCTTCGGCATGCTCGATAAACCATTTCATTTTCGGGATTAGCAACCGTTGCCGTTACAAACATAGAGACCAAGGCGGACGAACCTCTGGAGGTGGCTCATCTTTCAAGGCGTGGTTGATGGCGTCAACGAGCACGTTCAGGCATTGGTCCGCTGGGTCTGACCTCGGCATGTTGAACAGAGAAGGAATTCTGGCGAGAAGCCCAACCCAGAATTGCGTCAAGCTGAAAGGAATCAGAAAGAGTATTTCCATGTAAAATGCCTGAAATTCAAGTGTACGTAACGCTAATTTTTCAGAACGCCGATACAGTGCTTCGGCACGGAAAGTTATCGAAGGCGATCCCCAAAATACCCGCTGAAGTTCTTGAATGATGAATGCTTTAATAACATTGGTATCAGCCAAAATGTCAATAAGATAAAACCGATGAAAAATCATGAAATCGAATTTCTGTATTAGGGTAAAATTCTAATAGCGAAGGTACAGAGCTATAGGTTGATGAGAAGTCATAAACATTAATGTTCCTACAGGAATTGCAACAGGTCTACCGGAGAGAGGTTTTTTTCATGTGAAGTGAGTCACCCTTAATTACGTGTGGAAGAAAGGAAAGGTTTTGAAACTTGATGGCCCCACTGTGAAAAAACAACAACACAGCAGCAAAAGGTGTACAATAATCAAGAACGCACGTTATTGATCGTAAAGGTATTTAAGGTTATGGTCACTTGCTACTACATGAGTATTTCCATATGGTCTTTTAACACACTATCATGGTTAAAATGAAGTTGTTCGGCCCAGATGCACATTTCAGGGCCTTGAGAACACAAGTTTTGGAAACGTAGGGTTACGGTTAGATAATCCACACATTTATCAAATTACGCTGTATTAACGTTTCATTACCAATTCCTTTTCCATCTTTCCGCCACGTTGGTATTACTGCCAACTGCATTTTCTCTAGCAACCTCGTCAAAGGTGTCGAAGAGATGCCTGACCGGGAGCGGATATTTTTGTGGGAACTTGAACATCGATTCCAAAACGTTCGTCACGTATGGACTGACTGCAGCCTGTGAAGGACGAGAATTTCTCATTCATCTTCTTCATCCATTTTCATTCAACAGCAGTAATGGTAATGAGAAGAATTACGATGGTGATAAGATGATGATAACAATTCTATGAATTATTACTGCTGCCACAAATTATGACGAAATCATATTAGAGTATTCAAAAGGTTAAATGTACATTACGTGAACAATAGGTAAAATATGAACATGAACATGTAAAATAATACATGTGGATAAAAGGCCTACCTTTGTAGTCAGCATGTGAGCTATAGCGAGATCTCTACCCAGCCCAGCGCGCCCCTGTGTGCCGTAAACTGGGGTGTTGGTGTCATCCGTCCTCAGCTGCAGAGTTTCCTGTAACAGGTAATAATGCAATTCCAAGTGCCATGAGGTAGCAAAAAATTATGTCATGTCGACTGTTCTTCTTGAAAGCAGATGTCGAATGATTATTGATAATTATACTCTTGAGAAGAAAGATACCACCTTTATTGGGTAATTCTGTTTTCAATTATCACACTGCTTGTAGAGAATTCATCCGTAATCTTTTTCCTCCTAAATTAGAATGAGATATTACATCACCAAGTGACGGAATGGTTGATATATATATCATAGAACAATAAGAACAAACAACACATTTCACACAAAAAGAAACATGAATTAAGATATCTTTAAAGCCTAAAAAACCAATGAAGGCTAAAAATAATGGAGGAAAATAAAGCATCTTATGTCAAATCTAAATTGAAATGAAATAAGAGAAGAAGTAATAATTAACAAAAATGGTAACATTTGAAATTCTTTTTTCAAATAAGGAAATTGTAAATAATGTTTGGTTCTTGAAATTGTCACATGGAGTTTAAATCACTAGTTTAAAAGAAAGAAATTAAATTACCTTTAATATGGTATATAATACATTGATTTTCATAAAGTTCTTCCATGAAAAATATGACCTCAAAAAAGTGTTTACTTTCTTTTTTTTGCTGAGTGTATATCATACTTATGTGACATAGATTTCCCACTGTAACTAGAAGCCAAAATGAAATACAAGGATTAAATGCGATATCAAAAGAAATTCCTATTTATGCATTTATGCATTGGGGAGCTTTAGATTTTTGCGACGGGGACGTTCAGAGGGGAAAAATGTTCTGAGAATGCGCAGAATCGTGTATCAAAGCCGATCTATTTATAGCTCGCATCGTCTGAGTTTTCACTACGCGTTCTGGGCTATTTTTACGTCCGCTCAATTCACGACGTAAAGACCAACTTCATGCACCGATCATAAATGGGGCGCAATTTTATTTTTTATAGGTTGCGTCCTAAGAGCTTTTCCCCAATAAGTGATGGAGAGAAGAAAAATCTCTTTGGTTGCGTCTGGGCGTAATCTAAAGCTGCTTTTCAACACGACGCAGGGAAGGAAGAGGAGAATGTCCAGCTCAAGCGTCGTCTCAAACGTCCGTGCCGCAAATCTAAAGCTCCGCATCGTCAAATTCAACGTGACGTTGTAACATAAAGCTGATTTCGAAGTACAAAAACGTGATAAATATCTTGACATGACTTTTGCGTCATGAGGATTATGAAACTTTAAGGAAATCAACGGTTAATGTTTGATTAGTCAAATCAGACAGATATACCCCTTACCTTTAGATGCGTTGCTCCGAGGTTGCTCGGCTTTTGGGTCGAAGGGCCAGGGGGAGGTGAAATCTGATCTGCTGTCAAACTTTCATCTAGGAGATGGAAATATACACAACAACCCGTGTATGAGAGGATTGACAATAGACTCGGAAGCAAGAGTCAAACTAAGTTACACATACTCGAAAAGTGCAGTACTGATGAAGTTGGACGTTGCCGTTGAAAATTTAAACCATTCAAGAAAAGTAGTAGTATCGAAACTCAAAATAATCGAAACATTTCAAAGGAACAATAAAATGGTCAAGATGAATCTGCACACTTAAGTCATATGAATATAATTGAATATGAATAGCCTACGTATATGAAATCTAATAATTTGTCAAAGAATTGACAGCATAAAAGTAAGCAAGATAGAGGAAGGTAATCTTACATTTGTTCGAGAAAAAAGTGGAGGGAACAAGTTCTTGATATCCACTGGAATCCGCCATAGCTTCCTTTGGTCTGACAGTGACTCGACATCCATGATCCAACTTGTGCGAGAGAGAGAGAGAGAGAGAGAGAGATGCAATGTTTAGATGAGTCTCGGGAATGTTACATATAGTGTGACACGGGCTTTATCCAAATATTTATCTTGCCGATGAAAAGGGGACTTATTGGCATGCATTAAATTGCGTGGATACATTCAGAGGAATCCTAAACATCTTTTGTATATTGTATTTCACATCCATAAAAGTCGCCTCTAAGGATTTCAGAGACACCCTATATTCGCATGCTACATTAACCACCTCACTCTTGTATCGGCATTCACATTAAGCTCATATAAGTATCAACTAAAAACCTCGCCGATCTCCTGCCCTAATCTGCCAATGTGCGATGATTAAGAAACTAAAACTATAACATACTCTGCAGGAATTACAGGGTTAGGACTGCTTGGCCTGCCATCACATAATAATGTTTTGGCGCTTACCCCGTACGTCTTTACAGTATTCATTCTCCCCGAAACATGACCGTCAGTTCCTTCGTCTTCGTCTCGCAAGATCAGGTATGTCCCGGCGTCTTTCAACCAAACTTTGAGTGTGAAATAGTAGGGGGAGAGGGGAGAGGGGTATTAAGCTTTGAACAGAGTTTAATTCGTTACATGTTATGATTATTATTTTTTTTTTGTATTCTTAATGGTGTCCTTGTAGGGTTTTGGTTTTTTTTTATCTCGAGGACACAGTTGAAATCTTCCACATGATTAGGACGATATTCATTATTGTCGAAAAACAAGCAAACGCCAAGAGCTGTCTTGCCTGCATATCGCAATTTGTATATCATGTATATTATTTGTTGACTTGACATAGCTTCCAAGCAGGAATGTGTTATAAAGATCTGAAGAAGCTTGACAAAAAAAAAAATGGTCATCACAGCTAAAGGCTTTGTAAACTTATTTATATACCTGTCTAGAGTAGAACCTAATGTTGCAAGTATAGTGCTTATCAGCTAATTTTCATAGAGATTTTAGCCTTTAGGACCTAGTCGGACTTCACCTACATTCCAACCTGACTAGCATGTTTCAGGTTATGCAACAGTGGTGTATTAATTAGTTTGATGGTCATGGCTCAAAGCTGTGGAAAGTTATTGATAGTACACCACAAGACTGCGAGTACGGGGCTTGTGAGTGAAAGTTCATTGACTCTTGACCTTTTATCTTGTCAAATTTCGATCACCCATACTCAAACCTGACCAGCATTATTTAGGTATGTACCTGTGGTGTTAGTTTGGTGGTCATGGTTCAAAGCTATGGAAAGTTATTGAGTACGTCAAATTGTTGACGACGCCACCGACTACGATGGAAAGTGACGCATATGCCTCGCTTTTGCTACGCAGGCGACATAATTAGATTGGCATCAAATCTCAAGAAAGATCATAAGACGCAACTTGTTACTTTTTCACATTAATCCACACAGGATAATTGTTTGCTTTTAATACTATTTTCAAACTTCCTTGTCAAATTTTGCACTTTACTTACACTATGATGATTTCACCAATTTCAAAATAATATGGTTGGGTAGTTTGTTTCCAGATTTTACACTGAAAGTCTCTTTTTGAAACACTGCCTCAAGTTCTGCATACAAAAAAAGAGCGAAAACTTTCCTGTGCCCCCAGACAGTTCATTCTAGCATGTGATCAAATTGACTGTCTACCAGAGAAAATTTCAATATTGCCATGGGTCAAGTATTACATGAACCAGCATGGCTCATGAGTATTGAAAGACCTACCTACATCCAAAGACTCTCCATCGGTCGGAAGAAGACGATGTCCAGCTTTCCACATAGAATCTAGGATTTTCTGCTTTGCCTGTCCCACAGTATCGACATCCAACACTTTTACCTTAAGGAAGGCATTGTCGTCTTCATCCACGACAAAAAGTACCTGGAAGAAGAAACGCCAAAAAGCCGTTCTGAATATGATTCCTAATTACTATATGACATATTCGAAAATAAGCTTTAAAAAATCCAAAACAATAAAGTGCAGAAAATAAACAATGTCTTTCAGAAATGAAAGTGCTACTTATTTTTCCCCTCTTGCATGCATACAATGTTTTTTCTCTTTTTTTTTTTTCGTTTATAGTGTCAACACAAGGGCCCTGTTTTTATGAAGAGTTATAATTGATTATATTGTCGATTTCCATAAGTCTATGGCAGCCTGTGTGGTAAGGAAATTTATAATCGACGATATCTTTTGATAAAACGGGGCCCAGAAATGATAGAATTGGCCTCATTGTCACAAAATGATCAAGAGAACTATTCTCCCCGATCGATTGACATCATTTACGAAAAAGATTGCTGGATTCTTGAAATAAATTGTGAAATCGTCGCAGCACGCACACTATTTACTAACTTCTTCTTGGGTTACAGTGCAAATCCAGCGTCAACGTTGCTTGGAATAGACATTGAGTTACATTGCGCTCTCCAAATTTATGTCGCATATAAGGGGTGGAAATATTTTATGGGTAATTACCACTTCTTGGAAAGTGATGTCCTGGTCGAACAAGCGATTGTAATCCAGAGTGAAATATGCTTCTTCAGTGATAGCATCGATTGGTCCTTTTTCACATTGAGACTTCAAGGCTTGATACAACATGAACATCGGGTACAGCATTTGCTGCAAAGTATGAGAACAAAAAAGAAACATTTCGTATTAGCACTGGTAACGATAAAAACATGAGGTTCTTTTTTGTTTCAAAATAAACTCACTGTATTCCTCAAGGTTAATCATATCTATACATACATATATATATATATATATATATATATATATATATATATAATATATATATATCTATATATTGCTGTCACACTCTTCATATACTTATATAAGGTGGATTATATGGTAATGGATACCAATTTTCTTTGAACTCGGATAGAAAAAAAGCTTGTCATGTATTTTAGTGATTCCCTTTAAAGGGTGTGTACAGTTCTGGTCGAGGTGAAGATTTAGCTTTTAACGTTTTGTGAGATATTCAGAAACCACTCTATGAGATGTGAAAGAGCGTGCAGTTCTAAGGGGTATCAAAAGTTTATTCGATGAAAATCGGTTTTGAAATGGCTGAGATATCCCAAAACAAGGTGAAACAAAGAGATACTAATAAAGTTGGGGCATGTCGCCTTTTATTATTAGCACTTTTTTGGATATCTCAGCCATTTGAAAACCAATTTTCATCAAATAAACGTTGAATCCTTCTTAAAATTACATGCTTTTTCATATTTCAGAAGAGGCTTTTCATTATCTCACTTAGGAATGTTCAAAACATGAATCCTTACTTCAACCAGTACTGTACAGTCCCTTTAAGATCAACGACACAACTTGCAAAAACTAGCAAAAACCTCTCACCTTCATATATCGTTCAGAGATATTGAAACAGTTGAGAAGACTACCTTTATCCTTACCTTGATGTACCCACACATGCACAAAGCAAACCAATTAGCCAACATTCTGTCTACGATGGATTCCGACCTGTTGCAAACAACAACAAAAAAAGAAGAAGTAAAGGTTGGTTCCAGTAAATATTGATTACAACATTCTACTATTAAAGAATATTGGCAAAACGATAAAGACAATCAAATCAAGAAATCATTGTTATTGCAATCTTTAAGTGACATCAAATTATCATCAGTTATCATAATTATGTGAACATCTCATTTCCATTACATCGAGTTCTCTTTAAACCAACAACAACAACATCATCATAATCATCAACCCCAAAACAACAGAAGATAATCGCAGGGTA
Organism: Diadema setosum; assembly: GCA_033980235.1. Lineage (NCBI taxonomy): Eukaryota > Metazoa > Echinodermata > Echinoidea > Diadematoida > Diadematidae > Diadema > Diadema setosum. Next base: position 43,946,449 of record CM067060.1, read on the forward strand.
TGATAATTCCATTATACTTAAAATGAACCTGTTTAAAGAGAGCCTTTCATAATACAATACAGATAGTACATGATATGGCAATGCAATCGACGGCAAACATTTAAAGGCATAATTATTATAATCAAAGGATGACTAGACTAATAAGTGTTAAAAAAGTGAGGCCATCAACCCAGTCAAGCTATGCTTATGCTGACGGTCTCCTGCTTCGTTATTGAATCAAATTTTCCTTATCTGGATTATATGTAACTATAAATGTTTAAAAAAAAAAATATTATGCATGGAGTATCAACTGCGCTTTTGTGTTGCTCCTTTGTCGCTATGTTATGTGTTGTTTTAATTTGTCACATTGATGTAGTTTATTTTTTATTCAATTTGATTTGATTTGAGAAGCAAAGTAAATACGAACGAACAAAAAAAAATGTCAAAAACGTCATGTGAACTTGTATCATTATAAGCATGAATCAGAACTAGAAAACACAAATTCATGCGGGTATAGAAAAAATGATAAAAGGGAACACACTATACACATTCGAAAGTAACAACGAAAGAGAATAAAGTTTATGATAACACGATTGCCCAATACACACAATCCAAAGACATCCAAAGACAAATTCAAATGCCACGAATATGTTTACCGATAATGTGTTATAACCTTCCATGACAAAGGTGCCACAAGGCGATCAGAATTCCCTTTGAAAAGTATAACACCCAAGTTCATAATTCTTCAAAGTTTATCATTAAATCAAATTAACTGAGAAGAAAGTGTGAATAAATTCATTTCCCAAGCTTACTGAAAGCGCAATCGACTGTATACATCTTTTAGAAAGCAGAGGAATAATAGTTATCTCATAACATCAGTAATATATCATAGGAATCGTGTACTGTGACGTCGCAAACTATTGTAGCCTTCTTATCCAGCGATGGCAGCACCGAAACTTTGAAAATTCATAAATTTTCAACAGATTGCTCGATTTTTCAATGATGTGTTCTACAATATTCCTGTATTGACTCAGTAACATTTCGTTATTCTGAATGATAGGCTCTATCAAACTATGAAAATTAGATAGAGCACGCAGACCTACATGGCCACAAACTCAGACACACAAATACTGGAATGCAATATTAATTGTAATAAAGTCAATGATGAAAAAAAAAATCTCCTCCTCTTTTATGCCACCCCCTCTTCTACATCATCATCATCATCATCATCATCATCGTGATGAGCAATTTATACTTTATAGGTCTTACATAGATAACTCAATTTTTGGAATTACAGGCATTATATCACTTTCGGATGAACGAACTTTCAGAATAATAAACCTTCGGAGTAACGACTCTTATTTCATTCTCGGATTAACGAACCTTCGAAATAACTATAACCTTATTTCGTTTTCGGATTGACGAACCTCTAGGTACCAGAAATTTGTGTTTTGAAATAACAAGCCTTCGGAAGAACGAACCTTCGAAACAACGAACATCAACCTATTCAGTCAGTGAACATATAATATTATGTATATCACTCTTACCTGCTAAACAACTCATCCATTCTTCCTGAAGAACTTGCTGTGACAGCAACCCTATCTCGAACCAGCCTAGAAATCAACCTTTTCATAAGAAAACGATACTCCACCATAAAAATGTTACATTTTCCGAAAAGTAGATGAGCAAATACCAAAATGATTTAACCTCAACTCATATCTTCTCAAGTGCGAATGCCATATTGACTGACGACAATTTTTTTTTTCGAGGAGCATATATATATATTGACATCCTCTTGAACAAGATTGTTATGAAAAGCGCCTGCCACTGCAATGATGACTGAATGTGGGCCTACATTCAATATTATTTGACTTTTAAAGGGTGACACAGATACTGTATAATGCCACTATTAAGACATGTAAAATAGGAAATTATACCCAGCATCACCGATTTACCTCATAAGCTTCAAAACAACAAAAGAAAAAAACACGCATAGTCAATAACATTGGCATGGCTGCGTCATGATACCAAACAGTAACATTCACTTTAAACAGTGTTAAAATCCAGAACTGCTGCCGCTTTAATTTACATTGTATCGTTTTAAAAGGCCTGACATGCAATTAGGTTGTTACACTGTAAAATCTTTAAAACAAGTTTTCGTTAATCTTTACTCAAGGACTTTATTGGACATCCATGTCGCACTCATGGTGGCTTAAATCTCTTGGATGTGTTTGCGACTGTATTTGATTTCTACTCTGCTGAGACATAATTTCACTCACTTTGAGAAATAGATGCTTTTGCCCTCGCTCACGTAGATAAGAGACAGAAGTGATGCAATCAGTTGCCTGGCAAGGAAACCAATATAAAAGTGCACCTTTGTAATAAATCTAAACCAGATATACTGTATGTTTCCAGGTAAAAACATGATTTATCTTTTGCAACATTCTGCTGTTTCCGCAAAAACTTGATCTTCATTCTCACTATTTCACAAAAATGTATTATTTCATATTTCTGCCCAAACGAAATCGGTTAATAAACTAAAGAAAACGGTTGTATGAAAACGATACCGACAGACAACGTTCAAGGGATTGTTCTTATAAGTTCCTGGATTAAGTTCAGTTGATTTTCATCCAAAGTACTCTTTTTCATCTTTCATCAGAGTAAGGCGTGAAAAATCACATACATTTTTATTTGAAAATCTCTCCAAAACTATTGACTCTCTAATTCATACTTGCGAAGGTCCTATTACCTTGTACTTTGTTCGTATTGCCTTTGCATTTCAAGAGTTTGGATGAAAGCCACGGCAGATTCCTCTTCCTTCAGCGACCGATAAAAGGACACTATTGCTTGTTCCATGAAGTCTTCCATATACTGCAATAAAAACAATGATAATGAAGGAGATGACGTAGATGAACACAAATCTTTTTTTTTCTCAGTGCCCCTGACCTGCAAACCGATTATTTTTTTAAGGAATCGATACATCTGACATGGCTCAAGTTCATCATTTTGTGTCTACTAGATCAGAAATTCACATGGTAGGCTTTTTAATTGTTTGTATGGCATTGATATATTTTTGGTACATGTGTTAACTGCATCAAGAGAGAGAGAGAGAGAGAGAGAAGGGGGGGGGGGAGAGAGAAAAGGTTGCATTATGGAAAGACTTGTAAAAGAGCCTGCGACGTCATTAGAGGAAGGGGATGATCGGACATTGGCATCATGAATTCGGGACAGCGCAGTTACCATGGAGCTTTAATGCGCACTGGTATGGACGCTGTATAAGGCCTTCCATGGATATAATTTGTAGTGAATTCATGTTTCCAGTAAAAGGAAAAGGTACTTTTAGGGTCAGGCTGGTCTTATAATATAGGTAAGAATCAATTAAGTGGCGAAATTTCTCTCGACTTTCTCCTACCTCTGGATCGTATGTCTCTGGACGAACTCCAAGTCCACCAAAGAGCATGACTGTCACGTACTGGTTGTGATCTCTGAATGGGATGCCGTACTTCTTGACTCTCTCGTCCACATCTGTTAGCTCGAGTTTAGTATCAGGCACTGCCAGTGTAGTTCATGGCAAAAAACAAAAACAAAACGAAACGAAACCAATAAACAAACAAACATAAGCAAACAAATTACAGAAGAAAAGCATATCAAACTAAAAGATTAATATGCAATGTCCTCCTTCATCCCTATCAAGTATGTGGAAGAAAGTGACAATAAACGCTATTTGGGAACAGAACGAGGTCATAGATCCTATAATATACAGACAATTGATGATGGAAAAAATGAAAAAGAACAAAACAAATTAATCCTACTGAATATCATGTTAAGCAACGAAATTACACAAACAGCTACAATAAAGAGAAGTGGAGCTTCTTATTGTTGTAGTTTTTGTTGTTGTTAAAGTGCCATGCCTTCTTTTATTCTTGACCTCAGTCTCCGTCGTTCCAGTTCCAATTCCTCTTGAACTTGGTTTGCTTCTTGCCTCTTCTTTGTTAGTCTCCATCCGATACCTACACCTACTGCCAGGAGAACGAGAATGGCGATCACAACAGTCGAGATGACTACTGGAAGGATATTTGATTCCGAGTGTGTCTTGACAAAACCTGGTCGGAACTCCAGATTTCCATGCTGGACCTGAAAGATAACGTCAAATCAATTTGCTTCATTTATTGTCTCAAAATTTCGTCCAGTAAAATTAGATTAAGCAAACTTTTCAATCAGACTAATACGGTACTTGAACATTCATAACCAATCGATCTGTCTTACCACAACAGCAGGAAGGGACTTTGTGGGGCCTTCTCCAAGACTTCCGTTATAATCACCAGCCCCAGGAAGTGGGATAGGTACGAAGCAAATCAAGCTGTCGAACTCCAGGATTAGAACATCACATACTCCGTCGGGACCTATCAGTACTTGAACGTCCTCTTTGTTGCTGACTGTGTCTAAATATTGTCCCTTGAATAAAACAAAAAATAACACAATACGTAATGCTCCAAAATCCAACAACAGATATAACGGTTAATGAACACCCCCCCCCCCAAAAAAAAAAAAAAAAGTATCACTCAGCTAGATGTCTGCAGGACAATTTCCTTACGATTCTTCTTCTAAAGTTTTTTAGCAAATGTGACCAGTTTCTTTTTATTGCCATTTGTGACCCAAAATTTAAAACAGCAACATTCCTATCTCAACTGATAATGATGATATTTCTACCAATAAAGAAATTACGGATAAGATGTCGTGTTAAGTTGGGCAATTGGAGGAGAAGCTCATATACCTGATGAATAGTCGTGACAGCGGTAGAGAAATCTCAAATCGTATTTAGATGGACTTAGCAGTATTTTATAGAACCTTGATTCTCTTTCACCGTACAAGTTTAGTCACAGCGCCATTTGAAGCCTACTGACTGCCTGATGGTTATGACGCTGGAAAATTTCACAGTCAGTAATAACGAAAAATGGTAAATACAGGTGTGATAATATTATAATATTCTATGACGAACTCACCTCTAAGTCAAGCCTCTTGTTGTCAGTGATGATTGCAATTCGGTCACTTTCAGCGATGTCAAAATAAACCGGGTCTGGATGGTACGTTATGATACCACCGTTGATGACGAAACCATCGAGGTCAAAGGTTATATTTGCTGCCCTGGCGTCAGATTGCCTTGACATTCTCCCGTGTGACTGACCATCCGGGTAAGGAGGTGTGGGACATATCAACAGAGTTGGAGACACGTTCCCACACACCTGTGATGCAGAAATAATCATTACTATTGGGCAAGAGCCTCTCGTATGTTCGTGCATTAACTTTGGTGAAGAAGCAAAACTACTGTTCAAAAACTGTTTATATTTCTATGAATAACAAGATGTATCTACTTTGTACATTATGTACACACACATTTCAAGGTCACCTTAAGGTTGTGCAAGTAAATGTTTACTTTTTTAATTATCAATATTCTCAATAGGTATCATGGTTCATTGAATACTGGTCATTGTAGCGGAGTAGATATCATGGATCTTTTGGGTCTTTTTTTCATAACTATGCTAATGGTTTAACGCATGCATCGCGCGGTTTGTGAAGCGTATCGCAAGTATTAATTTGTTTACATTCACTCTATTCAATCGAATAACATGTAAATAGGTATAAAAAGGATATATTTCAAACTGATAAATATCTCTTCGAAGGCTCGTTATATAGGAAGGTACTGCACAGTGTCATTATTTGCAAAACATGATCGATGGAAGACATTCCACTGTCAAAAGATCAGACCTCTGTACGGATAGCCCCAGATGACAGTGACTGTGAAATGATCCGTGACTCTTGGATGATATCAAATCGTTCCCCTGTAATGCGCATTTGTAATCCTCCTCTGAAGAAAAAAAAACACAAATGAAGACATGTTGTCATGGCATCATGCTCTTTGGTACAATACAATATATATATTTTTTTTCATATCAATCGAAGTAGCATTAGCGTGCTGGAGCCTTTGGGGAAAACACTGAAATTCTATCGTGTACCTTTTATTGAAAGAATATGAAAATGGCTACACGCACACACTCATACACACACACACATAACATTTACAACACAAATGAAAATGAAGTGAGTTTTCAAAACATATTTCCACTATATGTGGCAAATCAATCTTCTGTGTCGCTGTACAGTTTAAGTCGCGAGAGACCGTGCTGCGCATGACATGTGGCAGGGGCTCTTCTTTGGGAACAAGCGACATTGCTCAAAATTATTGTCCAACTAAAAGTGGAATGATAACATACGACATGATCGTTTCTCCCCGGTCCAAGGATGTAACTACGGGATTAGGCAGGACTGTGAAAGCGTCATGTGAGAATCTATCCGCTCCGTCAAACGTCATGATCAAACTTTGTGCTCCCTCAGAGACAGCAGTGGTGGTGCATCTTGCCTCGCTTCCTTCGTACGTTCTACAGCAATTTTGAAATACATTTTCTCTCATAAAACTTCTGTCTATATAGTTATGGAATTACATACATGTATATCTATATGGGTATATATATATATATATATATATATATATATATATATGAGATGCCTGTTATTGTAAGGCGAAATGAAGGTGGGTCTACTGACTCTTCAGTCAGAAAGTTTGTATTCATATTGTCGGTCTAACATTGGGGAACAAACACCTTCGCGACTGTCCCAGTTGAAGAGACTTCGTTAAAGCAGAGTAATGTATTGGTTTTGTCCAAAGCTGTCGTTAATCAATGATAAACATTGAAGATCAATTTCATCAGATTCAGAGTAAAGGCACTAGCTATATAAAGCTGTTGTGTATGAACAAAATAGGGAAAAAAAGAAGTGAAACAGAACGAAAGTGACACGTATATTGCTCTAAAAACTCCTTTGCTACGTCCGCCTACCCAGTTAAAGTTTCAAGAAAGATATTCACTATATCAGAAATGCTGTCAAAATGAAGCACCTAAAGTAATATGATATAAAAACAGTATCCGTCTGGTCACATAAACGAGGAATCCAGTACACTGAAAAGGCCTAAGCACTTCGTCTGCTTCTGAATGAAATGCGTCAAAACTATTAGTCATAACGGATATACAGCAGTCATATTGTACACTAACATAAAAGAGGAGTGTATTTTTAGCTCACACATCAATGCATTCTGAGTTGCCAAGTCGTGCTGTGATATTTCTCCCAGTATTTAAAAACTCTCCGTAGATTGTAATCCTTGTCCCTCCTGCTGCGGGTCCCTTCGTGGGATTAAATCTGGTCACCCTAGGATCCTGTACAACGAAAGTAAAGAGGATAGACCTGTTTTTATGTTTTGAAACTTTTAGAAAATATTAACAACTGTAACTGCGTTACCTGTTAAACTAGAATACATCTCAACTGGAAAAAAAAAAAAATCCTTTCATATCATTGTTAACCAGCATGTACAGCGCGGGTCCAATATGCAACGACGAAAAAATAAACTCTGAGAACTTATCAAATTTAGAGTGCAGCTTAAAAGAAAAAAAGTGTTGAAGATTCAAGCAGTATCGGCAAAGTTTTGAAAAGATCATTTCGATATCTTCAAGATTTGTTCAAATTTATGTTAAAGATGTTAACTTTTTGATACCTTCAAAAACATTTTTACTTTCCTCAACGCATGTTGTAAAAAATGAGAAGTTGGTCCTCTTCGTGGGACTAAAATTTAAAATGTGGTTCATTTGCATTTAAAAGATAATGAAAATGAATGATAACAATAAGCTTCGATTTTTATATCTGTTTCATCTCAATGCGCTTTACAATGATGAGAACTATACGCTTAAACACTAAGAAATGAATACAGCTATCTTACTACAATACTTAAATGAACTTGATATCAAACAATAACAATGACGACATAACGGATAATGATAGTCATAACACAATTTATAATATTAATGTGATCGAGTAAGTAGGTTTTTATAAGATTCTTTGAAAGATTTTCAAGAAAGTTAGAATACATAATTTCCTCGTTCAATCAGTGAATCCGCATGAGGCTTCTTTAAACTAATTATACTTTTAGAATTACCCTGAAGTAGAAGGGGTCTTCAAAATAAGCCGTTCGTTCACCATCACTTAGTGTAACGACGATTTGTATCTGTTCCGCAGAAATTCGTTCGTGTGGAGCTGTCACGCAGCTGACACTGTCAAGCAGAAAGAGAAGATCAAGCTTTGTATTGAAATGAAAGAATCATGGCATGCAGATATTAACTTCAAAGTGGCTTGATCTGGCTGCCATTATGATGATTATTTCTATTGTCATCAACTTGGGAAAATGGTATCTTTTAGACTACAAAACTTCACTTAATGAGACAGCTTACACGTGAGTACCGTAAAATCAGTCCCTATGATATCAATTTGTATTTTCTTGTCAAGATTATCACGTTCAAACATAGTTTCAACCAGGCGCTCTGTCAGTCTGAATTATCTGCATTCTCGCTGTTTGCCCGTTGAATTGATTACCACGGATTTTCTTACAGCATGAACACGTATGAAAGATATAAAACATTTTTTTTTAATATAAAACATTTCTCTAATATACTACTTCTTCTTTGAAAGAAAACACCGAGTTCATTTTTTTTTCTTTGTTCTTCACCTTAGTCCGGGTTCGTAGAGAATTTCCATATTTGTTAAATCGCAGTCAGAGTCGCCAATACTTATTTTGGTGATGTGGGAGAAAGTGAGCCCAAGATCTTTTCCTCGAATCTCCAACCTTGTGTTGCCTTCAGGCGGTCCTGATGCTGGAAATATCTGAGGCATCAAAGGTAGTTCACAGACCATCATTTTACACAAAGCAGCGCTAAAAGTTCCATATTTCTGCTCGATCAAAAATAAGAACTTTAAAAAAGATGACAGCTTATAATATCATTGACGACAATGCGAAATACGAATAGGTCTTTGGAATGAGACTATGATATCAATGTTTTGAGAGACAAAAGAAATGATTGATATTTGGCATTATTGCCTGTTCCTAAATTTTCCCTTTCGCACTCATGGCAGAAGCCATGTTCTGATGACATCGCAGTATCAAACAGGCATATTGCACACTCGGCAAATATCAACCAGTGCGACACTAAAGGTTAAGCCGCAAGTATACATGTAGTTGTACGGAAAGAACATAAAAAACTTCGGTCGCATCAGTCTTGTATCTACAACTTACAGAAGTGATGACAGGCCCATTGCACTGGAGGTACATATTCTGGTTAAGAAACCCATTGGCGAGACAGACTTCGCTCCCAGCGACATTACAGTCGTTCTCACACCAGCCACAGCCAAGTCGGGCGGGGGTGACTTCAGGCGACAAACAGCGGCTGCAGCTTTCACTGTTCACCGAGCACTTGTACAGAATCACTGGCAAGAAAAAAAGAAATGAGTTTCATTAAATATATTTTGTTCGTGCTGATGGTTTCACTCCAAACCTAAATTTAAACGTATACATCTTATCAATGTCATTTCGACATCGTAAGCTCGATAAGTGCATGCATACTAATGTGAACAAACTGAATAATGTGCTGATAATCAAAACTGCAAGAAATGACACCTTCAAATTAAGGTAATAACATCCATTTCTTATTTGCATAAATCGTGCGTAGGCCTATTGATGTGGTGTTACGGTATGGAAGAACTTACCACTATGTCCTTTTAAAAGTTTGACTCATTAATCGGTATGTTATGTTTACGTTACCAAGACTGTCATTATGGTGTGTATACAGGACACTGGCAGTAGGGCCTAAAGTTACTTCGTTAAATACCGTATTTTACTATATAGATTAAAGAAGTTGTATTGCCCTTATAAATAATTCCCCTTCCTTCAAAATGTATAGTAACATGTAGATAAGGAACATGCCCTGGGAGCCTGTGACGTCATCGATGTTATTGTTGCCGTTCCAGCGCACTGACACATGAACGCTTTTCAGCAGAAGTTTCTCGTTGTATGAGTACTAAATGAAGGAGACAAAAAGATACAATTGGAAAAAAAAATAACTTTCACATGGAATGATTCTATGAACGTCAAATAACAGTTCAAGTGTTCAAATCAAAATTCATCGCAGCTTGAATATCAGTAAATTTTAAACACGAGTGACAATTGTGAAGCCGTCCACGACAAATGTTTAACATCAAATGATCTTGACTTGAAATTCAAAACTAACGGAAAGAAAAACGAAAATAGTCTAAACTCACGGCTCCGTCACAGCTGACTTGGCTTTCGTTGTAATGCGTTGCCCTCACCGCCTGTTCAGCGCCCTCAACGTCTAATACGCACTCGTAAAATCCTACCTGGAAAAATAAAAAGAAGCTGCTAAAATCTTTACATGGATTGTGTAGTTAGCTTGTTTTGACAGTTTATATTCTCTTTGGGATTTTAGGGCAAAAGAGGTTAATGCGATGTATGGTGAACACTTTGAATTTTATTATGGTCCATAATTTCATAATACCCTTTAAAGGGGTGAATAGTTTGTGTTGAGGTGGGGATTCAAACTCTCTGCGAGATATTGAGAAACCTCGTATGAAATTTTAAAGAGCACACAATTCTATGAGGAATTCAGAGTTTGATAAAAATTTGGTTTTGAAATGGCCAAAATATTATTTCATAACAAAGTAAAAAAAGCGATCCTGAGATATCTCACCCATTTCAACATACTGACATAGGTTTTCATTAAATAAACTTTAAAATCTTCTCAAAATTGTATGCTTTTTAATGTGTCACTAGAGGTTTCTCATTATTTCACAAAAAGTTGGAAACCTTAAGCCAAATTCCAACCAAAACTATGTTTTCCATTGAAAGTCTCAAACTTTTAATCACACATGCACGGAACATCAAAAATATACCATTTGTGTTTCTGGAAGCCCTTACGTATGTCAATGTGTTGTTTGGGTTTTTTTTTTTATTACTCTGGCAATGTATAAATCATTAAACAAGCAGAAGAATGAAAGAACAAGTAATACAAATGACTCTGAGCCATGCTACGATTAACACGAGTCTAATTCTTTGTTCTGCCAAACTAGTAATTTACAAGCTGCACTCGACTTCATACCTTTCTCTGGTCAGTGGGTAGATGTTTCGCTAGGAGAGTGTAAACCGTGTTGACACCAACGGGCACAAGAATTTCTTCTTGGACACCGAGCAGCTGGGGACAGAATTCCTGTCCTCTATTACCCATTCCCAGGGGATTCTATTTGATCATGATATCAACGTAAAAAAAAATAATGCATGAAAAGCAGGAAAAATGGCCTCTATAGGCTTACAGGTTCACTGTAAATGGCAAGGAGAAATAAATCCAGCAAATGAAGGTCATAACAATAAGCGATATCTGGTGGCCAGAGATAATGAGAGGTCTCATTTTATAGCAGTTTGAAACCACAGCCTTTTGCACAGTAATATTAAAGAAATAGACATTAGATTCAGCTGAATTCAAATCTATTTTCAGTTATCGACAAAAACATACATTTCACTTTCTTTTGTAACAGAGAATAAGGTAAAACAACCCTACTGGAAAGAACTCAGTGTCCCATAGTGTATTCACAGTGTGTTCACATAGTTGACTGTGTGAAAACGTTCGAATGTTGCACCATAGTAAAGCAAAAACGTCTTTCCGACTCTTTTAACAGTGTGAATATTATTTCACACTGTGGCGTGGTTCTCACAGAGTGTTCACATAGTAATGCTTTGTTTCACACTGTAAATTGATGACTCACGTGTTCACACAGTTAAAACGCTCGGATTTAACAATGTGAAGAGATTTCACACTGTGTTCAAACTGTCTTGCTCACACTGTGGCACACTGTGTTCTTTCCAGCAGGGAAGGCAACAGAGTGTACAATGGTGAAATCTTATAGTAAGTTTACATTGTAAGGAATAGTGAAATATCATAGTTAATGTTAATGTCATATGTAAGGAGTACGCTAGCCTTTGCTCACATTCACTCCAAGTATTATGGTATCACCAGAACAGGTTGAATTGTCAGGTGTGCATCTGTTCTCGTAGACGCACCAATCACACGGCCAGGGACGAGCGACGCAAGAGGAACATCTTTGTACAAAGTTAAATAAAAACGAGGAAACAAGTCTGAATTCCAGTTCGAATCAAAATAAGTCCACACAAGGATTAGCCTCTGACAAATAGGGACATACGTCCCCCATCCAATCCTTGTTGGATTTTGTTTTCGTTTTTTTTGTGTGTGTGTGTTTGTGTGTGTGTGTATGTGTGTGTATGCGTGCGTGCGTGTGGGAGTGTGTATGTGTGCATATACTATACTGCAGGGGCGGATCAAGGAATTCCGTAAAGAGCACTTAGGCGCCCTTTCAAAATGAAAGGGGGCGCACGCACCCCTCCCCCATATTGTTTTTCTTTTTAGTTCTCTTGTTTTAACCACACAAACAAACAAAAAATAGGGGGGAGGGGGAGCCCGGTGCGCTCCCCTTGGATCCGCCACTGTACTGCATGCAGTTCTAATTCATAAAGAAATTTTGGAACAATTTGAGAATTTGAAATCAAGGCATCATAGTTTTCCCTAGTCTCATGTCCCTCTTATTCTATCTAAATCAATAACTTTCACTCAAGGTGTGTCGCGTGTATCACAAGTTTGTATCATGTTTGCATAGCATCCTTCTTATTACGGGAAAGACCCTAATTTTAAAGAAAGAAAATTACTGATGTTTGGCACTTAGGAGCATAAAATAGACTTTCTATAAATGATTGGTGATTCATTACATGACCAAATCTAGCGCAAATGACAAGTTGAGAGTCAAAGTCATATAAGTTCAACTCTGAAAAAGGTGAGACTCACGAGACGATAAGGGTGCAATCAAAGAAGAAAAGATCCCTCGTTACAAACAGAACTCCAGTTTCAGTTGATTTGATGGCCAATGACATCGTGACGTGATCCCCTTTATTGTTGGAATGAATCGTTAAAAATGGAAAATCAGGGGTTTTTTTTTTTTTCTGAATACAGGAAAGAATTTGTTCACAGTCTGTTGCTGTGAACCTATAAAGCCCAAGGGGGGGGGGGGGGCACATTTTGTGCCCAAAACCATACATTTGCCACTCCTTCGTCTTTTGTCCAATTTCAACCAAATTTGGTGACTTTTCCTTAAATCTTATTACAAACGTTTTCATATTATATTTGATTTAGCTATATTTGATTTCGCTGGTTGTCATAGCAACCATAAACTGACAACAATGTCAGTCAGATTTTGCAGCTTTTTTCTGTTTCAATTTCAATTAACAATATAACAGTATATGAAATTGATGTTTCTTGGCTGAAATTTGCTGAAGAAGCACAATGTGAAGTACTCATTGTCCTGAAATGTTTTCTTATTTTTTTCCCTTTGTTTTTCTGTGATATAGGCATTAAAAGATAAATATAATAGAAATGATTGAAAACAACAATATTTTCCAAAAGTTTGTCCTTCTATTTGTTGTCATTTTGATTCCTTCATTCAAGTTATTGCTGTAATATTATTAGATGATTATATTATCAATCTGCAAACTCATTATTCCAATATTATGCAAACATTGAATGTGATAACTATACATGTTCCTAACCCAAACATTTAGTCACTGATCTCATGATGTATTTTTATATTTTCTTATGAATAGCGCCCCCATGTGCTGACTTTGAAAATTTTCAACCATACGAATATTAAGGTCTGTACTTGCTTATTGGTTGTGTCAAATATGAAAATGATTGACCTATAGTACATTGTCCTGGGGTTAAAGAAATTATACAGAAACATCATGTTTTAGCATATTTCCTATGTATTTTCTGATATTTTGGTAAGAAGGGCCAAATAGCTTGGTTAATAGGGTTAATATCAAATATTGTTTGACAATAAAAGCACACAAAGTATTACTAAAACGGATATGATAATAGCATAAGTATAAATGAGCGAAGGAGTCACTATTATAGACACGTTTACCTCCATCAGGTATCTGAGGTAACTCGTTGGCAGGAGGCGTTACACAACGGATAGTGTTATCATTGATGATAATACCAGGTACCTCAAATAAGTCAAACGCACAAATGTATCCGTTGCCATCAAACAATTCTGGCAGTTGTTCCACGGCGATGTTAATCTGTTAATTGTGAAATAAAAGTTAAAGAAAAGATAAACATAACGTAAACAGTTTTAAAAATAGTTTTTATGGCGGGCAAAGTGCATCAATGCAACATTGACATAAAATCATGTCAAATAAAAGAGAAATATGATTATTTTGAAATTTGTTTAACTTTTGATCTCGTTTCAAATACTAGAAGTTCAGGCCTATCTCCCGAATTTCCAGCTGCCATATCTTTAAGTGTCCTCTGATTTTCCCAGTTAATTTCATTTTAACTCAACCTACTTGTATCATATTATTACAATTTGTGCTTGCTTGTTTTTAAGCACATGTTTTTTTTTTCTTTGCTCTCTCTCTCTCTCTCTTGCTATTTTGACATTTCTTATGTTGTATCATTTACTTTCTGTTTTTATAGCTATACTGTACGGGGTTTGATTTACTTGTTTGTACTTTAAGATTGTTAATTGTTACGAGTTTTATGCACTAACCCATTGAAAAACAGTGTATGCTGAATGAATGAATGAATGAATGAATGAATGAATGAATGAATGAATGAATGAAAATACAGTCGCCATTAGCGGACTGACCCATATTCGAGGTGATCACGTTACGGCCCATAAGCGTGTCTTACAGTACAGTGTAGACGTTCGAAAGTGTATAGCGCCCCCGTTACTGTTGAGAGAAGGTTTGTAGGCTCTGATAGATTTCTTCCCTCACTCCCTATACTCGAAGTATCCCGGTCCAGAACCTCAACCGGTTCAAGGTTCATGTTGTGCCCTGCAGATTCGATGTGAGTATGTTTCGAAACGTAAGAGGAGGTGGACCTGGGGCGTCTGGGTTCACAGAATCTGCAGTTCTAAGTGACCGTTATGCCTCACCATAGTCTGGCTTCCAGACCATCTGCTAGTAATATTTTCCTATACAGGATATTGACGTCCTCCACGTCGAAAAGTGGATTAGGTTTAGGTGGTTTTGTCCTGCAGAGCGCTTTTTCCGCGGCGTCAAGTTGGCAAAGTCAGGAAACCAGACTAGCCACACCAGAGATGTACGATTCCTGACAAACCCCTTTAGTCTTCCTGTAGTATAGGATTGTGTACAGGGGATCATAAGGTGTCCTTCTCGGCTTTGTTCTCCGGTTCTACTAAAAACTCTAACTAAAATGTGAGTTAGAGATAGAAACAACCACTGTAAAAATTTGAATCCGTATAATCGATGTTAAGTATTGTTAATACACAAAATGTGAACAATAGTTATAATTATTACAACATGATTACAACATGATTACAACAAATTATTACAACATGATTATGCAAATCATGTTGTACTCCTGAAACCAAGGATAGCTCGGTCACAGTAATGGTTCCCATTTTAGTATTTTTTTTTTCTTATTTGGCACCATTACATCATCTTGTCTTATCTTCTATCCGTTCTCCGTTTCTTTTTCACAAACACTGATTACTCGGAGCTTACAGCCAAACAAGCTATAGGTGCCGTCATACTTTTCTTTGATCAACCCCATCTCGATTTCGATTTTGACCAGTTATCATTACATATAAGTACTGTGTTATCACCATGTATATTGTTTGTGTTTTGCACATTGTTTACAAGGTGAAAGAACTAGTTTGATTTCTGTTATAATGTCCATAATTGAGAAGTATGGAAATAAACTTAATTGAATTGAATTGAATTGAATTGAATTGAATTGAATAAGAATGCTTCCAGACTAAATCGGCTACAGTTATGGTTTATTGAGAAAAAAATACTGATGTCTCCTTATATTTTAGGCTGTAATTGCAAAAATGTTACATGATAGGATGTTTTGTGATACAAGAAGCCTATTAGATTCATCAAATGTGATAACTAATTGTACATTTTTGAAGCACTGCTCCCAAAGGTAAACTGGATCTTTAAATCTAATCCTTCTCCCAAAATAGTTGAAGTTCCCCTCGAGGCATCGGATACTCCTCAGACGTAAAGGACAAATTTTAGTTATGCGTCGGTCCTCTGAACTTTTCAAGCATATTACACATCGAATTCTCAGGGTCCCATTGCATAAAGCTTTTTTAGCAACCTTAAAAAATTCAGGTTGGGATTTGCCCGACCTGAATTTTTTTAAGGTTGCTAACCTAAGAATGTAAAATCTGTTGCATAAAAACTCTGGTTGGGAGCTTCCAACCGGAATTTTGTGATTCCAACCGGATAAAAATCCGGTTGGAGTTTTATGCAACCGGCCCCAGGCCACAACGTAGGACCTAGAGAAACCTCGATACAGTACTTCGAAAGGGGGTCAAGGAAGCAATCTATCAGGGGCTACCGACCTTCTCGCCATACCTTTTCGAAAGTTTCTGACCCGCTAATCAACCGTCACATGAGCAAGATGTTTGATAGCTGAAAATCCCGTAAGTAAATAGTTTGTATTTAGATCAAAAGTTTATTACCAATGGAGATAAAGTAAAATGCAATGCAGATGAACTAGCTTCTACTCTAACCAAGTGTTTAATTTGCACATGAAAAACTTACACTTTGCTCAGGTTGGTCATAAATGATTTTATCTGAAGGCTGGATCTCAGAGATGGAAGCACATAGCACGGTGTCGTAAGGCAACCATCTAGAGGATTCCTCACGTAGCGGACAGTCGTTAAATCTTGAGCACCTTCGAAAATAAACATGCATGCAATCTCTCCTTTCATTTAGAAGCATATGCTGTGTCGAGATCATGTAAAGATGAATAGTTGTCAGAAAAGGAAAGACACAATTGGTAAATCACATCGTTACACACGGATCATACATGATGTCATGTACATGTCATCGAGGGCAAAACATCAAGAATACTGCATGTGATCTTTGTTAAACATGCTACATAATACAGTAATAATTCTGAACCACTCAGACTTGCGCTGCAATAACTTGGTGGTGCCATCCCAGCCTGTACCATGTTTCCCAAGTTGAAACAGTATTAAACAATTTGGATCATGGACCTCACGAAAGGGCATGTACATTTGACGAATGAATACCGACCTGTCTTCAAGAGTACACCACCCACAGTATGGATCTCCATCGTGTTCGCCGAGAGGACCGATGCATTCTTCACAGCTCATAAAATTACTGCAGTTCGCCAGAGAGAGCTTTAATATCTGCGCGGTGGAGGAAAAGTAGAAATGCTGGTGTTTGTGAGGTTGCTGAACATGCAAAATACAATTTCCCCTGCAATATTTATGTACATAGGTATATGAATTATATCTACTGCATGGACGTCCCAGTCAAGCTTTGAATAGCTTATGACGATCCATTCTTAAATGCATGTGATAGGACTATTTCAGTAATGTCAACAGTTTTCTTTTACTGTTTGACACCTCCTAAAGTCATCACCACATAATGGGCTCCTACCTTTTTACTAACATTGATCGTGATGTTGAGTACGTCATTCGCAATTCACTATGTTACAGTTTAACACACAATACACGTGTTATCACCTGTGAACCTTCGTCAGAGCCTGTTGCAAGAATAATTTGCTCCTTGTCCTCATCCAGAAACACATCTCGCAGAACGGATCCTTGTCCAAGGTGAACATTTTCATACTGGTAGGCTGAAGAGCTGTTTAAAATGTGAATCTGCGCAGCAGGTTACAAAGAAGTTGTGATACCAAAGACATCGATTTAAGGTCATACAGCTGTAATTTTTACCTCTCGAAATGCAACGATTACTTCCAACTGCATTCATCGTGAAGCCAATATTAGTCCACAATAGTTACATTTTTAAATTTACATTTTCTTTCTGTATATGTATTATAAACTGCACTTTTGCACTGCTCCTTTGTCATTTGGTTGATCTGTTTTTGTTTTTAAAAGATTGTCACATCCATGTAATTTTGATTTGATTTGACTTTGACAAGCAAAATGAATACGAACTAACACAAATCAATTCTTTAATTAACATAAGATGAATTTCTCTTTATGGGAAGAGAATATTTCACTCGGGTTTGCTGTAAGAGGTGATGTTAAAAGAGAATGAAACTTCACAAAAATGTGAATTGACCATTGACAGGATGCGGGAATATAAGTAAAACATATCAGCAAAGTTTGAAAAGATGAAGAAAATCCATTCCAAAGTTGCGAATTTTTAACATTCTTGAGCAGCCATTGCTGGATGAGAAGACTACAACAATTTGTAACGTCACGCCATGGATAACGATGCAGAGAAAATATAAAGGAAGTTTTATTATGTTATTATTATTATTATCATTATCATCGTTATCATTATTATTTCATTATCAACGTATTTTCACTATTTTATCATAATGAAAGAGCACTTTCAGAAAGCAAGGGGAATATTCAATTTGACATGTCAGTAACAAGTCGTGGAACCTCTCATTAAAAAATGAAAGTTTATTGAATCATTTGTATATCATTGGCTAAGGTACGAAGTGTCACGAAATATAGTAGTCTTTCCATTCATAATGGCTGCACGAAAACTCCGCAATTTCAAAACTTATTCACGGAATTTCCGACTTCCCTCAAACTTCGCTTATGAGTTCTATAAAACAATCCACATTACAAGTTTGGCTTTCCTTTCCCTTTAATAGTTAATGAACTAATGTCCCATATTTCATGAATTTGAGAAATGTGCCACAGCTATTCATTTTCATTGTTTATGTGATCAGGTTACAAAGTGGACCATACCTTCATTAAGTAACCCTCACTACTTCCAATGAAAGCCACAATGTAGTCTCTCTCTGTAGTAGAGATGATAGACGTAGGCTCCACATCAGAGAAGGTGAGTACTGGTGAAGCAGTCAGAGGATTCACTCCATTGGCGTAGGCATAGTAGGCATTGCTACCCTCAGTAGCTTGGCACTGTCTGCTTTCTGGATTTGGTGAGGTTGGAAACTATAGCATGGTAAACAAAACAACAACAATATATAAGTATACAATGGTTCATACCTTCAGTAAGTAACCCTCGCTACTTCCAATGAAAGCCACAGTATAGTCTCTCTCCGTAGTAGTGATGATAGACGTAGGTTCCACATCAGAGAAGGTGAGTATACTGGTGAAGCAGTCACAGGGTTCACTCCATTGGCATAGGCGTAATACGTGCCGTCTTCTTCAGTAGCTTGGCACTGTCTGCTCTCTGGATGTTGCATAGTAGTAGGCCAGCCAAGACGATTTTTTTTTTTTTTTTACTTTGGACGGCAAAATTTGTTAATGCTAAGTTTCCCAGCTGAAAGTCTTGCAAAAATACTCAAGTTTAGATAGCGTACGGCCGGATGTCAAGCGCGTTTCTGCCGAGAAATGCCTTTTTTAGCACAAAATTTGAAAGAATGTAAAAAATCACGATTTTTATTTTTTTACCGAAATAAGTAATGGTTGATAAGTACCTTTCAAACTAGAAATGTGTTATCTTCCATTTCAAGTTTAGAACCTGACTAATATGCATTTGAATGTAGAATTTTTACACGCACATATATGGCGCAATGAAACATAAAAACTTGATTTACTCAAAATTGTACTTTGTAAAATCTACCAATATTTCAAAGTTTTTTTTAACTACCTAAATCAATCTATTCAACATTTTTTATTTTTCCGAAATATAATATATGTTCTGATATCTTTTATGCAGCAAAGAAATTACAAGATAAGGCGAAAGATAACTCGTTTTATGTTATCCTAAATGGGACGATGTATTTTTACCGGACGCGCATTTTGAATGAAAAATCGAATGTATAGCGTAAGCCCATATATATTGTACATGGTATAGTGCGTGTAGGTATTTATCTTACATAATTGGCGAAGTCAATGGACAGGTTGGATAGCTGACTGCAAAACCCTTTGTGGCACCTTGATATGACTGAAATGTGCTTCTTCCCCCCCCCCCCCCAAAAAAAAAAAATAAGTAAATAAAATAAAATCAGTAGTGTTGTTACCATGGCAACTGATCATCATTAGGTCACTCCCTGAAAATTTCAAATATTCATGATTGTAAAACGTACGAAAGTGTTGAAACATTTTGTGTGTGTGTGTGAAATATGTATCAATCTAAGTAATCTATGTTTAACAATGAAACCTAAGAGTTATATATAAATTGTTTACTATGTTCGGAAATGGTTGTCATGGAAACCGTGATAACAAATCACGTGTTACTGGTAAAAATTACGATACCAAATCTCCCATCCTGCATACTCACCCCTTAATTCCCCCGAGAATGCTTTGAAATTCATAATGCTACATAGTTTGCATTCTCAGGCCCTGAAACGGAGCCCTGCAAGGGATAGGCACGAAATCACTTTTACTTTTGTAATGTTCTAAGGCGAGGTGTTTGCATTTTATTTTGATTTATTATCCCGCAGAAGACTTATACTAAATGGTTCTTTTATGATGGTTGATTGTTTACATGAACGTTGTTTGGAACGCGCACTTAGTCGGCGACATAAAAATGTTATTATGTATCCCGGATTTGTGTGAAAAAGTAAGGCAAATATCACCCTCAAAAGAGAAAACAAGAAGTAAAAAGGAAGTAGAAATGAAATGCGTACAATGCAATAACAGCCTCATTTCCCTTTCCCATCATTAAGTCGGTTATATCATCGAGTCTATATTGCAGATTATATTAATCCTTGGCCAAGTTCTACGTCCTTGGAGCAGACATGCAACAACTTGTTTGTTTGCAATTCGATTTTTTTTTCTATATTATCACAAATTTGTGAAAAAAAAAATCATTTCAGTGATCATCAACACTCTAAATTCCCAGTCAACCAACAAAACGTACTACACAATGTGCACACGCCCGCAACCACCGTCTCAAATAGCGTTCACGAATGAAATACAGTAAACAGTAAACGAGGCAATTTCTCTTTTTTAAAACAATTATTTGCCATTAGCGTACATTTACTAAAATAGCAGCACTTGACATCTATGTTGCTGGTTACCAAAGTGCTGATTAGAATACCATACACAGTAAGAACATGCTTGAATCCTGCAAAATATATATAATTATTTCTCATCAACAGTATTTCGTTTTGAAAGGTAAAGAACCTCAGTCTCCATTTGTGGACATCTAAAGACAAACAAAAAAAATCCATCCGAAAGCAATCTTCTTAAATGATTAAAAGCATTAGAAAAGAATGAGTCCTCGGTGAAAATGTCTTTCATGAACAAATCTCTGTGACATATATCCAAAGAGTTTGAAAAACAATACAAATTGCGCTGACTACATTAACTGCATTGATAGCCTCAGTTTTTTTTTTTATGTGACATATACTATAATGTGTCCAGCCTCACAAACGTTACACCAGTTAGAAAAACGAAATTTTCTCTTTAAGCAATACACTACATGTATTTCAATATCTCTATCTTTTTAACAATTTGTGGTTACATATCCTAGCTAATTATGACTGTACGCTGTTGCATTGAACTTTCGTCAATGTACAACTAAATTAGAATGGTGACTGCCAAATTTTTAAAAATCTACTTTTAGTCTGATATAATTTTTGTCTTCTGCAGACCAGTATGATAAGATATCTGTACTGAATACTCGTCTCTCAGTGAAGAAAAAAAAAAATCACCTCTCCAAAATACATGGGTAATGTTTCCCTCTAATACTTTCCCTTATTCCAAGTACCAGAATACATTGCTGGGGCCCTGAATAGCTAACATATATTACAGTATTATCAACATCATGACAATAATTATGGCACATGTGAAAGAAACCTGGCAAAACATACATCTTGACCAGTACAACAACAACAACAACATTTTCTTTTCACTACTTCTTGTACTTGGCGTTTGGATTGAAACCTTTTACTTCTGTTCGTTCCTTTAAGCTACATACTATTCTTTAATATCTTAAACTAGAAAAGAAAAAACATGCTCTATGCTATTTCCCTTCAGGTTCACCAACTGTTACTTTCTGAAATTGTCTCTTTTTAAGCACTTCAACGTGCAGTTTTCTTTTTTTTTTCTGACTAACATGCGGACCGGATAGCCTGGCAGGGTTGTTTCTGGAGAGATACAGAGAGAGAGAGAGAGAGAGAGAGAGAAAGAATGGTATATCTGTCTTTACTTGATGAGGAAAGTGACATGGGCATTTTAATCTTTGGTGAAGACACAGTGACATAATTACGCTAATAAAGACATACGGTTACTTGATTTCCTCTATATGTAGTGTTTCCTTGAAACTGTAAAGTATATTGTTTTATTCAGTAGATCCTAATTGTAGCAATTTAACCGTGAGTACACGATGAAATATAAAATGTAGGAAACTTTCATGATCCAAGTATCCAATTCTTTCCAGTAAGCTTTTTATTCCATTCAGAAGAATTTCAAGGTAGTGCTTGCCTGATACTGCAACTGGATACATTCAGCACTTTCGTGCATATAATGTCCCCGTGACCTTTCACATCAATACCCTCATAACTAATCAAAGTCAAATTGCTTAGAGGTTATGGTAAGTTTGCCATCCGAAGGTAAATACAATGTCATGGTAGCAATGCTCTACAGTCAATAAAAATCACGGATTCCCTGTAATTTACAATCAGCAGCAAAATCACAAGAATAACTAAAATGCTACTAGTACAAGGCTCAGCAGGTAATCATCTCTTCTGTATAAAACCAAAGTTGAAGTTGATCTGTTGAGTAAATGTTTAAGTTATTGCAAGATGTGCGTGTGAATGGATGACTGCAACAACATAAAAACTCCTGCAACCATATTTTACAGAGGCTCAAAAAAAAAATTCAGCGTTAATTCATGTAAATCTTCGTTGTTGGAGTGATTGACTACATGCATATGCAGTATACAATACTGCATTCATTTAGCAAAACATGCGTTAATTTTCTGCCCAATGAACGATCGACAGTCAAAAATTTGGTCAAGATGTCAAAGGCTTGACAAAATATTCCAACATATTTGGGGTTTACATTTTACATGTATTATTGCTTACCTCCCATATTTCCTTTCGAAATAGAGAACAGGATGCACAGATTAGAAGTTGGTAGTCAGGACATCTGTCTCTTTCTTTTTTTCTCTCTCTCCCTCTTGTTTGTAATTGGCTGTGGTTTGCAGGGTCCATTTTGTCCACTTTGTGCTAATTCTGGTCGAAAATACAATTAACAAAAACTTAAATAAGTTATTATTTTTATGAGTGACACAGGATAATCATACTGCAACAAAAAACAAACACATTCATCATGAATTAGAATTAATCATCACGATCTCATGAATCCCTTAGTATGAGATTTTGGATCTTCAGATCACTGTCAACATCAATTTGTCTTACATATAATACATTAATAATGTCATTGTTATTATCATCTTTGATGCTCTAAACCCATATCTTACTGAAAATGAATTATATAGGATAGAAGTCATCTTGACACCTGTAATTCCTGTACACAAATATTTGATTGTATCATGCTCTCATTTGTATGTGGATTAGGATATGATTTCCTTGCATAAATCGGTTTGTATTCATGAGATGATATTCCTAATTTCAAATTGTTGACACTTACTTGCGTGAGCTGGAAAGGGCATTCACATCGCAGTCGAGACATCTTTCTATCTCCCCCTCACTCTAGTGGATGTGATCTCAAACTCAGCATGTCCATTTGTTGCTGCCACCTTGATAAAAATAAAGATCAATACATCACAGTTTATCACCCTTACGTCATACTTAACGCAACATAATAACAATGGAAAGTTAATTGATTTGAGACTACAGACGTATTTTCATCTGTGCACACATTAAACACTTGTGCCAATTGACATAGTTGAGAAATATTTCATTACATATATCTTACTTGATTACATTTATGTTTGATTTTTATATGACCTCATCTTCAGTAGATAGAATACCGTTCTTTCATATGATCCTCTACAATAGAACATGCAACGAATTTACAAGAAAACAAGAATACACATTTGATCATAAATTTGCTCCCATTCTTATATAAATGGAGATACACGTGTATAAGATTATTCTCTCTTTGTTTGCAAAGTACTTGTACACTGCATTGTAATGCAACTGTCAAAGTGAAAACATGCTTGTTACAATTTATTCAAATGGAATAGGAATATTTGATACTCAATGTATTTAGATTTGGCATTATTTTCAACTGGGCACTGAAGTGATACATTTGATAATCAAACACTTAGTAAGCTAGTATTTAAAAGATATTTCAAATTAGACCGCTATTTAAGACATTCACCGTTTCTTACCTTCTGGTTGTTCTGCACTTTGTTGCAGGTAGAAAGAGCTCAGTCTTTACAATTAGATTTTGGCAAGTCAGGATAGGCCTATGTCTCTCTCTCTCTCTGGTGAAGTTTGAAGACAAGACTCAGTCTGTCCACTTGTTGGTACATCTAGCTGAAAACAGAAATCAACATGACTCAAATAATTTTTTCATCTTTAAAGCAGAACATTATAAGCTAACAGTGAACAAAAAATAAATTTGATTGTTTTGAAAAGGCATCTTGACAATGATATATTTTTCTTTGTTCCCCATGCAAATCAATTACAACTAAAAATATATCTCTTTCATTAAGATGATATTTTTTAAGTTAAAAAAGTTAAAAAAGTTAAAAAGTTAAAAAAGAAGAAGGAAGATATTTAAGTTTCAGTGAGTCAGTCTAAATGATCCATTAAAAATGTAATATTTACTTCTTTTTTTTCAAACGAACCTTTATTCTTTGAGACATTAACAGAACTTGGTACCTATGAGTAAAGACATTTCTAAATAGTTCCTCTTTGACTAGATCTATTTGTAAACTAGAAGAGTACATGCAAATGATTCACAGATTAGGAGAGGTTGGCAGTCAGGACTGAACACTTTCTCTCTCTCTCTCTCTCTCTCTCTCTCTCTTTCGGGCATATTCGAATGGCAAGATCACTTGGTTGTAGACTCGCTTTTATATAAAACACCTAGGTCTAAATCCTAGACTCTTTTTTCTGAACCCACAGGTCTACAAATACCAGAAAGAGTGGAATCAACCTTAGACCTTTGCTCTAGAGACTAATATTAGTCTAGCTAATTCACGTTAGAGCTAATGTTAGGATATTCTAATGTTAGATCTAACATGAACTTTTTGATCAAAGTTAGCCTACATAATATTAACTCCAAATTTATTGTCCAAGACTGGAAATATAGTATAATTATTACGCATAGATTTTAGAACCTCTAGATGCCTAAACTTTTGAAGGAGGGGGGGGATGGCCTGTACAAATATCCCCCCCCCCCGAAATTCTCCCAAGAAAAAGATGTAGGAACAAAAAGAACAAACAAAAAGAAATGTGGTGATATTGATTTCAGCATGATGAATTATTGCATAGCCTATAATCTAGGCGGAGAATGCAGTTACTGTCTTTGTAATTTGCAGTTAAACTAAACGTATGATGCAGCGAGATAAATGTCTTTGCCAAGCGATACATCTGATGCGGCGAGACTACGAACAATGGACGCATCTACCGCGTCCGCTAGGCGCCACGATCGGGGGCAGTTTTTTTTTTTCCCCCTATAAGAAGACTGCCACCGATTCACAAAAAATAAGAAAACAACGACAAACAACTGGATCATAGGCGGTGTATTCGCGCGCATCCACTGTTATTAGTCTCGTCGCATCAGACCAGCTGCATCCCCACCTAGGTTTCAGGCTACATACTGTAATGCATGAGCCATGACGTTCGCACGCCCGCCTCGTGACGAGAGCATACTGCTGAACAGTGCTAGCAGCGCTCGCGTACTTCTCTCGCACGCCAATGCATGTAGAGCAATATCGACTGTAATGCATGCTTCGGATGTTGAACTACTAGTTGCCACACAACCAGATGGCAACCAGCTGCATGCAACCAGGGAGGTGCTCTTCCCACCTCCTTGATGCAACACAGTCTGTAGGACCATGGACGTAGGCTTGAACGAGTGCACCATGCCGAGCGCGATGCGACTCACGTCGAGCTCCGCATGAGTTACCCAAAGATATAGATAACAAACGAGTTCGTTAACAGCATTGTACGAGTTTCAGTGGTAGGAATTACAACACATTTACCCTCTCCATATTGGCAGTGATTTTGCTCAGTTAGTATAATTCGTTTGCCTCCAGAAAAAACAAAAAGAACGCGTGTCGATTCCCATATTTTGCCATATGCAAGTACCTCCTTTAATCTAATGAACATTGCTTTAGATTAATGGTTCAGATTTGTTTTTGTTTTCATGGGAGATGTGCAAAAAACACAAGAAAGTTCACCTGTTAACAAACATACGTCAATAGATTAATAGGACAAGTTTATTCGCAGCCAATTTTATTGATATGCAACATTCATCTCACGAACAGAAAAATGGATTCTTTAATCCCTAATTAATCAATCCCACAGAAAAGGCAAGACATTCTAACAATTTGCCAGAATAGTACGAAAAGATTTTCATTTTTTTTTCCAGGGAATAGGACCTACTTGGAATTGAGTACTGAAACGGATATTGTACCTTACCAAATCATTTTCACACGTTGGTAAGAAATGTATAAAACCTGAAGTGTGCCGTGATCCCGGTGAATGAATTTTACAACTGTATTTATGAGCCTGTTATGTTGTTCGAAAATAATGTTGCTTATTATGTCATTGTGCTTAGTAGGGGCCAGATATGAAGCCATTAACTTGACAAAGATGGAAAAAAGGTGAGCAAAATAAATAGAACTATCTCTACCAAAATTAAGGGGTGAACTCATTTTGATTTCTGCACATATGAATGGTGTTTAAATGGTAATAGAATATACAAAAGAATCTTTAAGAAAAAATCTCAGGAAATTATTCAAATTGTCGGCATTATTTTTTATGCCCAATTATGTTTGAACTTTCAAAGGCTACAGTATGTTAACATCTGATAGACCTGGGCCTCAGAAGTGCTCTGATATGTATGCCTATGTTGCGAGATTTATAGTTAGTAAACGTTGGGTTGTCTTCAATTAAAGTACGGTTTGCTTAATCTATTCCTGTGAGGTTACTGAAGTTAAAAGGTAAAATTTCCTTCAATACGAGATGAACTTTCAAGTTTTCAATCTCCGCCTATACGGTCCTTATATAACCTTGCGTTTCTGATAATGTTTATTGTTTACTTTCCAAAGGAACGGAGTTAGACATAAAAGATAATATTCTATATGGTCGATTGGAATTACGGAACATAATTATGTTATTAGAGTCCACAAAGATTGTCATAAAGACACATACGGAAAAAAAAACTGCTTGTTTATTTAACCTTGTTCGCTTTGTTACTGTTTTATGTTAAGGTTTTTACACATAATGTACAAAACTGATCTCGCGGAATAAATTTATTCAAGTGAATAAAACTATATTCATCTTCATCAAACAATTAATTTGCTCTCAATTAGTGTTTTGATCAGAGGAAAACTAGTGTGTTAGTTGTCGCATGTCACAAGTTATTCCGGGTTACATGAAGAGCTGTCATTATACCTTGCCACTACAACTCGACTTCTGTGGAAACCGTTCTTCGTTATTCTGCCAAGTACCACTATATTTCCCCCCCCCCCGGAAAAAAAAAAACCGAGCGCTTTAAAAGTTCAATCGTGTGCAGTGGATGAAGTTGGGGGAGACAAATCATTTTGTCCCCCAAGCAATTCCCGAGATGAGGACAATAATCTCGAACTTTCTATATGGAAAATTGGACAACTACCGCCAGAATTATGCACCGGATCGCTGAATTGCAATCATAAATATGCAAAAGCTACTGGGTCCCTTTCGATAGACTTTGTACACTTTTGAGATTGACGTTTTATTTCCTTATATTTATCAAAGAGTGTGCAGCAGATCTTTCACTTACAAAAGCTCCCTCTTATTATGCAGAGACGTCGATGGAGGGGGAGGGGGATGGTTCCCCCATAAAAGTATTGGGGCGAGACATATCATTTTGCTCCTCCTAGTAACTCCCGAGATGTGGAAATGTTCTTTTTTTTTGTTGATAGAAGACTGTCTAAATATTTCACTCAAAGATGGCTGAATTTCAATTCTGAAAATACAAAATCTCCCTCGCGTAAGAGGGGGATAGGCCTAACCCCTCCCATACCCTCCCCGTTCAATCGTTTCTACTTAATACACTTTAGATTGACAGATTTCAAAATGTTTCATCCAAAGTGTGCACCAGGTCTGTTACTTCAGTTTAAAGAAATGCAAGTGTTCCTTAGGTGGGAGGAGATATCAGATACTTTCAATTAACGGAGGATTCCCCCCCCCCCCCCAAAAAAAAAAAAAAAAAATAGTATGCACTTCTGGGATTGAAATGTCCCCAGATTACATCATAAATGTGTTTACGAGATATTTGTTGCTGCCAGTAATTGCCAGCAGTTGCGCCCGGTGAGCCTTTATCCCTTAATTTCCAAAGCGAAAAAAGTACAGCTTGATACAAACAGTTTGACAAACGGCAGTTTTTGGACATTAAAATGTCAAAATTTTCAAGCTCGCTCGCTTCGCTCGCTCGCATTGAATCGTCCTGCCATTCTCCTGATGTTACTGCCGGGTAATTACCAGCAGTTGCGCCCGGTGCGCCCCCCCCCCCCCCCTTATTTTTCAAAGCGAAAAAAATATAGCTACAAACGGCAGCTTTGGGACTGTAAGATGTCAAAATTTTCAAGCTCGCTCGCTTCAGGGAGGTGGGAAGAGAAACACCTCCCTGCTCGCATCTAATCGTTATGTCATTCTCCTGATGTTGCTGCAGTAATTGCCAGCAGTTGCGCCCGGTGCGCCCCCACCCCCCCCCCTTTAATTTCCTAAGCGAATAAAAGTACAGCTACAAAGGGCAGTTTTTGGACTGTAAAATGTCAAAATTTTCAAGCTCGCTCGCTTCGCTCGCTCGCATTTAATCGTCATGCCATTCTCCTGATGTTATTGCCGGGTATATAATGCGCCCCCCCCCCTTTATTTTTCAAAGCGAAAAAGATATAGCTACAAGCGGCAGTTTGGGGACTAAAATGTCAAAATTTTCAAGCCCGCTTGCATTTAATCGTTATGTCATTCTCCTGATGTTGCTGCCAGTAATTGTCAGCAGTTGCACCCGGTGCGCCCCCACCCCACTTAATTTCCTAAGCGAAAAAATATAGCTGCAAACTGCCTTTTGGGGACTGTACAATGTCAAAACTTTCAAGCTCGCTTGCTTCGCTCGCTCGCATTTAATCGCTATGCTATTCTTGTTCTTCTGATTAAGTCTGCCTCCTTCAATAGACTGAAGATTCTTGCAGACTGGTGCTATTTACATTATAATACAACTTCTAGTTCGGGCCGCGGGCTGCCAGAACAGCCGGCGGCCTTTCTTGTGCATAACACGTGGCGTACGTGGGGGCGCACCGGGCGCAACTGCTGGCAATTACTGCAGCAACATCAGGAGAATGACATAACGATTAGATGCGAGCAGGGAGGTGTTTCTCTTCCCACCTCCCTGAAGCGAGCGAGCTTGAAAATTTTGACATCTTACAGTCCCAAAACTGCCGTTTGTAGCTATATTTTTTTCGCTTTGAAAAATAAGGGGGGGGGGCGCACCAGGCGCAACTGCTGCATTACCCGGCAGCAAGATCAGGAGAATGGCAGGACGATTCAATGCGAGCGAGCGAAGCGAGCGAGCTTGAAAATTTTGACATTTTAATGTCCAAAAACTGCCGTTTGTCAAACTGTTTGTATCAAGCTGTACTTTTTTTCGCTTTGGAAATTAAGGGATAAAGGCTCACCGGGCGCAACTGCTGGCAATTACTGGCAGCAACAAATATCTCGTAAACACATTTATGATGTAATCTGGGGACATTTCAATCCCAGAAGTGCATACTATTTGTTTGTTTGTTTTTTTTTTTTGGGGGGGGATCCTCCGTTAATTGAAAGTATCTGATATCTCCTCCCACCTAAGGAACACTTGCATTTCTTTAAACTGAAGTAACAGACCTGGTGCACACTTTGGATGAAACATTTTGAAATCTGTCAATCTAAAGTGTATTAAGTAGAAACGATTGAACGGGGAGGGTATGGGAGGGGTTAGGCCTATCCCCCTCTTACGCGAGGGAGATTTTGTATTTTCAGAATTGAAATTCAGCCATCTTTGAGTGAAATATTTAGACAGTCTTCTATCAAAAAAAAAAAGAACATTTCCACATCTCGGGAGTTACTAGGAGGAGCAAAATGATATGTCTCGCCCCAATACTTTTATGGGGGAACCATCCCCCTCCCCCTCCATCGACGTCTCTGCATAATAAGAGGGAGCTTTTGTAAGTGAAAGATCTGCTGCACACTCTTTGATAAATATAAGGAAATAAAACGTCAATCTCAAAAGTGTACAAAGTCTATCGAAAGGGACCCAGTAGCTTTTGCATATTTATGATTGCAATTCAGCGATCCGGTGCATAATTCTGGCGGTAGTTGTCCAATTTTCCATATAGAAAGTTCGAGATTTGTCCTCATCTCGGGAATTGCTTGGGGGACAAAATGATTTGTCTCCCCCAACTTCATCCACTGCACACGATTGAACCTATTAAAGCGCTCGGTTTTGTTTTTTTTTTTTTTTTTCGGGGAGGGGGAATATAGTGGTACTTGGCAGAATAACGAAGAACGGTTTCCACAGAAGTCGAGTTGTAGTGGCAAGGTATAATGACAGCTCTTCATGTAACCCGGAATAACTTGTGACATGCGACAACTAACACACTAGTTTTCCTCTGATCAAAACACTAATTGAGAGCAAATTAATTGTTTGATGAAGATGAATATAGTTTTATTCACTTGAATAAATTTATTCCGCGAGATCAGTTTTGTACATTATGTGTTAAAAACCTTAACATAAAACAGTAACAAAGCGAACAAGGTTAAACAAACAAGCAGTTTTTTCTCCGTATGTGTCTCTATGACAATCTTTGTGGACTCTAATAACATAATTATGTTCCGTAATTCCAATCGACCATATAGAATATTATCTTTTATGTCTAACTCCGTTCCTTTGGAAAGTAAACAATAAACATTATCAGAAACGCAAGGTTATATAAGGACCGTATAGGCGGAGATTGAAAACTTGAAAGTTCATCTCGTATTGAAGGAAATTTTACCTTTTAACTTCAGTAACCTCACAGGAATAGATTAAGCAAACCGTACTTTAATTGAAGACAACCCAACGTTTACTAACTATAAATCTCGCAACATAGGCATACATATCAGAGCACTTCTGAAGCCCAGGTCTATCAGATGTTAACATACTGTAGCCTTTGAAAGTTCAAACATAATTGGGCATAAAAAAAAAATAATGCCGACAATTTGAATAATTTCCTGAGATTTTTTTCTTAAAGATTCTTTTGTATATTCTATTACCATTTAAACACCATTCATATGTGCAGAAATCAAAATGAGTTCACCCCTTAATTTTGGTAGAGATAGTTCTATTTATTTTGCTCACCTTTTTTCCATCTTTGTCAAGTTAATGGCTTCATATCTGGCCCCTACTAAGCACAATGACATAATAAGCAACGTTATTTTCGAACAACATAACAGGCTCATAAATACAGTTGTAAAATTCATTCACCTGGATCACGGCACACTTCAGGTTTTATACATTTCTTACCAACGTGTGAAAATGATTTGGTAAGGTACAATATCCGTTTCAGTACTCAATTCCAAGTAGGTCCTATTCCCTGGAAAAAAAAAATGAAAATCTTTTCGTACTATTCTGGCAAATTGTTAGAATGTCTTGCCTTTTCTGTGGGATTGTTTAATTAGGGATTAAAGAATCCATTTTTCTGTTCGTGAGATGAATGTTGCATATCAATAAAATTGGCTGCGAATAAACTTGTCCTATTAATCTATTGACGTATGTTTGTTAACAGGTGAACTTTCTTGTGTTTTTTGCACATCTCCCATGAAAACAAAAACAAATCTGAACCATTAATCTAAAGCAATGTTCATTAGATTAAAGGAGGTACTTGCATATGGCAAAATATGGGAATCGACACGCGTTCCTTTTGTTTTTTCTGGAGGCAAACGAATTATACTAACTGAGCAAAATCACTGCCAATATGGAGAGGGTAAATGTGTTGCAATTCCTACCACTGAAACTCGTACAATGCTGTTAACGAACTCGTTTGTTATCTATATCTTTGGGTAACTCATGCGGAGCTCGACGTGAGTCGCATCGCGCTCGGCATGGTGCACTCGTTCAAGCATACGTCCATGGTCCTACAGACTGTGTTGCATCAAGGAGGTGGGAAGAGCACCTCCCTGGTTGCATGCAGCTGGTTGCCATCTGGTTGTGTGGCAACTAGTAGTTCAACATCCGAAGCATGCATTACAGTCGATATTGCTCTACATGCATTGGCGTGCGAGAGAAGTACGCGAGCGCTGCTAGCACTGTTCAGCAGTATGCTCTCGTCACGAGGCGGGCGTGCGAACGTCATGGCTCATGCATTACAGTATGTAGCCTGAAACCTAGGTGGGGATGCAGCTGGTCTGATGCGACGAGACTAATAACAGTGGATGCGCGCGAATACACCGCCTATGATCCAATTGTTTGTCGCTGTTTTCTTATTTTTTGTGAATCGGTGGCAGTCTTCTTATAGGGGGGAAAAAAACTGCCCCCGATCGTGGCGCCTAGCGGACGCGGTAGATGCGTCCATTGTTCGTAGTCTCGCCGCATCAGATGTATCGCTTGGCAAAGACATTTATCTCGCTGCATCATACGTTTAGTTTAACTGCAAATTACAAAGACAGTAACTGCATTCTCCGCCTAGATTATAGGCTATGCAATAATTCATCATGCTGAAATCAATATCACCACATTTCTTTTTGTTTGTTCTTTTTGTTCCTACATCTTTTTCTTGGGAGAATTTCGGGGGGGATATTTGTACAGGCCATCCCCCCCCTCCTTCAAAAGTGTGGGGGGGGGGGATATATCCCCCCCCCCCCATCCCCCCGGGATTTACGCCCATGCTTGAACCCATTTTATAATATTATACAAATGATGCACAGGATAGAGTGTGTTAGTGAAGGTGCGGCGCGCTCGAGAGTATTGACAATGGTGCGACATGCACGAGGCGCAGCCGAGTGCATGTTTGCAACCGTTGTCAATACTCGAGAGTGCGCCGCACCTTCACTAACGCCACGAAATAATCCTGTGCATCATTTGTTTTATAAAATGGGTCGAAAACTAACAGCATTATTCACGTACCTTTGTGGGTCAATACCAGTCAGCTACATGTAGCACTCGCTCAAAAGTCAAGATGTCCGAAGATGTTCGTCCCAAACATTTACGCACGTCGCACTCGGAAATCCCGCACATAAGTACTGTAGTGTACGTACGTATAAGAGTATAGACCGATTCAAGCGACTGTTCATGGAAGTGCGCCCTCTTACGGCGACGCCATAACTGGGGGCCAAACAGGCTGGGTCGGCAAGCGCCCTGCGTGCGTAGCAAGGGTGCTAGCGGCAGCCAGTGCTTTTACCACCCGGCGCCAGCCGGCCAGCTAGCTATCTCTGGCGCTGGCAGCGATCGACGCATCTGGATTTGTGACAACTAGAGTCTACATTTCTCCCCTAGCTAATTAAAAAAAAAAACTTATACCGACTATGAGCGAATCACGGTAGATGACATACGGCTGTAGCCAAAACTTGAATTTCAAGGTAAATATCGGTACGATCCGTGAATGTTTGTAGACTATTTCTTTGGCGATGACTTGGGTACTCGCGTGTAAGCCCCGTAGATTCTTTGTGGAAGAGAATAAAAACCGCTGGGGAGAATTATTGCTAGGCGCAGGCAGACGTCTTGCTGATAAGCCTAGGCTGTTGACAAGTTAACTGATATAATTAAATATAAATAATGAATAAGAATCTTGAGCTAGATATGGCGCAACAAATTGCAAGCTATCAGTCAACTTAACCTTTTTTAGGGCAGGCTAGGCTTTACTCGGGAGTGTCGGGCCAGCAGGGTACAATCTGTCTAACGTTAGATCTTGTCTAGAAATCTAGGCAAGAGTCCAAACTAGATCTAGACCTATTACAATTGACTTCTAGAACCCTACACGACGGTTGTCGATAACTTCAGGCAAGCCTATATAACTAAGCAAACCAAACGGAATATAAATCAAGGCGTTTCTAGGCCGTATATGCCTAAACTTACGTAACGACTACGTCGCCTGATGTGATATAACCAAAACTTCTACTGTTTTAGGTCTAAGTAACCTTGCATAACATCACGCTATATAAACGCCTAATATCATAATCTACAAAAGTGATTTTTAAATCATACCTTCTTAGTATGATTATGAAAAGGATGTTTGCCACCATCCATGGTTTAATATTTATAAGTATCACTTTATCAAAAGTCAAATTCAGAGTTCCAGGCCAAAATTGAATAGGCCTATTGTTAATTCAGTGCTGAACATTGAAGAAGTGCAAACAATATAAGAATTTAACGCATCTTGAAACATTTATTTAGCTGTAGTGTAGGCTGTAAAATGTTTGTCATAATAATAAAGTCTAGCCAGTTTAGTGTATTCTAACTTTGGCAAGTAGGACACCAAGGATTTGTAAAAAAATAAATAAATCAGTGAATTATCAAATTCTTTGATCTTTGATCTAAACTTGTCTTCTAAGATGAACAATATATTTTACGAATATGCAGTGATAACCCAATTAAATAGAGAATCTAGTACACATAGTTTGTTTCGAAATCTGTGCATTTGTATACCGTTGTATTTCACTTAATTGTCTTTAATTTTGCCTCATTTATCATGCGTCAGCGGTGTCTGAATTTCACACACTGCCGTGCAGCTTCCATTTCCATTTTTTCTGTTATTTGTGCACCCAACGACTGCACGATGTGTTTTCCTGATCCTTCCTTTGAAGCTTTCAGAGTAGATCAATATGTCTGAATCACTCAATTTGTCCAAAAGAAGGGCATTAAAAGCCGCTGAATGACTTTTACACAGTGAGTATAACAATCACAATATTAGCGCGGCGCCGGCGGTCGCCGGCCGCGGCACAGCGGCCCATAATGAAAACTAGTGGACATTTGCTACCTTTCCGCGCGTGTGCATACGCGTACGTCGCTATAACACGTAATTTGCAAGGGCAAAATATGGCGGTGTCTCGCTTTTCTAATAAAATCTCTTTGTTCCAGTTAACTTTTTCACTTGGGGCGAGTATCATTTGAAAGCGGAAATTGTCTGCTATGTGATGACATTCAAAAGTTTATGACAGGGGCAATAGTCATATGGCACTTTTTGTTTCAAAGTTGTTACGCATTCACTTTTTAAAGCAAGAGTCTATGGGAAATGATTCCAAATCCAGCAAGTTCACGTGCACCTGCCACACGCCAAAGGCCATAACTCGAGAATGCAGGCACGTATCGACTTGGGGCGAACGGTTTTAGAAAGAGCATATACTAAGCTTGACCACCATGTAAAACTCATTGCGATTGGTCAAAAGATCTCGTTGCACTTTTGTCCTGAAAAGTTTTGCATAAAATGTAAAATGCCTCCAAATGGAAGAAAATCGCCCATGACGTAATGCGACTATTCCATTCGCAGTTCGGGGGAGTAGTAACTCTTGGGCATTACCGCGCAAAGAGGCTGACAATGACCATTGCTTCGACTCGGTGAATCGACAGATTTGTTTCCAGTTTCTTTCTTTAGCAGAATATTAATGACAATGAAGATAAGATATATGATTTCATGGGTCTTATAACGACGAAATTTTGTCATTTATGAGGGATAGTATGGTTAACTGGTGAAATAAAATCCCGAAATCGTTTTGTTCTGCAGTGGGAAAGTAGCGTAAACGCTTAGCTGCGTATAGTCCCACACGTACAAAACTATGTACTTTATTTATCATCAGTGTGAAGACTGCATTGGTAACCGGTAAGATTGTGTACTTTTGTAGCGTCAAACTTCAACTTTACGTACATGTTTTATTATATTTTACATATATGTGGAATGTGTGTGTGTGTGTGTGTGTGTGTGCTCGTATGGTCTACGGGAGAGACGGGTGACAAAGGTGCGCTGCATGTTATGATACGGTTACCCCTATTTCCAACAATGGAGCAATCCCGCCTCGCTCTTACGAGGAGCCCGTGGCCAGTCGGGCGTATAGGAAAGTAAACAAAGCGGAGCGGTGAACGGAGCGGACACGCATGGACTTTTTGTCCAAATCTAGTCAAAAGTTTTCACTATGGGCCCGGCTAACTATGCGCGATGGGTACGCTAGGCTGCAGATGCAAGTTAATGCAGCTCGCGGAAGCCCCCGTTGGCCCCCAGTTATGGCGACCGTTATAGCGCCGCTAGCGGCGGTAGGTGAATAGGTCATCGAAGTTGAATCGGTCTATACGTACGCCACGTACTTTTATGCACAAGAAAGGCCGCCGGCTGTTCTGGCAGCCCGCGGCCCGAACTAGAAGTTGTTTACAGGATTGACAGCGCGTATAGTAGCGCGTGACGCACTTGTAACAACTGATTAGCCGGGTTCACACGTACACCAATTAGCGGGATACAAATCTCGAGATTTGCATCGCGATCGTCATCCCGAGTTTTTTGCACGTGTGGACAGAAAAAACCCGAAAATTAGCGGGATAAGCATCGCGATGCTAATCCCAAGAAATCTTGCGCTGGTTCATCAATTAGCGGGATAATTGGTCCCGCGCTGGTACGTGTGAACGGTCGGGATTAGAATCTCGAGTTTTTACATCCCATCATGCAATCCGCACATCACAACAGCGAGGCCTCTGTGAAGAGGTCCTTCACCTCTTTGGAGCACAATAACAACAGCGCGCGAACAACACCACTGACGCGTAAAAGACAATGGACAAAGGTAAGTGCGCGCAGGCAGTGATAGAGAAATGCGCTGCGTGACCCAGTTTGCAGGCTTTGCTGTTATCTCTATCGGCAATTAGCGGGATAATTCGGTACGTGTGGACGCTCGCCAAATTAGCGGGATACCGATCGCGATCGCTACATTATGAAAACTTTCCCTCAATTTTGGACACAAGCCTTCCGAGCAACAACGTGTGTGCACGTTCAGGTCACCGGGTCACGTTGTTTACTCATCTCACGCTTGAACGGAGATAGCAAAGAGACGGGGCGTTTCCATTATCAAAATAGGGGTTCGCTGCATTGCATGGAGGCATTTGATGAAGCATAATTTCTGACACACTGTTACAAGCTACAGAAATCCTTGCATCTGATTGCCTGAGAGAAAATTTGTCTGACAGCTTTGTCGGACACAAATGCTTCCTAAAATGCCTTAGGATTACATAGTAATAGACAGCCAAAGCTCGAGTATGAAAGCAGGGACTCCCCACCTCCCTGATGGAAGCCAGTATACGTACAGTACTGTAATTAACCATACGCAACTTTGTACATGTGGGACTCATTGCAACGAACCGATCGTTCATTGTTTGGCTGCCTAAGGACCTCATTCATTACCTCATTTTCTGGCTATGTAGACATTTTTTTCATGAAATTATGTACATTTCCACCAACTTAAAACACTTAGTACTTAATCATTTTAACCACCTTCATGGCCGTTGTAATAAGTTTTTTCGGACAAAACAGGAGGATTCCTCTTTAAAATACCTTGGGAAAGATCACCGTTGTCACATTCGGGCTTCTCGCGTGAGTGACAATGGACTGTACGTACGTACAATACCACGTACATCCGGTCATCTCCCTTTGCGATGAATAGTATCGCCCATACGTCATCGCTAGGTTTTTCTACTTTTGAGACAGTTTTCCCAATTGATCAGTAGTTTTAGCCTAAGAAAGCAGCGGAGTTAAATAACCAATAGCAATGAGTTTTATATAGTCATGTAGATTACAGCCTGCTCTATCCAAAACACTTCGCCCCAAGTTGATACGATATATGGTTCTGATTTGATCGATGTTGAAAACCAGCGCGTACGTACGAAATCGTGGAAATTTCTTCATTCTCCATAGACTTTTGACAAAAAGTGAACATGCTTAGCCAAATTAAAACTTGAAAAGCAGCGAAGATAAATACTCTCTGGAAAAAATCATAACATGAAAAGAAAGTAAATTTTGTCTTCTTTTCAAATCGCTTCGCCCCCTTCCGTGCCGTCAACAAGAAATATGACATATTTCAGCATATAGCATCAAGATACGTTTTTTGATGCGAGAAATTACACGTTATAGCTAATCCGCGCGTGTGCGCACCGCTCGCGCAATCCTTATGTCCACGAAGTTTCACAATGCCCGCTAATTTGGTACGTGTGGACGCTTGCAAAAAAACTCGGGATGAGCATCGCGATCGTCATCCCGCTAATTTGTACATGTGAACCCGGCTATTGAGTGCGCACTGCTAGTGTAAACATTGTGACGTACGTCAGGCCAGGGAGGTGGAAGAGAGTTTAGTAGCTCAACATTTGTCTACTAGTATCTTTGTACCGCAGACATGAGAGGCAAATCAACCACTTCCATATGCGATGCCTCCGCAACCTCCTTCGCATCCGCTGGGAGGATAAAGTTCCGGACACAGAGGTACTGAAGCGGGCAGGCATCCCCAGCATCATTTCCAAAATCCGCAAGGCCCAGGTGAGATGGGCAGGCCACGTCACCCGCATGTCTGACGACCGCATCCCGAAAAAGCTTTTCTATGGGGAACTCGCTGATGGGAATAAGCGTATGGTGGGAGGACAAAAGAAGCGCTTCAAAGACAACCTGAAGTTCTACCTAAAAGACTTCTCCATCAACACCGAGTCCTGGGAGACACTTGCCGCAGATCGCCCTTCCTGGCGCCACGCTATTGCTGTAGGGGCCCGTAGAGCAGAGGAGCAGCGCGTCAAGCAGGCAGAGCACAAACGCCAGATGCGAAAAGCAAGAGCAGCCAACCCCAGCAGTGTAGTCCCTACCCACTTTTGCCCTACCTGTGGGAGAGGCTTTCTTGCCCAGATTGGCCTCATCAGCCACCTCCGAACCCATCGAGCCAATTGATGTCATTGGTCATCCTCGAGAACGAGGGACGAACACACACACACACACACACACACACATCTATTATGATAATGCATGAAGAGGATATGCATACAGTGCATATTTTTTGTTGCAGTTGTAATATACAGTGTGTTATGCAGTGTGCATACTGCTGTATGTTTTTTTTTAACACACACATACACAGGTACAAGTGTACATAGCTTTTCAACATCTACGGTAGATGGTTGCTTATAGGCATTGCAGGCTAGACGTACCCTGGATGCCCAGGTCACTTCCTGTCTGCAATGTCATGTGATGTCTGGTTTTTATGCAAATGAGGTAATAATGAATAATTATCTTTATGACAGCCAATCATTTTAAGTTACGTAATATATTCAGTATTCTTTAACCAATCAAAATAGTTTTGCCTTTGTGGCCATTGAGAGCTTGCAGGGTAAGTTTGCAGGCCCAAAAATTTAGTTAGTCCTGCTGCAACTTTCATAGAGTGATCACCAGTGCTAGTGTGTCTCTATTCTGCTTAGATCTGGCACGTGCTTGTGACTCGGGCACACGATACTGTCAGTGATGAGTTTTTATTGACTTTGAGATTAGCTACTTCACTGTAGGTCACCTACTCGATCGGTCTACGTAGACCTCAGTTGTGTTCTGCACAGTTGCCTATATACTGATTCTGATGGTGGATTCATATTTTGGACTGAGCATTATTTTTGGATAATTCCAACCCCGGAATAGCAGGCACTCCTGTGACGCTAGATTACTGCTAGAATCTACCAAGGTTTATTATCAGTCATTGGCTACTCATACATCGCCCTAGCCTACGTGCTGCATAGACGTCTGATTGGACATTGACTGCAGTATCACATCAGGCTAGGCTATCTCCGTGGCGTGGGGAGCTAACCTCGCATTGGTCCCTACACTGACGTCTGAACCTGCCATCATTGCAGTACTCGTGCACAGCAGGGTCCCTTCTTGGTTTCAAGCTGTTTCGTTCGACGACGCCGGCGCCCAGCACGGCAGTGAACATCAGTGAACAGTGAATATCACCCTCCTAGTTTCATCGTCAGCGGCCAGAGTTTTCTTCCAAGATTCTACGGATGATTTCTAGCGCCTGTGGCTGTGTTACTGTCAGATCTAACTGTCGACGGGTCCTCCGACATATCGACTACCGTGCTAGTGCTAGACTATCCTAGCAGGTAGCTTTTATTATTAGGTCTTAGATTTATACTTGGTACAACCATAGTACTACAATCCCTGTTTGTAAACAGCGGCGGTCTCCCGCTATATAAACAGTGCCTGTAGTTAAGCTGTACTACTACTAGAAAAGTAACAGTCCCTGCTGGTTAACGTACGTACTGTAGTGTAGGGCCTACAGTCTGTATCCTGGCATAGGATAGGCTATCTAACGTAATAGTCTATACTGTTTTAGCCTCAGTTTTGTCGGCCATTGTGATTAGAACATAGGACGTTAATGTACAGTTTAAGCGGCGGCCTTCCGCTATAAACAGTGCCACAGCTGTATACTTGTCAACCAATTTTAAGGTTAAGCGGCGGCCTTCCGCTATATAAACAGAGCCACAGCTTAATCTTGTCAACCACAATTTAAGAATTTTGTAGACACGCTGTGTTTTCTCTGGATTTTATTTTTGATGGCTGATGCCTCATAAATAAAAAAATGGTTTAAGCCAGATATCTTGAACAGTATACCGACCAGTTCCAAAGCCTTCATTTGCATGGTGTAACATTTAGTGTAAAGCCTAGAAATCTACCTGTGAATCCCGTGATCAAAAGTGTGGGGTGAATGGGGATGTGGAGTCCTTGGATTTTAGTTGTTGTTTTTTTTTACTTTGAGCTGCACTGAGAAAACATTCATGTGAATGGTGTGTGTGTGTGTGAATTTATTGAAGTCAGTGATCAATACTTTTGGTTACGTTTCATCTGACATCACACACTCATTTAATACTCTAGGTATCTCATAGTACATCGAAATACAACAGCACCAATCCCACTAAATCATATTACATCATATTGATCCCCACAAGAGACTCTTCTTAGTGCATACCTGAAGAAATTAATGCACGCACACGTGACTCATTTCAGCGCTTCCAATTGGCTACATTCTTGAACCCATTTTATAACACATTTTATAAAATGGGTTCAAGAATGTAGCCAATTGGAAGCGCTGAAATGAGTCACGTGTGCGTGCATTAATTTCTTAAAGACCTAATAAAATGCTTGCAAAATGTTTTAATATGCAAAAGATATGTAAAATATATGTCATGATTATCAATGTAAATATGTTGTCAGTGTCGTTCCGGTTTTTATCGCTTCTAGAAACTCCCCCAAATATCACATTTTTGGAGGATCCCGTCGCAGCTTTTGCGAAAAAGAAAGTCACGTGACCAACACCCCTGAACCGATTGATGACGTATAAGCACGGAGTTGTCAGTTAGCAGACGCCGCTCAGCACAAGCACTCAGATTACTAGCTTGGTACACGCGCGTACACGATAGTTAGCCCGGCCAGGCCCGGGCCCCGGGGCCGCGGGATGTGCGCTCCCGGTCGACACACTGACTGTTGACATGTACGCATTACCACGTACATTATCACTAAGTTAGCTTGCACACATATCCGGTACCTCGAGCATAATGTCTTCCCCTATATGGGTAAACTTCGACATTGATGATGATGATGAAGACTGCAGCTCTGACGATAGCGGAGAGGAAGAGGAGGCACATGAAGTTGAAGGGGAAGATGGGGAGGGAGAGGCAGAACGAACCAGAACGTTTTCGTGGGGCTGCACCTTACCGATATGAACCAGCTGCATCTCCCCCGCTGCCAGTGCAAGAGCGTATGAACATGGCACCAAGCCCGAGAATAGACCTCACGGAAACGATCGCCTGGGAAATACAGAGTGGTATGTCTGGTATGCCCCCATATAGTTTAACGTTAGAAAGGATATACTGTATTCTACATGACTGACATTGTAAGTTGTAACTGTCTAATAAGTAGATTAGAAGAACAGGCCCAGCTCGCTCACAGAGTGAGCGGCTACTCCGGCCGCA
Organism: Diadema setosum; assembly: GCA_033980235.1. NCBI lineage: Eukaryota > Metazoa > Echinodermata > Echinoidea > Diadematoida > Diadematidae > Diadema > Diadema setosum. The sequence continues at coordinate 43,988,506 of CM067060.1, forward strand.
GCAAGCAAGCGGGAGCGTCCCGGCCGTGGCCTGGCCCGTCGGCCGGCGCTTACAAGTTAAACTACCAGTAGTAGTCTAGTAGTAGATCTAGTAGCAGTCTACTAGTAGTTTACACTCAGTAATTTAGATGCGTCATTTTCTGAGAAAAACGATCAAGAATGATCGTCAATTTTTGTCGAGTAGTTTTTGTTTTATGCTAAAAATCATACTGTGGAAGGAAGCCCAAACGCCGTGCTTATCTACCGATGAATGCCACGGTGGGGCTGGATTCACGAGTAGGTCTAGGCCTATAAAGCAGGCGAGTCGCCGTAGTATTAGTACAGACACGCAGTGGTGGTGGGGCTATCGTGAAATAGGCCCCACCGCAGTGCGCGTGCACCGTAACCGTGCTTTTATAGAAAGCAAGGGTAGGTCCTCCTAGGGTTTAGGGTTAGGTAGGATTTAGACTATGGGGCAAGCCGATTTTTATGCTTGTCTTGTTCTCCGCATCTTGTGACTACCTAAAACTTATTTAGGAATTAAGATTTGCATTTATTATAGATAATTTTGATAGTTCCCAGACTGGGAAGTGGAGCATTACTTAATATTTTGATTAAAAAGGTCAATATTTTTTTTTCACAAAATCGTCTGCTTCTCATTTCGCCTGAACTATCGGTACATCCGATTGGCCCATCCGATCATCGAATTGCCGATTGTCGCGAATCAGCAGCCAATCAGAAAAATTGTATCAAGCGGCTTTGGTACACTGTATTGCCTTCATATCTCATCCCGTACCGATCATGTCTGTCCCTGGAAGCTCACCTGATACTGATGGTAGGTGTTTTGTCCATTGTTCTGACGTTTGCGAAGATCTGAAACCTTTAACGGAGAAACGATGGAACACATTTTTAAGCAGTGTTAAGATTTGGAAAGATTTAGTGGGATGTCAGGCCGATATCGCGAGAGATTTTGTGCAAGAATTTGGGTCTGATGTCCTTGCTTCCGATGCAGATGGCGATGGCTTACCAATTCCGGAACGTGGTGGATTTCACCCGACTTGCTATCGATATTTTACGGATTTATCAAAGCAAAAGCCGGGAAAACTCAACAAAGAGAAGCAACAACGAAACATTGGATCATGTCAGACAGGTAAGCCGTGCATTCGTTAATACAAATAAGACCAAATAAATCTGCGAACTGCAGATACTGCTTAACAACTACTTCAGTCCCACACGTAGCAAATCGTGTAATCTACGGCGTATACATTCGCTGCGATACATTCTTTTCTAACTCTGTGAGAATGGTGAAAACCCGATGCAGTGGTTCCCCATATAAAGTAAAGAAAGAATACCCCTCCCTCAGTTGACACTAAATGAAATAACTTAGATGGGAGCCGTGTGGGAATAAACGGCTTAGTCACGTCACCCCCTCATTTTATGACTCATTATGACTAATGAGTAGGGCCTACTAACGCCAACGGTAACCCCGGGACGCTCCTTGTAGGCCTACACAGTATGCTGCGCGTTGGGGCTGGTCGCAGTTAGGCCTACGGTAGATAATTAACTTCATTAAGAAATGTGAAAAAGAATTATTAGGATGAATGCCGTGGGGATATGAACGGCACATATGAACAAAATCAATACAATAAAGATGGATACAATGCCGTGTGGATATAAACCAAAAACAAATGTACACCAGACTTTTACTCTGTGACCATATTGTCCATAGAGATGTTAGTGTTATACTGTGCCACACAAGTGTGCACCCCATCATAATCCCCATTTATTTTGCATTCATGTGTGTGAAAGGTCCCATTACTTGTAATTGGATCTTTTATTTGCAGAAGTGGTTTTCACTACGTGCTAGTGCACTTTGGTATCCAGGTAGGTAAGATTTACATGCTCAGCCAATATCATTAAAATTCAATAGAACTTTCAGAGAATATTATCAAAGCGTTTTTCAAATCGCTCATAAATTTACCAGATTGAATCACGGGGCGGGTCGATATTGGATTCAAGAATTCCTACTGCGTAATAGACATGGACACTGCCAATTTGCCAGTCAGTAAATATGGACAGCAAAAATGATATAATTTTTACTGTTAGTTCACAAACTTCTTAAATATTCACATCATTTTCATGTATATTTCTAAAATCTTTGAGGTAATGTTTGACTTCTTTTTGCTTTATTTATGGTGTCCATCTTTACTGATTCGCACCTTATAAATATGCAGTGCCCATTTTTATTCTGTAATTTGAATCTTTGTCTTTTTAGTGATAGCCTCAGTTTAAGATAGTATCTTGTGATGTACACAACATTCAGACAGTGCATCATCCCATGGAGGATGGAGTGATGATGTCGAAGTTTGAACCCAATATCACTTCTTCCGTGATCTGATCTGTTTAAAATTTATATGAGTGATTTGAACAGTGTTTGAGGATAGTACATGAAAGTTTGGTAGAATTTTTTAGCAGCACAGCATATTTTATCCATATGAATACCAAAATGCACTAGCACCCCTTGATATATCTCACGACGAACTTGAATTTGCAAAAAGTAATCTAACAAAGTAAATATTTGTAACAAATATCCACGAACATGGAGTCAGAATAAGTTACTGCTACTCAAATGGTAAGCCAACTAAAAGTGGCTTGTGCCCCACCTTTATGTACATTGTAAGACTATTTCAACTGCCGTACAGGCCCCGTACTATGAACAAAAAGTAATGGGCTCTAAGACCATCGAATTTGCAGCTAAATTCCACTTTTCTGAAATAAGGTTAACTGTATGACATTATGCTCCCAGTGTTAGTTTCTTTCTCAATAATAATTTATGCAAATGTATCAAGTACAATGTAGCTGATTCTTAATCACTCATTTGTCTCAATTTTCATTTATTTCTACAGAGTCAGAGCCCTCTACATCAAGTCCTGGTGGTCAAGCTGCAGGTCTGTGTGCCTCCGCAAAGAGACACTTGCGTTCCTCAGATACAAGTTTTGCTGGAGTTCCAAAGCAACCATCTGTCTCTGCCCACATTCTCCCCAAGATATGCATCATCTGCAGACAAAATAAAACATTTAAGGACTCTGACGGGAGGAAAAGGAAGGAACCCTTAATGCTGTGCGAGCAGCCAGATGGTGGAAAACTAGCCACAGCCGCAAAGGACAAAAAGGACGAATATATTCTCCTTCAGATCCAGGATCGAGACTGCGTAGCCATTGAGGTACGATATCATCGCAGTTGTCTCAGGAACTATACAGTATACCAGTCAAGGAAGAGTGTTCTTTCTCAACCCATCAAAGAGAAATATGGGAAGGCATTTGCTACATTTTGTAGCAATGTTATTGACGAGAGAATAATCAAGCACAAAGAAATATATCGAATGTCGTCATTGAGACGATTGTTTGTGAAAGCTGTGAGAGACATTGAGTGTCAGGATGCTACAGGCTACAAGACGTTCAGTCTTAAGCAACGCATTAAACGCAGGTATCCTCAACTCTGCTTTCTTCAGCCGCATAGGAGGTACACAAGTGAAATTGTCTACGTCGAGTCACTGTCAACTGAAGACCTTGTGCCCGGAGCAGTTGGCTCTGAAACAGATACAACCACCACCACCACTGATACAGACACCTTCTCTAGTACAGACACAGACACCACAGACGATGAAAGAGTTGAACTTCTGAAGAAGCCAACGAAGGGTAGATCCAAATCTCTGATACCTATAGCTTCACTACGAGATCGTTATGCCACTGCACAAGACTTAAAGGATGACATCATGCAGACAAGGACTAATCTACCATGGCCTCCAACATCATCAGATTTAACATTGGAATCCGCACGCGCTAATGTATCCTCCAAGCTGTACAACTTTTCAGCATGGGTTGTAGGTGCTTCTGATGATCCAGAGAACAAAGAAAAAGTGAAGATAGGAGAGGCAGAGGATCGCCGCATCCTTACAATATGTCAAGATATTATCTACTTGGCTGCAAAGGGGAGACAGATGATGCCCAAGCACGCATCTCTTTCAATGGCAATGCGTCATTTGACTGGATCGTCAGAGCTGGTTGGACTACTTAATGGTTTTGGATATTTTTTTTTTGAAAAGATTTTATTTTCTGCATTCCATATTTTCTTTCAGAATAACAAAAATAACAAAGGCAGGTTCAATTACACAAATACAATTCTGAAAATTATTGACATATTACATAGTAAGTCATATTTTGTATGTAAAGACAAATGAAACGTTAAATAACATACAAAATGTTTATATGGCCAATAATGAATTAATTCACAGTACAATATATAATATATACATATGATGCAGAGGGCCGCCGTTATAAGCCGTGCTTGAACAGACGGACAGCCAGAGTTAAATTACCATTTCTTATTGTAGTACTTGAACACTAATACAGATGGACCATGTTAAAGTGCGTGTAAATCCAGTTTTATACAATTACTTGGTAAACAGGAGTAGTGCCTGTGAGTGCGTGTGCAGGTGATGAAGCGCGAAAGTGTTGATGGTCAGCACTTCTAAGAAAATGATTGGATATGTTATAATATGGGCGAAGGATCAAGCAGTAAAGTAAAAGAAAAGGAAAAGGGGGTGGACCAAATATTGCCTTGTTGTTGAGTATAAGAGGTACATGCACCAAGTTTAATGATTACTGTACCGTATGATATTGTGCCAAGAAATATTTCTTTGTATTTGCCTTAAAGGAATAGAGAGATGTGCACTGTTTTATGTGGAGAGGGAGTGAATTCCAAATATCAGGCCCGTTATGCCGAATTGATTTTTGAGCTAATAGGAGTTTAGGGTTATTCAAATGGAAATCATTACGATGGCGCGTGGGGTAAGCATGGACATCCCTGTTAAGGGAAAATGCGTTGTGGAAGAGTGGGAGTAGATTTTGCGTGTATTTGAACATAAATATTGCTGTTTGAAATTTGTGTATATCATCAACTTTAAGAACTTTTAGTCTAAGGAATAATGGATCAGTATGTTCTAGATAATATGAGTTGGTACATATTCTTATTGCCTTTTTCTGTAAAAGAAAAATAACATTTACTTTGGTTTTATTACAGTTTCCCCAGACAACATTACAATAATTAATGTACGGTAAGATTAATGCATTGTATAACATAATGAGTACTTTTTCCGTTACAAAATATTTTAATCTCCGAAGTATTCCAATGGCTTTGGATATTAATGTGGTTATATTGTCAATGTGGTTATTCCAATTTAAGTTGGAGTCAAGGGTTACCCCTAAGAACTTGGTTGATTTTTTTCCAATAATGGGCATACCATCAATAATAATGTTATTAGGCATTATCGGTTGCAAATGTGAAGTATTGAAGTTTATAAAACACGTTTTATCTATATTTAGTGATAATTTATTGCATTTAAACCATGTAGAAATTTTTGCAAGCTCAGAATTAAGTATATCAACTAGTGTGTTTAAACAGTTGTGAGAGTAGAAGACACTGGTATCGTCCGCGAATAATACATAGGTGAGAAGGGTTGAGGAATTTATGATATCGTTGATATATATAAGAAAAAGTAGAGGTCCTAAAATGGATCCCTGTGGTACACCGCAAGTAATATATGACTTAAACGAGGTACTTGAATGAAATGCTACGTATTGCTGACGTTGGGATAAATAATCTCTGAACCAGGAAAGAACTATTCCTCTTATGCCATAATTATGTAGCTTTTTTTAATAAAATTCCATGGTCTATTGTATCAAAGGCCTTGCTCAGGTCCATAAAAACTCCTATCACGTGCTGTTTGTTCGCAATAGAATCGATAATTTTGTCACAAGTTTGAATGATTGCAAAATCTGTAGAAAAACCTTTGCGAAAGCCAAATTGGTTAGGATTTAAAATGTGGTTATCAACCAGAAACTTATACAAACGTTCATGTGCAATCTTTTCAAGGATTTTGGAAATGACGGGCAATAATGAAATTGGACGATAATTCTTTATTTGGGACGCATCATCTTTTTTGTGAATAGGGATTACTTTCGCAATCTTTAAAGAATTTGGGAAGATCCCAGTAGATAATGATAAGTTACAAATATGTACTATGGGGGTTACTAAAAAATGTATTATTTGTTTTAGTAAATGCATACTTAATCCATCGTGGCCACAGGATCTACTCGACTTAAAGGATCGAACAATATTCAGTATTTCATTTTCATTCGTGGGAGTAAAGAATAAAGAATTATTATTACTTTCTGGAAGGTAATCTGTAAAATTTCCAGCGTTTGGAAGTATTGTTGAGGCGAGATTGGGGCCTATGTTGGTAAAGAACTTATTAAAACAATTTGCAATGATTTCAGGGTCGTTAATATCTTGGTCATTTTCGGAAATAACGGTCGGGAGTTCTTTCTTTTTATTCTTAATAAGGTCATTGATAGTTCGCCACAGTTTGGTTTTACTGTCCTTATTTGATTCTAGTATGTCTGAATAATATCGCTTTCGAGATGCCCGGATTAATGTGGTTAATGTATTTCGATATGTTCTGTATTTTGCTTTGTTCTGTGGTGTTGGTTTACGTAAGGACATTTTATATAAGCGATTACGGGTGAGTATAGAACGCATTAGCCCTTTGGTAATCCATGGTTGTTTTGTTTTTGCGCGATTGTTCTTATTAACTAAGGGAATACGATTATTATAATAATAAAGAAATTTATGCAAAAACATTTCGTAAGATAAATTCGCGTCATTGACCGAAGTCACATCTTGCCATTGTTCGCGTGATAAATCAGATATTAATGAATTAATATTTTCTTGAGATTCTTTTCTTCGCGTTCTATAGCATTTTTGTTTTGGTTGAACGTTTCCAATCTGCTCGTGAATGGTAAATATTGGAAGATGATCAGATATATCTGAATAAAGTATGCCATTAGTATAGTTTTTATCAATAATGTTAGAGAAGATGTTGTCGATTAAAGTCTCAGTTGACGTGGTGTTACATATTCTCGTAGGCTTATTAATGTGAGGATAAAGACTACTTAATAATAATGTGTTATGAAATCTAGAAGAATTATGGTTTGTCGTACTTAGTAAATCAATATTGTAATCCCCCATTAAGAACAAACTTTTATTTTCATGAATAATTGTATTTGAAAAAATTTCAATGCTGTCTAGAAATAAATCTATTTCGTTATTTGGTGGTCTATAGATGATACCTATAATAATATTTTTAGTTTTATCATTTATAATTTCGACGAATAAACTTTCAACACCATTGATGGATAAGTCAGGTCGGAGTTTGTAACGAAGTTGATTATGTATATACAAGGCTACTCCACCTCCTCTTCCAGACCTTCTATCTGCACGAATCATATCATAATTTTGAATACTAAACATATTTGGGGAGACATAATGCAACCAAGTTTCAGAAATTCCTATTACGGAAAAGGCAAAATGGTGAAGAGAGTTTAAGAGCGTTTCGATTGATTCAAAGTTCTTATTCAAGCTTCGTGAATTGATATGAATGAGGCTGAAGTATTTATCTATGGAAAAACTGTGAACAGATCGACTGTCATTTCCAGTTTGGGGGCAAAATTCGGAATTGAATTCGTCAATTGTGAAGTATTCACTATGATGATCTGTTAAGTATTGGTCCTCAGCTTCGTGTGCAGGTTCGTTTTTCATTATTCAAAGGAGAACACGACGGAAGAAATGGAGGCCATTGAACACAGACGCGCGTCGTACTGTGGGTGAGTGCAAGTGAATGAGTGGAAGGTTGCCTATTGTGTGTGTGCATCTCGCGTGCGAGAGGGAAGGATACAAAATGTTTAGCTTTACTGGATTCGGACAGTTATAGCAGATTATCTTTGTGAAGTGCAGGAAATATTACAAGTCTCTGATAAATATCTTTCTATGATAATTTAGGACAAAACTTATTATTTTGTTCAGTAGAAGTTTGTAGAAATTTGTAAATTGAAATAATACGAAGAAATAGTTCAGAATTAATGAATACTAAAAGTCGTCGAATATGACTGTAATTGTTCGAGAAATATATACATCAAAAATTCGCGAGAAACAAAATCTGGCATAAGATACTGTAGCGATTCTCAAAACTAAATTCACGATAGTATGAATGCGAGAAATATCAGAAAAAATATAGTTATCATTTACAGTCTCACTAATTCTTAATTTCCGATACCCCAACAGATAGTTGTTGGAACAGGTTTGTGACTTGTTATTATGTAAATAAACATCTTGGAACCGTAAACATTTGAAAATTTCAAGCTTCTCTTGAAAATTGAAAATGTGATGCGCTCCGTCGGAATGAGTCAAAAGTCGCAAAAAATGAAATCGTAGTTATGCCTATATGTAAATTCTACAGACTCTAAGCTTTACACTGATATAAAATACAACTCATTTCGACATCCCTATAGATCATAAAAACGAATATTAACTACGCTTATGATGTCAGTCAATTTTCTAAATAACGGAGAAAATCGCTCTCAAAGTTCAGGCTATGTTCAAGCTCACGACCTGCTTCTTTCACGGGACGAAACAATACAACAGTCCTGCTTAGCGACGGCGTTTACGCTCCATCGCACGCACTACCATATAAGGCGATAGCTTGGGTGTGTAAGATAATTAACCAATCGCAGGACAGGTCTATTATTAACGATTCTGACCAATACTGCAGCCCGAATGTAAACTTCGGTGCGTTTGTGTCCGTGCCGCTGCCGCCGCATGAATGAGTCGGTACGCATTGTGTGTCGGCTGCGGTGTAGTTTGCCGCAAGTTTTGAACTCACAAACAATAGGAAACAGTAGAAAGAAAAAAAGGCACGCTATGCGTATTACGAGAAGCGTCTTTTAGTGAGGGCGTTGATCGCTTCCATTCTCCTCCCATGTTGTTGTCAATGGAAACGTTTAGCAAGTACCAACAGCTAAATAGAACCTGTGAACCCATTGTAGGCGGGAGTTCAAAAGACAGCATCGGTAGAGAAAATCAATGAAGTTAATCAACGATAGTCGTCTTTTGAGATCGTGTTCTTTGCATGTACTAAAAACCCTCAAATTATGCACATGGTCGTAATGTTGCAAAGCATCAAAGACTGCTTTCGCGTCTGTTCTGCTGCAGCTGTATACAGTCATAACATTCTGAATTCCCGCCATATTAGGCACATTCCTTTATAGACGTAGCGTCCACAGTAATTATCGCTTATCACACTTGCCAATGCTGCACATACTATACGTATCAGAAGCAAAGGTTGATGCAGGCCTGAGAGCTTCACGTTGGGTTTATATGATTGTATCATAAATATATTTCTTATTCTCGGTCACTTTTGTAATACCATAGCATATAAAGAACCATTAACTTGTGGCTTAAGCTTAATGTTTTTTACATCACATTTACAGTTACAATCTTTCTGCATTTGAGATAGATAATTATACTGACAAATATTCGGAATTAATACTTAGGCATTCCTCATTTCGTTTTGTATTCACAAACCTTACTAAAATAAAAATGATTGCTTGATTACTTTTGGGTAAAGGAACCACCGGAAAAGGAACCGCATTTGATTTTCTTGTTAACGAACCTAAGCTAGTAGCGAACCATATTTCATTGTGTGATTAACGAACCTTCAAAACAATCAATTGTATTACCCCCCCCCCCCCAAAAAAAAAGCATTTCAATGTCATGCGTTGTCAATAGTGATAGGCCCGTTTTTATTTCGTAGTGTGTCTCAGTATTCCTGTGTTTATTTTTAAGGATGTGCCTCTCTTTATGATTGCGATTGATGTTCAACTATTTCTTTCCCGCAAGCTTGAAAAGGAAGAAGCTAAAATTGAGGCAAGGAGACGAGTTTTCTTCCATGAGATACAATCATTAAGACATACATTTATTCCCGAAAGTTGTGTGATTGCTTATGCGCTGAAGAATTATGTCCATTAATGTATCAGGCACTATACAAAACGGTTGAAATGTGCTGAAAGTCGAACTTCGGTTTTTTTTTTTATTTCCATTTCAAGCGGGGATAGACTAGAAATTAGTTTGTCTATACTGGCAGCAGACATTAGTTTTCCAGTATATACTCTGCATTTAAACAGTCGCCATATTTTCGTGGTCAGAATCAGATAATGGACACGTGATATATTATAAAAATGAATACAAAACAACGAACATGTCATATGTACAAACATTATGAATTTGTACTTACCTGTAATATTCTGTGCAAAAAACAAGCACGCCAATTAAATAATAGAATTAATAGAACACACTGTACACAGCGATATCATGCATGGCAGATCAAATCAAGTTCAATTGGTGAGAAAGCTAAATGAAGTTAAAAAGTTGACTTCTTTACGTTTCTCTTTCAATTTATGAAAACAGAATTACATTGTATATCTATTGAAACGGATTGTCTCTGTTGCGAACGATCGTCTTACATGTATATAGCAATGTAGCAATTTTCGTAGCGACACCACTTAGGAATTAGAATGTATGAAGATAATCGTTACTTAATTATTTTGCGCTAATAGCATTTACATTTTTCAACTGTTATTGACAGGATTATGTTACTGTGATGGTTACGATTACGAATGTTGGTTATGAATTCAAAAGACTGGTTCATTAATCGAACTATAAAGGTATAAATAGCCGTTTTGAAAGTAGTTCGGTACAAGTTCAAAACGCAATCGAAGTCATCGTCATGGGGGAACTGATAGCTCTAGAAAACTTGTTTAGGCCAGTAAAGATTGTCGTATGCAATCTTTGTAGAAAGTTTTGTCTTAGGCCATCTTTTGAGTATTTTGAGAAATTATATAAAGAACTATTTTTTTTGATTATGTCAAGAATTAGTTTGAACTATGAGAATAAAAAGGCGCGGTTACCTCAACAATATCGTAGTGCGATTAGACATGATGTGTAAAGTGAATTCATGACTTGTTGACTTATTCTTACTGAATTGATGATCACTTCTGTAAACCATCAGTTAAGTCTTGTAGATGATACCTCTGTAATCGTAGTCAAAATTCTTTTGAGCGATGAGACGAAAACCAACAAACAAAATGCCATGTATCATCGCTCGAGTTTCCAACATTTGGCGTGACCCGACCAAAAATAAGTGCCGAATCAAATGGAACATTATATTGTGGGATAGCAGACTGTGTTACGATTTTTAAATATTGCGAGCAATTGTTAAAAAAAAAGAAAGAGAAAATGAGGCAAAGTTCAAGAAATTCGAAAAAGCATGTAAATGCAGGCGATCATGTTTAATATTCAAAGTAAGAGATTACAATCGGCCATGCGGATGTATATGATTGCCTTATTTACATGTCTGATTTTTGTAAACTATGTTATATTCAAATTTAAGTTCCCTTCCCTCGATAAAAGTTGTGTTGGGTTTTCGCTAAAGGCATTTATTAGGAAACGCTAAAAAAAAACCGACAACAAATGCCTACTATACATCAAGAGATGACCTATACATAAATGAAACACAAAAATTCTGTACGTTCTGATATAATGCAACTGCTTGTTTGTTTGTTTGTTTGTTTGTTTTGAATTACCATGGTCTTTGTCGGGGTAAAGATGAAGAAAAATAGTACAGTGTATCACTCTCAATTCCGGATTATTGCGATAAGTGTGTATTCCCGCCCTTTCTATACAGGTAAACGAATTAAGCTTGGTATGCTTTTACAAAAGCCTGGTGTCACGCAGAAGAACTGATTCCGCGATCGCTTTTAACCTTTCATAAAATTCACGTTTTAAGATAGTAACGATAGCTTGTAAGAGATAAAGTAAGTTAGCGTCCCTGACTGTGGTTCTGAACACAAAAGGGGACTGAAAAATTCTTTTACAAATTAGCAGACATAATGCCGATCCTCCAACACTGTTGCTCCATTACAGTATGTCACTGATTCTGCTATCAATGGCGAAGAAAGAATACTGGTTGCGTGATTATCCACCCCTTGATAGCAGGAAGTTTACCTTTCATTGTTCAAGGCTTCGTTGATGCGGAGTTTACTCGGATAAAAGGCGTGAACAGTGTCGCCCGAGTTCTTTCATTCGAATTCCTCACAATACACAATTCAATAGGAAATTTAATGCGCTGCTACTTCGCAAAGCTGTTAGCTAAATTCTTTGCAGACTTGACCTCTCACATGTCAGCTACACGTAATACACGACAAACAGCTGTCATTACAAACATTCTGATAAAAACAAACAAAATGAAGAAGCACACTTTTGAGTAGCGACACAGCTTTCTGTCACTTTCTCAAATAGGTCTTACTTCTAAAAAATACACAGATGACAAGAGTCAGAATATCCTCCAAAGGGAACACGAGGTATTTGGGCATAATAATAATGTTTGTCTTCCGATTTCTCTCCATGCCGTCACGGCCCAAATCATCATAAGTAAATAGGGCAATAATTTGTATTAACCAGGGAAATAATATTACGCATTACATACATTTGGCTAATTATCACATGAATTTTCGACTTTATAAAAACGAGAATAATTGACAACTTAGGCCCTACTATATCTCCAAAGATGAACTTTAAACAGCAAGTCACATACCAGGGAACGAAAGTTATAATCATCTGAATGAATTCATTAATGAGGCCAATAACCGTTGTAAAAGTACACACACGCATCACTACAGAGGTTTCAAGTTCGATATGTGATCATTTTAACTCATTGATAAAGTATCATAAATTTTGCGTGATCGTCGTTGGAATAAAATTTTTCAGCGCCATTTGCGCGTCACATCCATCACCACTTCATGAATGTGGTGCATGTATCAAACGCAACTAACAGGTCATGCAATTGATAGCCTTGGTCAGCTCACTGTTATTGCGTAATTCTAAAGCCCTCGCCGCCGCCGCCACACGCACCATGCTTTGTTTTGTCTTCAATGGGGTCAAGAGCAATGCTTCATTAGCATACGCCCTAGCAACGGAGGCGGAGTCTCGATCGGGCGAGAACAATAGGTGCGAAACGCAACGCAAAGGCGAGCGTTCGAAAAAAATGTAACCGAAAAAAAAATGGTCTCAGAAAAACTGTGATTTGGGACACTTGTACTCATTTTTACACGCTGAAATTTTCTGTACAAATAGATAAAACATCAAGAAATCAAAATCCGTCATAAAAAAATTTCGACCCGAACAGTGCTTCCCCTTCATTTTCGGCTCATTACGGGAAAACTCCCCGTGCGACTTATGACTCATTTTGTTGGAGCGTCACACAAATGACTCATGCATCTTGGACGATTGGGTGCAACAAAATTTTAGTGATGCATGTTGCCTATGCTGCATGCATAATAAGAAGCAATCAGTAAGGTGCATGCATCTAGTATCATGCGTTTGAACAAAGACATAAAATTATCAATTGGAACAAAAACCAAAAGGCTACGGATATGGCGTTTTTACCCCTTTCCGCACACACACAAAAAAAAAAACCAACTGAATTTGAATAATTCAGTACACTATGATAGTATCACTGGTGTTTTAGCTACATAATGTACATAAATCAGGTGGAATAAGTAGATCGATAAATTGATCGATTATAATTAGATCGATCGATCATGAAAATTGAAAATGAATCGTGCGTCACAAACCACTGTTTTGGAGCATGATACGGCTCTAGCACTGCAGGAGATAGAGAAAGGTCCGAGTAACCTGCCTTCAAATCTGGAAAAGTCCTCTTATACTACTCTAGTTTGGGATAACAACGATTTCGGGGAAAGAACACTATCAGGAAAAGGGACAACGCACAACACGAATGGGATAGCTGTTCAACACGACAATGTTGCTGGCGTAGTCCCTCAAGCTCTACCAGCTCAGAATAGGAAGAAGACAAGACAGCGATCACTGCCTGCACCTGCCACAGCACTGGTTAGATTCACCGGCCAGAAAAAAATCATCACCAGAGGCATTTGATGATTCTGTGCCGCTTAAGATGAGTCAGTACAATGATGTTCTCTGTCCTTACAAAGAAAAGGATGCAGCCTTCTATGTTGCAAAATCCTCACAGGAACGATTACTCCCATCGTGGACTGGATTTAATCAACTGCTTTCATCCAATATCCTTCCTAAGGCAACCATAGCATACTTGCCAGTGATAGATGCCAGCCCTACAGATTTCAACACAGTCCACACAGTACTAGACCGAAGTTTGGAGATAGCACATCAGTTGGAACTTCCAGCCATTGTGATAGTGGTTGACCAGGCCATTTATTGCAAAGCGCAGACGATCCGCTGGCAGGAACCAACATTCCTTCAGAAGATAGTCATTCGTCTTGGGGCTTTCCACACAACAATGGCAGCTCTTGCTTGTATTGGAAAGCGATTTCAAGAGGCAGGATTGCAAGACATTCTTATCGAAGCAGGTGTCGTAGCTACAGGTTCAGTCGCTGGTGTGATGAATGGCCACAACTACAATAGAAGTATCAGATGTCACAAAATCATGGCCGAAGCACTTCATCGCTTGCGCTGGCAGAGCTTCATGTGTACCTTGGAAGAGGAGAGGCAACATCGGTACAGAGAAGAAGTGTCATCTCTACAAGGGTCATTTCCAAGTGAGTTCACCAACCACATTCAAGGAGAGGTGTACCAAGCAATGGTCAAGGAGTATGACAATTTCATTGAAGAAGGGAAGAAGGATGCTACATTCAACTTTTGGTCTTCCTATCTTGAAATGGTAGAAAATGTCCTTCTATTCATACGAGCAACACGAGAAGGGGATTGGCAACTCCATCTTGCTTCAGTGAGAGCCCTGCTCCCTTGGATGTTTGCATATGACAGAACAAACTATGCACGTTACCTTCCAGTGTATTGGATGGAGATGAGCCAACTTCCTACCACCCATCCTTACATTTACGAGGAGCTGATGAAGGGTCACTTTGGAGTCCAACGCCAAGACAGTCATGGATTTGCACAGGTGGCATGCGATATGAGCATTGAGCAGACTGTGAATAGAGACACAAAGACCAGAGGAGGAGTAAAGGGGTTCTCTAACAACCAAGGAGCTACAAACCGTTGGGTCAGAGGCCACCATGAAAGAGCACTCATCACAAGACAATGTGAAGAAATGGCTGGAAAAGGCCAGAAGTCTTCAAAAAGAGAAGACCTAACAAAAAGCAGAATGGCAAGAGACCAGCAGGATGTAGCCAACATCATTAGTACTGTCAACAACATGACAAATCCCTTTGTAGTAGATCGGGAGACAGATGCTGATGATCTTGTCCACCTCTCTTCAGGCATTGTTGCACCAGTCAATGTTTGCTCAGATCTCCTGAAAGCAGGGGAGAAGGGGGATGAAGCATTCATCAACTTTGCCAAAATCAGACTACAAGGAGATACGGATCTGAACAAGACAATCACCAAAATGAAGCTTAAGACCTTTGCCAATTCCGACAAGCCAAAAGTCAACATCAAAGGGATAGAAGTTGTACTGAAGAGTGCTCGTGAGTTACTGGCAAGGCTCATCATCATTGGCCGTGTGCGTAAAGTTGATCAACGAAAGATGCTAAGTCACTGCTTAAGCCCATACCCACCAGCCATTTGTAAACAAGATGGATGCTTAGTCAAAAGCAACAAGGCTGCTCTTCTTCACCAACTGGAAAATTTACCAGAGTCATCCCCAACCTTGGATCCACCACAAGAGTCAGTGTGGATTATTGATGGTATGGCATTGCTTCAATGCCTCATTCCAAGTAAAATGCCTGCTACCATGGGACAGTTGGCCAAAAAAATCCTGAAGGATGCAGTTTACCTAGCCAGAAGCACCAAGTCTGATGTTGTCCACTTTGTCACTGACACATACCCATCTGTCAGCATCAAAAGTGCAGAAAGAAAAAGGCGTGCTGCAAGTGGATCCCAGCGGATTAAGATTGCAAACCAGGATCAACCAGCTCCAAACCAATGGAAGAAATTCTTGGCAAATAGCTTCAACAAGCAACACTTTACCAAGTTTTTATATGAGACTTGGTGTGCTTGTGGTGCAGATGAATTCAATGGAGTTGATGTATACCTAGCTCATTGTGAAGAATGCCACAAGTTATCTTGTCGTAGAGGTACCACTGTGAGTGAAGCAATTCCAGAGCTATAAACTACTCAAGAGGAGGCTGACACAAGGATGATGCTACATGCAAAGTACATCAGCAACATGGGTATGAAGAATATCATCATAAAGAGCCCAGATACGGATGTATTTATCATCGGCATTGCTGTGTCTGCCAAACTTGATAGTTCCAAGTTGTATTTTCCCACTGGAAAGCAAGATAAGGAGCGTACACTTGACTTGAATGCGATACAAAGTCATCTCAGAGATAACATCAGCGATGCAACCATAGGCCTCCACTCATTCACAGGTTGTGATGCAGTGAGTGCTTTGTATGGACGGGGAAAGACCAAGCCCTTCTCGCTAATGTCCAAGTCTTCAAAGTTTACCAAGGCTTTTCAGGAGCTTGGAAAATCCTTCACACTTACAAATGACTGGATTTCTACTCTGGAGGAATTCATTTGCAAGTTGTATGGGATGAACAAAATCAGTACAGTGAACGAAGCAAGATATGCTATGTTTTCCTTGGCTACTAGACAAGAAGACATTATGCCCCCTAACAAAGATGCCCTCGTGAAACATATCCAGAGGGCCAATTACCAAGCGGCTATTTGGAGACGCTGCTTAGAGAGCCAGCCAGATGTTCCGTCACCAGTTGGTCAAGGCTGGAAGCTAGTTGATGGAGGACTTGGAATAGACTGGATGGATATGCTACCAGCTCAACAGAGCATTCTTGAACTGACTTCATGCAAGTGTAAGAAGTCCAAGTGTAAAGCCCCAGGTGCAGGTGATCAGTGTTGTGCGTCTATGGACCTTCCCTGTACAGAACTGTGTGAGTGTAAGAACTGTGAGAACATGGTTACGCCAGATGAGGAGCCAATCGTTGATGAAGTAACAGATGATGATGAAGGGGATAACAGTGATGATGAGGAGAATCTTGAAGAGGAAGAGTTATTCTAACATGTACAGGTAGATAGCAGAAACCTTTGTACATATCCCTTAAATAAGTTTTCTTTTTCACACTTTAATATTTCATAAAAAAAATATGAAATTAGACCACATCCTTATCATATTCACTTATTAAGCCAATATATGACTTCAATTATTATATACAATATATTCAAATTTATGGATGGATGTTTTCTGGGGATTCAGCAATGTATTCCATTAAACTTTTATTGAAGAAGGACCTACACTACTTGGGATCCAGTTTGCTTGTAGTGTTCAAATTGTCAACAATTTTTTTTTTATTGGAAAGGAAACTGTCATTTCATTTTAATTTGTTGAATACAATTGTTGAAGTCATCTGTCACCATGTGTGTAAGTGAAAATTACTTGCCTTCATTTTAATGCCTGTTTTTAGATCTTTTCCTTTGCACATTATTTCTTCGATGGTGCTCCACTTCTTGAGCTGGAAACTACCTGAATTGAAGGCATAATTTTGGTCAGTTTAGGTCAAAGTCATTTTGGGAGCTATTTATACCGTATACTCTAAATGACCTCTGTGACCTCTGACCTCCTGACCCCCAAATCGTATCAGATTATTGCCACTCCCACAATGCATACTTGAGCCGAGTTTGAAGTAGATCCCTCAAGCGGTTCTTTAGTTATTGTGAAAACAAGGTATTTTATGTTCATAATGACCTTTGACCGTTGACCTTGTGACCCAAAAGTCATTTCAGATTATCGTCGCACCCGTATGCATACATGAATCAAGTTTAAAGTTGATCCCTTCAGTGGTTCCTGAGTTATAGTGAGAAGAAGCTATATTCATGTATATAATGACCTGTGACCTATGACCTTTGACCTTTGCGGAAGTGCTCCACTTCCACAGCTGGGAACTATGAGAATTTTGATCAGGGATTCAATACCTACATTTTGAGCCATAATTTAGGTAGTCACAAGACGGAGACAACAAAAGTCATTTTTTAGAGCTATTTTCACCCCACGCCCCATAGCCTAATTGTATTTATGGTTAAATTGGCCGTTAAATTAGTCGAGCCGACAGTCCAGGCAACTACCCTGTGAAGGATAACGCCGAAATACCCTATAGAGGATAAAACGGGAGAACCGCGCGAGCTCGCCGAACCTGGCTCAGTGCCAAGCGAATCGCCTTCACGTGTAAAGTCTATGGGAACCGACAAAACCGCTTCGACATTCGTGTGTTTGTTTAAACACACACGGTATATTTTGCTCCCCGCGGATTGCGCTCCTTTTCCCTCAGAGTGAAGATTATTAGTCTTTCCTTTCATAGACCCTTTTGCAGGATAATCCGCGGGGAGCAAAATTCACACGCTCTCTGTCATAGCACAACATGTTCGAAAATTTTGTCCACTTAGTCTCATTCAATCCGGTCTGAATTTTGTCAGGCTATCGCTACTGAAACAGAGAAAAACGCGCACACACCGCGTGCCTCCGTGCTGTTAGCCCACGTGGAATGGTTATCGTATTGCTCTCTGGCTCGCGTTGCTTGCTTGGTTGCCGCTGTTCGCTGCTGTACGAAGGAACCTCACTCATCTCACATTTGATGTAATGTACATGTAATCACAACTGTAAATTTTGGAAATGAATTATGTAGAATGAAATCGATGCTTACATCTTTATAGTATGAACTTCAGGGGACATTAAAAGATGGTATCAACGCAGTTTATCAGAAAAATCAAATGTGAACTGATCACGTCCCTGCGTCGTTGGGAAAGTGCTGTGACGTTGCAAAGGCAGTCTCGCTCGGCAGAGTGTCTGCTTTTGAAAGTTACGTACACATACCAGCCAGGGTTCTTCGGTGGGCTGGGGGAGTGATGTTTTTTTAGTGGGGTTTCCTCGATACCAGTCAGCTGCCACTGAGACCTTACATTAGCATGGTACAGTCTATCCCTGTGCACTAACTAGGCATATTCAATTCTCTTTCCACCTCCCTGAATTATGGAATATACGCTGCCATGACTGCATCGATAACATTTTATGAAGACTAAGATGGCGTTTTGTGTTATATCTACTTGGGACTGTGAGAGAATCATAAAATACAGCTGTAGTTCCAGTTGAGGAGATGTGTGATACCATCGTCTTTACAGTTCGGCAAGTGTACCGGCCACGGGCAGGTAGGAGAACGAAATCCATTCAGTTGCCAAAACTGGGTTTTGAAATTGCGTTCGATCGTCTATAGAAGATGTTCTTACTCTTATATTATAGATGCGTATAATATACTAATATCCACACTGCAGATGATACAAGATGTGACTATTAAATACAGATTTAATAATTGATACATCATGAAATGATTTGAAAAGAAAAAAAATAGTTATACGTTCTTCTCAAGAAGCAAGTCACAACTGTATCTTGATAACATATAAGATACTCGAATTCAACACTTTCTGAATGATGCCAGTTTTCGTTTTGTTTTTGCTTTTGATGTTGTTGACACTCTTGTGTTTGCTGTGGGTGCTTGTGCTTGTGTGCGTACATGAGTGTAGGGGAACTGTGTATTTTGTTTATTTTTTGTGTTTATATCATCCTGCAACGACCTGTACTTAGTGTAGGCCTAGTTTAAATTAGTTTGGATTTGTGCAAATTGTTGCAATCCATCTTAGCGCGAGTTACTTTACAATACTTGGTGGATGTGAAGACTGTGTGTGGTATCTCCCCGGCTGGTATGTGACGCTGCGACTTGTCCGGCCTGCATGTGGGTGTACAGGGCCACCCAGCTCATGGCGAGCGTGCAGCGCTCGCACGAGCCAGCAAAATCCGCAGAATTTCTAGTCATAAATCGGAACGACCGGCAATGAGAATAGAGATAACGATCGCAACGCTTCGTTGAGCCGCTGAATAGCCCTGAGAGGGTATTTCAGGTTTATCCCTCACAGGGTACTTGCTTGGACTGGCCGAGGGCCATATTATGAAGTCATTTTCGCCGCATTCACGAGTATTCACTGTGGAAGGCAGCCCCACCGCCGTGCTTAACTACCGAGATGAACGCCACACGGTGGGGCTGAAACAGGCGAGTCGCCGTAGTAAACTAGTATTACTATTATTAGTACAGACACGCAGTGGTGGGGCCTATTTCACGAGTTTGCCGAAAATAATGGATATCCAAGCGTACCACAGTTGTAATCTGTATTATTGGCAGTATTAAATCCGATACAGTTCATTAAATATTCTTTTGTTTAAAGGCTTAGCCAATGACAATAGTGCAGCGCAGCACCTGCTATGCGCTCGCTAGCTCGCTCCCCCGCCAGCGCTAGCCAGTGCAGCCGCCGGCCGGCTGTCGCTGCGCTGCGCTAGCACATAGGCTTGCCAGCTCGCTGGCTACGGCTAGACTGGTCGTGAACGACTCCGTTCTTAGACGTCATCACAATTTAGAAGTGATAGTGCGCCGCATGCGGTGAAAGTATAGCAAGTTTTCCAAAACCGAGGAAATTGCATCCAATATGTTAACAATATAGAACAAAATTCAGAACAGTAAAAAACCCCGCACAACCACAGAATTACTTAGAATTTATCATTGAATATTATTACATCATTGAGAAAAAAAAAATGCCTGAACCATTTTATTAGGTCTTTAAGGACGTTCCTCAGTTAAAGTGAAATCCATGTCATTTTCTTGAAACTTTCCACACCGTAACTTTGACCCATCCTAGGCCCAAATTTGTAAATAAAACCATAGGTTCATGTGCTTGTTTTTCTTCTACGGTACTTTGAAGAATATGACTAATCTGCCGTCCTGTACCAAAATGATAGCGTTACATGATCAAGACCATGATTGGCAACAAAATCTGCAATGACAAACGTAAATCCCCATAATTCTTTCAAAATCCACGTTATTTTCTCCAAATTTGCAAGAATTGCAGAAAAGGGTACCCAAAACGAGGAAAGAGGTTTTGAAGTTAGGGTTTACACTCTCATTCTTCAGCAAGCAGCGCCCTCATGCGGTAGAAAACACCGAAATCTCTCAAATCCTTCTCATCGACGTTTTCTGTTAGGGGTGAGCAAAAGGACAACGTTCATAAAACTTATGCTGTACATTCAAAACCCATGTCAATTTCACGAAACTTTACCAAATTGTAGACAGAGGCTTACTTATTCCAGAAAAACAATCAAAAGTGGGGGTTCATTTGCTCGTTTTTGTGCTAGCAGCGCCCCTATGCGACATATATCATCGTAAGTCCCCAATATCTGGTCAGGAACCTATGCAGGGATGCCCTGACAGGGTGGGTTCATAAAACTTATGCTGTACGTTCAAAACCCATGTCAAATTCATGAAAATTGACCAAATTGTAGAAAAGGGCTCACTAATACCAGAAAAACAATCAAAAGTGGGGGTTCATGTGCTCGTTTTTGTGCTAGCAGCGCCCCCATGCGACATATACCATAGTACGACCCCAAAATCTGGTCAGGAACCTATCCAAAGTCGCCCTAACAGGGTGGGTTCATAAATCTCATGCTGTACATTCAAAACCCATGTCATTTTCACGAAACTTGGCCAAATCATAGAAGAAGGCTTACTTATTCCAGAAAATAATTAAAAGTGGGGGTTCGTGTGCTCGTTTTTGTGCTAGCAGCGCCCTCATGCGACATATATCATCGTAGGTCCCCAAAATCTGGTCAGGAACCTATGCAGGGATGCCCTGACAAGACGAGTTCATTAGGCTTATGCTTTTCATTCAAAACCCATGTCAATTTCACCAAACTTGACCAAATTGTAGACGAAGGCTGACTAATTCCAGAAAAATAATTGAAAGTTGGGGTTCATGTGCTCGTTTTTGTGCTAGCAGCACCCCCATGCGACATATATCATCGTAAGTCCCCAAAATCTTGTCAAGAACCTATGCAGGGATACCCTGACAAGTGGGTTCATAAAACTTATGCTAGCTGTTCATTCAAAACCCATGTCATTTTCACGAAACTTTGCCAAATTATAGAAGAAGGCTTACTAATTCCAGAAAAACAAAAAGTGGGGGTTCATGTCCTAATTTTTTGTGCTGGCAGCATCCCCAGATGATAGAAATCACCTCACCGGACCCCCAAAATCTGGTTATAAACCTCTCGTGGGTGTCCTGATTAGGTGGGGTTCGTGAATGTCATGCTGTACATTCAAAACCCATGTCATTTTTACGAAACTTTATCAAATTGTAGAAGAAGGGTTACTTAATGCAGAAGAATTGTAAAAATTTGGGGTTCATGTGCTCGTTTTAGTGCTAGCAGAGCCTCCTTGCGACAGAAATCATCGTAAGACCCCCAAATCTGGTCAGGAACCAATGCAGGGATATACCCTGCTAAGATGCATGAATCTCATGCGGTTCACTCGAAACCCCATTTTCTTTAAAAAAAAAAAATACACAAACAATCAAAAAAAAAAAAGTCACAATTGCAGTGATATGGTGAAAAAATATTCAGAAAGAAAGGTCCATGTGCGTTTTTGTTATCATTTCCTTTCCACAGCCATAATGATATCATGTGGATGCAAGCGTGGAAAACTCCATATTATTGATATGCACGCTTGTTTGTTTTACCCACTTGCTGTAACCATGTAGAAAAAGTGATAATGGAGGAAGAAGAATAAATATAAGGAAATGGGAGTTTTGGCATTAGTCTGACGGTCCTCCAAATGAAAAACAAATCTTAATACAATGACGTTGATTGTAGATTGCATGTGTTGGTTGTTGCAGTGGTTGGTAAAGTGCGTGTTGTAAGCTATGGAGATGTACCTTGCCCCCCCCCCCCCCGAAAAAAAAAAAGATGATTCTCCTTTTGTTACACCAGATTTGGTAATTAATATATATATATATATATATGAATGGTGAAAGTGATGAATAGTCTTGTTTGATAACACTTTCGTGACCTTGTATTTTGTAACCAAAAATAAAAAAATCCAATATTTTGTATTACTAGTAATGACAAGTTTAGATTTAATTTAGATTTTAACAGAGACACTCAGATTGTTTTAGCTGCTAGACTTAAGATGAAATGTGTGTCATATGCTTGTTTTGTTGTTGTTGTTGTTGTTGTTGTTATTGTTGTTGTTGTTGTTGTTGTTGTTTTAACACCTAGTCCAATAGACTAGTGAGCCTTAGACCCCGACTAGGGCCTATAGGCCCTTGGTACCTGAGCACTCGACTTTACCATGTTGATGACCGGATAATGAACTTCATGTCACAAAACAGATCTATGGATTGAAAGTGGAAACAGCTCTGTTCCACTTCCAAGCTTCGCGATTCCGTCAATCAGTGTTGTGCTACAATGACCATGTATATATTATGCGGCTCGGACCGCTGAACTTTGCGTGGTAGGCCCTTTGTACAGATTGTAACGCGTACAGTCGGCACGCGAGCCGAGCGAGGCCGCCCAGCGCGGCTGCCCGGCGAGGCCGCGGTGGGGAGCTGTCGGGTATCCGTACGTACACATACCACACTCTATCTCGATCTACTAGCAGCTGCTCAGCTCAGCTAGCTCAGCTCATCACTCGTGCGTGCGCTTCTACGCTGTTTGTTACGTCACTGACACCTGCGCAGCTAAGATGCGCACAAACTCAACTGAGGAACGTCCTTAATAAATGCACTAAGAAGAGTCTCTCTTCCACCTCCCTGGCCTGACGTACGTCACAATGTTTACACTAGCAGTGCGCACTCAATCAGTTGTTACAAGTGCGTCGTCACGCGCTACTATACGCGCTGTCAATCCTGTAAACAACTTCTAGTTCGGGCCGCGGACTGCCACCACAACATCCGGCGGCCTTTCTTGTGCATAACAGTACGTGGCGTACGTATACTCTTATACGTACGTACAGTACTTATGTGCGGGATTTCCGAGTGCGACGTGCGTAAATGTTTGGGACGAACATCTTCGGACATCTTGACTTTTGAGCGAGTGCTACATGTAGCTGACTGGTATTGACCCACAAAGGTACGTGAATAATGCTGTTAGTTTTCGACCCATTTTATAAAACCAAATGATGCACAGGATTATTTCGTGGCGTTAGTGAAGGTGCGGCGCTCTCTCGAGTATTGACAACGGTTGCAAACATGCACTCGGCTGCGCCTCGTGCATGTCGCACCATTGTCAATACTGTAGTGGTGGCCGGCCAACTACAAACATTGAGTGAACTATTCTGCAACAGTTCTTACCTTCGACTGATGTGTTTCTCCACTCCAGTAAGGTAGGATTCTGATTGCCCAAGGCCCACGGAGCAAGTATTGTCTGGTCTCGTTGGGGTCGTACTGTTCACTCGGCGTGGCTCCGCAGGTTTGCGCCCTCGTAAACTGAGGGCAGTCCGACAGTCGTCGAGTCGGTCCGAGTAAGTCCGAGTCAGTCCGAAGTCACTCCCCACTACACTCTTCCCCGTCGCATTGAAGCTTCCTGGTGGGGACGCGAGTCCCCCTGGTAAGCTCCACCCCGGTAAATGCGACCAAATTGGGAAGCAATAGGGGGATAGAAAGTCCTGAGGGATATCGTCAATATCCCTCCGTCGGAGTTCCTAGGCCTTTCGAACTGAATAAACGGTCCAAAAATATAAAGCTACAAAATATAAATGAGGTAACTGACCCCCCTTAACGGCAGTAATAAAATAATTGTATCCTCGCGGAGGATATAAAGACTCCACAATAAATTTCAAAAATCAATAACTGCATAATAAATGCACTTACTCCTTCCCTCACTCCCCCTCCGCCATGCGAAGGGGCTACAGCCTGCACCTGCCCCACCTTCTAGGGGTGGGGCACCTGGGCCGCTGGGACAGCCGGTATCAAGACTGTCCCTTGGGCTACTGACCCTCTGCTAAACAGCCCGCAAGCAGACAAATTGCCTAACCTAAAGGTTAGCCGGGGCTTTACTGGCCAACCCATGTGCACACACTGAGCTCTTAATATGTCTCCAGTTCCTCTGCGACTGGTCCCTCTTTGATCATTCCTGATTGACCATGCAGACCAGCCTGTTAACACTCCCTTCCCGATGCCTTCAAAGAGTCTGGGTCCAAACCTGTAGCCCATCTACCAGCCTGTTGGCCAAGTCTTCAGCTCGGCCGAGGACTGATCAGTAACTACTAGGGAAAAGCACATACCTCTATCTTTACGCCTGGTGTGCTGGGACCTCCTTGGGACTGGTGACATCCCAAGTGCAGGATCACTTCTGGCATGGGGGTGACCTCAAATTCTGCAAAGTATCAGAACTTCTGTCACACTGGGGGAAACATATCTTTGAATATGCCTTCTGCAGGAATCGTACCAATCAGGCAAACCTGCTGAAGCAAAAGAGTGAGTCACTGGAGAAGCGGGTGCAGGGTGGCCTGCTGGGTCCCCACCTGTCGATTTGAGGGATGGGACCATACAGATACCCCCGCTAGGGGTGTTTCTGGGCACCTCATAGCCCAGACCCTTTCCGAGGAGGACCCTTTGGGCCTTGATCCTCCCATGCCCCAAGCAGTGCGAAACAGCTTTTGGGGGCCTTACCTGCCTTTATTCCCTTACCATGTCATCGGAGGGTGACTCCCCTCCATTTGTCCTTCCCCCGATGGTATTAGGGGTGGTCTTGCTTGACTGAACCTGAAGGGGAACCACATTGTCTACATCTTCCGCAAAGGATGACCAATTTTGATGCGCCCTCTGACAATATTGGCAACCCCCACACGGCAAATCCTCAGGGGTTATACCCATGCGGTAATCTTCGCACAGGTTGGATTGCTCCGGGATACGGGAGAGTGCATCCGCATTGACGTGGTGACGTCCTGCTCTGTACTCGATCCGCATGTCATATTGGCTAAGTTCTTCCAGCCACCTCGCTAGTTGCCCCTGAGGGTACCTGAACCCCAAGAGCCACCTCAAGCTACTATGATCTGTACGCACAGTAAAAGAGCGACCCAAAAGGTAATGCCGATATTGCCTTGTGAACACGACTACGGCTAGCAGTTCCCGTCTGGTGACACAGTACCGACGTTGAACTGGAGTTAGGGCAATGCTACCATAAGCAATAACCCTCTCCTTGCCCTCCTGTATTTGGCTGAGCTCCGCTCCAATTGCATAGTTAGACGCATCTGTGTCTAACATGAACGGATCCGTTAGGTTGGGCATTGTCAGTACTGGGGCCTGCGTCATTAGATCTTTGATCTTCTGGAAAGCCTGATTCTGTTCTGGTCCCCAGTGGAACTGCTTTTTGCCAGTGATCTCGTAGAGTGGGACCACCACTGCTGCATAATCCTTGAGGAAAGAGCGGTGGTAATTAACCAAGCCTAGAAACTGCTCGACCTGCTTGGTCGTGGTGGGGACTGGCCACGCTTGAACTGCTTCTACATGGTCAGCTTTGAGGGAGATGTAATTTTCCCCCACTTCCCGCCCCAAGAACTCAACTCTCTTCTGGAAGAGGTCGCATTTCTTGGGCTTCAGTTTCAGCTGGTAGCTCCGAAACTGCTTTAACACATGCGTGAGATTCCGCACATGATCCTCAAAGGAAGTACCAAGCACTATCACATCGTCTAGAAAGACCAACACTATCTCCCAAGTCAGCCCCCTAAGGATCAAATCCATGGCCCTCGAAAAAGTGGCCGGGGCATTACATAGGCCGAAACCCATGCGGACAAATTCATAGAGGCCATACTTCGTTATGAAAGCGGTCTTATGGCGGTCCTGATCCTGGATGCGTACCTGCCAATAGGCTGAATTTGCATCCAGTTTCGAAAACCACCTGCTGCCAGACAGAGTGTCCAGGCACTCCTCTATGTTTGGGAGTGGATAGGTGTCCTTCCTGGTGACAGCGTTAAGTGCTCGATAATCTATGCACCAACGTACGCCCCCATCTCTCTTGCGAACCAACACCGGAGCCGACGCCCATGCAGACTGGGATGGCTGGATCACTCCAGCACGCTCCATTTTCTCTAAGTGGGCTCTCTCCTCTGCTGCAAAGCTAAGAGGAGTTTTTCGCATACCCTGCTTGATTGGGTTAGCGGCCCCAGTGTCAATTGGGTGCGTAATAGCTGTGAAATTGCCAAGGTCGAATTCGTCCCTGGCAAACACATCGCTATATGTTATTAGCAAACGCTTAAGCTCCTGTTCCTGGTCCAAAGAGAGGGAACTCGATGAGCGCTGGAAAAGGTCTGCAATGTGTTCTGGGAGTTCTAACTGTTCTCCAGATTCCACAGCTTGTGACACACTAATGTTGTCACCTTCTGCTGGTGTAGGTGTCTGAATTTCAAGCACCTCGCGTGCCTTTCCTATTACACTATTTCGGGGAATATGCATGCTCCTATCGGTAGGGTTTACCATGTAGGTGCAACACGAAATTCCCCCATCATGTAAAGTGTATGGGATAAGCGCTGGTAGCCCTGCAGAAGGTTCAACCACGAATGTATTCATCCGCTGGTCAATCACCCCAGTAATTCTTTTCGCGGCGTTGGGAGGCACCACTACTCGGTACTGGAGTGTGACTGTGGCCACCCGGTCCTTGTCTGGAGTAATTCCAAACTCAAGTGGGATGGCCTGGTTCTCCATGACGAGCTCCATGTCCTTGATGTGAACATCAATTCGATGGCGTCGGAGAAAGTCTAGCCCATCAAGAAGCATATCATCTTCTATGGGAGCAACGTGGACATCCTCGTCAAAGAAATGCTGGCCCAGCTGAATAGTAACTGGGCCTACCACCAACCCCTTCATAGTGAGGTCGCGGCCTGCATTCCTAAGAGTGACTTCTCGGATTGCACATGGCTGTGGGTCCAGTTTTTTTATAGACCCTGTCGGAGATCAAAGTGACCTGGCCTGCTGTGTCCACTACAGCTCGTATTAGTCTATTGCCGATCTTAAGGCGAACTCTGAGCAGTGAAGTAGAACTCAGCTGGCAGACAATTGCCTGCTCCCCATGGTCCTTGACTTCCTCCTCCGCACCAACCTTCTGGGTGGGAGGCATGCCTTCGCCTGTGATGTTGGCTGTATCCATGACAGGTTGGGATTCATTGGGATCTCCCAGTCCAAGTATCTCGGGACCGGCAGCGGGCTCTGTGGCACTGTGTGCAGGCGAGTCCAGCTGGTCCACGAAATCAATGAAAGTCCTCACCTGATCATCGGTCAAGGTTTGATTGCCATCTGAGAGAGGTTCTTGCCCCTCCTGATCTGAGACGGGGCTCATAGACGAGGAATTGCCTACTGGTAAAAGCCGGCCAGATCTAGGCCGGGCCAGGGGTCGGCCTCCTCCCCTGACCCCTCCTCGTTTAACTCATCCCTTTCATCCTCTACCACAGCTGACACTGTATCCGCAGCTTGGGGTGTGGTACCCTCCTTGCGCGGTGAAGGACAATCCCTCCGGAGATGCCCTTGCCCCCCACAATTGAAACATGCACTTGATGTAGGTGCACGCTGGGCAGGGGTATTGGTACGAGGTGCCGCCAGAGGAGAAGGAATGGGAGAGGAACGAGGTGGAGGACAAGATGGTCCAGGAGATAAAGCGCGCGCCGGGGCACACCGAGGAGCTGGCGAAGGGGGCCATGCCTGTTGGCACAGCTGCTTCACCATGATGGTAAGCTGCTCCACCTGATTGGTCAAAGGAGCAATCTGCGACTGGACCTCTCGTCGCAAGTCTGCCTGAGACTGATCCAGCCTTTTCTTGATCATGGCTAGGTCCTGTTCGACACGGTTTAACCGATCGTCCTGTGTCTCAGGAGACCTGTGGTCTGTGGGATGTGCCTCTACTCTCTGTACCAGATGAGTTGGCTCATCCTCCGAGGCCACAAAGCACACTTCTTTGCGGTGCTTACCAAAAGCGCGCGCGGTCTGCTGAACCCATTGAGCATGGAGGGTGGCATCCTTGAGGGTAGCAAACCGTTGGTTCAACACTTGTTGACCTACCTCCCGATCAGAGCAGCCTTGACAGAAGCGAATGATAGTCTGTCGCTCCAGTTGCTCTGTGGGAATACCCAGAAATGCGTCAGACGCTAGCTGGGTAAGGCGGTCAGCCCACTCCAACAGTGATTCGGTTGGGCCTTGGCTTGCACCAGTGAACTCCACATGGGCGAATTCAGGTTGCAGTTGCCCGTCAAACCTTTCCTTCATCTGCCGCGCTAGATCGTAAAACTGCGGGGCAGGTTCACGGTGCACAAGTGTTGTATAATAATCTGCAGCTTTACCCTTAAGGCACCAGTAGAGCTGCAAAGTACATTCTTCGGCAGACCAGCCACTTTGGCAAAGGCCTCGAATTGTCCGAAGAATGTACGCCACGACTGACCAGTCCCACCATAAGTTATGGACTTTGGGACGTGTCGTGGCGGCCAGGCCATGCGAAAATCCTCTCGCCGACTCAGGCCATTGCGATCCTGATCATATCCTGCTGGTGGATTTCCCACAGGATACGTGTGCCTTGATTCCGAAGAATTGGCAGACGTTGATGGCTGAGGGCGAACAGGCTCTCGCACATCACGGTAGGGCTGGTAAGGTGGACTAGAATAGTTCGCACCTGAACTAGCCTGTGACTGCGAAAAGCGCGACCCCCCTTCAACCGACTGGAGTGGTCGGGGAGGAGCTTCCCTTCCTGCCTGGTAATCAGGCTGTGTGGAGATTGGGAAGGCATCACGCCTACTCCCTGCCTGATAAGACTGGGAAGGTGCCTGCTCCCTCTCCGCCTGTGCAAACTGTTGCGCAGGCGGTGGGTAGCGATCATGCATATAGACCTGCGGGCCTATTGCGGTACCCCCAGCTGCAGGCAGAGGACCAAAAGCGGAACCGCCTGAAGTAGACGGTGAACTTCCGGAAGTAGGACCCCCACCCTGTGTGGGAGTAACCCCACTGGATAGGTCCTTTTCTGCCCTTAGCACGGAAAAATCTAAGGAGGGGATAATCCCCTGGGGGCAAAATATACCTGCCAGGTCCGCCATGTCTTGGAATGAGCTTGGCGTAAACACCCCTACCTGTGCTCTTATGCGTAGGAGCCGCTGGGCCTGTCCCAGGTCGACTCCTGGGAGTGCAGCCAGCTCCGCAGCAGAGCACAAATTAATGTGCACCTTCTCCATGATGTAGCGAAGACAGGTATCCGAAGTATACCCGTCAACACCTCCCAGGGAGAAGGCTGTAATTTATTACTAACAATAACCACTATACCTAAAAACCCTAGTCTAACTTAACCAGAAAAAACATACAATTACACATCAGTGAGAAACAAAACCTCACTTGAAAAAACACGAACTAAGTCTAACTCTACACCCCTTGTAAAAAAAAAAATAAGAGGTGCAAATCGAAACAATTAACACGGAAATTAACAACGATGGCGTTCACCTGGACGCCGATAATCTAACAAGCCCTCTGTACAACACCAAAGATAAAAGAGGAAATCAATAATTACTCAGATGTTAAGATCTCAAATAAACTACACTTAATCCTGTTGATATAAAAAATCCACTAAAATATTCACTAATTCAGGCAAAGAAAGAATCTCAGCCTTGTAGGCCTCAATCACAAAAAGCAAAAAATTAAGCTTCCCTACTATTTCAATCTCAAACTGCTCGTCCTCACTGTCCATGAAGACAACCAAAAAAATAACCTAAAAACCCAATCCCAATAAAAATATACTAGAAGCCTACTTAATTCCACAATACGAAAATAAAAATAAAGAGAATCTAAACCTAAATGTACACTATAAATTCGTATAAATCACAAAACGGCAAATACAATGAACGTCTTACCGTACCTGCTTCTCTACAGCTCACTAGCCTGATGCGAAGACGATGACAGCTTCACAGCGAATGGCAATGAACGGGCTGTAGCAGCGTTGGCGTCGGGAACGCGAGCGTCGCACAGGCGGCCGTGCTGTACACAAACCGTTGTGCTGGCTCTAGCGTTCCATGTAGCGCACACACGCACGGCGGGCAACGCGGACGTGGTTGGGGGACTCGAAAATACAGAACGCGTGCGTAGCACAGCACAGATGAGCACCATACAATGCCCAATGCGCCGGCCTCAGCGTTCCGTAGGCCACTCTCCCCCTCACTACCGTGCCGCGAAACACGCGACGTACGTGTGCAATCCCACCGCACACCACTATTTAGCGTGGTGCGTGGTATGGGATATAAAGCGCGAGTTATTAATTGCACTAAGCAGCACGCGCACGCGTAAGCTCTACAAAACAGAACCACAAACAAAATGCAACGAGGACCAGGACCGGCTAACACCAGTCCAGGCACCTCACACGCACAACACACGACAATGCAAACCAGGAAGAACACAAACACAAACAACGATAACAACCAACGGACTAGAGACTCGCTCGGGAGAAAGGAAAAGAAGAAACGGATAGAAAAGACAGAAGAAAAGGCAACTTTATTTGATAGCCCGAGCGGCTCCCCTGACGTGAGCAGGGTGGGCACGTCCCTAGACCAGACACGCAATACAAAAAACACACGTACACACACACACTCGACAGCACTGTCAACAGACGGCAAAACACACGCGCAATCACAATGCAACTCGCTATCACTCACACACGAAACAAGCGGACAGTGCGAAGGTGCCTAACATATGTGTTACAGTTTACACTGCAATCGGTGCTAGGACTCAACGCTACTGACCAAAAACACACACTAAACACGCGGACAACGCGAAGGTGCCTAGCATAATTATATGTGCTACAGTTCACACTGCAATCGGTGCTAGGATATGCCAACGCGATCGACCGAAAAACGCGGACAGTGCGAATGTGCCTAGCATATGGGCTACAGTTCACACTGCAATCGGTGCTAGGACAGCGCAACTGAACGAAAACACATTAAATAAGAAAATCGGAATAATAACGGGACCAATAACAATATAAACTGTGATTTAATTATATCCTAACCCTAACACTAACTAGCCCTACACTAACTTACTAAAATAAAAATTTATTTAGACGCAGCAGTTCAGTGAGCAAAAAAAAAAAAACGAACACACGACTCACCAACTGACTAGCGCGGTGGAGAGAAACGGGAAAAAACCACCGCGGAGAAAAGATCGTAAAAGTAAAATATGACTAGGCAAACCTAGCAAGAAACCGCAAAAAATAAACGCGGCCGGGTGGAATAAACTACGGAAAAACAACTACAGAAAATCACCCGATTCGATAAATGATTCGAAAACCCAATGATTTCTTCCCATACACGTCACCCCGGGGCAGCTCAACCTCGGCTCCGCAGTGGGCAGAACACCTGCACTTCATCACGCCTGTCGGCTTGAAAGCACCGGTCTGACGGAAAATTAAGACACAAATCACGCGATCCAAAGATCGCTTTATCAATCACGTATGATACGAGCGGTACGCCGAAGCAGTCGGACAATCGGTCCGCGACGTACCAAACATAAGAGAATTATAAAAGAATGATTAGCACCTAACACTACTGGACTACAAAAACCCTAACCGAAAATTACTGCAAGTGTCACCGACACAGCGTGCCGTGACTTACAGTAAGCCTTACGCTATAACTAAATACTTCGTTAATACGGCCAATTCTCCGGTTCCCCGTGTGCACGTGCGGCGGCAGTCGTGGCAGCTCACTCAGCGTGCCCACGCAGCAACGCACGTAATATGGCAGGGAAGCGAAGCGAAGAAAGTGTGGGTCCCCCACGTGAAAAATTAGAGTCGGAAAGAAAAGTGAAAAAATTGCCGACTACGTCATTGTAGTGGTGGCCGGCCAACTACAAACATTGAGTGAACTATTCTGCAACAGTTCTTACCTTCGACTGATGTGTTTCTCCACTCCAGTAAGGTAGGATTCTGATTGCCCAAGGCCCACGGAACAAGTATTGTCTGGTCTCGTTGGGCTCGTACTGTTCACTCGGCGTGGCTCCGCAGGTTTGCGCCCTCGTAAACCGAGGGCAGTCCGACAGTCGTCGAGTCGGTCCGAGTAAATCCGAGTCAGTCCGAAGTCACTCCCCACTACAATACTTTCGAGCGCGCCGCACCTTCACTAACACACTCTATCCTGTGCATCATTTGTATACTAACGTTAGGTGTTAAGTTCATTGTGATTATACTATCATAGGGCCTAGCCCGATTGAATTGTTTTGGCATAATAACAGGCGTAGCCGTACATTCTAGCACTAACAGTAAACGCTAACGTTAGAGTAACACTACCTCTACTAACGCTAGCTAGAATGTCTAACTAACGTTTAGTATTAACAGTTAGAGAGAGTGTAACCGTTAGATAGATTAGACCTAACAGTAGACGAGGATTCAGTCCAACTGCATGTGATGAGGCCACAGATTACAAACCTAGATCGAACGAACAAGACACCTAAATCTAGACGTAGACCTAATGTTTGTTAGGCCTCTTTTCGCACCGTGCCAAGACGTGCTGTACGGAATAATCGGTGTTCCACTAAGCACCGCCAGCACGGTCGGGTGGCGGCCCGGGGGTTGGTAGGCATGCCCGCGCCCACGGGATCGGTGCGAAATACAGTAATTAAAGACATCGGCCTAACGTAGTACTAGCGCTTGAACCTTGATAGTAAGCAAGTCTCAGATCAAAGTTGTATATCTAAATGTTAGATCAAAACAGATTTTTAAGTTCCGTTATGCAGTGCAATAAAGAACTATGTATTTATTTACGGCATTATTTACTAAGTTACTTACATTCGAAGGAAATAGTCCCTTTTTCAGTCACCACGTTTCCAACTCAACGACCGAAACATGCAGCTCTCGCGCGCGAGAGAGAGATTTGTAATAGAGTAAGCGCATTAAGCGCTCACCATTCAGTGCGTACAAATGAAAACGGGGCCAATTGAACAGTGATGCGCGCGCACGAAAGAGGTCGACTACCAGGGGTGGTATTCTGTAAGGATCCTAGGACAGCTCTCGCTCCTAAATACGCGATTGGTATTCTGTAACACCGCGCGTAGGAGGAGAAATAGGATAGTGACGTCAGGGATCCTTATTTCTCTCCCAGCTTAGGATAGGGGCGTAACTTGATATGTTAATTAGATATAATTAGATGTTAATGAGATCTTAAGATAAGTGGTATTCTGTAAGCACAAGTAGGATCAAGTTTAGGAGCAAAAATAAGGATAGCCTCTAGGCAATCTTTCTCTGGCGCTTTATGCCGGGCTATTGCGTATATAGGCCATACTGACGACCTACTGTCTCTTATTTTGTATGTTCATGAACAAGAAAATAAATACATGAATCGTATAACAGAGTTATCTGGGCCCCGTTTCATAAAGCTGTTCGTAAAGTTACGAACAACTTACCAGCGACTGGTGATAAGTTCTGATGTGCTATACTTATCAGAATTTCCATAATTCAGCACAAGAACTGATCACCAGTCGCTCGTAAGTTGTTCGTAACTTTACGAACAGCTTTATGAAACAGGGCCCTGTTCTCTCATACTGAGGATTTTAAAACTGCAGTCTATAATGTTCGAAACAATTGTATTCTTTATCTAGCTGGTATGTGTTTATTTGTTTGTTTTTCGCCATTTTCAATTCAATTCACACTTCATTTTATTCGGCACAAAATAAATCAAAAGTATATTATGTACACAATAACAACAAAAGCTGTTATTATGATTATTGATATTGTAACAATGATAATCATTATTAATATTATAATTATTATCATTTTCATTATTATTATTATTATTGTTATTATTATCATTATTATTATTATTACATGTATTATTGTCCCCGCCGAACGAGTTCGAGCAGGGGACTATGAAACGGGCTCCGTACGTGTGTGTGTCCGTGTGTCCGTCCGTCCGTCTGTCCGTCCGTGTGTCCGTCCGTGTGTGCGTCCGTGTGTGATCAAAATGTTCAAAATGCTACTCCTTCGCCATTTCTAACCCGATTTTGATTCTGTTTGCTTTATATGATAGCACTACATGGGAGCTTTGAAACTTGTATACAGAATTTCAGTTGTGACCTTTGACCTTGACCTTTGACCTATATTGTACATTTTGCTTCAAAATGCTACTCCTTCGCCATTTCTAACCCGATTTTGATTCCGTTTGCTTTATATGATGGCACTAGGTGAGGGCTTCAAAACTTCTACACAGAATTTTGACCTTTGACTTCTTTGACCTTTGACCTTGATTTTTGACCTATATTGTACATTGCCTACAAAATGCTACTCCTTCGCCATTTGTAACCCGATTTTGATTCCGTTTGCTTTATGTGATGGCACTAGGTGAGGGCTTCAAAACTTCTACACAGAATTTTGACCGTTGACTTCTTTGACCTTTGACCTTGATTTTGGACCTATATTGTACATTTTGCTACAAAATGCTACTCCTTCGCCATTTGTAACCCGATTTCAATTCCGTTTGCTTTAAGTGATGGCACTAGGTGAGGGCTTCAAAACTTCTACACAGAATTTTGACCGTTGACTTCTTTGACCTTTGACCTTGATTTTTGACCTATATTGTACATTTTGCTACAAAATGCTACTCCTTCGCCATTTGTAACCCGATTTCAATTCCGTTTGCTTTAAGTGATGGCACTAGGTGAGGGCTTCAAAACTTCTACACAGAATTTTGACCTTTGACTTCTTTGACCTTTGACCTTGATTTTTGACCTGTATTGTACATTTTGCTACCAAATGCTACTCCTTCGCCATTTCTAACCCGATTTCGATTCCGTTTGATTTATGTGATGGCACTAGGTGAGGGCTTCAAAACTTCTACACAGAATTTTGACCTTTGACTTCTTTGACCTTTGACCTTGATTTTTTTTACCTATATTGTACATTGGCTACAAAATGCTACTCCTTCGCCATTTCTAACCCGATTTCGATTCCGTTTGCTTTATGTGATGGCACTAGGTGAGGGCTTCAAAACTTCTACATAGAATTTTGACCTTTGACTTCTTTGACCTTTGACCTTCATCTTTTTACCTATATTGTACATTTTGCTACTAAATGCTACTTCCGGCGGGGACATATATTACGCACCGCGTAATTTCTACTTTTCCTTGTTATTATTGTCATTATTGTTGTTATCATTATTATTATGATCAGCGTCGGCTCGAACGTCATGCGGACGCAGTGCAAGTAGCCTACCTTCGGCGCCCACATTACGTCGTTAAGTCGTTGCTATGAAGATCTAGTAACCAAAGAAAAAGAAACGTACGCAGTGCGCTTTTAGGTCGCGTGTAGAATATGAAAAGTACTAGTAACGCAAAGATCCATACGCACACATTATTGTTAAGACGTACGTATAGTGTGTGACGCAACCCGGTGACCTAACAGTCTGTGTGCATGGGTTAACTTTTTTTTTTTCAAAATGTAGTGAACTTACGTGTTTATACAAGGATATCATGGAGCTATAGTAGCTCCATGTTTATATCTTTGTTTAATCTATCAGTAATCTCCTTTATTTATTCTGTTATCATTGCCCAGCATGTAAGTCTATACTATACCATATAAAGATAGGGGAGAGCTAGCGGGGTGAATTAAGTGGGACAAAAAATTGTGATTTGATGAATTTTCTCGAATAACTTTCTGATATTTAGAATGGGGCACACATGTTAAATCGGACCCAAAGACTTTTGATGCTAGCCACATAACGGGTTGCTACGCTATATTCCTGTAAGTGTCGTATTTGTGTTGTCTTTGGACCAGTTTGTTTGTTTGCTTGTTTTTTTCCTGGGAGAAATGGAACATTGGTTTGGTTTAAGTGGGACAAACAGTAACTATAAGCAAGACATTATTATTACAAGCATATTATATATATATATATATATATATATATATGTAGTTGAAAGAAATTGGACTGAGGCGGGACGTTGCTCTCGATCTTAGTCTCCCTTTTATTTGTCAAGCTTTCGGCCCGTCATTGGGCCTTCGTCAGGACCTACCAACAGAACGATTATTATATGAATAACCTGATGTGTCATATAATATATAATGCAATTTCACATATTACCAATCTTCTAAATCATTTCCTCTGTATACACAAATCAATCATTCAATTCAATACAAATATCCACTCTACCCTCAAATCATCATCAGAATAACATCATATGTCCAAAATATATATATATATATCAGAATAACATCATATGTCCATTTGGACATATGATGTTATTCTGATGATGATTTGAGGTTAGAGTGGATATTTGTATTGAATTGAATGATTGATTTGTGTATATAGAGGAAATGATTTAGAAGATTGGTAATATGTGAAATTGCATTATGACACATCAGGTTATTCATATAATAATCGTTCTGTTGGTAGGTCCTGACGAAGGCCCAATGACGGGCCGAAAGCTTGACAAATAAAAGGGAGACTAAGATCGAGAGCAACGTCCCGCCTCAGTCCAATTTCTTTCAACTATATGCATCCAACAATGCGGCACCGCGTACGTTCGGGACCCAGAGAACTATTTCTCACATTATATATATTATATATATGTGAGCGCATGTGTGTGTGTGTGTGTGTGTGCATCTATTATTATTATTTTTTTATATTTAAGAAAATCTTATATATTTTATAATAACTACGAATTAAGGGCGAAGTTTGGCGTGCAGTGATGATATCCCAGTTTACCCCAACATCCTCCAAAAGTTCAAAATTTGAGCTAATTTCTGCAAAAACTTTAAATGCAAATTAATGGAACTCGTAAGGTGTACATTTATTATGGTGGGCTAAGTGTGTGCAAAAGCTTTGATAATCGAAATTGTATTCTTAACTGTAAAATTAGACTGACAATACATTTTTAACTCCTCGCACAGTAAAAGCTGCGTGAAGCGCATCCTTGAGCAATAGATCTTGGGCGCGCATTGCGTAAAATTAGCCAGATGATTGGCTTATAGATACTGCGTCGGGCGTGTCCTGTCTTTCCTCATTAATATTCATTATTCATAAATGACTGTCCTAGGATAGGCTTAGGACAGGCTTACAGAATACCGATTTTGCCTGTCCTAAGGGTATCCTATTTTCTGTCCTACGCGCGCTCCTAGGATCGAAATAAGGATCGCGCTTACAGAATACCACCCCAGAAGCCCGAACCCGGAAGTGCCTATAGTAATACACGTAAAGTACAGCTTCGTAGATGGGGTTGGGTTGGAAAAATCATTCTAATTTTAAGGAAAATCAATATTTGTCCATATGCCTCCGGATTCTATAAGTGAGATACATTCTTAACACAGTATACGTGTTTTGATGAAAAAAGGACTTGCTCTAATGTGTCAAATATGTGCCTTAAAGATAATAAAAAGTTTTGGTACCTCAAAAGTTTCCCTGAATTTCTGTGTTTCAGGTTAAAGTACCTTTCAAATAACTAACACTGTGAGACTTACTCGCCCCACAAGCTGCGCGGGGCTACTGGAAAATGCGCGAAAATGCATTTTCTGAGTTCCTGCAAGTTCAGAGTTTTGATTAAAAGTAAAAATTTCTTCAAGAAAACAAGAAATAATATTGACACATTCAATTAAAGAAGCACTTGTAGTTCTATAAAACATTAAATTACTTTTGGAAGATCATCTAATTAGCTTGGAAAAACAAACTTTGCAGAACGTTAATTAATCTGCGAATATTATTTCGAGAAAACAACATCCAAACATTTGAGAGCCCCATATATGGCTGTACAAAATGACTTTTTTAAATTGCTAAGGAAACACATTTAAATTGCAATTTTATTAAAAGGGACAATTAAAACTCATGATCTTTCAAACATCAAATGAATGTAAGCAAAAAATAAAAATCGTGATTTTTTACATGCTTCTGAATTTTGTGCTAAAAAAGACATTTTTCGGCAAAAACGCGCTTGACATCCGGCCATACGCTATTCCTTAGTATTTTTACAAGACTTTCAGTACGAGAACGGAGCATTAACAAAAAAATGCCGTCGAATCCTTATCTAGAGCCTTTTTTGAGGTTTGGCTGGTCTACATAGGGGCCTAGCATGGCAAACGTACAAAAAGTAAAATAGCTGCACAGTTTTTTTCTCGTTGGAACACTGTGATACTCTTCAGTGCAAGAATTATTGCACATTGTAATAATACCTGTTTTTTTATAAGTGTACAGCTTTCAATATGTATAAATACCTTAACACAGCGACCACCAATAAAAAAAGAACAAATCAAGAAAAGTAAGTTGACAATCAAGTTAACTTACTAATAATATAATCTACTCAAGATTTTTATCACTTCTTGCAAGACACCTCAAAGAATGATATTTGTTTTGCTACAAGTGATTTTTAATTCTTCAATTAATTTCCCCAAACACATATCTTGTTATTATTCATTTGCTCGCTTGGATTATAACGTGACCACTATATTATGAGAAGCATGAAAAGCAAGATACCACTGACCCGAGGGATCTAAGTCCTCTCTGAATGAGAAAGCAAAGAGGATAATATGCCTTTTTAAGGGTACGACCTTTGCAGCTGTGATACTTATTGAAGAAGGGACCTAATGATTAAGAGTTCGTGGTCTTATCTACTGGACCTCAACGGCTCTTTTATTGTTTGTAAAATGACAAAAATCTGTGAAAAAAGTGTATGTATCTCACTTTCATTCACTATACATAATTATGCTGGTACTCTTTCTAAAAGTTTTCTTAAAAGATTCTTTGAATGTACTCAATGTATATCTCTGTAATTTTACTCAATATTATAAGGAGAAACTTACTCAGCTGTTTTTGAAATATATTGAACGTCAGCTACCGTGAATACAAAAATATAACTTCTAATTCATTCTCAAGTAGTTCACAACATCTCGTATTCACTTCGCCAGTGTGAATTGAAAATCCATGTATAACAAAATTGTAATCATAATAGCACTCCAGAAGAGAGAAATTGTAAAACGACGTTGATGCTTTCTCGCTAAAGGCCATATTATAACAGACAAAACAACATGGTGCATGGGAATGACGAATATTCAATGATCGTATAGATGACTTTCGTGTAAGATCACTTTCCATATATACCTTTATCTTTCTGATCTCCATTGACCTCTGGTATTGTTTGAATAATTCTGCATTCTCATAACACTGATTTTTTTTTTGTTCAAGAAATTCGTGGGCTCACTTGTAAAAGATTACTTGTGTCATACCTACACACTGAAATAAACGCTGAACTTACCACGCCACATTGATTGCCATCCATGTAATAAATTGACTTTCCATCACAGTCACGCACTCCTGAGCATGTAATGCATTCAGCTACAGCTTGTGTAAATCTCTGCTGGAGATCACTCATCTTGTAGAGACACAGAGCAGACTGTACAGGTGATGAGTTCTCCTTGGTAAACACAGCATACATGACGTCATCAGTACTATTGATACTCAAGGAGTCGGCTAGCTGGGATCCTGCAGGACCAATGTAAGCTGCTTGGATCACGTTGTAGTTCTTTCCTGTCTGGTCTGTGCATTCTAGTTGAATCTGTGTGTAGGACTCAAAATTTTGGTCAGTTGTTTTTACGCAGAGGCGACCTATCGCAGATGTTTCTGGATAAGTAAGACCTTCTGTAAGAATGATATAAAAGATGTATCCTAACCGTACGAAAATTTGCAAATACTGCAAATTACCATTTGTTATTCGACTGGGTCTTATGTGTTGTGTTGAGTAGAATCTATTCACGTTGTATTTTGACAAAGAGTGGAAAGTTCCTTCTGAAGCGCCAATTCCTGTAAACAAGTATTGCTGAATACCGAATTCCATGGGACTCATAACTCCAACAGAAGAATCAAAGCGTGACACAACGTGAGACGAAAAATCATAAAAAGTGTTGGCATCAGATATATTGCCCAACAACCTCGTCTCGCAATATCCATCACATCTTCCACATGTAATGAGTCTCTCTGTAGGTGCAGGTGCGATGACAAGCAGTCTGTTCTTGTCCTGTTCACCAAAATACTGAGATCTCTGTATATGGCATAACCCAACCTCAACGGTCTCCCTCAAGATAAAATCTGGTCCTAGGTGGTAAATCTCCTCCTCTGCTCCAATGTAGACATCACCAGTAGTGTTAT
Organism: Diadema setosum; assembly: GCA_033980235.1. Taxonomy (NCBI): domain Eukaryota; kingdom Metazoa; phylum Echinodermata; class Echinoidea; order Diadematoida; family Diadematidae; genus Diadema; species Diadema setosum. The sequence goes on from CM067060.1 coordinate 44,029,406, forward strand.
CTACAGCCATGAGTCTGAAAGACAGACTGGGATTGGGACTGGAGAAGGATGACACCTCGTAGGAGGAGACGGGTGCAGAGTGAGAAGATTGTATTAAGGTGATGAGGCAGAGTGCGTGAAACAGAAAGTTTGGAAATGACTGCGACTTAGGACCCCTCCGAGCCATGGTGACTGTTTTGTAGATAGACAGAAGAAAAAAAAAGATAGCTGTAAGGTTATTGTCGTTGCAGAGCAAGTTGGGATTATTTTGTTCATCAATTTATTCTTAAGATTAACCAGGTCATATTTTTTCAAGTAACATGTTTTAATCAGCTCATAATGATTTAGACCTTTCAAAAAGTTTCATCATCTCCGCAACAAGCTTCCTTTACTTCTCAGTTGGTACTTGTAAGACAGCATTGGAAACACAACTGTTTTAGTTCGTGATTTTAGTTCGTGCACGTGATCAATAAATAATTTTTGAGCTCTTTTTCCTTCCTTCATCTCTTTTTTCTTTGTGCTGTGTGAGAAGTTTTGTATGAACTTTGAGCACTTAGAATGAGTCGTAAGGGATATTACGAATTTATTTCATTATAATTATGATTATTATTATCCTTATCGTCATCAATGTTGTCCTTGTCCTTGTCTAGTGATCATCATTAGAACTGTGAATCTTTAACACACATTGGTTATGGTGTTTTGCAGGTGTTGTCTTTCCCTCAGAAAGTAATGGGAAGGACATAGAACTTGGTACTTGGTAAAGTAATCCCTGGGGTAACTCATAGGAAGCTATACTGGGATGATAGGTCAAGTTAGCCGTCGGAAGAAATGTCTGTCTCGACGTGGAAAATGGTGATGAGCAGACATAGCCACCAATATCATTTACTGTAAAGCATATACTATGTCAAGTGGAAGTAGATTTCTTCACCGTTCGTTATTCAATAGACCTATTGAATTTCTCTTCGAAAGTGAAAATGTGAACAACAAACAAATTATATCATTTACAGTTAGTTTCCTGAGCAGATCATCATTAACTTTTTTATCGGTATTGTAGTAGTGTTTTAAAGAAAGGTATTGCTGTAGACTTTCCTACTTGCAGGAGGTGAACAGCTGGTCTGGGTGGCATGTCTCCTAGAAGTATTTATCGTCACTCCAGTCAGTGGTACATAATGGTATTGAACTTATCACCAAATGTAATTACATGCACACACAAATTTGTTAACACTGACGATACTAACAATTTAATTCAATTAAAGAGAGTGTTAAAAAACAGACCTAATCAACGTGATCAACTGATATATTGATATACTAACCTTCACATTCAGTGCAAACTCCGACAGAAATTTACAATGCAGTCAGATCAGCCAATCTTAGTTGCGAGATCTGTTCGCGGTGTGACTAACAGATCATCGACAATGATATGAGACAGGGCTAAAGTCTTATTCAAGCTGTGTGACATTCGCCAGGAGAGTGAATCGAGTGTTTGCTACAAGTGAAATATCAATGAGTAACAATTTTAAGGTCTACTTCCGCAATGAAGAAATCATTTTGTCAATAACATTTTTAGTGACCTTCGCACTTAATCAAACTGTGAACGTATTCGACGTGCACGATTCCATTGACAGATAATAGTAACAGAATGGTAGTAATGACAAACTTGTCCCATGGTGAAGCCAAGGGCATGAAAGCTTGATACCTGGGCAAAACTTCTATATTTCTCTCCACATAAGTTGCAATACCTGTGAAGATGTTAAGTCTCCCTCGTTAGAATCTGGACATATTTAGCCTTCAACGGCAAGGGAGAAATACTCCCCACAGACTTAAAAAGGTAGCATAAAACTTCAATTGCAGGCTTTTGTTACAACAAATGGCCGATAGTCATTTTATGTAGCGTTGCAGGGTTTGAGGGTATAGTGGGATTGATCCCTATCCGTCTAAATTATTATGGAAGTCACAGTAATTCTAAAGTCTCGCACATTACACATTGTAATCACAACAGTACTATCGGAATCAAAATGGTGACTACACAACTATGATTTTTAAAAAAAAAACAATGTCAGTATTGTTAACAATAATGCAGGCGTCACACCGTCCCGAAATAGAGCAAAGATGGGTACACGATAAAGAAAATGTTTAATTTGGCTCTGATCGTATAATCGTCGGGTCAGTCGTGATGGCATCTCATAACCAAGGGTGGGGTTTCTTTGAATCCAGCATCAACTTCGTGAACAGTGGTAATATTTTGGAACAAAAACAAACAGGACCAAAAAAAAAAAAAAATGCCCGAAGATCTTGCGAAGGTTTATTGAATAGGCCTAAACCTTTTTGTAGTTCCACTTTGCGCATGAGCAGTAAAAGGTCATTTACCATCTCATTCACGATGATCTTTAAATTCACTGAGATAAGCATCTGTCGTGTAATGATTACTCATGTATATAATCGTCGTTGATAGAGCTATCAAGCACACCTATTTGCCAGTAACTAAGAATGCATGTCATAAATACCTAGTATATGACAATTATGATAGCTAGTAACAAAGAAAAGTTTGTTGATGCACTCAATGCTATAAAGGAATGAAATGGTGCGTCTGGTCTTTCTGGTCACCTGGTCTACACAAAATTCATTGTTTGTTCAAACATTAATTCCAGAGATACAGTAGTTACATCGGGCAAGCTTTTGCATTATGTTGCTCAGTGTAGCCTAAATACTACGAATAAAACTTCATGTTGTGTGTATTTGCTCTTGTTATGGTGGTTTTATGGACTGCTATAACTCTGAATTGTCGATCAAATATTTGAATTTCTTTATTTGATAGTTTGACTCGGGAATTTCCCGCCCCTATCCCGTGAATGATATTGACCTCGTTTGTAAAAGACTTCAGTTGTTGTGGCTTCCTGAATGAGTGTGTAACCCCTTTTTAGAAAATTATAACACTGATTATCGTAAGTCATTTCCGTAAGTCATTTCCGTAAGTCATTTCCGTTACTGTACGGCAACAAAAAAAGGGTGGTAGTTAAATGGATAGACAGCAATCATCCACAATAAAGCATAATATATGTAGGTAATTTTACGTTATTGCGTTTACATGTTGATATGTTTTTGTATGTTATATTTAAGAGAGACTACTAGTATAATCTTTGCCAGTAAGTCTATAATACACATTATAAACCTCTTGACACAGGCTATCGGCTGACAGAAAGCTTGAGAAAACATTAAAATGGAAATATAGAGCATTGTCCCAGTAGTACCCATGATTTCCACCACATAGCTCTCTCTCTTTCGCTTTTTCTCTCTCGCTATATATATATACATATATATATATATATATATATATATATATATATATATATATACACTCACCCTCCGGACACCACACACACCACACACAAGCAAATCCCCACGCCCTAAAGGTAACTATTGTGCTTTAATTTATGTTGGTTTATGTATTGCCGTTGGTATTACCTATACTAAACTACTACTACAACTGTATTTTTTCACCGCAAGTGTATGTGATAATACTACCTTTCCGTTGGAGCGAATGTAATATTGCTGCCCATGTTTCTTTTGCTTTGTTTTCTGTTTTTTGTTTTTGTTTTTGTTCTGTTGTCTGCCTTATTCTGTTGAAATGTATGCGAATTGTGCCACTGCCTATATTCCGTTTGATTGGCTTCTTGTTATTACTATTTCTATTTCTATTTCTGTTCAAATGCATGCAAATTGGTTGCTATTTTGCTTTTATGTTATGTCTCATCAAGCCCTTGAAAAAGGCTAGTGAAATAGCCGAAAGCTCGGGGAATAAAGGCAAGACTGAACACCACTGCAACGTCTATACTGCAAGTTTTCCTTTCGTCTCACACATATATATATATATATACATATATACATATTAAGACAATGAAGACAGTAGATGTCGGACGATGCCGGCTGGTGGTAGAAGCTTTCGACCTAAGATTTTCGTTAGCTTTATTGTCTGCAAGGCAGACGCGTGTGTTTCTTGGGCTGTGTTGCGGCTGTCTTTGCGCAGTCACAACATTAAATTGTAGGTTTCAGGAACGGTGTCTTACTCCAGCTAAACCATTTTCCCATTGTTTGGTTGATTTTCTCTTTCCCTGTAGCTCGAACACCGAGTCACATCTTATGCGTTTTGCTCCTTTATGCAAAAGGCGTACTTGAATGGTCGTTATAATGCCATTAACATCGACAAACAAGGAATACATGCATGAATACACTGAAGAGAAAGAGAGGGGTAAAAAGACTCGAAAACCGCAATCCGAGGCTGCACCGCTCCATGGCCAGGCGAAAATGAGACAAAAGGAAAAGAAAGAAATCACAGAAAAGTCATCATGACTTTGCACATTGTGCTGCTATCGCTAGCCACTACCTTACTAGTCTATTCGTTGTGTCATTAATGCCTGCTTATGAAAACGGAACCATAAGTTATGATAATTTTGCCACATCTTGTACAACTTTCTGGCTTGGATGGAGTATATTCATCATGATTCAGTAACCGCCAGGGCAAATACTGGTTGACCAGAAGTTATCATTCAGGTTAAATTGGAAGGATATAACATGAAACTGAAAACAGTAATACTTTGATGGGGTTGCTATGATAACTATCCAAGTAAAATGTTAAGGTGGCACATGTCACTGTCATGAATCTGAACAGTTTGCGTCATTTCGCTCCATTCATAGGATCAAATTTCACAGGTATCGAACATCAACCTCATGTTAAAAACCAGAAATGCTCGTGTATTGCATGGAAGATTTGCTTCAATGATTGGGGATAGTGGAACTGCGCAACATATTATACTAAACAACTACTCGGAATTATGATAATCCTGTGATAATATCTATTTAGGGATGAGAGGGTATTGGTTGAGATTGTGGTTCATCTCTTAACTTTTTGCGAAACACTTAGAAACCACTTATGAAATGTTAAAAAAGCATACAATTCTATATGAGGAATCAACAATTTATTTGATTAAAATTGATTTTGAAATGAGATATCAAAAAGCAAAAAAAAAAAAAAAACAAAGCGTCGCTAATAACAGCTGGGTCCCACCTCTTATTAGGATCGCTTTGTTTAGGATATCTCAGTCATTTCAATTAAACAGAAAAGCATAGTGTTGAGAAAAGGCATTACACTGGGTGCTGTCATAGTGAAATCATATACAATTTTTCTGTACTCTGCTATATATATCTCACCATCACGAAAAAAGGTCCAAAAGTGTGCAATGCAAACGCGAGTCAACATAAATAAATGTAAAAAGAGAGATTTTGGCACGCACTTATAGGATTTCCCGTGCATTTTTGCACTTTTAAAAATCAATTTCACCTTGTTTTTCTTTTAATTCAAATTCGTCCCAAGAAACACACAACATGCAATTACTTATTCCAATTTCAAGTTAATTGACATTATAATTAGTTCTTCGTCAAGTATTTGCAAAGACATCGCATTCAAAATTGTCAATAGTCAATGAAATTTATCCCCGCCACCCATCGACAAGAGAATGTAAGTATCAATTTCGTCTTTGTTCGCACAATTTCGTGAACAAATTAGTCTGATGGTTTTGGTGGTACAATCATGCTCAGACGTACTTTGCATGGCATGAGCTTTATTCATGTCATGATATTTGGACCTGAGCTCTTTTATTTCCAAAGGATTGGCATATTCAAGATTTTTCTGGACGGAAATGAACTATAGAAATCCATTAAACTGAACAAGCAAAAAAAAAAAAAAGATGAAAATGAATAGGGAAAACCTGTATGTATAACCAAGACAAAATTATTTGCCGTTATTTTTTTTTTCGTGCTCAATGGCCCATAATGATAGGCCGCACACATAAATTCATCAACCTTCTCAATGATTTCAGCCGAAGGGAAAATATCAAAACTTCCTTAAATTAGGTTTCTGATGTCAATTATTATTATCACATAAACACTTACACACACACACACACACACACACATATGTATGTATGTATATATATATATATATATATATATATATATATCACACAAAAAAGAACACTTTTAATGTTCCTCTCCTGTTCACTTCAATAATTAATATCATTGAATTCATAGTAGTTCAGAATTTACTGTTTCTGAAATTGTGCTCTCTATACATCCAAAGACACTGAATGAGTGTCAATCGTTCTAACAATCTTACCCATTGTCGAAATTGGCAGACTTTCTTTTTTTCAAACAGTACATGTTAGAAAAGAGAAGCAGGGGTTAAAACAAATGCGTATTCATTGACTTTAATAATCAAGACGGTTCTTCACATCCTGCATAGAATACATTTGACAGTTAGAATCGTACAGCGATTAGAGCGTGATAGAAACACAATATATACTCGATTTTTTTTTTTTTTTTTGCATTTTTTCTTTGAGATAGCAAATCTTCGGCATTTGTAATGCATGATATTGACAACACATTTGAAATTGATATCATTAAAGAAAGATAATCTTTTTTTAAACTAATGATGTACAGATCTCTATCTAAATCTTTCAAATTGAGCATGTTGAGAGACATTAACAGTATACAGCGACTGGTATAGTTTGCATGCAATGGCAGTCCTGTGGTAAAGTAATAAATGTCATCATATTGATACAGTTTGAAAGATAATGGTGTAAAACTTATACAAAAAAAAATGCAGTTCATATATGAACATGATACTTTTTTAAAGAGGAAACTACTGGTAAACTTTGCCTCAAGTCATCCTATGATCTTGGTGATAGTCAAACCTGTATACAAACACAAGCAAAATAACACAACTTTTTTCATTTTTCACCACTCATTGAGTGGAGAAAAAAATAAGTAATTTTTACCAATTTTACGTTTCCTATGGCTATTAACACAATTTTATTTTTATTTCCGAAAAACAACGACATCAACTTAAACATTCACACGTATACCAGTCCTTTCATTATTACTTTTCTTTGTTTTCCAAAACGTCTACGGAAAGTCGACATAATTTCACAGTCATATATTTCTTTAAACTGACTCTACATGTGTGATGACTCGGGTAAATCTAAACAAGCAGAAAACCATAAACGTCTGCATGTAGAGTAAGCATTAATCTATGTATACATATACATTGTATGTATGAAAGATATTATCTATTTTGATGTTGACTATGATGAAAAAGAGGTGAAGTTGATTGAATTAAACAGGACAGTATGTTTCACCAAAAATAGAAAATTTTGAACAATTGAGGTATTCTAGAATTTTACACCTTTTCGCTTTCTATAAAATGTTATTTTCAGTGTAATTGGTTGAAAAATACAGAAATTCATTTCAATTTTAGTTTTCTCTCAATCTGAGTACAATGAAACTGCTACTTGGCTACAGTTGATTTTATTTGACTATAAAGCTATATTCCAAAAAGTGGTTGAGCCAACGGAGGCAGATATCGTGTCAAAATGGTTAATATCATAAAAAGATTGATACAAGTAACCTCACATCAATTCAAGTGTGTTCGTGATCTTCATATTTCCGTCACTAGTTGACACAGCCTCGGTTGGCATTTTCACGCAGTTGTTTTTCTTGTTACGAGATTTATCAAACATATTTGAGCAAAAGCTACATACATGAACACACTTAAATGCACCCGATTGCAAAAGATCATTCCAAAACATCACCACGAAGTATTTTAATACGAACAATCTCAGTAGTAATCACGCTATGAAAGCCAAAGCAAACGAGGAAAAATGCTCAAACGGATGAAGGCCATTTAGCAGTGCAAACATTTTGCCTTATTACTAGTATATCGCAAATCACCGAAATCCATTTACTTTGAGAAAAAACAATTTATTACATTTGATGCATAGTCATAGTCAACTACTCATAGTCGCATCTCAACCAAAATATATGCTAAGACAACTTTTGTATACATTTTATTCTCATGTAACCCCATCCTGCTCCTACAACTTCCAAGTATAACATATTTCCAGGCAAGATAGAACAACATGCTTCACAGTTTATAAAGTTCAGATATCGACATAACACGTATGACAAACTTATGTGTCACAGAACACTCTATTCACACAAAACCTTATGGAATATGGTAATCCTCATTTAAGAGACAAACATTCATAACAGAAGAGACTCACTAATGCAGGAAGAATGGCAAACTTTGAAAGATATAAATTTCTTGCCTTTTGTATAGCATTTATGCACAGCGGAGTAGTTTCTTCAACTTACAAATCATACATGACGTAACTTTAAAACACAAGCCCGATTCTGTGCTCTTTTTTTTTTTAGACAGTAGTGCTTGGCTCCAAAGTGGACATGTCTGCTATAGATCATGAGGTAACAGGAGACATAAGACTACAGTGTGGAAGGTACATGGCGTGAGAGTAACGTGAGTGAGAAACGGGGAAAAAATATAAAGAAATCATGATGTCTATCCAATTCTGAAAAAGAAAACTGCTTATCTACTGGAGAAGCCTTCTCGAAAGCTGTGATATATTTATTGTTTGTTTGTTTGTTTTTTTAACAAACCCGTATAAAGGCAAGAAAAACGGATAAACATGGGTAGACTCAAACAAACTCTGAGTAATATGTAAAGTGCATTTCCAATACGCCTATCAACATTTCGAAATGGGCACCTCTACCTACGAACATGGAACTTCGTAATAATTGTTATGGAAAAATGCATACAGTATAGTTCAATCGTCTAGATATTCTAGAATATTTTATTATCCAGTACACATGGCAAAAAAAAAAATAAATAAAAGATCTAAATCACGATATAATATAACACGGGGATATAAGACCAAGAGTTGATCCGCGACAGCGTTACATCATTTCGGCAACGGCGTCAAGCTGAAGGAGAAATGGAAAAAGAAGGTAAAATGTGTCACAAATATGGGTGGGTCATTCAAGTGTTGCATCCTGACAACACATAAACTTAACTACAAAGTTCAAGTGGTTATCTCACATATTTTGGCACGCAAAGAGGATATTTTTGAAGTACAATAAACGCTTAAAGGGAAATATGGAAACTCACCAGATCAGCAGCATCGCGGCAGGTGAAGTCATACAGCAGTTTTAGACTCCCAAATCGGCTGAAAAGACCACTGAACTCCTGCAGATTAAATCGAATTTGAACGAGTGGCAATGTCATCGATGATCACATGCAATGATGTCCAACATCATAACTGAATATCAAGTCTTCGATCATGAGATCTGTCTGATTTTAGACCAATATGTCGATGTCATTGCAGCTATATAACCCTAGATTACTTGTTTACCAGCGATAACCGATGGCTCAAGGACGAAATGGGACTCTGTATCTTATTCGAGTCTTTGCCTTTATAGGATGAATTCATGACAAACTCTTGATTACTTTATCAGTTGTCATTTCTTCCGCCCTTGGTAGATGAGTAATCGAAACATTCTTAATTTAAAATAAAGATCTGATAATAACACGTACACTCGGATTTGTTTTCGAAAAAGTAATGCATTTCTGTTCAGCTTTCTTTCCCAAGATTGCAATTCTGCAGTGCATAGGTCTTTATTGATGTTTTGATGTTACTATAAAAGAGAGATACCTGTCCGATTCTGTTAAATTCACGTTGGAGTTCGACTGCAGTTGGGGCTGGACGCCTTGCAATGCCACCATAGTACTTGCTGATGGTCTTGATGTATCTAGGAAGATCTTTCACGAAGAGGACACGATTTAAGGATGAATCCTGGAAAAACATGGAACGATAAGAAATCCAAAACAATAATGTGAGGACGACACTGACAAGCAGACAAGCAAGTGATTAAACAATTTGTTTTATTAAAACGAACACTTTCAGTAGAGGTTTATGGAAAACATGTAGTTTACTTTGCAGATATCACTTAGGAGCCTGCAGTGCAAACGGGATTTCCTGAACTTCTTTCCGCTTCTACGTGATTCATTAGCTTGAATCTTTATTATGGAACTCGCAGAAATCAACCGATGATATGACGTGTGATTTTTGACAATAGATAAGTACCTCCGTCATTTCAGGTACGACTTTCTTGCAGGCGTTGTCCAGCATGTTGGCCAAGACCGAGACACTCTGGTCAGCACAACGAGACTGGCGCATGTCAAACACGTAGGAAGGATGGGTCAAGGTGGTCACCCAGTAGTGTTGAGGAAGACTTTGATAGGAAATAAATCAAAGATCACATCATTTTATTCCATTGTTCAAGAAAGTCACCGACGTGTGAACGTAACCGTAACAACGTGCTTGTTGAAGTAGAGAATCGGCGAAAGTTGACTTGATTACACGAAGTTTCATGGGAGAAGTGGGTAGACTAAGAAGAATAATGCCACCATCCATGCGTCGATTCCGTTCTTTTCACATACGATAAAGATATTCCTAACGGCAAGTTATAGAAAATATGTAGAGTAACGTCATAATTCATCATGACTCGAATCTAAACGACTAAAGAAACATAAACTGTTCAAAATAAAAAGTACTTGTCATTTTCACCTCTTCATTCCCTCGTTCGCATATTTTACTTTACTTCTTTAATTAAATATCATGAAATAGCATCGCTCTTTTAAGTTCATTTTTCGAAACGTAAAATACTATTCCAATACAAGCATGCTACACTGCACTTTCACCAGAAATTTCTTGCCATCGATATCAAACATGTAATGCCAGCTTATTCGTTGCTGAAGGTGCCTACCCTCTTTTCTTGTTGCTCTCGTATCATTGTATACGGTCACTCTACTGTTTGCAGCACAAACCTGTGAACCTCCCTCCCTTAATTAACTCGACAAAATATGAAACAGGGCTTCACTACAGTCATATAACCTGGCAATTCTGACCTGTTACTTTTCCAAGCCTCGGCACAGTCGTCTGGGTTCTCCTGGCCGGAACCTGAGCAGTATGTTGCCGCCATTTCGTCAAAGAAGTCGAAGAGGTGTTTCAGTGTAGCTGGTGTCTCGTCCACTTTGTTGAAGACCGACGACAGAAAGTCATTCAAGAAAGGCTCCACCGTCCTCTGCATATTAGAAGAAACAAGGACTTGATTTTCCAACATGTTTCACTAGAATACAAAAATGGCATCTCCGGAAAAGGTAAGCCTGTTTTGCCTTAATAAGTACAAGCAAGTAGTTGTATGGTAGAGTGTATAGGCCTACATTTTCTTAAGATTTCAAAGTTGAGTCCGTTTCGTTGCCTCTCATGGCGATTGATCGTAATTCCAAATTAAAGTTCCCATAATTCTACGAAAATCACTGACATTCAAATCGCTTCACTATACAGCCACACTATACAATGCGTATTTAAAGAAATGTGTCCTTAATTTTGGTCACCTTTTGGGACAAAAGAATGCAGCTTCACATGCTAATGCAGCATCGTGCACATTGAAATGATGCAGTGGTGAAAGTGCAACAAACTTTTAAACTAAGACTCTTGATGTGGCTATAAGATTTATAATATATAGTTAATGGACAAAGATGCATTCAAAATTATGTTGATTACAATGTCACATTTTTCCAGTCCTCAGTTTGGAGTCTGCTCTGTGGGAAGACTGCTTTCGTTTTTTTTTTAGTTAAATCTGACAATACCTTCGTGACGAGAAGTCGTGGAGCAGAGATCTCTTTGTCCAGTTGGATTCGTGATTCTTTCACTCCAGCCAATGGTGGCTCCTCCGACATCTGCATCAGGGGACAACAATAGTATTAGTGATCTTTAAGCAGCAGTTACCCAAACTGCACGTTTCATAAACTCTTGCAAAGTGCATCATCGGTTAGAGACTTATTTCCGCTTGCATGCCATAGGCCAAATGCATATTCAACTACTGTGCGATTTTGTTTGTTTTCAATTTATCCCTTTAGAAGGAATGATATCCTTTTCAAACAATAGCCATTTGAAATACTATGAAATATGAAAGGATTCAAGACAAACATCAAAGACGATATCTTCCAAGGTCTAGCCGATCACTACAAAACTAAAACTGCAATGTTCTTCTGTTTCATTCGTTTATCTTTAACGGAATTATGTCCCTTTTCACCATAGAAAATATTAAATGTATCCACGACATTCACTGGACAGTACCAAATGCTTGATTCGTCTGCCGTTTAGATCCTGTGTCTGTATCCTGGTGTAGTCTCTTCTCATGACGTCATCAAATCCAGAGTCATGATCTCATGTAATGAGAAAAGTACAAAAATGAATGCTGGTAGGTATCTTGAATATCAAGGCACAATGTGTCTGTATTGATTCCGATCAAGTAACCATATACATTACAAATGAATAACTCTTTGCATTTTGCTGTGTGATAAGTATGACACAATCCTTTAAAGGGAAGTCGAAATTGTAGTTCAACTTTGTTCATGTGTTCCGCAGAAAGTAAGCTGTACTGTATACTGATATCGGTATGTTTGCGTCCATGTTACAAAGTTTTCGATGTGCCTTTTTTCTTCTCGCATCCTTTATTTAAAAATGAGAAAGAAGTGCAATTTATCGTTATCTTTTTCTTTGTCCCTGTAATGAACTATGGTGTATTGTGCTTACATGCAACAAGGTATGATATTTCTTAATGACACTTACGCACTTGAAACAGTTGTGCACCCACTGAAACAGGCTGGAAGGCACGGCTCTCATCGTCCCAACCTTTAACTTTCTCAATCAGAGCGACGCGGGCGCCGTCTTCTATCTGGTAACGTAAAGCATACAGAAAACTGCATTAATTGCAAACATACAATAATACCATAAACACCTACACTGCAAAAAGTCCGGTGTTAAATAGTGAACACCGAGCTGGTGTTAAATTTTCGGTGCTCATTTATGGTGTTAAATTAACACCTACGGGTGTCATTTCCAAATTTTAAACTGTTTTTTGAAGAGTTTCTTAGTAACTGCACTTCTTGTTCATTTTTAATTTAAACAAGACGATCAAGAATTTTACATTAAAATACTAGATTTTTGAAAAAATGTGAAAATAAATTTACACCAAAGTAACACCAGCTGGTGTGGTCCCTTACTGAAGCTGGACGGGTGTTAAACCATTGATATTAACACCAGCAAATATCAAATCAGCACCATGTGGTGTCATTTTTTAATTAACACCAGTACAGTGTCAAAATAACACCAGGTGCAGTGTCAAATTAACACCACGAAGTGTCAGGTAAACACTTTTCAACACCATCACAGTGCATTTTTGACACCTGTGGGTGTGGTCCTTTATTGAAGTTTGATCGGTGTTAGATTTAACACCCGTGGTGTTAAATCTAACACCGATGTTTTTACAGTGTAGTGTGTGTTAAACAAGGAGAACAAGATGATTCTCATCTGATCGTATACCTATGCATAAATTATAGGCCCTACATGACACAGGAACCGTAATTATTAGCACATATTATTCCATAATATGCATGTGAGAGAGACATTCTAATACATTATCATAGTTCCTGCTGCACCACGTGACTATGAATTGTGCTGAGTGTGCCGACAGAGTTTGTTGTCAGCCGTTCTCTGCTTGATGATTGCTGGAACGTATGCCTTTAAAAACACATGTTCACACTTCACGGCAAACAGAAACACTATTAGGCCTATATATCACTCATAAATACAGTGGAAGGTCATGACATAAAGTCCAAATCTCATGACAGCGGGACCACATCAGTGTGCAAACTAGTGTAAGTCAGGCTACCATTTTAGTATAAGAATCATGACTAAAAATGCATCGAAGACCGTAATCCATGTTTGTTCCTTCATTTCGTACGAATTATGGTACTTTTGTCCACTGTTATTATGATTAATTGATCAGCTTTACCCCGACTGCCTGAATGGTGTTAATCACAACCGGTTCATCGTCACGGACTCGGGTATTGAACTCATCTTGGTCTCTCAGAACCCGCTGTTCTCCTCCCGGATGGTACCACACTGTGACGCAATGATAAAATTAGCCGCATATTATCGAGTCAGATTATTAAGCTTACACATCCTCAAATCAAATGAAGAAAACGTTTTTCAAACGGTATTTTGATTAACTTCAGATACTTTTTTTCTTAAAAGAGTAAATGACCACTTTAAATTTCAGTAACTTCACATATTTCAAGTGTACATGGTATAAAAGACTTTTACAAATCAGTTTCTCGGATATCATAATACAGCGAAACACAGAAGAGAAATGTAATGAAACATATTTTTGCCAGGACTGTGTCAAAATTTGTGACTGTTTACAAGCATTTACTTCATGACGATTGAAAATAGACATGCTAAATCATTGAAATGGAAGTGGCAAAGAATCAGTAATGAAGCAATGTCAAAGTCTAGATAAGCCGGATAGCTTTCTAGCCGAGGGTTTACTCACGTAGGTCCATCTCGTGGGCTCGTCTCTGCCTGACCAGATGTCGCCTCCTGTAAGCTGCATCAAGGATCTTTTGCTTCACTTGAATGATGCTATCAACGTTCAGGACCTTCACGTAGTAGTCGTGTCGTCCATTGCTACCCGCCACAGATAATGTCTGTGAACAGCGATAGAGAAAATACGTACGTACTCTTGATATTGCACTATAACTTCCAGTTGTAATGAGAAACAAACGTCATGAACACGTGATGAACGTTGCACTTTCTGTGACAATATTCTGACTTTCTGCATACTGTCTCGTCCAAACATCCATACCAAACATGAATTAACGTGCTTCTTAGTGAAAAAGCATCGATAAAACTGGAAGGACTTTATATTAAATATCAAATTTTATCGGAGAAACCAGTGACTTCATTTGTTTTCCCATTTCATAGTCTACTGTATGGAATATCATATCTCAGGGTAGTCTCACACTGGACTCTTCACAGTAGGTAATTTTCTTTTAGTTAACAAGAAAACAGAATGTGTTTAATTCTACTGTCACGAAAGGCTAAAGCATTCGAAATTTGAACTATTCTTAGACGATTTCTGTTCTACACTCTTATTTTGAATATGTCATGTGTAAAACTGCTCTGCTGAAAGTATGAAAGGATATTGAAAAAATGCATGATTGAAAAATGTACACGTGATCAATCAAGGCACACAAGAACAAAGAACAACAGACTTCAATCTCATGAAGATCATATGGGAAAAACTTTGTCCAACTTGAGAACAAGGTCTTGAGGACATACATGTGTATGTCAGGGTCAGAAAGTTTAGGACAGCATAAGTTATAGAATGTTTATTTATGTTTAACTATTGCCATAATGAATTTGTAGTTGATTAAGCAGTCCATACAGCACGTTACAATTTACTGGCAGATCATTAAAAAAAATAGTGGATACCAGTTCAATGAAATCAATATTTTGGTCCAACAAATAGTCGATGTTAAGCGAAAAGTAAGACTGTCCGTTAATGACGTCAATAGGCCCCTTTTCACACTGAATCTTCATGGCCTGGTAGAGCAGGTAGAGTGACTTGGCGACATGACTCTGATTGGACAATTCAAAGGAAATTGAAAAATAACTCACATCATTATAAAGGTAAACATGAAGAATTCATAAGGAGCACAGCCAAAAGCTAAATGTCAAATAGTTATCTGATAATATTTCTGTTATGTCTACTTCCGAAAGAGACACGAATTTAGGAAAACTGGAGGCATGTCGTAGGTTCAACGTGGTTTAATCACGATCCATTTTTGTAACTCTCCTAGCCTTATTTCAGGCCGTTTCATGACATAAAATAGTCTTGATTCAGACTTAAACGATGTATTAAAACAGTAACCACAACATTTCCCCTCTCCTTAAAAGGAATATCCTTCATAACATGTACCTGATACTTTTATAACCAATAACTTGTCAGTAATTACAATGGTTTGAATATGTATAATAAACTCCAAACAATATTTCCCCAGGTACATATTTTGCATGCCTGTCATTATAACCAAATGCCGTATTATCTTTAAAATCAAACCTGCATCATCTTGTATATGTTTTCCACTACCTTAATACTCATTTAACTTGCATGCGTATAAAGTGTAATTTAACTCCCATAATGATATTGTGCAAATCACATATGTATTTCTTTGTTTGACTTGAATCCCAAAACTGAATTAAATGAAATTTCTCAAATCTATCTATTTATCTGTTAAATTTGACTGTATACATCTCACTTTCTTTTTAAACCAATAAAACCTGTGTGGAATTAATTTACACATAAATGTCTATCCTTAATTTCTCTCTGTTTCCAATGTATGAAACTGTATACACGCATACATCTATTAAAGCCAATACTTCAAATATTCTTTAAAGGTGGTATCACTCATTTGCACACATGTGGAGTCCTGAAGAGAACCACTTAAGCAATTGTCAACTGAATGGACAGACATAAACCAAACTAAATGTGACTTTAAACAGAATAAATTTCCCAAACAATTAAGGAAACGTTTGGACCTAGAACTTCCTTTGTTTTGTTTTTTGATGTTTTCTTTTTAAGAAGTCATCTATAAAATGGTTGCAAATGAGTGTCAATACCTTTACTCTCTGCACAAGGTATAACATGTTTATTTATGGAACAACACATACAAAACTTCTATATGCATTGTCATGCAACACATGGTGAATATATGAACATAGTTCTCAGTCTTTAGTGTTCGAGTCTTTACTCATTTTCTTGGTTTTGGCATTTTGTTAATTTGGATGCATTCCAAATGCGGTTGTCCTGAAGAATGTATGTGTAGGGGCCCTTCTTGCCTACAATGCGCTGTGGTGGGTAGTATTTTGAATTGCGCACTTTAACGGCACGCTTTGCTCTGACCAAATCCCCTACTTTGAACATAGGGACGGTTGCACCCCTAGTTTTGTCTGCGTATTCACGCGATTTGGCTTGCATTTTCTCCACGCGTTCGCGAACATCTGTGTCATTGCGCGTAGTACGTCGCTCACTATTGCGATCTTTGCGAATGTTGACAGGTGTTACCATGCGTCGACCGTGGAGTAACTCAGCAGGAGATTTCCCGGTCGTTTGGTGCGGTGTTGAGCGATACGCCATCAGCAATTCAAGCGCTGCATCTTTCCACGGTTTCCTTTCCATGGAAGCAATCTGCACGGTTTGCTTTAGCACTCTATTCCACCTCTCAACTTCTCCGTTGGCACGCGGATAGTACAATGAAGATTTGCGATGTTGAATGTTGAGCGGTTTCAGAAACTCCTCAAACTCTGTAGAAACGAACTGAACACCGTTGTCGGTGACAATTTCCGATGGCAAACCTTCCCTCGCGAACAGCTGGCTAAGGAAACCAATCACTGTGCGCGATGTCACTTCACGAACGAATGCTACTTCTGGCCATTTGGAGTAGTAATCAATTGCCACAATAGCATACTTGCATTCACATGAATTGAATGGCCCTGTGATATCAATTCCAAGCTTTTCCCATGGGCCACAAGGAAGTGGAACGCTTTGAAGTGGCGTATTGCGAGGACGTGCCACTTTATCGCTCGTCTGGCATGAAATGCAGTGTCGAATGGAATCTTCCACCATGCCATCCATCTTTGGCCACCAATACGTTTCGCGCAATCGTTGTTTTGTGCGAACGATCCCTTGATGAGCAGAATGTGCAGCTGCAATCAAAACGGATTGACATGTAGAAGGAATGACAACTCTGTCACCCCTGAACAGACACTGATCTATCACTGACAACTCATCGCGAACCATGTAGAATGGTTTCATCGCGTCATCCCTGCATGCTTCCTTAGACCACCCATTCACTGTGTATGAAATAACACGCTGTAGCACTGTATCCGTAGCGGTCGCTTTTTGAAGCTCAGATTTTGTCATCGTAGCGCTAGCGAACATCGCGTTAACATGCTGAATGACAACTTCATCGTCGTCATCGATGACGGGATCAGTGGTTGGCCGCGGAAGCCGCGAAAGTGCGTCAGCTGTCGTATTGTGTACTCCAGGACTGTACTCAACTGTGTAGTTGAATCGCATAAGTCGTGTTGCCCATCGTGCGATTCGCATGGTCTGTCGTCCGGTTCCCTTACTCGATAGTAGAGTCGTAAGAGACTGATGGTCAGTACGTAGGATGAAGTGGCGACCCCAGATGTATTGAAACCACTTCTCACAAGCCCATACGCAAGCAAGGGCTTCTTTCTCTCCAACCGAATAATTTCGCTCTGCGTTGGTGAGCGTGCGTGAGGCAAACGCGACAGGAACTTCCTTTCCATCGCGCACTTGAAGCAGGACCGCTCCAAGACCATACGCAGATGCGTCTGTTGCAACAATCACTGGGAAGTCGGGGATGAACAACTGCAATGTTGTACTGTTTGCAATGAGATCCTTGATTTCGTGAAACGCTCGATCTGTCTCAGCGGTCCACACAAAGGGAACTCCCTTTCGTGTTAACGCTCGGAGTGGTTCAGTCACGCTTGAAAAGTTTGGCAAGAAGCGAGAGTAATATGATGCCAAACCGATGAACGAGCGCAGTGAGGAAATATCAGTAGGAACTGGGGCATCCCGAATGGCATCGACATGTGATTCATCTGGTTGTAGTCCCTTGCTGGATATCACATGCCCCAAGTAGTGGATCTCATGTAGACTGAAATGACACTTTTGAGCATTGAGTGTCATCCCAACATCCTGCAACCGCTGAAGTACTGCACGTAGGTTTGCATCATGCGCAGCTTGAGTATCACCATAGACAACCACGTCGTCAAGGTAACACTGTACACCTTCCAGACCACAGAGAACTGAAGCCATGAGTTTTTGAAAGGCTGAAGGTGCTGATGACAGTCCAAAACACACACGTTTGAATCTGAACAGTCCGTCGTGCGTGATGAACGTAGTGAGATCACGTGATTCTTCATGCAAAAGCAACTGGTGGTACGCTGATGCAAGGTCTAAAGTACTGAATACTGTCGCACCTCTCAGTTCAGCGAGCAATTCCTGTATGTTAGGAAGTGGGTATTTGTCCTCCACAACAGCCTTGTTCACATCACGAAGATCTACACAAATGCGAATGGCACCATTTTTCTTGTGAACCACCACAAGTGAAGAAATCCATTCACTGGCATCCACTCGCTCAATGATATCTGCCTGTTCAAGTCGTTTCAATTCTGCAGATACCTTGTCCCGCATTGCAAAGGGAAGACGGCGAAGTTTATGCTGCACTGGCTGCACAGCAGGCCTTATTTTGACACGGTGAACGTAGCCCTTTGCAAGTCCTACATCATTGCTGAAGAGTTTTGGGAACTCACTGCACGAAACATGCATCACAATGTTGTCCTGTAGCGCAAGATGCAATGAAGAAATCAAATCGCGTCCCAAAATGTTGTTGCCACGTGCGACGACATACAGCAGGCATTCAGTTGTATGTTGTCCATGTGAAACTGTAGCTGGAAACATACCAACAATGGGAATGGGCTCATGGAGGTACGTAGTCAACGTCACGCCCGGCTTTGGAGGTAACAAAGCCTCGCGAAGAAAATGTTTGTCGAAAATGTCCAACGGAAGGAGTGAAACAGGCGAGCCGGTGTCAAATATCATGTGAACTGGAGCCCCATTGACAGATACAGTGCACTTAATATCTGGATCGGAAATGGAAAGGACCTGTAAATTTTGTGCACCACCACTACCAGGATCACTGTCATTGCGTGCAAGTTCATCTGTATTCATGTTATCCGATTGCTCACTAGCAGAAATCTGATTGACGGATGATTTACACACACGAGCAAAATGTCCAAGTTTATGACAAGAAGAACAGTGTGCATTTCTGGCTTTACAGTGAGGATCATTAGCCTTATGACCGTTGAGGCCACAGCGATAACAAACTGGTGAAGATGCGGACTTACCAGCTTTCTGATGTGAAATGTCCTGCTTGTGTTTTTGTTGACGTTTTTGTTGAGCTTTTGGCCTGAATCCCACAGCACAAACATCACTAGAAGGAGAGTCCAACTGCAATGCACGGGCATCGCGAACGGCAGATTCAATTTGCCGTGCAAGCACACAAGCGTTTGAAAGAGTTAGCGATGGTTCAGTCAGTAATCGATCCCGAACACGCTCAGAATTGGTCTTCTCGACCAGCTGGTCTCTGATGAATTCATCCCTCATTGTTCCGAAGTTGCACGGTACAGCAAGTATCCTGAGAGCACTTACATACTCGTCCACAGTTTCATTTGGAAGTTGAGCTCTCTGCCGGAATTTATAGCGTTCAGCTACTACATTGACCGCAGGCGTGAAATGTGCCGTAAGTCGAGCCAATGTCTCGTCGTACGTTTCGACCGCAGTTGCGCTCTGTGCACGTGCTTCGGCATCTCCGCTGCCTGACGAATCCGTAGAAACACTAGGCGGGAGTGTATTGTAGATGCGCTGCCCCTCAGGCCCAAGGCAGTGTAACAGCATAGCCCTACGGCGATCGTCAGCAAATTTGTTCGCCCCACTTGCGAGCAAGAAAGTCTTGAAAAGTCCTTGCCATTGCGTCCATGGCATAGAAGGAGGGCCAGGATTCGGTAAGAATGGTGGCGGAGGCTGTAAATGCGCCATCTCGTCGCCAAAATGTTATGTCTACTTCCGAAAGAGACACGAATTTAGGAAAACTGGAGGCATGTCGTAGGTTCAACGTGGTTTAATCACGATCCATTTTTGTAACTCTCCTAGCCTTATTTCAGGCCGTTTCATGACATAAAATAGTCTTGATTCAGACTTAAACGATGTATTAAAACAGTAACCACAACAATTTCTTATTTAATGAACCATTACTATGTTGATTCTGTCAGGCATGTGTACAGAAAGCAAACAGAGAACACGGAGTACTGACGAAAAATGTTATAAAAACTCCAATACAATACAATACAATACAATCTAGGTACTTATATAACGCTCTTATACGACGAGTAAATATTTATCACAGCGCTTCACAAAATAATAGAATCAAAATTACATTAAGGGTGAAGGGAAATCAACAAATAAGATATAATAATGATTGCATAATACATATTTACCTTTAGAAAACTAAACATGGAGATAGCCATCCAATTGGACAAGAGTTTCTCAACAATTGTCTCTGTTCTGTGTGGAAAGAAATGACGACAAAGAGAAAATGCAAATAACTGTAATTTCATGCGACGAATACACTGATGCATTTTGCTTCAACTCTCTAACCTATTTTTTGTTGAGCAAAATGTAATAAGTGAAATCCATATATATGCAACATGATAAGATGATACAAAACGACATGGGAATACTAGACTTTACACAAAACAATCTTATGATCTTGTGCATGTAGAACGGGAATACAGGTATAGTGCCTGGCGTGTAGTCAATGGTATACGTTGTACTGAATTTGAAAGTGACATAAGTGAGTACCGATAAACATCTACATTCACTGGGTTGTGGTTTTGCGTGGAATGAACTAAGAGTGTATGTCGATGTGATTAGGCTACTTATTTCATAACGCTCTCCCTTATGGTATGATGTATAATATGATGAAAGCAAAGGCTAAAGGAACGATAATCATTTATCATTATATGTTTTATGTTTTGGATCCATTCTTGGATCACTTTGTGACAAACATCAGACAACGCCCTAAAAACTCGTTTTGCTACTTCTGCATTCATTACGTTATCTAACATGCTACTGCTTTATCAAATCTCTTTTGACCTACCGTCTGAAGAGGGATTTAAGCCTTCCAGTATCGCCCAAGTCAGATATCTGCTCCTCTAGGAGAGTTTTTAAGACCCTGGCAGAAGGATTTAGGAAGAAAATTTATTAACACAAGATTAATTCTACTGCACGTAAATGCATGAGAGCTACTTTGAAAGCATCACAAGATACTGATAAATCGCTTTAGACATTATTATAGAAATTGTTTCAAACAATCGAGGAATCCAATTCCATCTCATTTCTCTTCTGTCTCTAGTACATTAGCCTTTCACACTTTCATGCATAATTTTCACTGAAATAAAGTTTCCCCTCATGACGTAACTGATAAATGAATTTTTGTCAGGAATATACAAACAACATACGGTTGAAATAGCGCCCACAGATGTAAAGCTAACACAAGGTTTCAAAAAGCTATGTGAGTCTCATGTTCTTTTGAATAATTGGTGACTAATTACAACAAAAATGATTTTACTCACCCGGTGAAGTATTCAAACTTTCCTTCTGACACCAAGATAACAGTGATGAGCGATGCAATATTGACCCTTGTTTGAAAACACGCACAAACAGAAAAACACACAAAAAAAAATCATCATAGAACAACATAGAACATGACTTAATCTGGTTGACATTCCACAGTTACGATCATCTCTTATGCCTAAGTCAGCAATTTCACAAAGCATTACAGTAAAATAAAAACAAAGTGTCCTTTTTAAAAACCTTTTTGATATGATTGATTACAATCATTCATTGGCGTAGCTTGCCAATATGTCACGAAAATATAACACACACACATACAAATACACACACATATCATTTGTATTTTCCCTTACCTAGCCACAAAATAACGACGAAGCAATCCAGTTGCTCTCCTTACCTCGACAGCTAGATGACATTTAGCCATGTATCACCAGCAGCCCAGTATAAAAACAAACAAACCTAGTATCGCTCAATAAAAATAAAACCGCAACATATAAAGCTCTGCTTCACTATCACGATGAGAAACTAACTAACCTTTCTCTACGGAATGACTTTTTCTTTTCCTCCAAGACCTGGATGTATCTGACTAAGAAGTCGGGGTTGCTAAGCTGTCTGGAGAATATTATCATGGCATGCTCCAATTTGTCATCCATTTCCTGTTAGATGGAAAAACGAAACATCACTATTATAAAAGATGAAAATATTCGCCAAATGGTGGAATAGAAGAGTAACTGAATTCAGTCGTAATACGAAACGAAATTACGGTTACAACGAAATTCGGTTACAACTAAGTAAAAATTAAGACCGCAACATTATCCACTCTTTGTTTTGTGCTGTTTTTTAAGTTCGGTTACGACGAAATTTCGATTCAGTGTATAACGAAAGAAAACTGCCGGTCCAAAGGACTTCGTTATAACGTGAGCCCACTGTATGCTCCCTTCTTTGTCCAACCAAGGACAGTCTCAGAAAAAAACAATAATCACCTTTGCACCTTTACAAGTGTCAAACTGGGGCACCTACTGCGGGTGGAACTTTGCACCCTATTTCGTCATGCGTCCGGAAAACAATGTGAACCCACGCGATAATCGGGCTTCGCCTGGCCCAGCTTTTGCGTCGTTCTTCCAGGCACACATTCCTTTAATCGCGTGCGTTCGCCTCGTTCTCCCAAGCTCACGACGCTTTCAAAACAGAGAGGTGTAAAGTTGCACCTTTATTATGCTCACTGATCTGGCAGGTGCAAAGTTTAACCTATTGTTCTTAGACTGTATAAGGCCAAATCACTAGATAGCACAAAAGTGAAATTAGGTAATGTCACGCCGACACACATTCACAATATCCAGGAACTCTGTAGAAAGAAATGAAGATATTATACATCATTTTTTTACCCAATTTTTACCCGAGATCATAAAGTAGACGTTCTAATACTTTAATGGCAACATGATACTCCGTTGCACTTATCACACGTGCAGTTTTGCTTTTGGCATACATGAATAAGCCAAGTTCATTTGCTCTCAATATTGAAGGAGGAAATAGTATACAAATGAATTAATGAATTAATAGGAAAATGCAAATGATTTTTGGGTATTCGCATAGCGTACCTGTGGGTCTGCTGTGCTGGGAATGTTGTTTAGGCCCGCAAACAGCATATTCCTGGTGTAGTCGTGCGCGTTGACAAATGGGATACCGAGACCTACGACTTGCGTTTCCACCTCAGTCATATCGCTCTGTAATTCGTGAAAAGCTACGGTGCAGTAGAACATAATATAAATGTACATGTCCATAATCATGAAAACTTGGTAAACTCTTATGATAGCTTATTGCTGTTATTCAGTAAAATAATACGCAGACAGGTGTATTGTTACGTCTATTTAACTTTTACCTATGTTTGGTAGCGAAGGTTAATGTTGCTTTGAAAAATACGGCAATGAAAGCTTATGCTATACTTGCTTTATATATAGGAAGAAGGATTTGTCGTTTGTAAAATGTAGAGTGCAAGACGTTTGATGATAATTGTTATCATAATAAAGTTAATAATGATAATAATAATAATAATAATAGTTATCATTATTATTATTATTATTATCATTATCATTATCATTATTATCATCATTATTATTATCAATAACATCATTATAATCACTGGAACAGAACGTAAGTGAAATGATCAGACTAGACAGTCGTTCTCCAAGTAGTATTCTCTTCTTGCAGTGGTAAATGGTATACTAGTGATTCATGTATGCACCTTTTTGCACTCTTTCCTGGATGTCCTTCTCCACAAGTTCCAGTTGATCGGTCGTTGCGTCAAGTCTCTTCTGAGATCTCCTCAGCATCAGTGTTCCAGTGACTACCAAGCCAACAATGATCAGGACCGCTGCCGCACTCACACCTCCTGCAATGGCTCCCACTGGTACACCTGCTTCGTATCTCACGTAGCCGACCTCAAAGACTAGGTTACCATGGTATATCTGGCAGGTGACAAGTGAAGTGTAAAGATTCCACTACAAGGTGGCGATGCCGTACCCTCCACTTTAGGGCATGCACGAACCATTATTTATCGATATGTATGCTGCTCATGATCACTATTTTACACTTCAAGTATAAATCGTAAATCTACCAAATTGTTGTGTCTTAAAGAATTTTGCAAAATACGTTCGCAAAAAGTGAGACGAAATATCAACATAATTATTATGAACTACAAGTCATCATGCACTATGTCACATGTGCTTACTGATATTTGCTTTGCAATATTATACATTATTGTATCCCAGTTACTGTAGTCCTAATCATAAACAAGCACTCAAAAGAAAGTAGCCTACTTACTGAAATATCAAACCACCCCCCCCCCCCAAAAAAAAAGGGGGGGAATAATAATCATCCAGTAAACAAGGAAACCCAAGAATGTTAATCCTCAAATGCATAAGTGGATCAGCTGCCTGTCAACCATGTGTATAATGAATTTCACCGTTACAGATGTCGATCCATCAAAATTGTTCACGCATTATAAATAAGCAATATACAAAGAGTCAGTATTTCAAAGAGTAAAATGAGATTGGGTGCGCTGTGTTGATTATGTCAATTGAAAGTTCTTAAGTGCAATGTTATAACGAAGTCATGCCACTAGACCGGCACCCACGGGTCATACAGCTACATTGAAAACAGGTCCATGAGTCATACAGCTCACGAGTCATACAGCCCATGAGTTTGACACTAGGCAAACAAAGCCCATGAGTTCGACACTAGGTAGAAACAGCCCACGAGTTCGACAGATACAATACGAAGTTGAACGTGTCGGTGTTGTGGGCCTTGTTAGCTCAGTGTCGAACTAATGGACTGTATGACTCGTGAGCTGTATAACGCATGGGCTGTATGACTTGTGAATTGTATGACTCGTGGGTGTCTGTCATTATAGCATGTTAAAACGACGTGATTTTATAGGATGCTACTGTCAAACAAGACAAAATGTGTAATACTGGAATGCAATGTTACATCAGGAAATGAAATGAAAGACTGAGTTGCATGCCTCAATCGCTGGTAGGTCCCTCGCCGGGCCTTCGCCCAACCTCCCCGATATGCTTCCAGCGCCCGGCTGTCTCTCGGGCACCATACACGTTAGACGGTTATATTCCAGCAGTTGTATATCACAAAAGCCGTCTGAGCCAATGTACACATTTACGTCATCTTTGTTGCTAGCAAGGTCAAGATATAGTCCCTGTATTCGAAGAATATGTAGGAAGGACACATAATGGGTCATATAATGTTACACATGTCCATTTTGTTTCCCTTACACACTGAAATCCGTTGGTTATACATGTTAATCGGGCCCACATATAGATCCTTCTGCAAACTCGGAAAGGGCCGAGATTGACTTTCAAAGTTTGCGGCAGGACCAGGTAACAACCGATTAACGATTTCGTCAGCTGGCATGCGTTGTTAGGGACCATCAGCTGATTTTCAAACAAGAAACTGAGCATAAAGTAGATGATGTATCAAACATGTCCACTTTGTATTCAATAATCTGATATCATCATTGACGCTCCTTTCGGATATGAATCTTCTTATGAAAAACATGTAAGGAAACACTATTTTCAATGAAAGTGATTCATCCACATCATACAGAACCCAATGTCTAATTTGTCATCGACTTCTCACAATATTGTTGCCAAGCGCAATGGCAATGATATAAGAAGAACTGCCAAAAAAAAATCATCTTACTTCTAGATCCAGAAGTCCATTGCCAGCAATCTCGAGGATGCCGTGAGGGGCTGAGATATTGTAGTACACGGGATCAGGGTGGTATGTAATCTGGTCGTGTTCAATGACGTAGCCATCAAGGTCAAACGTCAAATTGGCAACAAGTGCAGAACTTGACCGTTTCTTTCTCGATACAGGCGGTTGCTCGTCGGGGAATGCTGGGGTGGGGCAAGAAAGACGGGTAGCACTGGCTGCACAGATCTGCAACGTATATGTAAAGAGTACACTTAAGAAAAAAATATCTCAGAAAGTTTAGCAGAGGATTGGTGAGAAACATCGGCAAGTACCAAATATTTTTTCTTTTGCAAAGAGAAAGAATAAAGAATGTTTTTACAATACACAAGTACACTTGGAAAATAGATTAGGTTAGAACAAAATGTCGGCGTAGAAACAAGAGAAGGAGACCAAAGACATAATTATGTTCCAGCTGACAGCTTTTCAAAAAGTGAAACAAAGTTATTCAAAGTTGTCTGACAAGAACCAATACTTTGATTTCCTACCTCTGAGGCATTTGCTCCCGATTGCGAAGATAAGATCACAATCCTTGGTAGCTGAATGAGATCGAATCTCTCTCCATATACTTCGATATCCAGTCCTCCTCTGTACGAAAGCAACACAGATCAAGTTTTATTCTCCCATGTACTATTTACCAAGTCTTTAAGTTCTGTATAGAAAAAAAAAACTGAATGATCATAGGTGACAAAAATTGCTGGAGCAATTTTCACCAATCGACTTGAGTATATTAAAAATAAATGAAGGATTTTGTGTGGAACCTACAAGAAGCAATCGAAACTGGTAAGCGTCGAATGGAAATGACAATTCGGCGTGAAAGAGGAAAAGTACAAAATCTATCTGATCTTTCTCCAAATGATAGTTCTTTTTTTCTGTCTTGGAATATTCATACCGTGAAAAATATGCATTTATCTTACACAATCTTCAAAGCGATTCACATCTCTAATAGGACACTTACGATAAAATCGTATCGCTCCTGCTCACGTTGCTGATTGTCGGATTTGGAGCGAACGTGAATACACCGGTGGATATCCTCTCATTGCCATCAAACGTCATGATCAGATGCTCCTCCCCTTCTGACTGTGTGTTTCCGGTAGTGCAGAATGCTCCATTTTCTCCAAATATGCTAAAATTCACAAAACGGGTCAAATGTTTAAATTTCTTTTCACTTCGCCAGCCCACTTCTAACACCCTTCTATCACATAACACAGGCAGTGAGAAAAGTTACAATATAATATAGAGAAAAATGAATAGGAATGAAGGGCAGAAACAGAGAAGGAAGAAGAGGAAGGAAATAGCATGGCGGGAGGAGTAAGAAGAAGAATAAACAATGGAGAAGGAGGAAGTTAAGGTAAAACTACCAGGAAAATTATGAAGCGAAAAAAAAACAATAATTCGATGAAAAAAAAATGTTAATAAAGAAATTCCCTTAGTCTCGACAGAAAAAAATGAATAGATGTCAGAGGACTATGAGTTCCGTTTGTGCTTACAACTTTAAATGCAGCTCATGATTTGCTCAGTGAATACACGTGATTGGTGAACTTACTATAATGTCGTGTGACTTACATGCCGGTGCATTCTGCCATATTGCCGAAATGAACTGTGATATCCCTTCCTGTGTCCAAAAATGTCCCAATTATCGCGATCCTGGTTCCCCCAGCCACTGGTCCTTTCTTTGGGACGAACTCCAATATTTCTGGATTCTGCAGAGACAGGAATCACGACATATCCACCTCAACAATATTCCATCACAAAGTGAACGATCAGCTCGAAAGCAAAGATTTAATGGCGAGTATTTACAAAATAACACTCAGACGGCCATTTCCTTAAAAAGTGGTCTATCCGATCTTTTGCCGCCACTTCGAAAACACTTGTAAAGTTCCTCTTTCTTCAATGCCAAGTGTAAGGTTGCCCCCCCCCCCAAAAAAAAAAAAAAAAAAGAATAAAGGAAAAAAGGGGAAATGACTTCTCAGTGAGTGGCAGGATATTAATTCTTTATTAGCTAGATCATAGGCCTACATAATCAAGAAGAGAAGGAAGTATAAAACTGACTATATTATTGCAAAACTGATGCGTTGATGATCAAATGTATGACGTTACCCCTTCGCAGCGGCAGGAGAGCATATAGTGATTATACTAGTTCAAAATTTTGTGTCATGAAAATTTCAAATAAATCCCATTCATAATTTGTATTCACTTCGCACAAGTCGATTTCGGCACTTTTTCTGCACTATTTGGTAGTAAAGGATACGCTGTAATACATAGTAAGAACAATTTGGAGCACAATATGCCTGGTTTCCCGTAAAGATTGGTTGACAAATCGATCAAACTCGGGAAAGCTGAAGGGAAAGGGAGGAGATTAGTTTATGTCAGTTTCTCATCAACAAACAAGCAAACACATCTTCACTTCTATACTTGACAGAAAATATCTTCACGGTATTGACGTCCCATACGAGTGTTGATGAACTGGTTCCAGGTTCATCTGGTTCATCTGGTTCATCCAATCCTACAGTCTATACACTTACTCTGTAAGCGAATGTGTCACTACTGCTAGTTCTTCTCTCTCCATCAATCCTCGTTAGAGAAAGTGTAATCACCCCTTCAGTAATGGTGCCCGCAGAGTTTGTCAAGCAGCTCACACTATAAGTAATGGAGATAGAGAGTCTGATTCCGTTGTCTGTGTATGCATGCAGTATGCATGCAGACATGCAGTTACAATATGTTCTATAATGTGATGTTTTCACTGGAAATAAGAGTCGTAGTAAAATTTCGATCGTAAAACGTGTAAAGCAAGGGGTTAAACACTACTTGAAAAAATGTCTATCATTAGATAGAGCAAAAAATAATGTTTCCAGTGATGCATCACTTGTTACTAAACAAAATATTCTTGAGGTTATGAATAACAGATCCTCTTTTTATTATATTCGACGCTTTTTAGCCACTTTAAGGCCACTGTTTACCATTGGGAGCAGTGATTTTAAAACATATTGTGTTATCACATTTGATGCATATGGATAATTCAGTCATATCACAAAACATTTCACCCTTTTGTAAAAAAAAAATGCAATTATGCCACGAATATAAGGATATCACTGATATTCTCAATAAAACTTAATTGTAGACGGCTTATTCTAGAAACCATATAAAATAAAACTATTGTTCACATTTCTTTATATCTAACAATACTTCATATTGATTATACTGTTTCATTTTTTACACTTTAGAATTATTTTGAAGCAGGAAAACTGCTGTTTATCTGCAAGTGGAAAATAGTGGTTTTACTCATTGCAAGTATCGAAACGAACAAAAATGTAGGTAACTCGTTCTGCGATCAAATGCTGCTTATTATAATGATCACTTATGTCGGTTGACTTTGCTGTTGGCTATGAGTATTGGCTTTCTTTGACCAAACAGGCAAAAGATAAGAACAAAAAAGAGTGTCACAATTTTTGTCCTTAAGGCGCAGCAAAATATAAGTGGAAATAAAGTTAAATAAAAGCGAATTTAATTGTAGTGATACGGAGAGGATATTGTTTGAAAACAGTTTAAGATAATATTTCTTTTACGTAACTTTAACTTTCAAGCACAGTCCAATTGACAAAAATGCTTAATGTATCATTACAGCTATAAGTGGAGGAGCCTACCTTCTTCCAGGGTCGTAGAAGCTCTCCATGCCCGCCAGGTTACACTCGAAACCCGCCACAGTGATGTTCGCGATATCAGAAAACGTTACGCCCACGTCGGTTCCCACAATTTCGACTCTTGTGTTACCCTCTACTGGACCTGAGACGGGGAAAAACTATAATAACACTAAGTGGTAATATTGAGGACTCTACCATGCGTACAGTGGTTGTGATTTATGGAACATTTACAAAAACTAGCTCGCCAAGACAGATGAACAAACATATTCACAAGCATCCCTGCGTGAGTATTAGCTGCGTGATAAAGTGAATAATTCCTCTGTACTTTACAACGGAGTTCCCAGGGGTAGTATTTTGAAATACTTCCTAAGAAGATATTTCTTCCTAAGTCAGATTTATTTTCCAAAGTGGTATTCTGAAAATCTAAAAAAGTTTCTTCATAACTTTTTTCCTAAACTTAGAAAGAAACTTTTCTGGGGGAAAGAAAAAAGCAAATGAGGATGAATCCTGGGAAGATATGCACATTTCTGACTTAAGAAGATTGTCAGAATACCACCCTAGGTCTGTTTCTTGCCCAATGTACACGTCCCTTGGAAAGATGTTCTAACCTTATCCCTAGTGACCCAAATATAAAGATGGTTATCTGGCAATGTCAAGTAAAGTCCTTAATAATAATAATAATAATAATAATAATAATGATAATAATAATAATAATAATAATAACAATAATAATAATAATAATAATAATAATACGGTCTTATTTACCCGGGGTAGCCTCTTCAGTGTTGCCGCTGCTCTATCAGAAGGCCCTGCCATTTTTTAACCCTAGCGTTGCCAGGTACCCATTTATACACCTGGGTCAAGAGGGACTTTGTGGGTAAAACATGTCTAAGGACGTAAGCGCCGGGCGGGATTCGAACTCGGGTCCTCCTATAGGGAGTCGAGAGTCTTATCCACTATGCCACAGCGCCACCTTAAAGGAGACCTCCGGATGATTTTCAGCCTTTTACATTTGACAACAATAAATTAGTTTCAGAATTGAGTTTTAGAATTTATATTCATTGGGATGAGGAAATAGAATGTTTTCAAAATTTATAACAGATTACACTGAACACGGATGATGACATAGCAGTCTCACGATAAGAATGCATGAGTCGGGGCTCAAGGAAGCATAACAAAAGAAGAAGAATTCATGCACAGATTCTACACAGGTGAACTTGTTCAGTATGCGACATTTTAAGTTACATTGCTACATAATTTGTGAGGCTCCTATGTCATCAACATTGTTCAGTGTAATTTGTTTAAGATTTTTCAGAGTATTGGTTTCTCTGCTCAAGGACCACAATAAATTCCACAAATTTATGCATGGAGCTGTTGATCTATGTACTACTTGATGTGAAATTATGAAAGTCGTCTGGAATGCCCAATGAACGAAAGAAGAGTTAACATTGACGAGGTTATATAATATGAATGTTAGAACTTATTAGTAATTTCATCATAATTGTCAGCATTGCACGAATTAGCCGCATTGATTAGACACTGATCAGAACTTCAAGATCAGACAGCTGTCAGAAGCAAACTTACATCGATGATATTTGGCGGGTCGCACTGATGACTCTGGCTCTGATTTAGAAAGGTGTTCCGCTGACATATATCACTTTGTTGAACGTTACAGTTGTCTCCACACCAACCACACCCTAGTTTGGACGGGGTTACTTCCTTAGAGAGGCACCTACTGCAGCTCTCACCATTCACAGAACACTTGTACAGGGACACTGCCAGACAGAAAAAAATAATAATTATCGACAGGTATACATACTACATGATTTTATTTTAATTTTAACTTTATTTTCATTTCCATTAAATAAACATGAGAAATTATATTCAATGCATAAACAAAACAAATTTGTAGTAATTTCGATAAACGTACATCAACAAGATACATGTGATGGTGAGTAACGACATACAATTGCATTTATAAGGTATATACATATGCATATTACACGAATGGTAATGGAAATGGAGGGTCCCACTAAAAAGCCAAGCTTGTACGATATGAGACCCTCGGAAATACATAAAAAGCAAATAATGGCTTCATGAAACTATAAACAAATATATGAAACAAAATCAAAGAAACCAATGTCAACTGACAAGAAATGTCAACTGACAAGAAATGAAATAACAGGAAAGAACGGAAAAAAAAAACAAAATGGGAAAAAAATGAAACTGCAACACACGCCATCGTGGACACAAGCAAACAGATTTCCAGGATGTATAGGAGTAGTAATACGCACCCTTGAATGATATTGTGAATATAAGGATTGGGTACATATACCAGAAAAACTACAAAAGCGCGGACATATTAAAAGCAAAGAATAGACACAATGATGCATTGTTCGATGACTGTCATATTTGAGGAGAACTTATATTCGACAGGTTATTTTACTCTCATGATAGAAAATAATTGATGTGTAATGATTAATGCATAAAAATAAGTGATAACTTAATTGAGTTAATGAAACAAACCTAGTTCGGTAATATGTTATAAGATTTCAATAAAAATAATTTCAATTTATTCTTGAAAGAATTCAAAGTTCGTACTGTTACAATATCATTAGGAAGTGAGTTCCAAAACTTTGGCCCATCATAAATAAAGGTGTTCTGAGCCAGAAGAGTTCTGAAAAAGGGCAAATGAAACTCATTCGAACGCCTTGTTGGGTAATTGTGGACGGACTGATTTCTTGGAAACATTGTTTCAAATATATTTGGAAGATTTTTTTTATCATAATTAAACATAAATTGTCCTAGGTTATACAGATACAAATCCTTGATTTTCAATATTTTGTTTTCAAAAAATAACGGGTCAGTATGAGACAGAAATGCAGTATGACATATAATACGTAGTGACTTCTTTTGTAATAAAAGTAATTTATCTAAGAATGTTTGATATGTGTTTCCCCAAGCAAGAATACCATAATTTAAGTATGGCAATATGAGAGATGAATATAATGTAATAAGGGACGACAAAGGAAGACAAAATTTAACCTTGTTGATTATACCAATATTTCGTGAAATAATTTTACATATACTATCAATATGGAATTTCCATGAAAGCTTATTATCAACTGTTATTCCCAGAAATTTAATATGGGAAACAATTTCCAGTGGAGTCCCATCAAAGACAATGTCAACAGGTGGTTTCTCTATACAGTTGCTAAAAAACATATATTTTGTTTTTTGAAGATTGAGAGATAATTTATTTGCCTTTATCCATTCGGCGACTTTTTCTAATTCAGAGTTTATTGTGTTTACAAGAGTAAGAGGATTATTGTGCGAAAAAAATAAATTTGAGTCATCCGCAAAGAGAATAAAGGAAAGAACATCTGATGACCTACAAAAATCATTTATATAAACAAGAAACAAAAGCGGACCTAATAAACTTCCCTGTGGGACCCCACATTTGATATTCAACATTTGTGAATTATACCCATTCAAAGAGACATATTGCTTCCTGTTCATGAGGTAGCTCCTGAACCACTCCAAGGCCTTCCCACGCACTCCATAATGATGTAATTTATCAAGTAAAATATCATGATTAATGGTGTCGAAGGCCTTGGAGAAGTCCAGGAACAAACCTATTAGATGCGAAGATCTGTCAATAGCGTGTGCCACTTTTTCTACAAAACTTAATAATGCATGTGTTGTGCTGTGTTTTTCTCTAAATCCGAACTGAGAATTTGAAAGTATATGATTGAATTTTAAAAAAGTAATAGTTCTTTTATGAACGATTTTTTCAAGAATTTTGGACAATGTACATAACAAAGAAATCGGTCGGTAATTATTAACATCTAATTTGTCGCCTTTTTTAAACAAAGGAATAACTTTTGCTATTTTCATACTCTCAGGGACAATGCCATTGGAAAGAGATAAATTGAATATGTGAGCTAAAGGATCCGCAATTGAAGATATTACCCCCTTCAAAAGAAAATTACTGATGTCATCATGTCCAGCACTTTTTTTAGAACTAAAATCTGAAACAATATTGATTATCTCCTGCTTATATGTTGGACTAAGAAACATTGAACTAGAATTTGGTGGACCTAAAAATTCTGAAAAATGTTTCGTTGAATGGGGTATATTGCTTGCAAGGTTTTCCCCGATTAAAGAAAAATGATTATTCAAAATATTACAAATCTGATGAGAATCTTCAATAATTTCATCTTCAAACCTAATTTTAGTAATATTACCTTTATCATTTGATATATTCATTGCTTGCTTTAAAACCTTCCATGTGTTTTGCATATCATGTCTATACAAATATAACTGCTTGGTATAATATTTTCTCTTTTCTATGCGTATAATTTTCGTCAACGTATTTTTATAACTAGTATATTTAAGTTTCAATTGCTCAGTAGGTTTCATTTTAAATTTATAATATAAATTATTCTTTCTGTTTATTGAACGTAAAAGTGATTTAGAGATCCATGGGAGCCTAGGTATTTTTTTATAATCAGATTGTTTTTGTCTACGTTTTGGAATATGGATATCCAAGAGTGGAAGAAACTTCTGCATAAAATATTCAAAAGACAAATTAACATCATTTGTATCAAAGATACAAGACCAGTCTGTCATGTCTAAACTAGCACCTAGACTGGCTATGTTTTCATGAGTGATTCTTCGTCTCAATAAACAACCATATTTATTATCAATACTATCATTTAAAGAGAAACTAGTAGAGATGGGGAAATGGTCCGTTATGTCTGAAAGTAGTACAAGGGAATCGGGAGGAGGAAGAATATTACAAAAAATATTATCAATAAGGGTGGCAGATTCATTAACTATTCGTGTGGGCTTAGATATCAAAGGCAAAAAAGAAGCAGATAAAAATATTTCCAAAAAATCTTGTGACATATTATTTTGTTTTAATAAGTCTATATTAAAATCTCCCATTATGAAGCATTTTTTGTGAATAAAAATTGGGTTCTTCACCAAATCAGAAAAATAATCTAAAAATGATTTAGTGTTTGTATTAGGAGGTCTATATACTACACCTATGATAATATTCTTACTGCCAGGAACAGATATTTCAATAAAAAGAGATTCAATCGAATCAGTCATGCTGTTAAGCTCATCACGAACTACATAATCATACATTTGTGAAACGTATAACGCAACGCCCCCACCCACCCTATGTTGCCTGTTGTTAACGACAAAATCATATCCGTCGAGAGCGTATGGAAGACTTGAATCCTGGGAAAGCCAGGTTTCGGTCAAACCTATCACTGAGAATTTTTGCCTGATGGTTTTATTCAAAAACAACTGCAATTCTTCAAAATGTTTATTAATACTTCTAATGTTGAAATGTATAAGAGAAAAGGTGGTATCATCATACTCCTTAACAACATTATTAAACTGGTTGAGAGTGAGATAATCAGAAGATGGACTTTGTAATTGGTTTTCTACGTCGAAATCATATTCAAATTCTTGCGACAATGAATTAAAACTATCTGAAACATGATTATCAAAAAAAGTATCATTTTGAGTGACATTTGCTTCACATTCTGCCAAAGAAGGCCCGGCCGTATCAAAAAAGTCATCATCATTAATTGAATTGAATGCTGTGTCTATTGTATTGTGGATCAAAGGGTGATCGTGATGTTCGTTGCTTGTGTCCACGAAGGCACCTGTAGAGGGCAGTACTGATGAGTTTGACATCTTGAATGTCTGTGATGTGCGAAACTAAAGAGAGAGAGAAAAAAAAATGCTGTGTCTACTGGGAACCAGAGTCAACGTATACAAAACGGACTATGCAAGTATGTCAGGACATTTTCGGCAAGTGACATGAAAGGTGGCTCCAGATGGCCTGTGGGTACCAAGGAAATTACACAATGATAATAATTATAAAAAGAATAAAAGTGAGGAATTGACATAAGTTCCGGAAAAAAAAAGAGTTGCTTGGCAACCTCACACAGTGGTTTAAATTCGTTGGTAACACTCTCTTGTGTGATTTAGATAATCGTAAGCATCTTGGAAAGAGAACAAATTATTCACTGTGGTTACAAAACTTCGGCATTCTGCATTCCGAATGCCCATGTATGGACATAAGGTTAAAATAACATTTCTAAAACTACCAGTTGTTAACATTCATGTTGGAGGACGATGACTGGGGAGAACATCGTTGTGTACGCTGATTAGAGAGAGTACGAGTGCATCTGAATGAGGACTGTTACATAAGTGGCGTAATTACGGCTGACATGCTACATGTGAGAACGGAATGCAAGCCTATAATTCTAACATCTGTGTAGGAAGGTAAGTGGAGTTCAAACCGAAACAGTGTAGGCCTACAATGTATAAGTAGATATTAAAGGGGCGTATTTGATGCTCACACTTCACCAGACTGCCAGAAGTATTGTCCTCTCGAGCATACCACACACCTGCAAAGCTATACTCTCCCTTCCTCATCCCCCAGCATTCCACCCTTCAATGACACTCAACAAACCTTACCGCGATTAATGCTGGTGTGTGAAAATTGAAAGTATATATAGTTTTGAAAATAAGCAAACCTATGTATTGAATAAAAACGTCAGAATTTCGTTTCTCAATGTGTAAGAATCGGCTCTTTTCTTGAGTGCCAGTGAAGGTGGCCGTGTGAGGGTGAAAAGGATTGCAAAAATTCAAGGTGAATCAAAGTATAGTTTACACAAATACTTTAGCAATTTCATGGATATTAAGAAAACAAAAGTAATTGAAGGCACACTATAAAAAGGACCAAAGTTAGGTTCCAAAGACCCATGAGGGTACAGTACCAGGCAAATACCAGAATTAAGTATAATAAACGGAAGTATGCAGATATTAAGAAAGATAACTTCTGCTCCTTACAATTCAATAATGTGGACAGCTATATACCTGGATTCAAATTTCACATGTTACAAAATTAAGGGAAGTAGGTGAATACTCATTAATTGTTGCTGAGGTTTACATCATCGCATAATTTTATATATAATGAAATATTTCGTCTATTATATGCATTTCGGAACTGATTTTCAAGTTGATGTTACTGGTACAAAAGTGTGAACAGATCACCTCCCCCACCCCCACTCCCCCCAAAAAGAGCACTCATAGCTGTATACACATAAAACCGCCATTACATTGGTGGCTTTCTATTCCTTTCACCATGGTGCCCAGCTTAAGAATAAAATACAATTGTGTAATAACATTGTGTACCGGAGAATGACATTGTGAACTGGAGAAGAACATTGTATACACTGATAAGTGTACGGGCGTATTTGAATGAGGACTGTTACATAAGTGGCGTAATACAGTTGACATGCCACATATTGTGTGTACAAAATGCCATCCTCTAATTCTAGCAACTGCGTAGGAAGGTGAGTGGAGTTCAAATCAAGAAAAAGAGTATATACGATGTATGTGGAAGAAAGAGAAAAAAGGCGTACTCGATGCTCACACTCAACCGAAACTACTGTCCTTCCGTACAGTACCACACATCTGCAAAGGGATTATAGAACTTCGAAGTGAATTAAAATTTAGTGTACACAAATACTTTCACAGATTTATGGGTATCCAGAGTACAAAAATATATGAAGGCACATGAAAGAGATGCTGTGGACTAAAACCCTCGCGGTTTCAGTAAATAATACAGACTTCATGTGAGCTTTTCTTAGAGGTTTTCTGTTGCTCAGAACGAAAGCAAATGCCAACGTCAAAAGTTATCATATCTGAAAAATACATTTCAGTATCATCAGCATCCCAGGATAAGAATAAAATACAATTCTGCGATAACATTGTGTACGGGAGAATGACAGTGTGAACGGGAGATTAACATTGTATACGATGTGAGTGTATGAGAGCATTTGAGTGAGGACTGTTACATGAGTAATTCCGGCGTAATTACGGCTGACATGCTACATGTGTGTACAGAATGCCAACCTCAAGTTCAAGCAACTGTGCAGGAAGGTGAGTGGAGTTCAACCCCCCCCCCCTTAAAAAAAAAAAAAATGTACAATGAAGAAAGTAGAGATAAGGCGTACTTGCTGGTCACACTCCCCAGAGCTATTGTCCTCTCTTGCATACAACACACCTGACAAGCTCTACTCTCCCTTCCTCATCCTCACAGCTGGTGTGCGAAGTTTGAGAATATTTACTTTTGAAAATAAGCAATCTTATGTATCGAATAGAAAGGTCAAAAATGCGTTTCTCATTGTATATGAATCAGCTCTTATCTGGGGTGCTATATAGGGAAGGTGGACGTGTGAGGGTAAAAAGTGATTGCGGGACTTCGAGTTGTAGTAAAGATTGGTGTACACAAATACTTTGACAAATTTATCGGTACTAAGAGTACAAAAATAAGTAAAACCCAATGTAAAAGAGCTATCAATTAGGTTTCGTGGTTGCCCCATGAGGATAGTATCGGGCAAGTACCTGGATTAAATGTGATATACTGGAATATACAGATGTGACAGAAAAATAACTTCTGTCCTTTACAATTCACGTTAGATGTGAGCAGTCTTCAAATTTCACATATTGCAAAATGCATTCTAAGTTTCATACACACAGATTATGAGGGAAGTAAGTGAATACTCGTAAATTGTTACTGAAGTTTATATATAGTCTCATTTCGGGACTGTTTTGTAAACAGATCATTCACCTACCCCCCCCCCCCAAAAAAAAAAAGGAAAGAAAAAAGGAGAGAGGACAATCATAGCTGTAATGCGCATACAGCCGCCATTATATAGGTGGCTTTCACGTTCAATTCACCATGATGGTCTGTAGACTACAATTTTGATTCAATATTGTATGGTCGCTTTCGTGCAAGCTCAGTGAATTAAAACTCTTACGATTTCGGTAGTAAATACAGACTTCATGTGACGGCTTATCTGAGATGTTTTCTGTTGCTCAGACCAAAAACCAACAACAGTACAAAAAAAAAAAACTTATTTCATCTTGCAAATACACTTTTAGTATCAACATCCTATCCCCCCCAAAGGGAAATATACTTCTGCATCTTTTGTCAATATAATATTTCTTTAAGACAAATATCGGAGGAAATGTGAAGAATATACATTTTGTTGAGAATTCGAATGCTAACAATGGATAATGAGGAAAAACAATATGACCTTGACTGACTTTGCTGAAAAATGGGATTTATACATTACATGACAGGTAGATTACTCCGTGTATCTTGCCCAGCTTTCAGGTATTCCTCCATTTCTGACTTTTTTCCGAGTTTGGAGCTGGATTTGTGTGCCGGATATCTTGATTCTCGTAGAAAGGTTGTTGTTTCGTCGAAGATTGTAGGCTATCGATGCTAGTCTGCCCCTTTCGCGTTTCATCTTTGGTGGCAAATCTGTGCGGATCGACACTCTGCTATAAGCGGTCGGGGCGATGGCTTGGTCGCTTCCTGGAGGGGCCGGTTGCTGGCGCGGTTGACGGGGTCGGTGCTCGAACGCGTTGAGGAGCCGGTCTCTGTCGATCATCCGAGCGAAACGTACAATGATGGCAGGCGGCTGGAGGTCCGAGGTGCTCCCGGCAGTGCCTCGCTTCGGTTGTTGCAGTCGATGGACGGCCACGAGCGGAATCCGTTTAGCATCCTGCTGGGAGATGTTCAGAAAATGGCAGAAGACGTCACTCACTGTTTCATGGATATCTTCGTTTGGTTTGCACGACACTCCGTAGATGAGTAGATTCTGCTTTCTGTCGTGAATCTCACTTAGGGTGAGTTTTTCGTCAAGCTCAGCAATTTTGCTGTCGATGTAGTTTCGCATGCTTGGAATGGCGTCATTTTCAACATCATGCAGTCGATTAGATGCATCCGTCAATCCAGTCTCCAATTCACTGACGGTTTGTTTCGTTCTTGCAAGTTCAGCCTTCATCACTGTAATTTCGTTGACAACAGAATCAAGTTTCGAGTTTACTTGCGTGGTGAAGTTCATGAACATGCTTCTCATTTCTTTCATGAATGAAGACAGCTCAGGTGGGACTGAGAGGGCAGCGACCGGCTGGCCACTGGCCTCTATCAGCGAAACATCGCTGGCACTGGACGTAGTGGAGACGTCGGCGAGATTACAGGCGCCTGTAGGTGCCTGTGTCAATGTGGCGCCATTTGCAGAAGCTTGCTTAGCCACACTTTGAGTTGCTTCCTTCCTCGAAATGGACGTATTTGACGCCTTTTTGGTGGCTGTGTGAGGTCGAAAATTGTAGTCTTTTTTCCTCACATCCATATTGCGGGTATTTCTGAAGAAATTTAGCGTAATTCCACCAAAATCTTGAGTATATTCGAGAGCTTCCTGAAATGCGTTGCCGCTACT
Organism: Diadema setosum; assembly: GCA_033980235.1. Classification (NCBI taxonomy): domain Eukaryota; kingdom Metazoa; phylum Echinodermata; class Echinoidea; order Diadematoida; family Diadematidae; genus Diadema; species Diadema setosum. The sequence continues at coordinate 44,069,655 of CM067060.1, forward strand.
CTGGCATCACGTGATTACCAATGATGTATCATCATGTGATGTATCATCACAGAAGAGGACATCATATTCCATTGGATACGAACATTGATGTAATTGATATTATTCTTGTGTAGACTGACGATTGTTGGGAGGCATGTCTTGTGTCTGTGCTGTGACTTGAGTGACCTGATTTTCATGAACACTCATATTACACGTTAAAATCTCACTAGCTTACAGTTCCGATCAATATGATGCTCATATCAACAATAATAACAATTAACACAGTAACTATGGCAGGTTCTTTGAATATACAAACGGCACAAACATTAACCCGTACATAGATCGAGTAGACCAACACAACACCGCAATTAAATGACAACCGAGAATGATTGTTCTCGTTTTTCTGCTTGTAAGCCTATACGTTGTGAACACTAAGAGCATTTTCAAGATCTATCGTCAGCAATGCTGATAAAATGAACAATACAAGAAACAAACTTTAAAGCAATCCCAAATGTGGCATTATTGTGGTACTATAATGCTTCATTCTTTTTGACTCCCATAATGTGTAATTTCAGGATAGCAAAAAATAACTCCGGAATTGTCGAAAACAAGACGATTATCTAATGTATCTCAGAGAAGAGTCGACCTTTCATATTGCTTTATAAACGTCTTGAAATACCCCTTCATAAATAATGCAATTTTGCTCTGAAATTCACTGATCCTGCCTGCCTCGTATATACAAAGAAAGGGAACAAGAGAATCACTTATTTGTAAAACAGAGATGTAGAATGCGTGGTGGTTTCTGACTTACCTGTAGTTCCAGTGTTGTCATCAATGTAGTTTTGAGAATTCCAGCGAACAGACACGTTCACGTCGGTTGAGAGGACACTCTCACTGTACGAATACTGCAATGAGGTAAGATACGTTCAAACGGGATTATTTTTCTGAGCAGATTGACGAAGCTCGGTATGCAAAATATTGAAGAAAAAAACCCACAACAAATATCATTTTTCACTTAAAGGTGCAAAATGATTCTCTTTAAAAGAAGAAGCCGATATATTCTTATACATCGGAATCGTTCTCACCGATTCATTCTTATACTACAAAATCATGAATATTGGTTTACTGTAAAATAACTTTTTTTTTTACTAAATATAAATTCCCTGATATATATAATAGCTCCATCCTACCAAGCACCGTTACTATCGCTTCTCTGAATTCTCTCAACTTTTTTTTAATATATACAGGTACAAGTGTATCCCCTTCATTGTTTCTGTTCTTATAATCGTTCTCTAGTGATTCCCTCCTTGGATAAATGATATTGGAAATTATATTTGAAAGTTCAAGTTGTATATCTGTGTATATAACTATGATGTTTTTCTTCAGTTAGAAATAAGGGAGAATTAAAGGCATAATTTACCATTTGCAGATGAAACAAAAACTCGGCATTAGTGCTTCAAAAATAGTTCTAAAATGTGAGTTAGGGATAGAAACAACCAATGTAAAAATTTGAACCAGTATATCAAAATAGATGTTAAGTATTGTTAAGTATACTAAATGTGAACAATAATTAAAATAAAAATGTTTCCAGACTAAACCGTCTACAGTTATGGTTTAATGAGAAAAAAATAGTGATATCTCCTTATATTCTAGGCTGTATTGCCAAAATTTTATATGGTAGGATGTTCTGTGATACAACTGACCTACACATATGCATCAAAAGTGATACCTTAAACATTTTCAAATTACTTATTCCAATGGTAAACAGGACCTTTAAGATACTATATCACCAAGAAACCCCATCCAGCCAAGCAAATTACTTAGCGATAACGATCTCCTCCATCTGTGTACCTTTAAGATACGGTAAAATGTAATGTAGGTATATTATATACACAACTATATCTATTCCTTTTGAGTAGGCCTTCTGTTCTTTATATTTTGATGTGGAAATTATTGATTTTGTCATAATGATTTCATTTGTTCAAGTGGAGAAATAAAACAAAGTGAATTCATAATATTTTGATTTTGTGCCTAAAAAAGATGTATGAACCTTGTGCGGTATGAATACCTCGGTTCAACTGCGAGTCCATTCATAATATAGTTAATACGAATAAGATATATTTTTATGGTAGCAAGTCTTATAAACCCTGTGTTTGTTCCTTATCAGATAGAGTAAGGTGCGTGTATGCATGTAATGATACCAAATGCTATGTAACAACAAAGAAAGGACAATTCAAAGCAAACTTACGCTTTTCTTGCCACATTCAACGTAACTGTTGTTGAAGCTAGTAGCAGTAGTTATCTGTTCCCCTCCTTCCACATGCAATACGCATTCATATAAATTGACCTAAGCAAAAAGATAACAATAACACAATCCACATGATGTCTAACAAAATACACATAGGGTGTATCAATGACAGATTTTAAACTCCTGTTCCCATAAAAGAGGAGAATGTGATAATATTTGCTACATGTTAAGGAAGAATTTGTTACAAAAAGTGAAAAATGTCAACAATGTGTAGATGATGTTGTGATTGAAAGAGATGAAACAAAACTTGAAAGTTTGTCTCCGATTTTAGTATCACGTTCAGATACACAATTTTCTCAGGTTCGCGTCGCCGCTGGACCTCACTTGCATGTTACCTCCTTATTGTATGTTTGTTTCATTTTGTTTTGTTTTTATTTTTCACCTCGGCCTGTAACGCTATAAATTTGCTTCTTCGAAACATGTTTCTTCTTAATTCTACCTAAAATACATCAAAGAACATAGTAGTTAATCCCGTCGTTAAAAAAGAGACATCTGTGAATACACCTACAGTAATGATAGCTCCCATTGCATTTCGTTTTTTAAATATAATGGAAAGAACATGAGACGTAAAAAAAATATGGAAACCATGGTGCATGTTACCATGATAGCTATTTCAAAAATCACTATGTCGTATTTAGGTCACATTAGAGGGGATGGCTAGTAACTGATCAGTGGGAATCAGTGGGAATGCTGGAGGATGGTTGTTCCAATCCTTGTGGGCATGCTAACCTGGAAACATTAAACTGCACATTACTTGAATATGAGACCATTCTGAAGCAAATAATTTTCACACAACAATTATATAATGTACTCTTACACGAATCCCACAAGGATTGGAACAATCATCCCCAGCATTCCCACTGATTCCCACTGATCATTTACTAGCCATCCCCTTTAAGATTCAGTTGTTCCTCGAATTTTCTCATTTGAACAGCTGTTGAATGTCTAATTCCGGCTGTACATGAAGTTCATAGTAACTCCTTGTTCAATTTTCCTCGAAAGCCATTAGTATAATTACAAAATTAATGTGGACCAAACGCACTCTGTAATGTCTTTCGTATATTATGCTGAATTTACCAAGTCCATACTTTATAACGTTGTTTACGATAGCGTTTGCCACGACGACGTACCTTTGAACTATCTATTGGAAGATTGCTCCCCAGAAGGATGTAGGAAGTTTCAACCGCAACCGGTATCAATGTTTCTGCAGAGCCAAGAATTTGAGGGCAGTACAGTTGACTACTGTTTCCCGTCTCACTTGCACCCTGTTTTGGAAATAGGGAGGATGATGGGTTGGAATATTGGAACTGTAGGCCTACAGGACTAGTTGAGTAGCTGAACTACGAATGTATGCCTCTTTCGAGCATTCGATATATTGATTTTATATGTATATATATATATATATATATATATATATATATATATATATATATAAATACATATACATTGCCATGTGTGGTCATTGTACTGAACAATGTATTGTCAAAAACAACAACTTATCTGAATATCATTTCTACAGTGTTGAAATAAACACAACGATGATTTTCAGGACAGCTAAGGACACGAAGAGACACCTGAACATGCAAAAATCAATGTGTGTAATTTTCGTGATCAATGTTTCTAATAAAATGCACGTTTATTAATGATGAGACATATTCCATCCCTCTACATAGAAAGTATATCCCATCTACTTGTAGAATTGTTACACGGCTAGAACTTCTTTTTCTTTTTTTATTGACATGCATATGATTAAAAGAATAATTACAGCACGCATGTATCTATTAGTATGTACATCATGTACATGTATATCCAGATACAATTTTTTGATATCCAGGTACAAATGTACTTGCAATGCTTGCTGTATCACGCTCTTCATACAAAATTACCATTATAGCAATATCGAATTTATATATTTCTGAAATCACCTCATTTCCAAACACGATGGTGTCACCCTCACAAGACGAGTTATCGTGTGTACACCTGTTTTCGTACACACACCAGTCACAGGGCCAGGGCGTGGTCACACAAGACGAACATCTGCAGGGGATATGTTGGCAACATGATTATAAGACTTTTTCACAGGGATAATTAAGGATGCGTGTATTTCATATTCAAGGTAATAAATAATAGATATGTTACAAAGTTGTAATAAAAATTACGCATTTTTGATATGCATGAAGGGGGGGGGGGGGGCAAAATAAAACGATCTCGACATGCGGGGGTACACATGACACAGTATTATGGATGTTTATCAACATCAACTTGGTGCACCAATTAACGAGACTTTTAATAGCTATTTCTCGATGTTATGTTGCATTCGAGTACATTATTTCATGCGATCAAGAGAACAGTAACAATGATATCAGTGGTCGAAATATCCAGATTTTGGGCCATGCATATGATATCTGCATAAAACGACATTTTTACATTCTACTTCGCTTATTTTTTTGCCGGCCAAAGAGTATTCGAGATGGCTAATATCGACAGAGAGAACAAACATGATTATAGAACAGTAATTCAATTAATAAGTGAGAGACAGAAAAGAAAAAAAAATTGAGAGTGTTTAGTACCTAGCATTTCAGTATTTCATGGGAACTGCACATCCTATATATCAAAGAGGAAAATTGGTTGGACTTCTGATAGCGTTATCCAGAGAGGACAAAGCAACAGGAAAACACACAACTTACGACGTGTCTAGAGTGCAGTCGTAAAAGTACAGATCTCTGCTGACAAACTGAATTCCAGACTCCGTCGATTTAATGGCTAGCGTTACACGGATATTGTCGTCTGTGTGTGGAAAAAGAAGTGGGTAACTCTAAGATCAAACAAAAAAAAAATATTCGCAGAAGCAGCTCACATCATCAAATTTCGGGAAATATCGTGTGAACACATGGAATCATCAAATCTCCAACAATGCAGTCTAGTATAACTTGATGAAAACTCGTCAGATGTGAATAGTAGGTTACTGAAGTGACGATATTAGTAAGTGATGGTTATATTATTGTGAATATGTTTTATGATAAATGCTAGTTTTAAGTCTGAAATATTCAGCAGTGTCATTACAAATCAATTCACAACATCAAATAACAGTGCACTTCGAAGTACGATTATGAATGAAACCAACACTATACTTACCGCCATCAGGAATTGGCGGTAGGGCTTCGGCTGGAGGTGACAGGCAGCTCACTTTATTTGCAACAGTTGTTGCATTTGTTTCGTACGAGTCACCAAATGTACAGAGATAGTAGGATCTATTCGGCAAGTCTGGAAGCTGTTCCACAGTGATGCTCAACTAAAATTTGAGTGCATAGAAAAATCAAGAGACCCGGACATGTTCTACGAAATTGCACAATCTATGCCAAACATCAGATCAGCAATTCTGAAAGCTTTTTTTTTTTCTTTACTTCAAACATTAAAAACTTAATCAAATTATAACCATTTTTAACAATCTCTGACAAGTATAACAACCATATTGTCTACCATAGATCTGTCGCAGTGGATGTTCTGCTTTGAATGAATTTTCTGAACACATCGTTACAACAATATACTTACAATCTGCTCACATTGCTGATAGAGTAACTCGTCCGAGGGTTGAACCATTGAGATGGACACACACTGGACTGCGTTGTATGATAACCATCGAGTTGACTGATCACTAGATGGGCATTCGTGATACCTCGTACACCTAGGACAAGACAGTGCAATGGGACCAGAATATTATGGAGTGTCACTCAATTGAAGCCTGCAAAGATGGCGCGAAAAATACCGCTTTAACACTATTGTCATTGATGTAGTAGCCTATGTGTGTTTGCGTGTTCCAATCGCATAGATAGTAAACACCTCGATCAAAGCCTTCATATTTGATATTTTCATAATAATATTTTGTTTCGAAGAAAGTCCAACAAAATAATCTCGGTTTTATTGCAGTTACAGTTTGTTCTTCAAGTCAATGAGATCGAATGCCACCTGCAGGATAAGTGCATACCAGCTGTCAGGGCACCAATTTGAGAAAACTATAGTCGTCACATCAATTTTACAAAACTTGAATAAACAAGGGAGGCGAAACTGCTGTTGAAACTGGTTCTTCTTTCACAACATCGTATTATCTTGAATTGTGAATTATGTAGAAATAATGCGACATAAGATAATATAGGTAATATTTCGTTTTCTGGATATCACCCGTGTGTGCTGAAGATGATTAATATTGCTGTCATGGTTGTTGCAATCTTTGCAATCTTTAAATTGCATTGTACATTGAAACTGGTGTCTAATAACCACAAAACACGTAGAACCTACTCTGCTGCTCCCTAAAGCTCTTTCAATTGTTGCTTCATCACGTTATCCTTTCCTCACTTTTCTTTGTACCGTTGAAAACCATTAGTACAGAATTTGGAGCCGCTATTAAAGTCAGTAAGTGCAGTGACTGTAATTATAAGGATTGTGTAGTAGATAAAATTGGCGTTGTTCATCTACCATGCAATGTGAAACAACATTTTACATACAGGAGAGCATCACAATAAGAATCAATACAGTTCTGTATTCACATAACGTAAGTTACAGTAAAAACACTTCTATTGGTATATTGGTATTCTATTGGAATCCAGTGCATTCCATCTTACCTGGCTTCTAGAGTGCACCATCCACAATAAGGATCTCCACCATTACCACCGCTTCCTCCAATGCACTCCTCACATGTCTGGTAATTACTGCAGTTTGCAAGGGATAGCTTCACTACCTGTACGTTCACAACAAAAAGAAAGATCAACTGTTGAATAAATATAAATGTTATAGTAAAATAATGTAAATGACTCAAACAGTGAATGCTCATCGGGAGTCTATAAGGGGCAGCTTTTATATCTGCATTGTACTTTCAGTATAGTTCAAGAATCTGCCACAACCATTATTAACCATTACATCACCTATTATCCCGGCCGGAATTTATGTTTTATTGTTTCTATTTCTTGCAGCAAGTAACGAATGGCTTATACAAACATCATTCTTTCAAAGGAACAGTGATATTAATTTCATTCGCACCGATCATGAAAATGTATGATCATTGTGAATCTTATATCGAAAATCAGATCAACCGAAAATATTACAGCGCGGTGTGTGAGCTGCTAATGCATTCACAGCAAGGAAAAGAGAAGAAAGATATTGATGATTTTTCCCCTCAATTCTTAGTGGTCGTGTAATGATTTTATTCATAAAGTTATGTAATTAAGATTACGGGATAAGTATGGACTATACGGAAATTTGCTGTTTCTTTTGCAAAAACAAAAACAAAATAAAAGATTAGTGAGTTTATCAAAGATGAAATGCACGCATGAATTATCCATACAGCTTAAACTTACTGCAAAATTTATTCTCATAAAACCTCTTTTGGATCATCTTCTAGTATTACATGTTCACTTGCATGGTATACATGACAGGAAGATCAAAGATGAAAAGAAGAAGTTTGTTATCTTCAAAAATTGCACTGTTTGAAGGCCTGCACACTGACGTACAATTTCGTCACTGCGATAGTAAACATACACCATCGCAAACGAAAGTGATAGCTAGCATGTATAATATGCATTCTTAGCGAAACAGAAATACAGAGTACAATAAAAAAAGAACATTCACACACGAAATGACTGATATCAAATTATTATTCACTCAGCAGCAGAAAACGGTAGTGACACGAGGAATTGATTAATAACACTTGAAAGTGCATGCTTTGTTCAAAAGATTGCATAGCATAGTATACAGTGGTTTATACTTTTCAACAACTACCTCCCAATAACATATTTTCTATTAAACTTTGTCAGCACGCAAGGGCCGGTCGGGTTAAACTTCACAAAGGTATTTCCATGATTTAGAGGTATTGTGTGTGTCACCTGTGAACCTCGGTCAGGTTGGTCAGATCCCGTTGCCATGGTAATTTGCTCCTTGTCCTCATCCAGAAACACATCTCGTAGAACAGATCCTTGTCCAAGGGAAACATTTTCGTAATAATAGGCTGTTGTGTTGTCTACCACGTGAACCTAACCGTGCATGAGATGGTTAAGTGGTTGACAGATATTACAGATATAATCATCGTTGTACGTCTTCACAGTCAATTCAGTTAGAGAGAGACCCTTTCCGGTATTGTCTGATGATGATGATGATGAAAACAATAATGATGATAATGGCAAAAATAATAATAACAGTAGAAATAAAAGTACATTTTGTGGATCAAACAGTCCTCTCCTCAAAGGAGAATGTACTTCAAACATCGTGTATGTGGAGTGCGATGATTGAAGAAATCTGGACAGTCTGTTAAAAAACTGCGATTTAAAAGATGTTTCGTGGTTAAACTCATTTGCCGCCATTTTTTAATTGCGTAAGAGCAGTACAACAATTCGTGATACCACAGTACTTGAACGATACAAGAAAATGCAAAGAGAATCCTGAAAAACTGCGTTTTTAATTAAAGTTTCACATTCCCACGACTTTATACAAAGACATGCTCTGGGTAATATCCTTCCCCCGTATTCTGAAGGAAGTATAGTGAACTGCTCGTTCATCATGTTGAAAGACAAGAACACAATTAGGAGGAATTCAATTATTGATTATGTATTGTCTGTATATCGCTCCACCTGTACATTTGTATTCTATATTATCTTATTGCAGAAATATCCTAACAGTCCGTGATGTTATGCTAGTCACTATATAGCATGACATCACAAACTGTTGTAGTTAATTGATGCGGTGGACTAATATTTATTTCTGCATTACAGAATACAAGTATTCATGTTTGGGTATCAATCCCGTGTTTAAGAGTGCCCGAATATCATATGAATCCTCCCAAGCTTTTAGATTCTATTGCAATTGACATAACGAAATCAAAATGAAATTATATAAAATATGAGAAATTATCATCTTTACACCTGAGAGAGATAAAATATGATGCTGCTCGTTGTCTTCCACTTCTTGTTAAAGGATACATCAACTTACTTCAAAGCGCCGAAAATAAATCGCAGTAGATCATTCACACCTCCATTCTCTATCTTTCATATTTTAATTGGTGGGCTATATACATACAGGCAATATCCCATTCCCACTAAGGCTTTTTAACACCCCGTGTGGAAAATAATGTAATTAGGAGTGTATTGGTAATTGATTCATTACATATGAATAATAAACAATTATCATTGTTGCATGGTTCATACCTTAAGCAAGTCACCATCACTACTTCCAATGAAAGCCACAGTATAGTTTCTCTCTGTAGTAGTGATGATAGACGTGAGCTCCACATCAGAGAAGGCGAGTATTGGTGAAGCATTCACAGGGTTCATTCCATTGGCATAGGCGTATAATTTCTCAGGACCCTCAGTAGCTTGGCACTGTCTGCTTTCCGGATTGGGTGAGTTCGGGAACTAGTGGGTTGTATACAGCATAATCCACATAAAAAGAAACAACTAAAATCAAAGCTTGGCACTGTCTGCTTTCTGGATTTTGATCATTTGAGGCCTAGCATGGAAAACAAAACATAATCCGCACTGAATCTAAAAACCAAAGTAAGTGGTACAATGGTTCATACCTTCAGCAAGTTACCCTCACTACTTCCAATGAAAGCCACAGTATAGTCTCTCTCTGTAGTAGTGATGATAGACGTAGGCTCCACATCAGAGAAGGTGAGTATTGGTGAAGCAGTTACTGGGTTTACGCCATTGGCATAGGCGTAGTAAGCACCGCCATTTTCATCAGGTCTAGCATGACACTCTCTACTTTCCGGATGTGGTGAGTGTGGGAACTAGCATGGTAAACAAAACAATATCCGCACTGAATTTAACAACCAAAGTAAGTAGTACAATGGTTGATACCCTCAGCATGTCACCCTCACTACTTCCAGTGAAAGCCACCGCATTTTTATCTAGATCTGTAGTAGTGATGATAGACGTAGTCTCCACATCAGAGAAGGTGAGTACTGGTGAAGCAGTTACTGGGTTTACGCCATTGGCATAGGCGTAGTAAGCACCGCCATTTTCATCAGGTCTAGCATGACACTCTCTACTTTCCGGATGTGGTGAGTGTGGGAACTAGCATGGTAAACAAAACAATATCCGCACTGAATTTAACAACCAAAGTAAGTAGTACAATGGTTGATACCCTCAGCATGTCACCCTCACTACTTCCAGTGAAAGCCACCGCATTTTTATCTAGATCTGTAGTAGTGATGATAGACGTAGTCTCCACATCAGAGAAGGTGGGTACTGGTGAAGCATTCAAAGGGTTCACTCCCAAGGGCGCCGGAAGCGGGGGGGGGGGGGGCAGGGGTGGCACTTGCCCCCCCCCCCCCCCAAACAAAATGTTGGCGGGGGGGGGGGGGCAAAACGAGTTTTTGCCCCCCCCCCCCCAAGTGCCCCCTGTAACAAATAATTAAGCACTGATTTAAAGATTTAAAGACCAAAATGAACAATAAAGGCATATTTCTTGTCTAAATGTTGTATTTTCATAAATGAAATGCAAAAATTTTCGCCCCTAACGGGGCGAAAATAATACACTAACAACATACATTATTGTATATATACACTAATAGTAACTTATGAGTAAATTTAGTGTATAGATGGTACAATAGCCTCGTGTCCTCGAGTGTGCCCGCTGAAACATACCTTTATAGTAAACCTTACATTTTTCATTTTCTTCTTTGCTTTCTAGTAGTATAAGAATATTTTTTATTGTTCGAACGATGCGATCACGTTTAAGCTTTTAATGAGTACATTTCAGATAAATTGAAAAGTGAAAGTGGCTCGCTCTATAAAAGCGACTTTAATACTCTGTTTTTACAAAAAGTCCCTACCGTGGGAGGGGGTATCCCCCTCCCACGCCCTCCCCCGCTCGGTCGCTTCGCTCCCTCGACGAGGATCTCACACCATCACATAATATACCCCCGTATGTTAAGATCATGGTCCTTCCAACTGATTTTTTTCAATATGTTAATTCCCTAGAAATTTGCTTTTAAATGTTCTATAAAGGCGAATTTTATACTCTGTTTTTACAAAAAGTCCCTACCGTGGGAGGGGGTATCCCCCCTCCCACACCCTCTCCCCGCTCGGTCGCTTCGCTCCCTTGCCGAGGATCTCGCACCATCACATTATTAATGTACTCCCGTATGTTATGATCATAGTCCTGCCAACTGATTTTGTTCAATATGTTAATTCCGTAGAAATTTGCTTTAAATTCTCTATAAACGCGACTTTTATACTCTGTTTTTACAAAAAGTCCCCACCGTGGGAGGGGGTATCCCCCTCCCACACCCTCCCCCCGCTCGGTCGCTTCGCTCCCTCACCGAGGATCTCACACCATCACAATGTACTCCCGTATGTAATGATCACAGTCCTTCGCACTGATTATTTTCACTATGTTAAATTCCTTAGAAATTTGGTCTATAAACGCGACTTTTGTACCCTGTTTTACAAAAGCTCCCTACAGTGGGGGGGGGGGGGGTAATCCCCTTTCCACCCCCCCCCCCCCCGCTCACTCGCTTCGCTCACGCGCCGAGGATCTCACATCGTCACAATGTGCCCCCGTTGAGATTTTGCCCCCCCCCCCCCCCAAAAAAAAAAAAAAAAAAAAAAAAAAAACAGAAGTGTTCCGGCGCGCTTGTTCACTCCATTGGCGTAGACATAGTAAGTATTGTCACCTCCAGTAGCTTGACACTCTCTGCTCTCTGGATTCTGATCGTTTGAGGCCTAGTATGGTTAACATAACATAATTCACACTGATTTTAGCAACCAAAGTAAGTAGTTGAATGCATGGTAGACAGATTTTTTTTCACGTATTTTTCATTAAGTACAGCTGACTGATTGTATCTTTATCATTCATAATCAAGTCAACGGTATGCACAAGGGAAGTCAAAAAGTTTACTTTTTGAAATATAAATTATTTCTAAACCAGCCATGAACGAAAGGTCCCAATATCATGCGTGCTTTCAGAGAGTGCTTACAGTATGTAAATCCCGAATCATTCGGTATGATTTTTGTGCGTTATGCGTGCATGCTTGGATTCAAATTGATTTATTACGCCAAAGTAATCATGGTAAAACTTGAACAAAACAGTTTGGATTTGGATATTAGTTTTGCCTTTGTGGATTCAATTAACATTGTTATCAAAATTACTTAATCCAAACATCAAATCACACACACACTCACACAAAACAACTATAACTTGTCTTTGACCGTTTTGATGCCCTTTGTTGAAATTGAGGTTCGTTCTTGTTCTGCGATAGTTATCGACGTTTTTTTTTTAAAGACAGGGATTTTTTTTTTTTGAAGACGCTTATAGCGGTCTTAGAAACCTTAAATTGCATCGACATCTTGCCCTTTATATAACCAAGAAAGGTCACTGTTGCGCGGTTAACTGAAGACGCACTGTTTAAGGGATGATATCGTGTTGGTGGAGATGAGGATTGGGCTTTTACTTTTTGCGAGATATCAAGAAACCACCTGTGAAATAGTACAGAGCACACCAGGCTAAGAAAAATTCAAAGTTTCTTTGATGAAAATCGGTTTGGGAATGGCTGAAATATCCAAAAGCAAAGTAAAGCAAAGCGATCGTAAGCAGAAGCCTATTGAAAAAGCTGCAATTTTTTGTGAATAATTTGCCTTATTCCGTGCTGATGTGATGCCTGCTAAGTCAGGCAAGGCTTCGAAATACAGAGCGTATCAAAAAAGTAATCCAACTTTGGAGGGCTACCATTTCATAATAATTGTAAGCTATGAAGAGCACAATATTGCTTGTGATGGAAGGAGAACTGTTCCTCTTTCCATTGATACCTGATTATGTTGACAAATGTCATGCATGACTGAGCACATGAACTTTAAAGACAACAATGACAAATTGCACTTTTTCCAAGTTTGCGTGTTATTGTTAAGGAACAATGCATGTCTCACTGCATGGATGAGATAATGTATTATGTCAATGAAAGTTGACAAATAGGCCAGCCTGTATGAATTCAAGTTTGTGTTTAGGTTTTCTCCTAATATTTTATGGTCCATAACCAGTAACATGGCCCTTTGTCCAATAACTTGGTCGCTCCCACAGAAGCCAACCCACACAGTCCATTTTTCTCTGTTCATATTTAACACATAGCTCCCAGTGACAAGATGTCTTGAATATAAAGAGAGTAAAATGGATAATGGTTTCGCCTTAATGGGAAGAAACAAGTTATCGACAACGTGGCCATGTTGGAGTATATGAACTTAAAGGTTAGAAGAAACCCTAAACAGTCGTGCAGAGTGGTCGAATGATTTGGCCACTTTCATTAACAGATCTCATCCGTGCAGTGAGACATGCATTGTTCCTTCATAATAACACAAACTTGGAAAAGTGCAATTTGTCATTGTTGTCTTTAAAGTTCATGTGCTCAGTCATGCATGACGTTTGTCAACATAATTAGGTATCAATGGAAAGAAGGAGAGTTCCCCTTTCCTCACAGCCAGCATTGCGCTTTCCATAGCTGACCATTCTAAAATAGTAGCCCTCATAAGTTGGATTACCTTTTTTATACGGTGCATGAAAATAGAATACAGAAATACCGTCCCCCCCCCCCTCTTTTTTATGTTCGAAACCCGTTCACTCTTATAAGACCTCCATAATATTGTTAAAAGTTTCTGGATATTGGCGTAATGCCCTCACAAATTTGCCTCATCTATCCCTAAAATTAAAGTGTAGCTATGCGAGTTGCTTCAATTTTAAGAACAATGATATCAGCGAGATAAATATGGTTTCGAGCTCCACACTTCCAACCCATCATCAATCGCGCCTGGACGTAATATTTTTTTCTCTGCTTACAGATCCATGGGATTAGATTGTGAATTCAACTCAGTTACACACACACACACACACACACAAACACACACACACACACACATATATATATATATATATATATATATATATATATATATATACATGTATTTATATATGTGTATATATGTGTGTGTGTGTGTGTGTGTGTGTGTGTGTGTGTGTGTGCCTGCGTGTTTGTGGCTACCTAAATGAAACCAGGTCATCATTACATAAAATGTATATTTTTTGTAAAATTTCGAATTTCCCAGTTCACATAAAAATGGAATTTAGATTAAATCATAATGCCGGGATGAAAGTTTGGTGCACAAACATCAGAACGAATTGTTTTCCCAAAGGACTCATCCAGTCTGCATCTTAATTTGCTACGCGGCATGAGCGTGCTTGAAAATAAACATATGAATATCCTATGCATCTAATCCGTATTTCACTCAGTTTACATGCTCTCACTTTGATACTTTTGCGCAAATCGATTTTTACACTCTCGCGAACAATGCCCCCGTTCATCCAAGCGTGAACACATACAACACAAAAATTATGCCGAATGAATCAGGACCAAAAACCCTTTCAAAACAAGTATGATCATCTTTGGTTCATGACTCCTTTTTTTTTTTTTTTTATAATTGGCAATATCCTGAGTTTAAACTTTTTTTTTCTCACCCTGTATGGTGGTGCAGAGTTTTGCTCGTTTTTTTTTTTGTTTTTGATTTTTTTTTTGCACAGACGTATCATATAGAGTAAAGAACTTAATCACTTTTAAAATCTACATTTTCAAGCAGTGCATACCCTCTTCAGCAGTTTTATCTTTAAGGTACATGAAATTACCAGTGTTATATAACACTTTATTCAATATAAGCTCAAAAAATCGCATGTTTTTCAATACTACTGGAAAGTTAACCTTCACTTCTTTTGCGTCTCATTGTGCACTGAAGGTTTGTCAAACATAAAAGAAATAATTATACTTGTATTATATAGGAACTACGTTGAATGAAAAACAAACTATAGGCCTATGGGTCCCGTTGATAGAAATTTTGCAACTCTTTGCATCACAAATTTCCTTGTCATATAACTTATTTCAGCGAGATCAACATAATTGTTTCACCGAAGTACTGTTAGAGGCAGTGAATGAAGTGTGTGTTTGAGAGTGTACTGCATTGTACTGCAGGACTGTGTCAATGTGTGTTTTCATTATAGCATACAGTAGCATTTGTCATATTCGGCTTTGCGGTGAGACGTTCCATTATATATATATATATATATATATATATAAGGACTCTACGTTGTATGTGCGTCGTAGAGAATGCATGATGATAATAAGCTGGAACTTACCACACCACACGAGCTGCCGTACAAGTAGTCAATTGATCTTCCATCACAGTCACTTTGACATGTGATGCAGTCATCTACAGCATCTGTAAATCTCTGCTGGATATCACTCATCTTGTAGAGACACAGAGCAGACTGTACAGGTGATGAGTTCTCCTCGGTAAACACAGCATACATGATGTCATCGATACTACTGATATTCAAGGAATCAGCTAGCTGGGATCCTGCAGGACCAATGTGAGCTGCTTGGATCACGTTGTAGTTTGATCCTGACTGGTCTGTGCATTCGAGTTGAATTTGTGTGTAAGATTCGAGGTTGGCATCAGTTGTGTTTAAGCACAAGTGACCTATGACAGAAGTTACGGGATTTTGTGAAGCCTGAACTCGAATCAGGTAATAAAGGTGGGAAGTTCTCGAAAAAATCTGAATGTATTCAACATCATCGGCGTGTCCTTGAGACTGTGCTCTTTGCAAACTATTGAGTGCATCTATAGCGAACTTTGAAATTGGGTACTCGATTTCATGGGTGTGAGTGACACCTGTAAAGAGAAACTGAGAACTGTCAGAAGATGCAGCCACCACTCCAACCATGGCCACATCATCTCTCTTCACTACTAAATACTCATCCCCATTGTAGTGTGTTTCTGCAGCGGTAATATCAGATAAATTCCTTGTTTCACAATAACCTTCACATCTTCCACATGTAATGAGTCTCTCTGTAGGTGCTGGTGCGATGACAAGCAGTCTGTTCTTGTCCTGGTCACCAAAATAGTCAGAGTCCTCTATATTGCACACTCCAACCTCAACAGTCTCCCTCAATATGAAATCTGCTCCCAGGTGGTATATCTCCTCCTCGGCTCCAATGTAGACATCACCAATAGTGTTATCTAAAGCCATGAGTCTGAAAGGCAGCCTTGGATTGGGACTGGAGAAGGATGACACCAGGTAGGAGGAGAGGGGGGCAGACTCGGCACCATGCATCACATTCATGATGCTGAAGGTGAGCAGCATCAGTTTCAACCCTCCGAACATATTGAACCAGTCAGTAATATCTGTGGTTATAGATGAAATAGAAAAAGGAAGGTATGGTCTGATTTATAAAATGAGATGAGAGGAGGGGAAGGATGGTGAGCTGGATGAGGACAAGAAACTCGAAAAAGCAGAAAATAAACAGGGAAGGAGAGTGGAAAAAGAGGGGAAGGACATGATGATGATTAGAAGGAGGGAGTAGAAAGATGAAAAAGATGAAATCGGCAGTTATACAGGGAAGAAATTTGCGTGCGTTGCCTGTTTGTTGTAGCATAAACTGTTCAGCTAAAATTCTTAAGGCCAATATTCTTATTTTCGAGTAGTTTAATTTCCTTTTCAATTGGAATACGAATGTCTTTCAATCCTGGCAATGTCAGTGGTTCATATAAAATGGACAGCATAGCGTAAGAGCAGTGAAAAGAAACTAAACATAATGCAAAGTTCAACGTAATAAGTAATCGAAATAGTATAAATAATGTCAAACAGCGTTTCGACAAGTTCCATGTGCGGAGCAAAAAGATTTTTTCTGTACTGCCGGGAAGTGTCATTGAAGCTATGAACATTTAATCTCGCTGGAAAAAAAAAAAAAAAAAAAACAGTACTGGAAACTAACCGAGACCACGATAAATATGATTATGGTAAAACTGAACAAATTATATTTTCTTACAATGATTTAGTGTTTCACTTACCGAACAGCTATATACGGCCTGGATAACCAGCAACACCAGAATTCTCTGAGTTATGTTCAGCTGATGACTGCCGAGTATAATAACTGCAAATTTAATCGATGATAGGGTGTCACTTAAACATAATTCAACGCTACCTTGGAAGTAACAGCAGATATGTCTAATCGAAACTGTTTGAACGCGAGGTCTACCTAAAAACAAGGTGGTCACAAGTACGTGAGTGTACTATGGACCCCCTTTATTTGAGCTGTAAACGAGCTATATCAATATAACTCAATATAAATTATTACAAATAAGTTCTACTCCAATAAATGCATACACACATAGAGGAAGTGTATTGAAGAAAATAGATTCGATTTCTAACGTATCTATGGCACCTAATGGCATACATTATTTTCTGAAGAGGAAGCTTTGTCCTATCTCTCTTTATACACTTTGTACTTATTTACTCAAGCCGGGAAACTTGCGTGCTTAATATCAAAGGTATTTCCCCTCTTCCGAATATCTCTCAATTTCCATATATCTCTCAATGAAGACGAATAATGTGACTACCCCATCATGAAATGTTTAATATCTTTGTGCGTTGCAAGTACTTTTCTTTCTCATTTCTTTCAGGGTTGGTTTTTGTCACGAAAATGAAATAACACTGTAAACCTATACATAACTTGCAGCAGAGACTAAATGTTTCTGGAGATACGTTAATCTGTGCTATCTTGTTTATTCTATACAGATTATTACGAAGAGATAGCCAGAAATCGTGGCATATTACAGTAAGACTGTAGTCGATCTGCTCAGGGAGGTGAGACGACCCACCTCCCTAGGCAATGTTTTATGAAATGTTGGATATAATCGATTTATCGTTGATTTATATTATATTTCTATCATGATTATGTCTATAGCAGCCTGCGTGGTAAGGAAATTTATAATCGATTATATCTTTTGAAAAAAGGGGTCCTGTGGTTTGCTTCACGCAAACACCATGGACATGGCAAATTGTAATATGGCACAGAAAAGCTTTCATCTTTTTTCTTATACGAAATATTGTTACGGTTACCATTACAGTGTGTTTGTATCACTACTGTTTTTGTTTTTTGTTTGTTTTGTTTTGTTTGTGCTTTGTTATTCTCTATTCAAAAGATTGCAGAGCGCTTTTAAGGTCTGATAAAATGACTGACATTCACTAGCCCTAGGTTGTTGACTATTATGGCTATTTATCTACTATAGTACAATGTATAACATGCAGTGTTATTTTTTTCCACATAATTTTATATAAACGTCCAAGTCTGAAAGGCAACTGTAATAATATCATTATTACTACATGAGTAGAATTTCCTCATTATTCATAGCTTTTATGTTACACACACACACACACACACACACACACACACACACACACACACACATACACACACAAACAGAAAACACAAAGATCTACCGGTTGATTCAAAGTGTTTCTTTTCCGACGTCATGCACCTTACATTTTTGAAATTTTTGCAAGTAGCAACCGAGGGTACTAAATAAGGGCTATTTTCGTGATTTGGAAACCAGAAACTATGGGGGGATGAAAAGTGCAACTGAAATTGGTTGTAAGTATTACTTTTTCGGAGATCATTTTTACAATCTTAAAATGAACACTACATTTTATCACTGTTACCCCATATAACGATTCCGAACAGTTGTTAGGATGTGGGTTTCCCGTCATTTCGTTGTTGTTGTTGTTCTCTCCTTTCCTCTTTCAGTGTCTTTATTATATCAATTTACATCAACGGCTAAAAAGCAATGTCCGAAAGAGTTCAATTTTTGAATTAGAAAATATAACTGCAGATATTAAACATATTATGTAGTCTCTATTTGTGACACTTAATTGGTGTTGGTTAATAAAGTGTGGGGATTTTAAGCTAACTGATAACTTTGTCGATGCATTATTTGGTATGATTTCGACGACCTTTGTACTTTCGCACCTTATGTCACTACGATTTTTTGCCTTCATTTTGATCGAAATTCGTTATCTCTTGAGATATTGTCCACATGTTTTTCGAAAGTGAGCATAATCACACTTGTACAGAAGCTACACTTTAGGGTATGATATGGCAGTGTGAACGGGCATTGCGGGTCGTTACTGCCATAAACATGTACCCATCTATGGAGCTTGAAAGGATGGTTCTATTCATTTATGTCTGTCATGATGTCATCGCACACGTTAAACATTCACTGTATGATATTGAATTATACTGCATTATGATGCGGTAAAAGAAGTGAAAACTTATCAAAATAATCACAACTCACTGCAATGTAATTGTATGAACGGCAAACACTCTGATGCGTCCAATTTTTATTAGCGAAATCTGATTCACATCTGCTTTTTCACATTATGTAGGGAATAATATAATGTAGGCCAAAAGAGAAGAAAAACTGATCACTACACAGTATCCAGGTTGGGAACGCATACTGACAGTCTGGTAATGTATAGTCTGTGGAACAGAAATCATGAACCAAAATACAAGCTGCACAACCTCTAAGCTCGCCTTTAAGGGGTATACAATAAGGCTCCTTCCACAACGAGAAATCAAAATATTCAAAGTCGTAAATTACGAGCAGTAGATAGTGGCGACAACAGCTTATAACTCGAAAGTCTTCGTTAAACCTGACCTCAATCACGTCAGAAGACTGTGTCCTATTCATGTCACGATGCAAAAAGAAACTAGAGATTGTAATTTGTCATCACTGACAAATTAAGGTGATCCGATTTTTTTTTTTTTAATCAATGATTCGAGTCCTGATCGCAATAGGCATGACCATACAAGTTTCATCTGTGTTTAGAGACATTGGCCGTGTGATGTTTGGATTCTCATTTAGCAAAGGGAGTCATATCTGCCATGTTTGGTACCAAATTCTGTGTACACTATAACGAAGAAACAACAAGTACATATGACCTTTGACCCATCTTTGCACTCCCAAGATGGCATCTGATGAAATAGTGATTATTTTGTGAAATGATTCTTGCGACATCGTCTATACGTGTGAAAAATATGGGAAAGATAGGATAGGTATTCACCAAGATACAAGATGAAGAGACATTTATGACCTTTGACCCTAATTTACATACCCAAGATGTTGTTCCATCAAGTAGTTGTTATTTTATGAAATAATGTACGTGACATGAACTAAACATGTGTAAAATATGGGGGTGATAGGGCGTGTTTTTCTTGAGTTATTGCAAAGAAAGTTGCAGAAAGAAAGAAATATCTCAATACATCGAAGATAAGCTTTAATTTCAACCAAGTTTTTTTTTTTTTTTGTCGTGATCCCGACATCGTTTGAAAAAACGAAGGGCAAAGTACGATAGCGCAAAGTCTCAGCTGCAACATAAAATCTGGGAGAAATTCACCGAAGGGTAAGTGAGCTAGTGCTCGATAAAGACAATCATGTCAATTTTCACATTAAAAAAAAATCCCTCCCATAGAGATAACACGTCATAACGAAGATACAGAAAGAAGTACATATGACCTTTGACCCCAATTTGCACAGACAAGATGGCATCTGAGCAAAAAGTGGTTATTTTGTGAAATGATCTGTGTAACATGGTCTTTACGTGTGCAAAATATGGGAAAGATAAGACATGTATTCACCAAGATACAGGATGAAACATTTATGACCTTTGACCCTAATTTACATACCCAAGATGGTGTCCGATCAAGTAGTTGTTATTTTATGAAATAATGTACGTGACATGAACTAAACATGAGCAAAATATGGGGGTGATAGGGTATGTTTTTCTTGAGTTATTGCAAAGAAAGTTGCAGAAAGAAAGAAATATCTCAATACATCGAAGATAAGCTTTAATTGCAACCAAGTTTTTTGACGTGATCCCGGCATTGTATGGAAAAACGAAGGGCACATTACGATAGTGGAAAGTCTCAGCTACAACATATTAAAATCTGGGAGAAATTCACCAAAGCATAAGTGAGCTAGTGTTCGATAAAGATAGTCATGTCAATTTTCATTTCCAGAAAAACTGCACTCCCATAGAGATAACACGTAAACTGGTCAAATTTGACAAGGTTACATTCAATCCATTTTTACAAGGTGATGCCATCATCCAATCAAAATTGTGTTTTTACGTTAATGAAAGACCATTCTATAAGCTACAACATACTGAAATTTGGGTGAAAATCTGCATAGGATAAGTGAGATACGCTCGAGTGAACTTGAAATTTGATGACGTCATTCTGAAAATTTATTTTTTTTTTTACTTTATTAAGAAATTTGATATCTTTTAATCATTTTTTCAGTATCGCCATCCCATGAAATGACATGTACAACTCATCAGCTTTCAGAATATGTAAAGAAAATGGGGGGTCATCGTCCATCCTGACGAGTAAAATCGGATTTAAAATTCGCGTTTTTTTTTGCATAGTTGCACTGTATATCGCCATTGACGCGCGCGCGGAATTTCAACTTTGACGGGCCCGTATGACGTCATATTGAATCAGATTGACTTGAAACTTGGCAGAAATATTCCTTGACATTTCAGGCATCTGATAAGTGTGAAAAAACGGGAAATTTCTATGACATTTGAGCTGTGCGTGCGCATATGCGCGCGCGCGTACGCGTCCGTCCAATTTTTTTCAATTTTACAAAAAATGCTTTAAATGGTCTGAAACGTGTGCAAAAAATTTTTGAGCTCGATTGGAATATGCAAATATTTCAACGCGCGCGTACGCGCACGTTTTTAGAAAAAATATGAATTTTGAGAAAATGAGTAGAATGCTTATGACTTGAAATATATGTGACGCAAATTTCATTGAAAAATTCCATTCCATTAATTAGATATGATTGAGAATGTGTTTTCATATAATGACGTCATAGTGACGTCACGGTCGACTGATCACAATGATACATTAGATTTGTTGTCTTTAGGACATGATGCATACATGGTATAATTTTGAAATTGATAGGCAGAGTACTTTCTGAGCTGACCTCTGCACAACTTTTGGGGAGAAATAAAGAAATAAAGAAGAAGAATAAAGAATCAGTACAGATACAGGTGATCCGAGAGAGGATACTCGGATCACCTAAATATGCATCACACGGAAACGTTTGTTAAAAAAAAAAGAAGAAAAAAAAATGATTACATGTGTATGGTTTTTCAGCTCAAGGTGCGTTGCCTCTTCCCATATCGTAACGGAGCATTGTACGCACGTTTACAACCTATTATCACGATCGTTATCTTTATGTTATTTACTTATCTAGAATTGTTCTAAAATTGGACAATTACATTACATGTATCTTGTTTTGTCATACAAAATGGGAAGCACAACAAATCGACCGAATGCCAAGTAAATTCATGAATCATAAACCGACTAATTGCCTGTCAGATAAATTTAGGCACCTCCATGATTTTCATATAAAACTATAAAATTACATGCATCACATGCATAAACATGTTCTTCAGATTGTACAGTTCTACACTAAAATTATGAACCACAACATTAAAAGAATATAAGCAAACAATTATTTGTTGGAAAACAAACTTGCAGCAATATTGTTTTGTGACTGATACAATGTACAAAATAGGACTACAATAGGCCTTCTGATACCTGAAGATAAGCGCAAAATTCTGTTTCCTCGGAACTTAAACATACAGCAAACGTCTCAACAAAGCCTGGTCCTTTTAACGCAATAACTGCCACCCTCATTTTGGTATGTTTACAATATATCATATAATATATCATATCTGCATAATTATATTCTATATGTTTATTTGTTTTGGGTTTTTTTCGTCAAATAAACATGTAAAAAAGAAAGTTTCTAAAAGAATAAAGACAATATTCTTGTCACCAAAGCAAACTGAATTTTAAACGTTCTGGGGATACATGAATATGACTGGTTTCTTACATTTGTGAGTCATTACCTTTTTAGCTTGCAACCCTGCCAATTATCCAGCCAATACACTGTACTATAAGGGAAGACGTCTCTTCCTTTTATTCATCATAAAACGAATGTTTCGCTCTCTATATAATATCATAAAATCTGCGAGTCGCGTTATTCAAATCTTTATCACAGCAAACAATACTAGCCATTTAATTGTGTTACATGAGGTTACTCTTCAAGAGTCCCCTGAAGCAAACTTCGCATGAGTACAATGGATTTGCGCACCTGTCCACACATGAAACTTGCCCTTGGCATAAAAAATGTCTTGTCTGTCGAGAACTTAAATGAATGATATAGTTTTGGTTCAGACGCGGCTTTAGGTTTCCAGGGGTTTTTGTAATGATGATTTTTCAAGATAATGAGAAACCTCATAAAAAAATATATGAACGAGCATATAATTCTTATAGGAATTGAAAATTTATTTGATGAAAACTGGTTTTCATATGGAAAAGGTGGGAACCACTCTTCATTAGGATCGCTCTGTTTTTAGGATATATTAGCCATTTCAAAACTAATTTCCATCAAATAAATTTTGAATTTCTTTTAGAATTGTATGCTCTTTAACATTTCATAAAGTGGTGTCTATGTATCTCGCAAAAAGTCAAAAGCTGAATACTAATCCCAAACAATAATATACAATTCCTTTAATAGACAAACATTCATAAGATTTTACGTTCGAATCACGTAACGGAAAGCACAAACCCCTAATCAAACACAGTCATCATGTAAATCCTGCTTTCTTTCAACGACCTGTAAGTTTCCTGTTCAGCATACAGTGCCTGCACTGTATCACACCTACAATGTATTTGACTGGCAAGCTGTTGAGAATGAAGACAACTCTGTCCATGCAATGTCAGTTGCGATAAGTCTTGAATACTCTTCATTATTTTGGGTTCACATTTCTCCCAAGCAATTCTCCTTTTATGCCATCGTTTTGTAATTCAGACTGTATTCGTACTGAAAAACTAAAAAAAATAAAAAATAAAAACACACACACACACGATCTTACATCTGCACTGCATTGATCTTTCAAAAAAAATATCATCCAACTTTGCCGCAAATATCCTGCCCAACCCCCACTCACTATGTTCCTAACAATACAAATATGATATATATATATGTTGGAATGCTTTCCACACTATTTTTTTTTTAACGACAGCAAACAGATTGGTTTTGGATTCTTCAGTGGAGACGCATGAACTCTAATAACACCATCTTTTTTCTGCACACAGCCCAGAACAATCAGATCTGTTTTTCATGCAACAAGCTACATGTAATGCAAGCTGGCTGAAGTTGAGCAATGAACATCATTTGGAATATATGCATACTGGCTAGAGGGCATGTCAGAAATGTTGTTCATTATCACAAACTGAATTTCACCACATTACAAGCAAACTTTATGTAAACATGTTCACAGATTCACGCTGGGCATTTACTGCAAACACCCAGGCAAAGAAGTCAAAATATAATGTTTATATAAGCCTGTAAAAATATAAAATATATCATAATATGCAAGCAGTAGGCCTACTCTCTACCTTGTAGCAGTGTCACACAAGCTGCAATAATGAGGAAAAATAAATTGGACGATGAGAGAAAAAATCTTCTCTAAAGCTTTTGCTCATGAAAATCAGTCACACATAAGGAGATACAAAATCTTCATTGTTTTTACACAGTCACCATGTACGGAATGCTTACAGCTATCTTCCAATGACAAACATGAATGAACAGTACCGTACATTTTGTGCATTACAGTCAATGTCTACATCTTCAGAAGTCATGTGGCAAAGAGCAGAAGAGAAATATACATGGTGGGCATTGTAAAGAATCAGAATAAACCACCAACTATTAGCAACACCAAAGAGTCAAAAAAGCACGATGGAACTACTGTCCACTTTGTTACAGCATTGCATCAGAAATAGTATTCTCATGATAAAAATGCATACACCAATTATTTTAAATACAAAGATGGCAAGGGCATACCTGTCAGATCACCACCTGAAGAATAACTTGTGCCAGAATTTAATATCAATTCTCTGGCATAGCAACCATCATTTTTCATGTAATGTTTAGGTGTTCCTTCCTGGAGTTTTTGATAATGCCTTTTGATCTACTGAATAAAATGATATTTTATGTATCATATTTGTTATTTTTACTCGATACTTCAAAATCTAGATTTAACTTCATATGACATAAAGAAATTCTATATCATACTTCCAAAGCTGTGTAATATGGACATATATTTGAACATTATCTTTGCCTTTATATGAAAAGGGAATGAAGAAACATGTAGGTCGGTTACGCACATGAACATTAATAAGTACATATTTAGCAAACTATTTGCATGGCAATAAAGTACTGATGGCAAATAAGTCATAATTGCTTTCAAATAGTACTTCCTTTCTTTTTTTCACCACACTGTGGCGCAAGCACACTTAACAGGGTCATACATATACCACACCACTAAACCATATTGACCCCTCCAATAACATTCTGCACAAGGAAAATTACACAAAATTGTTCCAGACTTTCCAGAAATATTTTTTTTCCCCAATGGATATAGACACTTAAAAAAAAAGACCTCTGACAAAAACTATTTATTTACACATGAATTTAGCATTAATAGGATAGTACAAGATTAAAGACAATTTAAAAAGAATACTATGAGGAATGTCATAGTCATTGGATTTGTCAAGTTCCTTTGGCAACAGCAAGGCAGCAACCAATCCGCAGTGCTCATTTTGCACATCTATTGTCACTTTATAGTATTAGAACTTGAACCAAACTTTTTTGAAACATGGCACTGAGCCCCTCATGGATCACATACTTTACTGAATTAGTCAATTTTCTGAAAGTCTATCTTAAGACGCCAGGTTGACTATAAATCATATTCTGTGTGTGTGTATGTGACACAACTCTGGTTATCAAATCTACTCAAAAGTATATACATGTACCATTAAAATCTGTCATAATTCACACTACATTGGACAAATACTGTATCTCCAAAGAAAGTACATGTATTTATGATCTTTGTCTAAGCCAATACTATGATGTAAAGAATGATATGTTTCACAAACGCAAACCACATCAGATTTTTGTCAGGCGAATTTACAGTGAAGAACATACTGTTTATACCTTTTTACCTCTGATTACACAGCATCATCATCTGATAGTAAATGTTTATAATAATGTCTCCATCTTAAAATATGTTTGGTACATAAAACATGTTAAAACAAGTCGGAATGTCTTCTAAATACGTATGTATTAAGATTCATTTCATGAGAAAAATGTACAAATCAAGCAGAATACTGGTCCAGAAATGGTATAATGATTACATGCCACTGATCCACAAGAACTACTGATAATCAAAGCCTCCTTGTCTGAAATCATTACTTTCATTCCATCATGACGGTTTGAAAGTCTTTGCAAGGTGTTGCCCAAAGATTGTCCGGTGCGAATTATGGCATCAGTTCTGTGATGGAATCAAGCTGAGGAAGAGATAAGAATGGGAAAGACAATGTTACCAGTAATCTGCATCTGAATTTGAATTTGGATCCCATGCTTTAATAACAAACAGCTTCCACCATCCATTTGCTGTCCTCCCCCCTAAAAAAAAAAGATAAATATATACATATACATATACATACATACATACATGCATACATACATACACGTATGCAAGCGTATGCCTCATGTTACCATAGATGTAATGAAAAGTGTATACTTCCAATGGTTAACTGGTACGGTACATGTATTGTAGTTTTGTAAGCTATGTATTAAAGTATTTTAGTAACATAACGTTAGTAAGTGAGGGGACTGCACAATACAAGTTCGCTTTTTCTTGGCAGCCCCTCAATTTTCATTTCCACCAAGTCCTTAATGAAACAAGATGTATTATAATAATGTTACAAGATCTGTTATCATTTGACATTTGTATTACCTATTGATTGGAAATGAAAATAAAACATGAATGAATGAAAGAATGAATGAATGAATGAATGAATGAATGAATGAATGAATGAATGAATAAATATATATTTGAATTACATTTATATATACACACACACATATGTATACATATACACATATCATGTAAAGTATGGCCATTTTGTTCAAAGGAGGTAAAAGAAAGAAAGAAAAAAATAATATAGAATTCCCAAATGGTCTTTTAGTACATCTTACATCTCCTAACCAGACAAAAGAATATGCATTCTGTTCAGTCTTCCCTGACATTTGAATTTGCATGGAGAAATCTGTTTATCAGAATTGCTGTAGAAATGTCATCACCCTTAAAATCACTCTAAGTGATCATTGTTAAGAAAAAAATGTTGTCATGTCATACACACACCCCCCCAAAAAAAAAGAAAAAAAATTGACAAAAGACAAAAAACTAAAAAACGACATGCGTACGTAAGATGCAAATGAGTGAATTATTATGCACCTCCACCATGGCCCTCAGTATACATGCGTAGGTTAATATTACCTGTTAGAAATATCCATAGTGTCTGGTCAATTTTTGAGCTACTTGTCATTTAACAGTAATGCATGAAACTGATAACAATAGATGATATACATTGTATAATTCAGGCTCATAACTAGGATTTCATGGGAGGGTTCAGAATCAGAAAAAACAAGGAAAAGTAGAAATTACGCGGTGCGTAATATATGTCCCCGCCGGAAGTAGCATTTTGTAACAAAATGTGCAATATAGGTAAAAAATCAAGGTCAAAGGTCAAAGAAGTCAAAGGTCAAAATTCTGTGTAGAAGTTTTGAAGCCCTCACCTAGTGACATCACATAAAGCAAATGGAATCGAAATTGGGTTAGAAATGGCGAAGGAGTAGCATTTTGTAGCCAATGTACATTATAGGCCAAAAATCAAGGTCAAAGGTCAAAGAAGACAAAGGTCAAAATTCTGTGTAGAAGTTTTGAAGCCCTAACCTAGTGGTATCACATAAAGCAAACGGAATCGAAATCGGGTTAGAAATGGCGAAGGAGTAGCATTTTGTAGCCAATGCACAATATAGGTCAAAAATCAAGGTCAAAGAAGTCAAAGGTCAAAATTCTGTGTAGAAGTTTTGAAGCCCTCAACTAGTGCCATCATATAAAGCAAACGGAATCGAAATCGGGTTAGAAATGGCGAAGGAGTAGCATTTTGTAGCAAAATGTACAATATAGGTCAAAGGTCAAGGTCAAAGGTCACAACTGAAATTCTGTGTACAAGTTTTAAATCTCCCATGTAGTGCTATCATATAAAGCAAACAGAATCAAAATTGGCTCATAAATGACAGAGAAGTAGCAAATTGAACATTTTGATCACACACGGACGCACGGACGGACGCACGGACGGACGCACGGACGGACGCACGGACGCACGGACGGACGCACGGACGGACGCACGGACGCACGGACGGACGCACGGACGCACGGACGGACGCACGGACACACACACGTACGGAGCCCGTTTCATAGTCCCCTGCTCGAACTCGTTCGGCGGGGACAAAAAAGTGGATCTGTCGGTTCAGGTTTAAATTGCCTTATGCACTACTATACTTTCCTTTATATCAAATTAGAAGATTCCTGCTATTTATGTGTGGAAATACAAAAAACATTGGGCTGCTTAAAGTACAATATATGTTCACTGAAATTTTAAGAATAAGTGTTTATAGTATAAAATACATAAGACACATTTAAAGAAATCAACACACCACACAATGGAAGAAATCATAAGATCACATTAGCACAAAACAAAGAAAATGTGAGGTGGAGCATCAGGTAAAATGTGTTATCGTTTTGACTCAAATCCAGGGCTTGTTTCAATTTCAATACTGTAAAGAGTCGCATATCAAAATCAGGGGATGTTCCATAAAGCTGACGGGCAGATACATTGCATTTGGGCGTCACACACATCCCACAGGGTTAATGTCATTCCTAAAGCAGAGAGGCTTTCATATGTGACCCTGCATCACAAAACCACACAAAAAGTCCCCAGACATGGATCTTTAGTTAGGGTCAGATTCAGAAAGAGCAGACTCTAACCTTTAAAATGATGCATAATTCAAAACAAATGGACTCTCCTAACCTATCTAAATATTGGAAAGAAAGCACACACTCTGGAAAAGAGTGAACCGAGAAAAGAAGCTCTGAACTGCAGGGTCTATTCAAGCACTTTAATCTTTACCAAGCCATGATAGCTGTGCGATGAATGAGACAAAAAGCAGGATGTAACCCACTGTAGCAACAACAATTAGGTATAACCAGATTAAGCTGAAATTGAGCATGCTCTTTTAATACATTCTGTCCATGATTAATGCCAACTTTAAAAGCAGTAGCATTGTCTTTTCAAAGGTAATTGGAGTTGAAAGTGAAAAGTGTGCGCAGGATTTTCAAAAAAGGAAAAGGGGCCTCTAAGACATACCTGATGACACTACTCCACAAAAAACAAGGAAAAGTAGAAATTACGCGGACACACACACGTACGGAGCCCGTTTCATAGTCCCCTGCTCGAACTCGTTCGGCGGGGACAAAAAAGGGTTGTAGAAAAACTGCTGAAAACACACTTTCCCATTCATCTTATGATCCCAAATTTAAGAATAATGTAGACAAACAACAGCTCTTTCAGAAAATATGAAAAACTAAAGATTGACTTGGTTGATCTGTTTCACCTGTTTTGAGCCCTCACATAAAATCAAGGGGTGCGACTTTTTGTTGGTTTTGTGATGCACGGTCACATATTCTCTTGCACGGATATCAAAGTTAAATATGAAAAGGTAGAACGTGTTAACATAATGTGACACATACATATCAAGATGTACTTGAGCTGCAAAGCTTTCCAAAACTGGCAAATTAGAAGACAGGTGAATGTATGTGTTATACATTCACACAGACACTTATCAAATTAAAAAATTTAAAACAAAGATGAAGTTATTAGTTACTTTTTTTTAATCACTTTCTCTTGTAGTTTCAAAGGCATGACAAGGGGGAATTTTGACCAAATTTGATATTATTTCCCAACACCTCCAACCTACACAATCATCCAGAAGGCTTGTTATTTGAAGTACTATAAAAAGCAATGACACATGAAAAAAAAAAAAAAAACATTGATGGGATACTCTTGGAACAACAACAAATATTGCTGTGATAATTGAGTTAGCAATGGTTAGCAAAGTTAGAGATGGCAGAGTTATGGTGATAAAAGGGTGCTTCATAATCACTATCACAAAAAAAAAGCTAAAATGCAAATAATATTACCAAGAACTACTTTTTGATACCTCTGACTTGTTATTCTAGGCAGAGATTGCATGAATGAACGAGATGAGGTAAACCAAAATCCCAAGATTGCTTCACGTGCAGCGACTCACTAGTTCAGCTGTGTCGTTACAGGTGAATTCATAGAGCTGCTTCAGGGTCCCAACTCGGCTGAACAGACCGGCGAATTCCTGAGGGTTAGATTTAGGTGAAATAAACAATTTTCTTTAACTAAACTGTATCTTCCTCACAGGACAGTATTTCTATTCGGAAGTGACTTGAAAAGATTGTTGCAGATCTCCTGAAACTAGTAATCAATGAAAAGGAAGTTCTTGACATCATATTTCTGTGTTATTGTGCCACATGTCTCATCTACCAATTTATGAGTGTTTTATAAAATAATACATGTAAATTCTTTTTTTTTGAGGCTGCTGCTGTTGGTGTATCATTCTTTTGCTCACAGAATATTCAAAAGCCTCTACATTGCTAATCTTGAATTGCCATCAGATTTCAGAAGATTGAAAGCCCTGGTTTTTTTTTTTTTTTTTTTCTCTCTGAAATTGGCATATCTCTTTATCTAAAAATTCTTCCTGATAAAGTGCATACTTTATCATAAGCTGGGCTACAAAAAGGGTGTGCAAAGATGACTTAAATTCCAACTTATGTGAGGTAGTCCCACTTTGGGGATTCATAGTCGAGGTAACAATCTAACTTATCACCTACCACATGATAAAATGATAAATTTCCTTTACAAGGTGCATGGCTTTACGAAACCGACACTGTCACATAGCTCACCAAAGTCAATACATGAACTGCACCCTCCCCCCTCAAATAATAAATAAAAAAATAAAAAAATAAATAAAAAATTAAAAATTAAAAATATACAAAATCAGCTTGTAAGTAAACCAAGCAAGTATAAAGCTACATGCCTGTCCAATTCTGTCATACTCCACATGCATATCCCTGTCTGTTGGAGTAAATCGGCTGGCAATGTTCCGATAATACTCGCTGATGGTTCTGATGTAGCCAGGAAGATCTTTCACAAAGAGGACACGATTCAGGGAGGAATCCTGCAGTGTGGGAATTGAAATGGAACAAGAGTTCATCATCAAAACCTTTGGAGAGTTTTGGTGATCAAAATATCAATGCTGACATATCAAAGTTCAGACATTGGGCAGACCAGTGATTGTGCAGTAAACAAAAATACATTGGCATTATGATTTGTCTGCAAATGGGCAATCAAAGCAAAAATTTCAGATGGCAAATAATCAAGCCTTCTCAACACTACAAACTATTAGTATGAGCTAGAGAATATTCATTTGTCAATGATACTTGAAATATCATCGGTATGTTATTTAACTGATTGATTCTAATTTTTGATTACTTGCACTATTTGTTAAAACTCTACTTTCTCACTTTGGCATTATCATACCAATGTCATTTGAAATTTCAAAATTATTAATATGAAGCCAACACTCCTAAACTATTTCATATTCAATCTGAATTCTTCCATTCTTCAAATATCCATACCCCATTAAACCAGATTAAAACACACACACACACACACACACACACTTAATCTTCCATATTTTACAATGACCCTATCCTTTGGAATACACTTCTTCTATCAACCAAAAACAGTAAGAATGAGAAGGTTTTATAAACAATTCCTCTTTGATGGAATGTACCAGAAGTAAAGCCTAAAATGGGTATACTATGTCTCCTCTGTTTCTTCTTTTCTCTAGAACAAGACCTGGTATCTTCAATCCTTGTTATAATTTCACATGAATTTGTTTGATTTTTGCCCTTGATAAAATGTAATAATAATCATAAGGGATCATTTCAAACAAGCTTCTTGTTTGGATTCAATGATCTTATCATTTAACACATTGTGGGATTTTGATATTATTGTAAACTGCTAATATTTGTAAATGTGCCTTCAAATTGGAAATGAATAGTTTTCCCTCATAATTACCAAGCACCGTTGCATAAGCTTTGCAGTCATGAGCAAAGTGGCATTTCCAAGGTTTGGAAAATTTTTGTAATTGCAGTAACAATAATATTACAAGTAAAATGATTAGAGAAGTGTACATCAGCTTCAACATTACACGTCAGTAATATGGACCGAAGGCATAATTCAATGCCCAAGTTCAATGTTTATGTTTATACATGCATGGTCAAGAGAAAAAAAAACCGAACAAAAACGAAGCGTTTCTCAGTGACGAATTCCACTTTAAGGACAAAATAAATGCAGTTTCAATCTTTCAGATGAGCCAGCAAAACATCAGGTACAAAATCAACCTCATCTATAGACATATCTCCCTTAGCCACGTTACACTCATGGTATTTGCTGTTGGAGATTTTCTTTCTTCTTGGTCAACTGCATTAGTAGTGATCAGTGCATACCTCTTTCTTCTCCGGGATGACCTTCTTGAAGGCGTTGTCCAGCATGTTGGCCAAGACCGAGACACTCTGGTCAGCACAACGAGACTGGCGCATGTCAAACACATAGGAGGGATGGGTCAAGGTGGTCACCCAGTAGTGTAGAGGAAGACTTTCAGCGATAGATTTGACAAAAAGATAAAGAATACAATAGTGACAATGAACAATCCACTACAATGTATTGGTCAGCACAGCATAACCAAAGCATTGTTACGACCAAAATCACTCTGAGAATGATCGCACAAAAGAAACAATCAACTAATGTTCAGGCGGTTTATTAACAGTGATATTGTGGGTACAGACTCGTAATCAGTTTTCACATCAGTACAATAATGATCAATAGAAACAGTTACAAATCAGTAATGAAATCACTTACACTTAGTACATGCAATATCCCTGGAAATGTCCAAATATGATGCTCGATGCACAAAGGAATGATCCACGATGCACCGATGAATGATACCTTCGACGTAAATCCAGAGGTGCAGGTTACGATAGTCCAAGGTATAGATCCGGGGTAAAATCCAAGTTATGTGTCCACAGCAAAACATGTAGAATCCAAACGTTATGACGACCACGTCCAGTTGATGCGTTGAATGATGATTCACTTTATAATATCCAGCAAGGAATCCAGCCCGTCACAGCTTTGCCGTAACAATGTCCATTGACACTAAAATATGGAGTCTATCTCCAATGTAGGCAAAGTAATTCTCTGCAGGCAAAATGTCTTCCAGGCCTTATCTCCACAAACACAGGTTGTATAGCAGGTCAGCAGGTAACACAGGACTGACTATAACAAGTCGCTTCAGAGCCAGAAGTGACGTAACTCTCAGAGCAGAGGTGTTGGGTACTCTGCCTACCTCAGAATCTCTCCTGCTTATATACTATCCATTCACCCCTTTCTAGTACATTCTGTAATTTTCTCCAACCTGGGGCCACATACCTGAACATACTAGCAAGTCCAAATTCCAGGAATCCTGGATGACTCACTGCCTAACTATGTGCATAACATCATTGTCAAAATTAACTACCAATCACATTGGGCTACAAGGGCAGTGCCTCACTGAGCCAGCACTTCCTAGAATTTTCTGGAATGGGTTAAATCATTCTAGATTGAGTGAGCTATAATGTATTTCCTGTCACATGCATACGTGTACTGTAGCTACATTGTATACCACGTAGAAAATTCTCCACTGATCTGGTCAGCCTGTATGTACTATATCTAATATCATAGAGAATGTTCTCCATTATTCTGGTCTACCTGTGTACATACACATTAAACAACCATGCATACAGCCTTGATACATGTACATAACTACTTATGTGTACATTTGTGACACCATCCCCCATGGGAAAAAGAAAGCCTTGCCGTAGCAAGGGTTTCTTTTACCTTCACAATTTCTCATTGTTATTTACAACGAATGTGAGGTACAATCCAAGTCAAGCAACAATAATCACATACTATCACATGCCTTTTGAATAGCTTCATTAATTCCATGTTCTCTTTTCATGGATACCAGTTACAATGATATTGCTTGGATTCTCGAAACTTATACAATCATGTCAAACTCAAAGTGCATGTACATCAATAATGGATCTAATAGGCTACACATATAAGTGATATGCCGGTGAAAACTTTTCACCCTTAAATTCTACTGTGCTACAATATATCCACTATCTATGTCACACCAACTGACTTTCTGTCATAGCACTCTTTCAACATATTGACATGACACATTCTCTGATCTGTGCTCCTGTCTGGTGTACTGATCACATAGTTCACATCATTGAGTTTCTTTTTGACACAGTATGGGCCACTGAACTTGGCTTTCAGTGGTTCACCTTGTATGGGCAGCAGTACAAGAACTTTGTCACCTGGTTTGAAGGTTCGGGCTTTGGCATTTTTGTCTGCCTTTCTCTTCATTGAATCTTGTGACACTTTCAAGTGTTCCCTAGCTACCTCACAAGCCTTTGAAAGCCTTTCACGAAACTTTGACACATAGTCAAGTAAGTGGACCTCATCATCCTCAGTCATGAATTTCTCTTTGATGAGCTTCAATGGGCCCCTAACTTCATGACCGTACACCAACTCAAATGGGCTGAAACCCGTCGACTCATTTGGGGAGTCCCTCGTTGCGAACAGCAGGAAAGGGATGCCCTTATCCCAATCCTCGGGATACTCCTCACAAAATGCCCTAATCATTGTCTTTAGGGTCTGGTGGTAGCGCTCCAACGCACCTTGGGATTGGGGATGATAAGCTGACGACTTCAGCTGCTTCACACCCAAACGATACATCACCTCTTGAAATATGCCTGACATGAAATTTGACCCTTGGTCAGACTGCACTTCCTTGGGCAACCCATACCTAGTGAAAAACTGCACTAGAGCATCTACCACAGTCTTAGCAGTGATATTTCTCAATGGGATAGCCTCTGGAAACCGTGTAGACATATCCATGATTGTCAAGAGGTACTTATGACCCGACCTAGTCCTAGGCAAAGGTCCAACACAGTCGACTAGAACCCGACTGAATGGTTCTTCAAACGCAGGTATCGGAATCAATGGCGCCGGTTTCACTGAATGCTGTGGTTTGCCAGCCACCTGACATGTGTGACAAGTCTTACAAAACTCAGCCACATCCACATTCAACCCTGGCCAATAGAAATGCCTCATGATCCGATCCTTTGTCTTTCTGACGCCTAAATGGCCGCCAACAGGTAACTCATGAGCAATCCTCAAGATCTCACCGCGGTAACTGGGAGGGACAACAACTTGACGGACCACCGTCCAATCCTCATCAGCTGGCCTATGGGGAGGTCTCCACTTCCTCATCAAAATGCCATCTTTGACATAATAGCACTCAGGGACCTTTTCAGCCTCAGCCTCAGAACACGCCGTCTGAGACAAGCCTTTCAACTCAGAGTCTGCCTGCTGTGCTTCAACCAAGGAAGACTTGCTAAACAGCCCATCACTGTTAGCCTCGGAGCCTAATACAGCAACCCCATCATTCAAATCCTTGAAAAAGGTTTCTGCCAACCAAACACCGGAATTCTCCTCCACATCAACAGAATCCGCATCATCTTGAACAGCTCTACGAGCCTGAGACCTAGTCACAACACAATCTGGGAAAATCCCAGGAAACTCCTCCTGCAACTGCTCAGTTTCAGCAACCACCACTGGTTTATCCGAAACAACTGGAGACGCAACCACCTTGTCCCCAGCCAAGTCATTCCCCAACAGGAAGTCAATGCCTACCATGGGCAACTCAGGAACAACTCCAACAGTGACAGGACCAGAAACTAGGTCACACTTCAAATCCACTCTATACAGTGGAACTGACATATAACTGCCATCAACAGTCTGAATCAAGACTTTTGCATTAACTGCACTATCTGGTGGAAAAGTCATACCACCATCCACCATCAACGACTGAGAGGCCCCCGTATCCCGCAGGATGACTACTGGTTTACCTGCCTCACCAGAAGTACATGGGGTCACCTCACCATCAAACAAAAAGCTACGATAGCTCTCATCCACCTGCTTAGTCCTATCTTTGAACTTGGGAGATCGACATTCAATGGCCTGTGTTTCACTGAACGGGACACTATTTTCGGGTAGGACACTTTTTGACATGACAAATCCCATGTCCTTCTTTGTTTTGTTTTGCAACTTCCAACACTGTGACTTTACATGCCCTGTCTTGTTACAGTGAAAACATTTGATGACATTTGCACTTGTACTGGACCCTTTGTCAGATTGAGGCTTTGGTGCCGATGAAGTTTCAGAACTCGTGCCTTTTTCAGAACCAGCATTCTTTGGATTGCTCGACTGATTTTTGTCTCTCTTATTTCCAGAGAAATTCCTGAAAGGTGGTCTGTTGTCATTTCTGTGGGTCAGCTCATACTCATCAGCCATCAAGGCTGCTTTATGCAAACTTGTCACTTTGTGATCATCCAAATGCGACCTCACACTGAAAGCAACACTCTTTTTGAATTCTTCCAAGAGAACAACCTCACGTAGGTTATCAAAGTCCTGATCCACTTTCAGGGATCTGTACCACCTATCAAACATCATTTCTTTTTCACGAGCAAACTCAACATGTGTCTGGCCTGGTTTGCGGTACGAATTTCTGAACTTATGTCTGTATGCCTCTGGCACCAACTCATAAGCATTCAACACTGCTTTCTTGACTGTAGCATAGTCACGTGATTGCTCTTTTGAGAGAGATGAGTACACATCGGCTGCTTTGCCAACAAACACACTTTGAAGGAGCATGGGCCAAAATTCCTGTGGCCATTTCAAACTGTCAGCCACCTTCTCAAATGACACAAAATATGCATCAACTCTGTTTTCTTCAAACTTTGGCACCAATCGAATGTTCCTAGCCAAATCAAATTCAGAGGGAGCCCTTTCACGA
Organism: Diadema setosum; assembly: GCA_033980235.1. Lineage (NCBI taxonomy): Eukaryota > Metazoa > Echinodermata > Echinoidea > Diadematoida > Diadematidae > Diadema > Diadema setosum. The sequence goes on from CM067060.1 coordinate 44,106,849, forward strand.
TTTCCAACAGTCTGTTCATGAGCCATTTCCATCTCACGCAATTTCACTTGTTGCTCCACCTCAAATTTCTTCTGTTCCATTTCAAGTTTCTTCATTTCTAATCTCATCTTCTCTTTCTCCATTTCCATTTTAGCAAGCTCAAGCCGTGTTTTATCAGACATTTGGGCTTGATCTGAAATATCAATTTCTTCTTTGAGCTCCATGTGACCAGCTACTAAGTCAAGAATCTCTGCCTTTCTTACAACTTGTGGAACATCTACATTTAAATGCTGTGCATGCTGTGCAATGGCAGTCAAATCACATTTGCGCAACCTTTGCAAATCTTTGAGAGACAAATCTGTCCTCTGAACAAATGCCTGAACATCCATTGTACTGATTGACATTGTCACATGTATTACACACAATGTACAATTGAACAATCAACTCACTGGTATTTTGTCTGTACCAATATTCTAGGTTCCGGAACGTTCCAAATTCTAAGTTTTGGCTTTAAATTCACTTCTCGGACACAAGCCCCCAATTTTGTTACGACCAAAATCACTCTGAGAATGATCGCACAAAAGAAACAATCAACTACATGTAATGTTCAGGCGGTTTATTAACAGTGATATTGTGGGTACAGACTCGTAATCAGTTTTCACATCAGTACAATAATGATCAATAGAAACAGTTACAAATCAGTAATGAAATCACTTACACTTAGTACATGCAATATCCTTGGAAATGTCCAAATATGATGCTCGATGCACAAAGGAATGATCCACGATGCACCGATGAATGATACCTTCGACGTAAATCCAGAGGTGCAGGTTACGATAGTCCAAGGTATAGATCCGGGGTAAAATCCAAGTTATGTGTCCACAGCAAAACATGTAGAATCCAAACGTTATGACGACCACGTCCAGTTGATGCGTTGAATGATGATTCACTTTATAATATCCAGCAAGGAATCCAGCCCGTCACAGCTTTGCCGTAACAATGTCCATTGACACTAAAATATGGAGTCTATCTCCAATGTAGGCAAAGTAATTCTCTGCAGGCAAAATGTCTTCCAGGCCTTATCTCCACAAACACAGGTTGTATAGCAGGTCAGCAGGTAACACAGGACTGACTATAACAAGTCGCTTCAGAGCCAGAAGTGACGTAACTCTCAGAGCAGAGGTGTTGGGTACTCTGCCTACCTCAGAATCTCTCCTGCTTATATACTATCCATTCACCCCTTTCTAGTACATTCTGTAATTTTCTCCAACCTGGGGCCACATACCTGAACATACTAGCAAGTCCAAATTCCAGGAATCCTGGATGACTCACTGCCTAACTATGTGCATAACATCATTGTCAAAATTAACTACCAATCACATTGGGCTACAAGGGCAGTGCCTCACTGAGCCAGCACTTCCTAGAATTTTCTGGAATGGGTTAAATCATTCTAGATTGAGTGAGCTATAATGTATTTCCTGTCACATGCATACGTGTACTGTAGCTACATTGTATACCACGTAGAAAATTCTCCACTGATCTGGTCAGCCTGTATGTACTATATCTAATATCATAGAGAATGTTCTCCATTATTCTGGTCTACCTGTGTACATACACATTAAACAACCATGCATACAGCCTTGATACATGTACATAACTACTTATGTGTACATTTGTGACAGCATGTTCACACATACCAAAAGATATCTTTCTCTAGAACAATGATAGCAGTGTGTGAATCAATTAGTGGTGTGGAACACTTCAAAAGGAGAAAGAAACATGCATATGTATCCAGATACATTTGATCTATCAAAAGAAAGAATAAATTCACTTTTTCTTCCATTTTTTTTTCAAAGTCAAGACAGAAGGCAACTCAAAATTTCACATTTCAACATGATGACGTGATTTGTCCCCCTGAAACTGCTGTAACAGATAAAAACATGCAGCAGTAGATTCCTAGCCATAAACTTACTGTAAATTTTAATACTATCCAATAGTAAAAAGTGAAAATGATCAAAATTTCATTTAAGTAGAAACTTAGGGGAAAAAAAATCATGAACTTTATTAAAATTCACAGTTTGCTGAAACATTTATACTGCAGAGTCACATAGTCTATTCAATGAGATGGCCTGGCCTTGTATACTATCCTAGGCTATTTTCTATACATAATGCATCATAATGACATTGTTTTCTTTGCAAATTATTCTGCAATTCTATATTCTCACCTGTTGCTCTTCCAAGCCTCAGCACATTCTCCAACTTTCTCATTCCCACCACAATGCTGAGCAGCCATCTCATCAAAGAAGTCAAACAGGTATTTGATAGTGACTGGAGTCTCCTCAGGTTTTTCCAAGATGGTGGACAGGAAGTTGTTTAAGAAGAGCTCGATTGTTTTCTGTACCAAATCATGTAATAGCCAGTTAGATCTCTCATTTAGAAACCATTGATAGTGAACAAGGGCATGGCCCCCAAAAAACAAACAAACAAACAAACAAACAAAACAAAAACAAAACTAAACACACATACACACACACACACACACACACACACACACACACACACAAAGATTGTCATTTTATTTCATCTTCCAGATTCTGATCAAAATTCAAGCAAGGCGATTCATCAAACTGTTAATCTGTAGAAATGAAATATATGATGATTCTTGACAGATCTAATGTGTGTATACTTAGTGCATTAAAATAACATGAAATTTTCTTACAACATTACTGTACATTCATGTTCAGAAGTTACAGTTATCAAAGAGATTTTTGATAGGTGTTAGATTACACAGAAATATCCCCTGACATTGATTATAGCATTTACCTTTTGAATATGAGAATAAGTTTCACTTGATAATGTAATTCACAAAATCAACAAGTGATTGAGTTGGTTTACTAGTAAGTAATGAGAGCAAGGAACATTTCCCATCATGATCATATGTACCTTGGTAACCAAGAGATGGGGAGCAGAGAATTCCTTGTCCAGCTTGGTCCTGGACTGAGGGGCGTCTGTGTTCATCTGCTCCTCTGGAACCTTACAAAAGACAATCAACAAATTTGAAGTTTTATTCCAGCCCAATCACCAAAACAAAACATAAAAAATTCAGGACTATTGTATTCTATCTAGTGTTATAAGGTATCTATCTAGATATAAAATAATCTTGACCATCATGCAGTACAATGTATGAGGGCTCCAGACACCCATGTAACATTCCAATACTTCATTACTAGATCATGTAGTATGTTGCATCAATGGTCTCTAATAGCAGGGCTCCAGGCTGGTGGCCTGTTTGGGACACTCAAATCTTTAAATTTAAAATTTTAGTGGCCAAAAAAAGGATACATAAAAAAGCAATTTGATTCTCAGTTGCCCCAGTGGGCAACATACAGTTAATCTCCCAGGATATTTAGTGGCCTAACAACAATCTTTAGTGCCTCCTGGTCGTCACGCCACCACTTAAAGCCCAGCTTTACCTATAACTGCATAGATGCTAATATTATTTGAATACAAGCTACCACCTCTTGCAATGTATTGTTCAGCAAGATATTCAAATGATGTTGATGAGTTAAAGTGTTATCATTACCACTTTTATATGCATTTATTACATTTTAAAACATTTCACTTCTTTTCCCTTATCCTCGCCATCTTATCATTTTCTTTATTTAAATAATTCATTATTGCAGTTGACATTATTGGTATACAGAATCACTTACTAGATGCCACAGGCGATAGCCTCCTTCACGTGTCTGAATCTTGGTGTAGTCTCTAATCCTGGCATCATTTTGTCCCTGGCCATCATCTTAGGATAGAGAAAACAACAAAGTTAATATCCTCACCACCTCTTCCCTTCCTTCCTTGGCAAATAAAGCTTGCTTCAAAGCTTAATAAAGTTGATTGTCTTCAAATTTCTAAGTTTGACACCTCTGACATTCTGACAAATTCCATGCTTTGCAATGATACCTGATACATCAAAACACAGAAATACAGAGAAGTCTCTCCATGAAATCAACATTTTACGTTTGTTTGTTTGTTTGTTTTTTTGATAGAAGCCTTTAAGTTTAGATGCAGTAAATTTTGCTGAATATAAAGCATTCAAACATGATACTACATGTCAAATATTCAATTCCATTCAGGGGCTGATCCAAGAATTTCCGTAAAGGGAAGACGCCATTACAAAAATTAAAGGGGGGTGCATGCCCCCCCCCTCCATTTTTCTCTTTTTATTTCTTTTGTTTTAACGAAAAATACAAAGGGGGTGCGTGCCCGGTGCCCCCCTATCTGGATCCGCCACTGCTATCAACTAGAATTATTTTCAGAGGTGTCATGTGGTAGTCATATTACATTTGCCCTACAGTTAATCATACATGTTATGTGGGCCTACAGTGTACAACACAAATTTTCCTGTGACATGGACTTGTGTCAAAAGCTTTCTACACAGCATAGTAACTTGTACTATCTACATCGTGTACAATGATCAGAAATAATTCAAGCATTCATTCCTCTGATATCTAAACTGCTGTAGCCCAATGGTAAACATACAGTACTTGTCACTTCCTGTCTGTATGATTTTGTACGTACATTTGTAATTCTATTTCTACTCAAGCAAAGGAATATATCTACATTGTATATATTTCTAAATGTGTGCACATCATTTTAAACACTGAATTCACATTTGTTCAAGATATTAATCATTTACCAATGACACTGATCATGAGATACTCTTTAAATTGTACTACTGTATACAGCATGATATTTCGCGAGCAGTCTAGTTTTTTTGTCAATAGGGATTTCCAGTCAATTTTGCAAGTAGTTTAACGTGTGATTATTAAGTCCAGCAATGGATGGAGAAATTGACATCATTCACTAACTTTCAGGACATGAAATTAATAATCCTGCATTAAGGACCAAAATGTTACATGTACACACAATTAAGAAAAAGCATCTAGAATTGCTGAAACTAGGATGTATTCTTAAAATAATTCAAGGATCATTCAGGTGAAGCAGGTAGTTGAATGCTAATACAAGAACAAAACATGATTTAGATACACAAAACTGTATCATCAGGCATCTTGTGCATCCTTGTGCATGTACATGTACTGTGAACCAGGACATGTACATGATTGTATGCATGCATGTTACTTTTTTGTAGGGTCAGAGTTACATTTTAATAGCATCTTGAAAAATTTGTTAATAGCAACAGACTCACAAAATTGAAAAAAAAAGACTACAAAAAAATATATATATATATTTCATAATATACAGTACCGATACATTTATCATCATGAATGTTACAGTTGTATGTAATATTCTATAAGGCTAAAACTCACAGATATGAAACATGAGGGAATCCACTGACACAGGCTGGTAGTTTCCACTCAGGTTTTCAATGGAAGCAACTTTCTCAATCAATGCCACACGGTTGTTATCAGTAACCTACCATAGATTGGAACAACATACAGTGTGTTGTATTCTTTCAATCAACACATACAATGTAACTAAACTTCATTCAAGTACATAATGTATGTTAATTGCCAAGGAATCAACGTGTAAGTTACCACTTGATTGAAATTCATGAATATAATATCTAAAACTATGGCACATAGAATTAAGCAAATATATTTTACGGTGAAAAATTTGAGCAAATGTTCTATTCAACTGTTTCACTTTCTGTCCATTAAAATTGAAGTGCTGGTAATTTGCATACTTCATCAAAAGAGCAGTGCCAAAAAAAAATGAGTATGGGAGGATGATATGAGTTGAGTACTATACAGTGTGATGTAATTCAGATACATTAACCCATTGAGGACGGGCTGATTTTACTACAACATGCATTTCCCATAGACACTTGCCTGAGTATACTTTGCCTGAGCATACTGTTGCTCCAACATTAATTTCCAAAAGACACTTACTTGAGTATACTCGTGACTCTTCCTCAATGGGTTTAACCCTAAAAAGACTGGGGGGGGGGCCTAAAAGGCCCCCCCCTCGACATTTCGCGCGATTACTCTGCAACACGCAATGCTCTCGCCGCGATGCTCTATGACTTTTTTCTTTCGAGTTTCCCGCACATTTTGACACCAAATTTGTGACGCCCCGGGGTACGGTTCTGAAGTTACATAACTTTTTGAATATGCACGCGAGGCCAAAAATGGCTCAAAAATATGATTTTGTGTACAAAGTCAATGCAAATTGAGTTTTTTCACATGGTTCATATAAATATGCTTGTTTTAACTCTCAATGGCTAAAATTAATTTGTTTTAGAAGTATTATGCTTCAAAAAGTGTCTGCCACAAATTTTGTTTAAAAAAACAACAAAATCAAAAGGTCGAAAAAACAAAGAAATACATAAGAAATTCATAAAACAATAAAATATATAAGAAATTGATTTTGATACCGAATTTTTTTTCAAGTACATTTGCTAAGAATGCCACAAAGAATAATTAGACCAGAAATGAGCACTTTTGGAGCTTTATTTACTGATTTAGATCAAAGAGTCTGATTTCACGCATAAATTAGAATAATTAATCAAAATAAAATAAAAGAAGACTATTTTGTAAAATTTAAATATACAATCTTGTAGATTACATCGCACACTACCATTGTGCAAATTTCTGCGGCGATCGCGCGATCCACGGCCGAGATCTTAAGGGGGGCCCTTTAGGCCCCCCCCCCCCCCCCCCCCCCCCCAGTCTTTCGAGCTACCAAAATAGCCCAGTCTTTTTAGGGTTAAGGATGATCATAAAAATGTTCTTTCCTTCCAGACAGATCATTTTCAAAGTATAATCCAATCTCATACTAGTACTTGATTTTATAAAGGTCTTTGAAGGTGATAATCTAAGCTAGGCATCTACTAGAGACTTGCCTGAGTTCAGCAGCAGGTATTTAAGATATATCATTGTCCCTTTGTGGATACTTTCAAAACAACTTTGACATTGTAAATAGAGTGCATCTGACATGCAAATGGCTTATGACTATGGCTGTTCAGATGAAATATTCATGTTTACACTTGATCTGTCACTATGAAAGCTTACAAAATTGACCAACATACATCTTTCCTACACTGTATAATAAAGAAATAATGACAAATCTTACGTTCAAATGCAAACATTTTTTTAGTAAATCAGTATTATACATTGGTAAACACAGCAAAGTGCGCTGGAGTTTAGGCATTCAAACACTACAGGCCTCCATAAATGGACATGGAGGGTCAATTCAAGATGCTACTGGAACACACTTCAGAAAAGAAGTGAAGTTTCAAGTGTCACGCCGTTCCATACGAGAACCTGGTGGCCTGTTTATCAAGTCTATGTGGATTTCAAAATTCAGAATGGAACAGGTTTATCATTTTGATTTAGACCTTTCAGTCATATTTCAGTCATAACTGACTTCAAAACATTTTGTAATTTTTCTGGGGTTTTGTGTATGTATAATCAACCTTGAGATATACAAACATTTGAATATACAAATATATTCCAAGTGTTTATGATACAGTATGTGACAACGTACCCCCATGGTCGCTATAGTGTTGACCTGGACAGGCTTGCTGCTGTCAGCCGGGGTGTTGAAATCGTCTTGGTCCCTCAAAAGTCTCTGCTCTCCTCCTGGATGGTACCACACTTTAAGCAAAATAGGGGAAAGAACACATGTTAAAATGACTATTTAGAGCTATTAAAAACACAAACTGTAGCTGTTTGTTACACTCTCATTGAGTTTAACATATATTTAGTCACTTGTGCTTGGGCATAACAAATATGGTCACAATGGATTTTACATATATTTGGAGAGCCAGCAAGTCAGTATTAAGTGTGTTTTTAACATCAAGCCTGTACTTCCAAGCACAAAAAAAGTTCATGATTCTATAAAAGTGGGATTTTTGCACATTTCGCACAACCAGAAGGCACGTTGCACAAAGGAAAGGCATGCCAATCTTTCTGCCTGCCATACGTTCCAGTAATTAATAACCGTATTTCACAGGATGAGAAACACACAAAATCATTCTTACCTAGTCATGCGTTAAAAATTACTTGTGTGAAAATATAGCTGAAACAAACTGGCTGTACGACATTACATACTCAAATCCATCTCATGGGCTCTCTTCTGATTGACAACGTGCCGCCTCCGGTAGGCTGCATCCAGGATCTTTTGCTTGGCTTGGGTGATACTGTCAACATCCAGGACCTTGACGTAATACTCGTGTTTCCCGCTGCTGCCCACCACAGATAGATTCTGAATGAAAGAAGAGAATAATTTAAAGGTCCTGTTTACCTTTGGGAGCAGAGATTTTAAAAATGATATCACTTTTGATGTATATGTGTAAGTCAGTTGTATCACAAAACATCATAGCTTATACAATTTTTGCAACAAAGCCTAAAATATAAGGAAACATCACTATTTTTCTCATTACACCATAACTGTAGACGGTTTAGTTTGGAAACATTTCTATTATATCTATTGTTCACATTTTGTATATTTAGCAATATCTAACACTGATTATGTGATACTGTTTCAAATTTTTACATTGGTTGCTTCTATTCCTTACAGATGTGTCAAGAGGTATCGTTAAGTAACATTGATAGAATCAGGTGAGAAGAAATTGTAGCTTGAACGGCATGGTGGTTATGATGGAAAACGTCAATATTTCCAACACAGTCAGACGACTGTAATCACTAGAGGAGAGGAATACTCCCTATCTGACAGAAGAAAATCTAAAGTCTACACAAAATGATTACGAACCAGAATATGGCCAACCTAAAAGAACACGAGACAATACTATAAGCAGTTGACAATACAATTTTCAGTCCTCCCTACCTATTATATCTAAATATTAAATTCTTCTGTAATGAACAAATCTACCATAAGTGTTTCTTTCACAGGTAATTTGCTTTTGTTATCCTAAAGGTACATACTGATTATTTCCATATCCATATTTCAAAATGATGAAAAGCTGTAGTTATACATATAACAACTATTTCTGTAGCCTGGCTGACCATAGTACATCTTATGCTGGCTTTCCTGCTGAGCAGCCTTCTCAAATATTTTGCAGTCACCACTGTAGCAGTCAAGGGTTTAAAGCTTTCAAGCTGGCTTGTCTGGCATTACTGCTACACCTCACTCATGCAAAAGAGTCAGCAACAATTATGGACAGACAATTGTCCATTCCTACCACTTCCTGGAATTCCACATCCTCCTCGAGGAGACAGTCAAAGTTGAGGGAGAAGTAGGACTGCCCTGTGACGATGTCTACCGGTCCTTTCTCACATTGGATCTTGATGGACTGGTACAGCAAGTACAGGGACTGGGCAACATGTTTCTACAAACAGGAAAAATTATGATGGAACAATCTGATTAGAAGGACTCTAATGAGATGCACAGCTCAAGAAAAAAAAAACACAACAAATCAAACAAACAAACAAATACAACCAGCAGTGCTGAGACAAAAGTGTTCTTTTTTTCATGTATTGCAGAACCCGAGTCGCATTACCATTATAGTCCAGTGAGAGAAAATACGGGTTTAAATTGATACTTGTTTTGCATGCATTCATTAGGACTTTGGTTGCACAGATGTCGAAAGTGTAGAACACCATTAGAATGATCATTTGAAATCCACGAATGCTTGAAAATAAAAGATGCATGCAAATCTGAAAGTCATATAAAAAAAAAAAATTGAGAGATGATTGACACCAACCTTCAAGAAGCCAAACATGCAGAGAGAAAGCCAATTTGACAAGAGCTTCTCCAAAATAGTCTCAGTCCTGTTTGATGCACAGAAATGATAAAGGAAAAATAGGCAAGAAAAATTGTTCACTATGAAAATGCGACCAGAGAAATGTCACCAGTACCAGAAAAGTTATGAACTGCCTGCTGTCCAGCATCTAGTCATATCATGACACTCTACATAATTATTATTCTTTGACAGTTGCATCACGGTATTAAACACTGATCAATTCAGTGCTTATTTACGTCGATGTAGGGCAATTTGTCAATCAGTTGCAATGAAAAACATCTCGATGGAAGAAATTCATGAATTTAAATAAAATGTACGTACCGCATGTACACACATTTCACAATGAAATTCTGTTATGGAGAAGAAACATTGCAAGCCGAGACACAGAAATGTATAGTGGAAGAGAACAGAGTACCGATGCTGGGGAGCTTATGACAAAACGAATGACATAACCAAGAGTTTAACCCTTTGAGGACTTGTCCTCAGTATACTCGTGCAGGTGTCCATGGGAAATGCATGTTGTAGCAATATCAGTCCATCCACAAAAGATTAAAGCATGGAACTGGTGCAACAGTACTGATTTGATGGGCATAATCCAACTCAATGAATGGAGCAGCATTAGAATCTGTTACAGAAGGTTTGTACCACACTTGTAACTACCAGTAAAGTGATGACAAAAAAAAAGCCTAATGATGAATACTAAAGGATATAATTACAGCATCCCTGATGAAATCAAGTGAATATTTTCCATAATCACAGAACGTAGCATTACCATTCATTAGCTTTATAATACCAAACAGACCAAGCCAATAAAAAAAAAGGAGAAGAAGGTTAACACCAATTTCAGTTGAATTTCCAAAACATATGAGCTTCTACTCTAAGAAGCAGGTTTGTTCATCAGCTGAGCATAATTGTGCACAAGTCATACCTTCTGAAAAGTGACCTCATGTTACCAGTATCGGCACTGTCTGCAATTTTCTCCTCAAGAAGAGTCAGCAAAATCCTGGCATTTAGAGGTGAGAGATAAATTAGAAAATTAGATATCTGCAGTAATTTTGTGATCATGGGTATAAAGTAAGATGGTAAATTTACAAAAATCGAAGTAAACTGTAATGACTTCATGGAAAATTTTTAAAAACTAGGTTTCCTTGTGTGTATATCAAGTCACACTTCATCAAGCACAAAGTGAAGCTATGCAATCAACACGATAACACAGCGCATGCAAGACATGACTACTTGAGCTCTGATATGGATGTACTATAAAATGTTTCAATTATATATTTTGGATACCAGCTTAACAGTTATGTAGTGGGTAACCCATAAAGCCTAATAAAATTGATTACATTTTTAAAGTTGTTAGCACAGATTTCATACAAGAATTATGCAGACTACAAACTTTGAAATAATGTGATTATACTTTGTCCAACTTCATTATCACAGCCTTCAATTGATCGTTAGGTAAGAAAGCTGACAACCAAATGAATTATGGTTTTCAAAACTTAACAGTTTTGGAGTTGGTGGGTCCTCAGTAACATCTACAAGGATTTTTCAATCTTGTGGCAAACTAGGAAACAAAGCATTTAATATGTTATTATGTTGTATGAATTCAAACGAACCGATTCAGCAAATCATATGCTCATTGCTACATTTTGCATGTTCTATGTCACTGCCATTTTGTAAAATGTGCTTCTTAAAGTCAGAATCACTTTTCTGTAACGATTACAACTTACTTTGTGAAGTATTCAAATTTTCCCTCTGACACAAGAATGACTGTAATCAGTGAGGCAATGTTGACTCTGAAACATGGAGATACACAAAGTAAGAGGCTGACGTTAATGTCACAATCTGAACAAATGAAATCAAAAGCACATTTGTTCAGATAAACAAATCACTGGCATCAGTTTTAAGACCTTCAAATATTGTTCCCTTTTCTCTTTTCATTAACATATGCTGAGCTATGAAAGTGTCGTAAGGGAAAGATTACATCCATGTGTAAAAGTTAAATGGACATGTAAATACATACAATGTACATGCATATTCTGATCATATATTTCCATTCCTTCAAATACTTCCTGTAGGCAAAAATTACTGGTAGCTTACATCTAACACTAAAATAACCAGTTGATTTGTTTATGTTTTGTTTTTTCTCTCTCTCTACAAACTGGCCTGTAAAGTACCATCATATACAAGGAAGCATTTAAATACATTACAAGTGTATACAAGGCTGTATACAATGCACAATGTACATTAGCTCCAGTGTGGAAAATAATTGGAGCATACAAAGCATATATTGAACAAGACCTGTCTGAAATATCATGCAAATGACTTTATCCTATCCTTTTTTTCACTGACATGTAACAACTACTTTATACATTGCACAGACTGATACATACAACACATATGAAGAAAAATATTCATATGGAAAAGCTATTAACCTGTCTCTGCGATGTGACCTCCTTTTGTCTTCTAGTTCATGGATGAAGTTGGTCAAGAAGTCTTTATTGCCGAGCTGCCTCGAGAACATTATCATGGCCCTTTCCAGATCAGCATCCAAATACTGCATTAGTAATAGAATTACAAAAAATTCGCAAAATGCTCACTGTTACATCCAGCGCTGCAGCTATTTCACCTCATTATATTTTTGTACATAAAACTACAACAAATTCCTGACAGAATTCATGACTTGATGGCTATCTCAGCTGTGTTTGTTTGTTTGTATTATTTTCATAGCAAAAATCAATGTATTCCATACAATAAAGTAAAAGTTTTACAAATAAAGCTCAAGAAAAAATGGAGAAAATGCAAAAGGAGGATAGCCCATTATCAGCAGTGACAATGATTGTCAATTCTGGGCCCCACCACTTCATAAAAAATGTTAGGACAGCAACTCTTGCTAGAAGAGTAACTTTCAATAGCAACAGCCAGTCAGGAAGCCGATTCTTGTCATTACCATGACAATTGCCATTCCAGCAAGAGTTGTTATTATATCTATATATATATATATAGATATATATATATATATATATATATATATTTTTTTTTTTTTTTTTTTTTTTTTTTTTTAATAATGAAATGGGGCCCTGGTCTTCTATGAAAAGCAATAAAAGAGTCAGTAACCACAAGGGCAAAGTTATGGTTGAAGAGTTTTGAAAATGCATTTTTGTGACTTTATGAAATGGACTTGCTTCGGGATCTGATGTGGCAGGAAGAACATCGAGCCCGGAGAAGAGCATGTTTCGTGTGTAGTCCTGGGTGTTGACAAAGGGAATGCCTAGACCTTTGACCTGTTCCTCTACTTCCGACATATCAGCCTGGAGGTCATGGAATGCTGTTCAAGAGATGCATAGTCAAAAATATTAGGTCATTTTCACTCCAGAATACCTCTTTTAAATTATGAAAAATTATGCCATAAAGTTGCATGCTATTTCTTTTCTAAATGGCACAGTGTGAACCTCCACAGTTTTCTGAAAGAGGATTAATGTAATACAAAAATTGCACATATGGCTATATCTTTAGTAGTAGTAGTTATAGTAGTAGTAGTAGTATTTTTACATAAGCTACAAAATATCTACTCTTTGCAACACGTGTAGTAAGGTACTAGAACACACATTTACACCAAGAAAAAAAAAACAATGATTGAAAAGACAAGTAGATACATAGACCAAAATAATGTAAGTTGCATGTGATGACTAGCACAAATATGATTTCTAATTACAACCCTACCTCATCTTTGTCCCTCATCTTTACCTAGAAAATATCAAAAATTAAAAGAAACATCTCCAAGAGTATATCCTGTAGACCATAGTTCATACAGGCCTGTACCAATGGTAAAATTTTGAAATAATAAGAAATATAATCAACATACAGCACTCTTGTTCTGTCATGTTCAGTCTAACTAATGACCCTAAGACATGACCCTATGACATCACATCCAGAAAAAGAAATTAAAATATCACAAAATTATAATTAACATTAGTTAATTTCCCTTGCAGTATATTTGCAAAAAAAAATTCCATATCACCTAATTTAAACATTATCTTATCTGTACGAGTGTACCTTTGTCAAGGTAGTATATGAAGGGGACCTATTGGATCTTATGTTATATTGAAGAAACAAGTGACAAAGATCTACCAATGACTGAAATGTTTCCATACCAGCTTCAACTTTCTGTTGGATTTTCTTTTCAACCAACTCAAGTTCCTGCGCCTGCCTGTCCAAGTTCTTGTAACTCTTACGGTACAGTCCAACGCCAGCCAGCACCATCACAATGATGATCAGCACAGCACCGCCACAAGCACCACCGATGATGGGGCCCAAAGGTAAACCTGTTGGGTACTGCACATAGCCAACAGAAAAGCCAAGGTTGCCTTGACTCACCTGCAAAGTGACAACAAAAAGATGAGTCAAGCATGTTACATGAATAGGTAAACTATTTGTATTTGTGAAATGAGTGCAGATATGGATGTTTATTATTTGCTGTAGCTCACAATGAATGATATTGGTCCATGGTCCATCTTAACACAAGAGACCAAGATCTTAGTACATTATAACATGCCAACTTACAGTACTTACATGTAACCAATGTCCATTAAAGGGAAGATAAACCCCAAGAGCAATGTGGATTGAGTGAAAGCAGCAACATTAGTAGAACACATCAGTGAAAGTTTGAAGAAAATCGGACAATCGATGCAAAAGTTATGAATTTTTAAAATTTTGGTGTTGGAACCGCTGGACGAGGAGACTACTAGAGGTTATGACGTATGAGTGGACAACAATACCAAGAAAATATAAAGAAAATTCTACAAAAATCCATTTTTCATGAAAATTACAAATTCCATCAACTTGATATTGACATATGTCAGGGGTAGCAATTATTCCCCCTGCTTTCTGAAAGAGGTTGGTCCATTGCTCTTTCATAATTCTAGAAAAGTGAATTTTTGTTGAATTTCCTTTATATTTTCTTTGTATTGTTGTCCACTCATACGTCATATCCTCTAGTAGTCTCCTCATCCAGCGGTTTCAACACCAAAACTTTAAAAATTCATAACTTTTGCATCGATTGTCCGATTTTCCTCAAACTTTCACTGATGTGTTCTACTAATGTTGCTGCTTTCACTCAATCCACATTGCTTTTTGGGTTTACCTTCCTTTTAAATGTTCATTTGTGTCTTGTGATGGTAATTTCATACCTAACCACATTTGGGGTTAAATCTTTAATGTCTCTTATGCTTTCAGTCAATAGAGCAATGAAAGCATATTTTCGCCTGCTATTAATATACTTATTTTAACTGCATATACCCAACAGCATATACTTAACCACATTTGGGGTTAAATCTTCAATGTCTCTAAGGCTTTCAGTCAATACAGCAATCAAAGCATATTTCCACCAGCTATGAATATACAATTTTAACAGCATATACCCACTTTTTATACCACCAAACAATTCTGTGTCTGCATGAATGTCCATGATATACATAACGATTAAGTAATAACAAGCAAGAATTAGCAAATTCTTCGTTTTTGTGTTAATTCAAAAATATAAAAAGCAAAGCATTAGAATAAATTTTGCAAGCATTGTCCATTGTACAATGGATTTCTGGCAAAAAAAAAAATAAAATAATATATATATATATATATATATATATATATATATATATATATCTACTGAGTTGAAGAAAAGATGATGCACATTTCTTCTTGGGCATCAAAAGGAATGGTGTGCATGTGGTAACTAAACTCTCTTGACTGTACCACATGGTTCTAAAAACAATATCATAATTGCCTTATGCTCACAATAGGCCTACCTACTGATCATACACATTTTATGTGTAAAATATTGGCACAATTGTGTCAAGAAACATACATTTTTAGTGGAATCTACACAACTACTGAGGTTTTCTGTCCTTTAAAGAAATTGTATCTTCTCATTGCTTTCTCCATTTCACAGAGAAATGTTACAAACTGCTTAGGCATATTTTAAAGTTGAAATCTAAACCTAGAATGTAGAATCATTTCTCCAACATGGACACATCTGAATAAAAGGATGCATCCCACTGACATTTGTCAGTTATTACAACAAGAATAGAAATAGAACAGCCACATAAGACGACTGAAGAACTTTAACAATTTCATGGAGAAAGAACAAAATCAATGATCAATGGCATAATTCACTACTTTAATATCTACAAAAGACAACTATGCTTACATGGACTGCTGGTAGATTTCTTGTCGGACCTTCCCCTAGAGAACCATTTCTAAATCCTGCAGATGGTGCCTTTTCTGGCATCTTGCAGATCAGCTTTTCGCTTTCCAAGATTTGGACTGCACATATACCATCTCCGCCCACAAACACCTGCACATCACCTTCTTGGCTAGCCAGGTTGAGATTACTTCCCTAAAAAATATGAAATGTGGATGGACACGAAAGAGAGAGAAAACATGGCAATTGTGAGTTGAAAAAAGCTATGTACACATAGGAAAACACCAACAAGGATTTAAATGGAAATTTTTAGGATAGGTGGTTAGCTTTTCAGGATTTTATGCACTTTGAACACAGCGTATTATAATTACCACAGTAGTCCTGTGTATCTCACGTTCTTCAGTTGCAAAAATACACCCACAATACCCTTAAAAAATGGCATCACATTTCTATGTATGACAATTGCCATAATTCTAATTGCATACAGCACATTTGACAAGAAATTTGTATAGAGACAATCCTTAAGCATGTTTAAAGATCTCTGCTTGAGAAGGTGGCTCATCACTAGTTCATTAACACCAGCAAGAAGCAGGCAGGCAACTGCCATTGATTTATATTACGTGTCAGACATATCATTTTTACACCCATTATACTTTCAGAATTCAAACTCAGAAGTACAGTAGACCTCGCCTAAGTCGACATCGCATAAGTCGACAACTCGCTTAAGTCGACACGATAAAAAAGTCCCGATTTTTGCCTTTGTTATTCCTTGAAAATTTCCTCGTCTTAGTCGACATTTATAAGTCGACAACTCGCGTAAGTCGACCTGATTTTTCAGTGCCAACTGAGCTGAAATACGTGTTAATTCCCTCGTCTAAGTCGACATAATTTTTCGCTCAAAATCTTATCGCCATTCTCTGTAAAAGAATTGTTTTCCCACTCCGATTCGCTGCATTTCTACTCGGTAATTCGCTAGCGTACGGCGCGGTAGCGTTCGCGCCATGCGTCCATTGTCTTGTATGCCAGAATAGAAAGGGCATTCACTCATGTACACTGGAGTATTACATGCAGTACCCAAGGCAGTTCACTTTACCCCTTTTCTCCCTGTCGTTTTTCTCAAAACGCAAACATTTTGTACGCTTCACTATGTCCCAGTAGGTATTCATTATCCGAACATGAAATGTTTTTGTAAATCCGAATATTCTGACGTTAATTATTCCGAAGCGGTATTAAAACCTGGGCCCTTTCTAGAAAAATTTATTACAAAGCAACTAATAATGCAACTCAAAAAAATCAAATGCAGGTGTATCAAATCACACGCAACTATTGCATTTAAACGCAAGTGCGTTACTGAAAAAACGTCTTGACAATCATATGAAACTAGAAAATAATTGTACGAACCTGAAACTCAATTGCGTTTAAACGCAACTCTAAAAACCAAATGCAAGTTCATCACATCACACACAACGATGTATTTAAACGCAAGAGCGTTGCAGAGAAGACTTGCAGTTTTGTACGAAACTAGAAACTGCGTTTAAAAACATCTCTATACATCTACGGAGTTGTGTTATTGTTTAAAAGAATTGCATTATTCTTTATTTCGTAAGCAAAATAAGAAGTCAAACGCAACTCTGAAAATCAAATGCAAGTCCATCAAATCACACGGAACGCTGAAAAGACTTGCGTTTGATAATACGAAACTAGAAAATTGTAGGGAACTTTTTAAAACTCAATTGCGTTTAAACGCAACTCTAAAAATCAAATGCAAGTCCATCAAATCACACATAACCCTGTATTCAAATGCAAGAGCGTTGCAGAAAAGACTTGCGGTTTTTGTACGAAACTACAATGTATAAGAAACTGCGTTTAAACGCATCTCTAAACATCTGCGGAAGTGTGTTATTTAAAAGATTTGCATTATTTTTCATTTCGTAAGCAAAATTAAATATTAAACGCAATTCTGAAAATCAAATGCAAGTCCATCAAATCACATAGAATGCTGAAAAGACTTGCGTTTGATAATCATACGAAACTAGAAAATTGTATGAAATTTAAACTCAATTGCGTTTAAACGCAACTCTAAAAATCAAATGTAAGTCCGTCAAATCACAAGCAACGCTGTATTCAAAAAGCAAAAGCGTTGCAGAAAAG
Source organism: Diadema setosum (assembly GCA_033980235.1). NCBI lineage: Eukaryota > Metazoa > Echinodermata > Echinoidea > Diadematoida > Diadematidae > Diadema > Diadema setosum. Next base: position 44,124,902 of record CM067060.1, read on the forward strand.
ACTTGCAGGTTTTGTCCGAAACTATGCATAAAAATTTACGGAAGTGAGCTTTGGTTGAAAAGGCTCGCATTATTATTTATTTCGTAACGGAACTTTCGCCATGACCGAACTTAGTCTGCACTTGCAGGGGAAAGACATCGCAACATTCACACGTTTCAAACTACCGAAACGCATGCTGCTTCACGAAATGTCAATGAAAAAATGACAACGAATTATTGTTAAAGTTCGCTATGCCGATGGTATAAATCTCAGTCCAAAGATAAATTAGTCCGACATTGGAAAGAGGTTCGTTTTTACGAAGGTTATAGTAGTCCGAAAGATGTCGTTTTCAACAAACTTTTCTTCTTCTTTTTATTTCAGACGGGCCTGCGCCGTACAGAGCGGTAATGTTACGAATCGGAGCGCGAGAACAATTCATTTTCAGAGTATGGCAATACAAATTTAAACAGAACAAATATGGCGACTTAGGGAAGGAAAATCACACATATTTCAACTCAGTCGGCACTGAAAAATTATCTCGACAGAATCATGCCAAATCCCACGCATATCTTCGCAGCAACGCACTTGAATTTAAATCGCAAAGTTTAATGCGATTTTGGGGAATTTGCGTTTGATATTTCAAATCAAGTTTAATACGTAAAGTGTCTAGAAACGGGCCTAGGTTTCCGATCCAGCTCTCTCAAAATCTCTCTAGAGATGTGGGAATTGTGCGTTGTCGTTACTAACCCGCGCGAGATTTATGCATGAACTAAAACATTATTGTTGCTGATGTCAGTAGGCATGTTTCGGTGGCAAAAGGAGTAAGATTTGGGTAGCGATCCGCATCGTGATCCAAATCTTACTCTGTACAGGAGAAATTAGTTTTCATTTATAAGTCGACAAAATGTCGACTTACGCGTAAGTCGACACGCGTAAGTCGACATTCGCGTAAGTCGACATGTTTTGCTCAGTCCCGATTATGTCGACTTGCGCGAGGTTGACTGTAGTTCAATATATAAATAAATATATATATATACACACACACACACATATATATATATATATATATATATATATATATATATATATACACACATATATATAATTCTTCTTTTTTTGTAATCATACATATCTGTCTGTCTTCATGTAAATGTATAGGATTGTTCTTCGTCACACATCTTATGGTTTTTATCCCCAAAAATTCCTTTTTGTTGCCCTCTATATCAATAGTTGTCTTCTTCACCTCCACACGCTCTACATGCTCTGTACATGCATGTTGAAAATCAAACTATTTCCCAATGATAAAGAAGCCTTTCCATTGCGTCTACCACTGTGTACCTCATCAGTCAGGTTAGTGCACACTGCGCCTCGAGTGCGCACTCAGTGCATGTATACACACCTCAAATATTATGCAGCTTGAATTCCTCTCTGTTTTTGCCCCATTTGCCAATGATAGTCTTTCAAAAAAAATTGAATAGTTATCTGGATTCAGATGGCTATCCGCATCATTACCAAAATGTAATAATGGGTTCCCAGTATCATAATTGATTCTTTTGTTAAGTTTCATCCAAATCCATTTACATCTTTTATTCTTCTTTTTTTTTGCAAAGACAGACAAACAGACAGCAAACAAATATACCAATGCCAACAACAACAAAAAAATAAACTCTTTCACGACTTTGGCAAAGGTAATGAAATTGATATCAAAGGGTAACTCTGGTATATTGAGATGACATAAGTTTGACTTTCAATTGATAATTGAGTAAATGTGATCGTGATTCTGAACAATGTCATTCTGACTGCTATACAATAAAGGTGCAAAGTTCTGTGATACACTCATATTCTCCCAAATTAGAATTTTGGTCTGATTCATTGAAAGATGAATTTCTTTACACGCATGTCACAAGGGTCGATTTGTATTGTTTTCCCTGCTGAGTTGATGACCGTGCATTTTCTCTGTATACTTTTGTTGTTACTATCAAATTTGTGTTTTTCTGAAGATCTTTTTTTTTTAATATGTTGATGAAAATAGACTAGTTGATTATTTGACTGGATTGCACTGGATCAACCACTTATTTTTTTTAGCAGTGTCTTGGTATACTAGAACCACATTTCCCCCAACTTTCAACCTTACTGAGTTTGTTCCTAATGGAAGGAATTTCAGAGATGAATCTTGAATATAAAAGGATAAAATACAATTTCCTTCTCAAGCATTACATAGATTACATGTAGATGGATATAATTGGCATATGACATTTTCAGTGATTTCACTTTCATTTAGCAAATCTTACATTAAGTTCTAGCAAGTTGCTTTCAGGCAGATTGAAAATTGAATCTGGTCCATCAAAATTGTAGTAAACTGGATCTGGGAAGTACGTGATGATTTCATCCCAGTCGATGACAAAACCATCAAAGTCAAATTGTAAGGAAGCCGTAAGACCATCCACAGTCTGTCTTCTCCTCCGTGATGCCGTGTCCCCAGGATAGGTCGGTGAGGGACAAGTAAGAACGGTGGCACTTCCATTGCCATTACAAATCTGAAAATAAAGGCAGATAGAAGTAAAGAATTCAATGTTAAGAATTTATATTTCAACATTAGTCTACAACACAACAATTTTTTATACAAAAGTATCAGTTCTACAAAAGTTTGCCCCTTTATATTCTGGTCACTATGCATGAAACGTGCTTGAGAGAAGTTCTTTCCTCATGGTTGTTGCTTTTACATGAATCAGAAATGACATCATTAATCAGAAAATGACACTAGATATGCACTCAGAGAGCGCAGACCACCGCCGAGACAGCAAATCATTTCTAACCATACACATAATGTTGTAGATATACTCTTTCCCAATTAAAAAATCCTTTTGTTTACGTCATCAGTTTCCAGCTGTGCAGTGGCTTGCCCAAGCACAGCACATGCTTTAGTGCATGGGTGCATGCAAACCTCCAATATGTGCAGCTTCAACTCCCAAGTTCATATGCCAAAAGAACAAAAAAAAACTTCAAAAATCTATAAAAATTCTTGGATCACTACCAAAACTTAATCATCTGTTCCTTGTGTCTCCATCAACTTTTCCTGCAAGTTTCATTCAAATCCATTCACAACTTTTATTATTTATTTTGTTAAAAGAGAAACCAACACTGATGATCACTTAACCTCCTTCCTTGGTACAGGTAATGAAAAAAAAAAGTGAGAGAGAGACAGATAAAGATTATGACATATATTCTGTCACCTAAATATTCTTTCAGAATATATCACAGGCTTTGTTGGTCTGAATTCTGAATTATAGCATGTGTCATATGCTAACAACAGGAAAACGCACAGACTCCTCATATTTCTGTCAATCACTCCAAACTGGTTGGCCTCATCAAGTTCTTAATTTCAATGAAGTCTCATTTGATGTCCTGAATAATATGAGCTATTAATAATGTTGGTACTAATGTGAGATAGCATTTCACGTTTATGAATACCAGCACTTATAAATTTCAGGAAAACTTCAAACAACACAAAATTTCAGGATAATTGGGAGACCTTTCACAGTACATTTACCGGTAATCATAACTTGTAAGAATTCCTCTTATACAATATAAATACTTGCTCTTTGGAATCATATATCGGGGTAATTTGAAGAATTAAACTGCAAACATAAGGTGTAAATAAAACATTTAAAGCAGTAAAAAGCATGTACAGACCTCGGACGTCCTTGCTCCAGAAGTTTGTGATACTGCCTTGATGATTGGCATCTGAATCAAGTCAAATCTTTCTCCAGTGACAATTATATCCAGACCTCCCCTAAAATGGTAAAATCAAGTATTAGTATATTACATATGTTACGATGTTAGGTATAAAATCCACACTAAATATTTACACTGATTTAAAACCAATCTTGGTCCTATTACACAAAGAGCATTCCTAACTGAAACATCAGAATAACTATACCTGTAGCTACCATAGCTACTGTAACAGTTAATCAGCTTCAATTGACATATATACACTGTAATATTAAGATTGTATTTGCAGTGATTTGCAATTTAAGTATAGTGGACGTATACTTGCAAAGGCATTGACTCATTTTGTGTCACGCTTACAGAAGGTAAAGTGGCATGGAATTACCACTGAAATATGTACTATTTGCGCTATTTAGTAGCATTAGGAATGAAAAAAAGTTAGACTGAAGATAATGGGTTTGTTAAAACTCAAGGAATCGCATCCGACAGTCTACTGTTGAAACTGACAATTCCACCACGCTGATCTAAAATGTCCACTTGAGTCTGACTTACGACATAATTGACTTTGTCCTGTCCACGTCAGTGATAACTGGGTTGGGCATGAATTCAAAGACATCGGTCGTTGTCAGCTGTGTTCCATCAAAGGTCATGGTCAGTACTTGCCTGCCCACTGGAGATTCTGTGGTTGTACAAGATGTTTCATTTGGACTACGAGCACTGTGGAAAAAATCAGAAACATGTATTTCTTTCATTTTTTCTTGCTGTAACTCTCCATGAGATTACATCACAATATATGATTCATAATAGGCCAAACAAAAAAGGAAGCATTGGCCTGGGATTTGAACCCATAACTTTCTGCTTACTGGGATAAGACTGTGCCGATTATTAAAGTTGAAGCCAGTTCATAACAGCAATGCAATGAATTTGGAATAAACACCACATGCCTCACCTCATTTGTTTCCTTCATTCTCTTCAGTCCACGTCTTTGATAAGACTTCACTCTCTAGGATGATATGTTGTTTTATGAATTAAGTTGTTGTTTTTTTTTTCAAAGAGTGCAAAAGACAGATCTTTGTTCTATTTGTTTTGCTTTTGCTCATGACAGTGTCATAATGAAGTCTGAATAAGTTGCTCATTGCCACACATCTATAATTGCTTAATCTGTGTGTGTGGGGGGGGGGGGGGGGAGACAAAAAAAAGTCCTCTCCTGTAATTGAAATTAGATGATTATTAACCAGGAGTGTAACTGCACAAAACATTTATTATGGTTTCACAATCAAATGTGAGTCAGTCTCCAAGCTCATTCAAAATGCCATATTTTCTTGTATGGTGTACAGATACGTATGTAATCCTACAAAACATTACCGAGAGCACTGTAGTACCATACATTCACTCAAGCTTCTTTGCAATACTTCTCATTGTAAACAGACAGAATAAAAGAAGCTTTGGCTATGAAAGTGCATGAACACATAAAAGACTGGATAAAATAATTTTTCCTAATTAATCAAGAGAAAAAAAAATCAGCTACATGTACTTTAAAGCCTCTTATTCTTCTAAGGTCACTCAAACGCTGCATTTGGAAACTGTAGTATTCCACAATGTTTTAAAATACAGGGCCCTGTATAAGAGCGTGAATAAACATACAGTAGGTCAGTTTGAATAACAATATTATCTTATGAACCCATTTCTTATATATCATTCTGGTAGGTTCCAAAAATGTTGACAAGAGTCCCTGCATTTGAGGCTTAAAGTCATGTCTTATCTGTGTTATGCTGGCCAGAAGAATCACTTGTAATGTTTAATTAAAAATTAGAGTTTCTTCTATCAATATCTGTTCTTTTCTGTCAAAACTGTGTATTTTTGTCTAATTTACCTTTTCTGACATAGCAGTGTCTTTGTTTTGCTATAAAACTCATATGAAGACCTGCGTAGCAATCAATAGTGAGCTCAGATTTTGACTTTCGCTGACCATGCAAGTGCCATAGTGTATGACAAATGAGCACCATGCACGCTCTACTCAAATCTCAAGTGCGATCAATATTTTGCAACATACATGTAGTTGAGTATGGAGAGTTGATACATGTGCTGCTTGACTGCTTTCAAACAAGCAGATTACCAACCTGTCTGTTTTTTGTTTACCGGCAAAAAGAATCTCGATTAGGGGCATTACAGGCTCTCATAGAATTGCAGGGGTAACCAGTCAAGTCATAATCAGCAAAGGGTCACATTCCCGGCATACGTGTCAAATGGCTTGTCTACCAGCTAAATGTAAGCCTACCCACATGCAGCTTTCTAATGATAACTCACATATCAATACATTCAGCATCTCCGAATCGGGCTATGAAATTCCTTCCAGAAGTGAGGAAATCTCCAGAAATCGTGACTCTGGTTCCACCTGCCGCTGGTCCCTCTGCAGGAGTGAATCCACTGATTGTGGGATTCTTGGTAGAACACACATAAACAATGGGTATCAATGTACACATGTATGTGTCTGATCAGTCTCTAAGTGCTCATTTCAGCACTGCATGGACATCTATCTGATACTTTACCATTTGATGGCACCTATCATTGTGTGAACATCCTTGAAGCATTTCTAATATTATTAGTTAAAGGAAATGAATTAAAGGAAAGGAAATAATGCCAGCTACGAAGTGTAAGTTGTTATCATGAAATCAACCTAAAAATATTCTTTTCGTAGCAATACTAACAAGCAGGAATGCAGTTTCATCCCCAATCAGCAAAAATGGCTTCTACACTTTGGCTCTTTTCATCACTTCATACATCATACATCATACTCCTCTAGATGAGTTTAGGGAATCAGAGCTAAGAATACACAGCTGTATTTTCAAGTGCACTTTAAATATGGGTCCTCGAAGGAGTAAATGGGGTAAATATCTGTCTCATAGAATACACTTACTCTGTACAGAAACTCCTCTTCACTGCTTGCCTGTCTCTCCTCACTATCCAGAGAAATTGTGAGGTCAATTCGTCCCTCAAGTATTGGACCTGCTCTTCCCGTCAAACAGCTGACACTAACAAGAAACAAGAAACAAAACAAATCAAAACAATCAATATACGGAATGCACTGCATGGAATGAAGCTTAGGTAGCCTAAACATTAAAAAAAAAAGAAATGCCTTGCTAAAACTCTCCAGTTATAGGTGCCTGGTTGAGGAAAGTATGCAGTCATTTTAATGCCTTTTTGGTCCTAATCAAGGTGCACAATATAGATGGTATGTTTGAACAATTCATATATCAAATAAGTGTAAGGTCACCTTGCTATCTCACTTTTCTTCATGAAAAGGACGTACTGGCTATAAATAGCAAATCATTTTTTCTCTTTTTTTCACTATCTCTTTTTTGTTTTAATCCATAACAAGGTGCCCAGGTAAGACTACTTGAATGGGGGTATGCAAAATGCTTGCAAAAAGACTCAAAATGACAAAACAGTATGGTGTAAGACAGGCGTTTTTAACTTGGAGGACTCCAATTTTACATAAATATGTAATGTAAACAATCCTTGACAAGCACTTCATACTGCTTTTCTCTTTTACTGCATAGAAAGTTATGCAGACAGAGAGAGCTATGGCATGTAAAGAACGGTGTCTTTAATAAACTATTCTTTGGAATGTAATAGCGAATGTTTTGGTGTAATTTCAGATCAGGACATGTCACTGCTGTTGTCTTGTACACCAAATATGCAATGAATCTGTTTTGTGCAATAAGCCAATTTCTATTAATGTCTACGTTTACACTTTTGAACAATTACATTTTTCTTTCACTATTTGACATTATCAAAGAACTCCTCAGGAAAACTGCAAATGCTTTGATTCTAAAAACTTTTAAAAAAATTGTTTGTTTCTTTCACACTCTCTCATTCTTATTTGCATAATTCCATGTCAGCCTTTTGGAGTTGAACTTGAAAAGAATGTGAATTGAAATGTAATGAATCAAATTTTATCACCATTTATACAGATCATATAAATTCCCAGACAGCTTGCACGTGAGTTGGCTAAAGTCGAAAGAATTAATGAGAAATATCACTGAAGGTGATCAATACCCCACCTAACAATTCTGTGTTTGTACACTGCCAAGAACGATGGATACTAACATTTCATAATATATTGTACTAGTGTACTGTACTGTAAAGCTTTTTCCTATTTTGAGGGACATTGTGTGCAGTTACAAATCATTCCAACTTAGGAACTTTCCAGTTCTCTTCAAACTGTATCTTGCACAATTCCACATCCAGTTTTCTGTTTGAGCCAATCTTCTTGTGACTTTCTCTAAAACTGAAGAAGTACATAGTAGTATGACCTGCAAAGCTCTTTACTTGATTTGGGGGCGATGAATAGTATGATGTGCTATTAAAATGGCCATAATGTCTGCAGCAGTTGGGGAAAAAAATCCTTACAGAACCCTACATAGAGCGAATCTGGAACCATGTTTCTTTTGAATAGCTTGAAAACTGGAGTAGTAGATTGATCTAACACATTCGCAACAGATCAACTGCCCAACCTACCGACCACACACTGATTCCAATAACTATACCCTCTTCCAACTTTGTCAAGAGGGGGTATAACAAGGTTACAACTTATTATCAAATGTTCATGATATCTGACCCGACATGACATACCGGTATTAGAGAAATTGGTGAAACGATGGCTCTGCATTTTTTTTTTTTTTTTAAATACAATCACTACCCCATCAGCTTTGCCTGGCATATGGTTTAATACAAACCTTTGCCCAGGGTCATAGAACTCTTCCATGCCATTTACATCACATTCAATCCCTGCCACTGTAATACTGGAGATATCTTCAAAGTTCACTCCAAGGTCAGTTCCATTAACTTCTACTCTTGTTCCTCCTGCTACTGGTCCAATTACAGGGTAGAACTATCAGAGAATTTAAAGAGGAAAAAACATAATAATTATGCTATTGATCACGTGCTTATATATCACCCAACAAAAGTGTAGAGGGAACATGTGCTTTCTATTGACATTTGCGAAAGTTTCTTAAACTGCTTTTGCAATGTGTCAAACACCCATTGCTTGGCAATTTAAAAAAAAAAAAAAAAAAAAAACTCCATAAGAGACACTCAACATTTCTTTTATAATGCATATGGCATAAAATCATAAAATTCTGAATTTGAGTCACATGTAGTGAGTAGAACCTACACGCATGACTAGAAAATTTGCTGTATACAGAATTGCAACCCTTACATCAATCAAGTACACACAATTTAAAAAGATGTTCACTTACAAATAGTAATATGCATAATATACATGACCAGGCCTGTACACAATGTACTTTGTTGTATTATACAAAATATGATGTTTCAAAAAGCATGGTATAAGTTCGAAAACAAAATCATTCAAAGCATTCATTGACTACACATTTTTTTTAATCACTGTTGTTACATCCCTATCCAAAACAATATCTCTGTAACAAGCTGAACTGCATCATGACTTCCCAATCAAGGACATTCTAATATTAACATCATCACAGGTCAATGAATATTAAGCCTGATAATGTACTTACACCAGTAATTTCAGGGGGATTACATTGCAGATATTGGCTTTGATCGAGGGGAGTATTCCGCTGGCAGACTTCGCTCTCTTGGACATTGCAGTCATCACCACACCAGCGACATTCTAGCTTTTCAGGCGTCGACACGGGTGATAGACAGCGACTGCAGCTTCCATTATTCACTGAACACTTGTAGAGTGTCACTATCAAAAAAACATTAGGAAGTAACTTAGTTCATCTTATTATCATTATCATTATTTGGCTTTTCAACATAAAATACAAACGGAAAATCATATTACATGATAAAAAGATTGTGGAGATTCTAGGTGCATACTGCCGGTCTGAGATGAATGACTCCACACGAACAGCAGATCACTGTTAACTGTAAATGTTGATATTTTTGCGCAATTATTTTTTCGCGTTGGGTGACTCAAAAACATAATCGTGGGTTCCTGAATTCGCGCTGTGCTATTGTCAACCCATTCAAAACGTGCAGATAAAAATTGTAAAAGGTATTTTTGTGGGTTTTAGAATTCATGCTAGCCATACTCCTAAGCGTGAAATACGCGAAAATTTCTGTGTTTACATTGGTTTGCCTCAAATTTATCAATAAGGTCCTCCCCTGATATAGGGCCTATGACTTCTTAATTTGAACAGTATAACATTATAAGCTACAATTATCGAAACTGAACTTCACCTATTCACCAGGTGAGTGGTTTCAAGTTGGATGCTAGTGTTAGTGTTGGTGTTGGTGTTATCTTTATAATGCATTGAATCAAGCTATAACACTGCATATCACAGCATCAAGTGTGATATCGATTGCTACTATTGCTCGTGTAAGGCCTACCGTAAAATAGTAATTCCACATGAAGTCAACCAGAAATGCCTCAGTTTATATTAGACAAATAATAATGAATGGATACAAATTTCTGAAACAGCATGGATTTCTTTTTTAAGCTCTGTGGTACAAAACTATACAGGAAGGTTTTGCAGATTTGTATTATGTAGCTTGGTAGATAAACTACATTTCTAACATACAAATTATACACTGTACATACCATATACATACCCATACACATGTACATTTGTATACAATGTGAGTGACAACATGCTATCCATAAACTCAATTATGGGTCCACATTCTCCTCAGTTTGGGTCATATTATAATCAAGTAGCAATTTAATCCAACCATGAAACATACAAATTATTGATTTGATCTAAACATGATTATTAAGATTAGCAAAATCAGATTGGGTTTAATAAACGTATGGCGACATTCACACAAACACCAAAAACCAGAAAGTGACATATTTCATGAAACCATGGAAAGGACTGATGTTAGCCTGGAGGTGAACATCACTCAAATCACCGACATGAAGAGGGAAATTACAGTTTATACTTTTGTGCCATTATTGTACTGAATATCATACAGTGCTTATTGTGTTATAGTGAAATGTAAGATAAACTTCACACACTGACCTTCACCTTTTATCTTGTGTCCCTTATGTCTTGTGTCTTCATTTTCATTTGAACTTTGATAAATCAAAACATCTCATTCAAATAAATTAAGCCATTATCCAGCTATTGCATCTATCAAATACAGGTAGGTATTCATGTGTATTCTCATTTGAATTCAATATCTCATTCTTTGTTGATATAATAAACTGGAAGATCTGTTCATAGTTCTTGGCATAATTGTTTAAAGAGGGTGGCTATAGTAACTGATCAGTGGGAATCAGTGGGAATGCTGGGGGATGATTGTTCCAATCCTTGTGGGATTCATTTAAGAGTACATTATATATCTATTGTTGTGTGAAAATCATTTGCTTTAGAATGGTCTCATATTCAAGTAATGTGCCATTCAATATTTCCAGGTTAGCATGCCTGTACAGTGTTGGGGCGATCGTCAACGGGCCATTAACGATCACCCCGACACTGTACATTACTTGAATATGAGACCATTCTGAAGCAAATAATGTTCAGACAATAATAGATATATAATGTACTCTTTAATGAATCCCACAAGGATTGGAACAGTCATTCCCCAGCTTTCGCACTGACTCCCACTGATCAGTAACGAGCCATCCCCTTTAATAATAAACTCCACTTAATCTCAACTCAAACTCATCAAACAGGTAAACAATAACAAAATGTCTTCAGTTAAATATTCATGATGGAAATAAACCTGGAAAGACTCAAAATGGAATGCACAAAGTAATGGTGTACTTCATGAATGTAACTTGTGCAAACCTTCCGATCCCGTCCAATCATCAACGACGTTTTGGGAATTCCAGCGTACAGACACATTCACATTGGTTTGAAGGACTTCACTGTTGTACGTGTACTGTGGGTGTCAAGATCGCAATTTGTGCATACATATCATGAGGAATGTGAAAATCAAGTTCATATTTAAACAAATGTTTGATTTGCAAATACGAATTCTATGTTTATTTTTCTCTACATTGTAAAACAACCAAGGTGTAGTGCAAAATGTATACGGAGCATGCTATTAAAATACTGAGTTCAATTTCATACTGCATGTGCAGCAGCCCATACTAAACAAAATTAGAGCAAACTTCGTGCTACTACATGTACACCTACTTTGTAATACATGAGAGAATGACCATTCACTGGACAGCAAAAATATGACGGCATAACTTGTTTTGCTCATCCTTTTAATCAGTCCGTAAATGGAGAAATAAGCACATTTCAGTCACAATGTTTTTAGGCAAACCCATATGAAACTGCACTGTATGAACTGACAAAAAATAGGACTGCATGTGTAATTTACAGCCACACTATCCCAAGTCCGAGAAAGATTACAGACATATGTCATTTAAATGTTGATATGGAGTGCCATTCACTCGTAATTGAATTATGGGGTGCATTATGTGAGGTATAATGTTAATACAAAATGATATCCATGAAAACTATATTGTCCATCCACATGAAAGTTCTTCAAGAGTAGTACAAATTGTATAGGTGTACATGGTATGCTATTACTAGTAGTCTACTCTAGTATGCGTTAATGGACAGAGCTCTGATATGGCTATACCAGGGATCAACATCAATGGTGGCCAGGTTTCTCTGGGCTACTCGGAATTTATGTTGGGTCACCAAATTTCCAGGAAGACTATCTTTTGGTGGCCAACTGATTTACACAGTATCAAGATTCAAAATGGGTTATTTCATTTACTAAATACCTCTTTTGGGCAACATAAAATTCAGATTTAGAGATTTTAGTAGCCAGAGCAGGCCACCAGTGAAAAGATTTAATGTTGAGCCCTGCATGGATTTTACAACATATTCTGCTTTGTATTGCCACAACTTATGATACCCCTGCATTCTCCAAGATCATAACAGGTGTATTAGATTTTGATAGACTTTCATATTGTCGGAGGTCATCTGAATAGTCGTTCACGTGTGCTGTATATATCGCAATTTTCGATTAAAATTTCGATGTTTAGATTTTCAGTCATTTCTATAGTGCACATTCCATTATACAATTTCTTTATTATTAAAGTTTCAGTTTCTAATTTGACATAATTTTTGTGTAATTACTTGACTGTATCACTTTTATAGAGTCTTGTAATTTCATTTTGTTCATTTTCCCATAGGCAGGCAAGTTAAAAAACAGCGATATGCCATCCTCTGTTACATGTGATGGTTTGGATGACCGCAAATACAGTGCGCGCAATCAACCAAACTGTTGTATATCAGGCACATTGACTTAGCGTGTAATATTAGTGATATATGACAGTTTGGCGACTGCAAGTACAGTGAAACCCCGTTATAACGAGTTCGGTTATAACGAGGAACCGCTTATAACGAGGTGATCGCGTCGGTCCTGTTTTCCTTTGCGTGTAAACCTATGACAGAACGAATCGGTTATAACAGTTCGGTTATAACGAGATTCCGGTTATAACAAGGACAATTTGGGTAAATCATGATAAAGAAAAACATAAGTAATTTGATCAGATATAACGAGGTTCCATTTCTTGACTAAATTGCCGCTTTCAAACACGCAACAAACGAAACATTGAAAGCCGAATTCATGCTATCCACGTCTTTTTCCCAGTTTTCAGAGAACCGTTCCTTACATATTTTCTTCTAAACCACACGATAAGACACATTAATGCCTTCCAATGTTCCTACTGAATTATTAAACATAATCATTCGATTTTCTTTTGTTTTTTGAGATACGCGTGCGTGATATTAGGTCAGACAAGAGCGCAACGAGAGAAAAAAAAAAGCATTCAAAAACTTTTCATGCGACACTTGTGACCAAAAATGGACAATTGGAATGCGTGTGCAACTCATCATTAATATATCCTTTCCATTTTTAGTTCCGACTTACACTTTTTTGGCTGGTAAGTAAATATAAGTGTGGATGATTAAAGCCAAAATGATTAATGAAATCATCGCGATCCCGCCAGGTGACAGTAGCGTAAAAATAGTTGAATAACGCATTTAACCTACAAATCAGTATTCAGAAAAAGAAACAAACGCATTTTTTAGTTTGAATAGATCTGGATTTGTTCATTATCATTTAACAAATAATAATTTAAATATGAGTGTGTATGTTTATAGCAGAAATAACTAGTGAAATCATCGCTAATTCCGCCGGGTGACAGAAGCGTAAAAAGAGTTGAATAATGCATGTTGAACCTACTTAATCGGTGTTCAGAAAAAGAAACAAACTGATTTATTAGTTTGAATAGAACTGGATTTGTTCATTATCATTTAACAAAAGATCATTTGAATATGAGTGTGTATGATTAAAGCCGAAATAATGAAATCGCGATCTCGCCGGGTGACAGTAGCATAAAAATAGTTGAATAACGCATGTTAACCTAGTGTTCGGAAAAAGAAACAAACGCGTTTAACAGTTCAAGAACAGATGTACAAAACGCGAAGAGATTTTCGGAAGAAAATAAAGAATGCACTTTTAATCCCTTCGGGAGCAGCGATCATACATTGTATAAAATTACAGCCGAAATGATTCATGAAATTATTGAATTCCCGCTGGGCACTAACAGTGTAAAATCCCTCGCAAGTTAACTGTAAACAACGCATGTATGTTACTCTGAAATCATTGCGATCTCGCCAGGTGACAGTAGCGTAAAAAAGTTGAATAACGCATGTTAACCTAAATCAGAAAAAGAAACAAACGCATTAATTTGCTAGTTTGAATAGATCTGGGTTTGTTCATTATCACAATTTTAACATTGCATTTCACAATGACGATTTTTCTTTCTTTCAGAAAGGTCTACCAGGTACAGATTTGCGTAAAAAGGATCACAACCTTCCACATTTAATTCCGTCGCATATTTTTCACGAACGGATATACAAAACGCGAAGAGATTTTCGGAAGAAAATAAAGAACGCATTTTTAATCCATTCGGGCGCAACGATCATACATTGTACAAGATTACAGCCGAAATGATTCATGAAATCATTGCATTCCCGCTGAACACCAACAGCGTAAAAGTACCTCGCAAGTTAATATGGCAAACAACGCCTGCATGTTACTCTATTTGCGCTGGTGTTAAGAAAAACTTAACAGACGAGAATTACGATAAAGAATTAACTCATATCAGCCCCTACTTGTTCGTCTAATTCACAAACAACTTCCCTTTATTCTCTCAATAACATTGACCCATATTATTGTGTAATAACAACGAAAAGGGTGTTCTTATAAGTTCCATTGATGGGTGTATAGTGCTTATGTTTTTCTTTGTTTTTGATGCATACGGTTATAACGAGGTACCGGTTATAACGAGGTAATATCGCCGGTCCCACGGACCTCGTTATAACGGGGTTTCACTGTAATGTGCCAGTGCGCACAGTTAACAAATCTGTCATATACGGATACATGGTAAATGACAATGGTCTTTGCAAACCAAAAAAGCATACAATGAAGATCTCTTGGAATTTCTTGCATAATTCCTAACGATACAATTCGACAAAAATATCACGTTACAGCAAGAATTTAAGTCCAAAAATAATTGGAAAGGCCAAACATAAAAGTGTAGTAATCATAATTGAAAAATGGGTAAAGTTGAAACACAATTATCTTGAGATACCATTCTTATGCAAATATTTCAATACGATGGATCGAATGACCACCAACAATATAATATGGCAGTGGTCATTAATTCCAGTCAAATCATTATATGAACAGTAGTGTGCACATTCATGTAAACTGTATGTACTTTGTATGAAGGCAATCAACGTCAACAATATCTCACCTGTCGAGCAGGACAGTTGACAAAAGTCTCATTGAAATCTGTTACTTCTACAGTCTGTTCACTCCCGTCTACATGCATGACACATTCATACAAAGTAATCTGTAGAGCATAACAAGGCAGAAAAATATAGAAGCGTGGACTTGATTCTTCCTCACTCATAAAATCTCTGATTTCTAATTATATCTACAACTGGCTTTACTACAAGGCTGTGTCTGTTTTTGCTTGATGAAAGTGGAGCCGTCTTCCTGCAAATGATCCTAAAAAGGTTGTAACATTATTTTAGATATCAATGCCTTGTCCAATATCTGTCTCATCCTCTCTAATGCACTCTTTTGAAGTGGACGCAACCACTTGACTTTCATAATGAACACTTGTACAATGTAAGAATGAACTTTCTGTTTTGATTTGAGATGAAGAAGATTGCAAACACTAATGCAATCTACATGAACATCTTATTTCTATGTCCTTTTATAATAGTACAGTCTCATTTCAAATGTTAGTTTCCTTTAATAGCTGTGTAGGCCTACTGCAGCAAAAACATACTAATGGACTTATTCTATATGATCAAGATAAGGACCTATAGGCCTACTGGCAGAGAAAAGAGAATAAAAAATAGTCATATTCTTTATAAAAATAGTTGGAATATATGCTTTGTCATCACAGCATATACTAAATTTGATGGTTCATCACCACATTCTTGTTAAAATCCAATGTTGTGCCATCAGCATCATTTTAATACACAAATTGATTAAATGGAATATCAAAGTTGAAAGGCTTCTATGTTTCCCATGTGGGAGGGGTATTCATAATTTAAATTATAATTAAAGATTGCATGTTTTCATCCCATTATTTGCTTGTGTTGATATACTTGACTTACATGGATGCTATATCTGGTACTCCTCCATTTTATTTATCAGAAGATGTTGGACGGATTTGTGCGCCCTCGGCAGCACAAGCGCACCTTCCTTGGCGCTCCTAATTTGCAATCTATTTTCACAATTTTTTGCCCGTTTTCCAGTGTTGTGACTCAGTGGATTTCCTGTGTAGATGCCATTATATGTCAAGGATAATGTAGGAGGACTTTGCACGTCACCAAAGACCATCTCGAGTAAGTTGTTCTGATAATCATTTTTCTGCCGTGTTCACTGTGTGAATCGTCCTTGGTGTCTTTTCGGTACCTGTTGTACCGTATGCACGAACGATATACGAGGCGCCATCCCAGAACACTGTATAGCGATGGCCTCGCTCATGAAGTATTCACTGCAGGCATTGCACAATATTGGACGAAACTTGCCTAAAACAAAAATACCAAATGAAACTTGGAAGTTGTTGAAGGATTTCAATACTGCCAAATCAACTAAACGTGGTTGTCGCGCTGGTGTGAATAAGCAGAGACAGATTCAAACAATAGTGACAGAGAGAGTGTCGGCCATTAAAAGTGCAACGGCCATTGAAACCCACGCCAGTCGAGCTATCCGACATGCCAACTTGGTTTCCATATCAACCTCTTCTTCAGTGCACAGACACCAAAATCAGCTACCGTCTTTGTTACTGTGTAATCCTCGGTCAATGAACAATAGAACCGATGAGCTGAGCGTCGTCCTCAATAACAACGGCATTGAAATTGCCACAGTAACGGAATCTTGGTTCACGGCTGACCAACCTGCTAGTCTTCACTGCATCCCTGGCTACGATCTTTTCTCCAGACCCCGGCTTGATCGCCGGGGAGGAGGTGTGGCTGTCTACGCTAAGAAAGAGCTGAATGGGGTGATACTAGAAGACATCAAGGTTCCTGATGGTATGGAAACATTGTGGATTGCTCTCCGTCCTCATCGGCTTCCTCGCTCTTCCTCGAGAATAGTCATTGGAGCAGTGTATTACCCACCCCGCAGCCCAATTGCCGCATCACTCCTTGATCATATCGGATCTACAATTGACGTTATTCTAACCAAACAACCCGATACTGCGGTCTTCGTCATGGGTGACCTTAATCACCTGGACCTCAGCGGAGTCATGTCCAACGCGTTCATCCAGGTTGTTGACCAACCCACTCGCGGTGATGTCATCCTTGATAAGATATTCACAAACAGATCTAGCAGTTATCGTCCAGCAGAGATCATACCACCCATAGGACTTAGCAACCACAATTGCGTCCTACTCTTGCCAACTGTTGAGACTCAGCGGAGCAACACCACGCGAAAACGTCTCGTGCGGCCCATGCCAGATAGCAGCATTCGTCAGTACGGAACATGGATATCTGACCACGATTGGTCAGAGGTATACGATGCCCATGGTGTACAGGCTAAGTGCTCGGCCTTCTATCAAACAATCCATGAATCAATCGACAAATACTTTCCGCAGAGGTCAGTGAAACTGCATAGTGAGGACAAAGTGTGGATCACTCCTCTTATCAAATCCCTAATAGCCAAAAGACAGAGAGCATTTAGCGAAAAGCGCGAGTTCCTATGGAGACAACTGAGAAACAAAGTGATACGAGAAATCCGCAAAGCGAAGAAAAACAATTACGCCAATCGAGTGCAAAGATTGAAGAAATCTTCTCCTGGTGAATGGTTCAGACATATCAGAATGCTGTCTGGAAATGCGCCCAAGATGAGCATCACTGTCCCTGATATTGCCCCGAACGACCATAAAGCTATCGGTGACGCCATATGTCAGCACTTCGCGTCAATCGGTGGCGACCTTCCTGTGCTTGACAAATCGCGCTTGCCCGCATACTTACCTTCACCGCCACCTCTCCATGTAGAACCGCATGAAGTCTTCACACAACTCAATCATGTCAAACAGCGGAAGTCTTGTGGCCCTGACGGGATTTCTGCTAGGTTCATCCGGCTTTTCGCCTATGAACTCTGTCGTCCCCTGTCACACATCATGAACACTTCCTACGGCCATCACGAAGTGCCTTTGGAATGGAAACGAGCCAATGTTGTTCCAATTCCAAAATCGTCACCCACTACAGTCAGCAACCTTCGTCCCATCGCCCTTACAGACCACTTCGCTAAGGTGGCAGAACACTTTGTTGCTCGTGACACTTTACGTATGATGCGCCCCCAGCTAGATCCAGCACAGTATGGGAACATGAAGGGGGTGTCTACTACACACTGTCTTGTTAACATCTTGGACACCTTGCACAAACACGCGGACACCACTGGTTCCCTTTCGACTCTCCTGCTAACTGACTTCTCTAAAGCTTTCGACCACGTTGACCACACTGTCGCCGTTGGAAGACTGATCAATATGGGAGTGGTTCCGTCATACGTCGCCTGGATCGCAAATTTCCTGTGTAACAGAGAACAGCGAGTAAAGTACAAGAACACACTCTCTGACCCTTGTATCCTCACGTCAGGAGTCCCGCAGGGTACGAAGCTAGGACCAGTTGTCTTTGCTGCCTTAATCAACGACGTCTTAAACAACGACGAGGTGAGCCACGCGCCTACTGATACCCGACACTACAAATACGTGGACGACCTAACGGTGGTCGAATGTCGGAATATCAACAGCCAATCTTCACTGCCAGATAAACTAATGAAACTACATACAACAATGGGCAACTGATAGTAACATGCGTCTTAACTTGAAGAAGTGTGCAAACATGGATATATGTTTTGCAAGGGCGCTTCCACCACCAACCATCATAACGCTTGACGTCCAAGTGCTGGAGAACAACAAAGTTGTTAAGCTACTAGGAGTGTTCATCCAATCAAATTTGAAATGGGACACCCAGGTCAGCAGCATGGTCTGCAAGGGCAACAGTCGACTCTTCATTCTGCGCAGACTTAAGGTTCCATGGCCTCCCCCCAGCTGACCTCCTAACAGTCTATCTGTCCACCATTAGACCAATTCTAGAATACGCTGTTCCTGTTTGGGCCGCGGCTCTCACCAAGAAACAGGTTGACTTGATTGAGCGTATACAAAAGCAAGCCTGCAGAATCATCATTGGTTGAAGCTATTTTAGCTATTCAGACGCTAGGGACACTCTGCACCTCCCCACCCTCAGTGACAGGCGGCGAGACCTCTGTGTGTCCTTCGCGAGGACCCTCCTGGATCCATCCTCCAAGTTGCACCACCTGCTTCCGCCACCTCGTAATCACTCACACAATACAAGAAGTAAACAGAAATTCACCACTATCCGGTACAGAACTGAAAGACATAAGACCAGTGCTATTCCTCATTTAATTCGCTTGTTAGATGAATAGTTATGTTGTGTGTGAGTGTGTGTGTGTGTGTGTGTGTGTGTGTGTGTGTGTGTGTGTGAGAGGGTGTGTGGGGGTGTGTGGGTGTGCGTGTGCTTGCCTATGGTGTATCTTTTAACAACACATTGTAAATTAGGATCCTTTTGAAACACATGTGGTGTGCAGATACGGTATAGAGTGTGTGCATGTGCTAAAGTAACCGAATTTAATGTGATAGAAGTGTTTGTAGCACCACCTGCACCAACAAATGGAAGGGACAGAAATCCAAATCTCAAGAACAGATTTTTTTTTTCTTTTTTAAATGTCCTTTTCTGATATCCAAACATATGGTTTGTTTGTTTGCCAGCTAGGATGTTCTTTCTCTCTCACCTGCCGTTTTTTTTTTTTTTTTTTTTTTTTTTTTTAAACAGTATTAATCTTTTCCTCTTTTTTTTTGTCTGATTGAAATGCACGCTTGTCTGTCTTTTTTTAATGATTTGAATCATGTGATATGTGAAGTTTTTTTTTTCTTCTGCTTTATGTTTTAACAAGTCTTTTGATATAAATGTAATGTTGTAAGTGATTATTTTTTTTTTTTTTTTCTGATGAATGACATGAATGCAATATATATTTTTGTCATATAGTATTTGAGAAATGTTTATAACAACCTCTGCATCAACAAGTGCAAATAACCAGTATATGTAAAATAAGCACAGAATATGTTTTTATGGTCATTGTTGATTTCATTTCCAGTTTTCCATTTTTCCTCATATGCCATGTGCCATTTTTTTAAGTCTCAGGCAAACTTTTCTGACTCAGCCAGTGCAATACTGCCACACACAATAGTGTAATACCTGCCTTCTTATGTTCTGTGTTATGTGATCTGTGATATATGAAGATTCTTTCTTTTTTATGTTTGATCAATTGTTTTAAAATTTAAAATCAATGTTTTAAGTAACAATGATAATATATAAGGGTTTTTTTGGGGGGGGGGTGGGGCTGAACGTGATATTGATTGTTGTAAGAGTAATACGTTTGTAAACGGTGGTTTTGTTGTAATGATATCAAATGTGTGGTTATGATAATGATAATCAATTTTGGATATTGTTAGTGAAGGAAATGAGGTAGAAGTATAAAAAAAAAGTGAAAGTTGGATAATGTAAAGCTTTAAAAAAAGGGAAAAGAGAGAAAATGAAGAATAAGAAGAACAAAAAGAAGAGAAAAAGGAAAACAGAAGTAGATGAGAAAGAAGTTGAATTTACAGATATTTTTAAAGTAATCGTGATTATTTATGGTAATGAGAATAGTGATGTTAGAAATTGTATATGTATAATGGGAATTGTGTTTTTGTTTTGAATGTTGATATTATGTGATGAATATGACTGATATTCATTTTTCATTCTATGTATTTTATACAATCTTGTACATATTTTATAGTATCGTGCTTGTTTCTGTAAAATGCCTGCAATCCAGCCTGCGGGCTGCAATGGACATTATTCAATAAAATACCCTTTCAATTCAATTCAATGTTTTTACATTCTTGGGATGTTACTTGAAGATATAAAATCTTACAGTACACCTTCATATCATTAAAAAACCTCTCAAAGAGTCATGGGTTAATACTTCATCTACACACCTCTATCAAATTTTGTCACAATTCATTTATTGTGAGATGTATGACAAGTTAAAAAAAGATTGATTTGAACCATGATAATGGTTTTCCTACCTTGGTTGTATTAGTTGGTAGATTGGATGCCATTATGCTGTAACCAGCTGCAATATTGACTGGTATCAGGGTTTCTTCGGGCACACCAAGGAGCTGAGGGCAATATTCCTGCCCTTTTCTGCCTGTCTGACTTGGCATCTGTTTGTTGTGATGATACAAGCAACTAAATCTCAGCTTTTACTCATCAGTCATGCAATTTATGGAAGCACAGTGTTACAGTAGATACAAGCAAGTATTTGTAATTAGAATGTCTTAGGTTTGAGTTGTGCTTGGTGCATTCCATTATCCTGGACAAAACGTTTTTACCCATGAAATTCTTCTGTGTCTTGATGCGAGGTTTAAAGTGGGTAGGCCCCAACCTGGGAGTGCTTGGGCAATAATAATAGAAGGACCCTCTGGCAGAGCTTAGCTCTGAAAAGGCTACCCTGGGTGCATATTAATAGATAACATAAAACTGTTATTAAAATCAAAATTTTAGCTGTGACATATATATTAGCTGTGGCTCCAGCACATGGAAACAATATGGTCACTGGCTTGTGCCCTCTCAAACAATAATGTAAAGCAAACAATTAAAAGCACAGTATGGGTTATGCAGTATGATAACAACAAATTTCACTGTACAAATGTATTTACTTCTAGAGATATAAATTCATATTCATATATGGTTTATATGTGATGTAGAAGGTAGACTCACATCATCTCCATTAACAATAGTGTCATCTACACATGATGAGCTGTCGTGTGTACACATGTTTTCATACACACACCAGTCACATGGCCACTGGCTAGTCACACAAGATGAACATCTACAAATAGTATGAAAACATTGTTAAGAGTAAGTTACAATAGTTATAAAGTAAGGTGGGATTATATATATTTCAGAAGATCCCTTTGTAAACAATTGTGACCCGCGACAACGGTTTCAGGCAAAAGTCGCAAGAGCAAATTCCCTCCTAGGTGGAGTACAAAGATTTTGACCATTATTTTTGTCGATTTTGGGTTTTTTCAGAAATCGAATCTTTGATATGTTTTGTACATCTACACTGAATTCACAGCATAACACTAAGTTTTTCCTACCGAAAATGGAATTTTAAACACCCTATGTTGGATCGCACTCGTCAGTTTCGATCTTCTTTTGTACGCCGCCCCACTATGCCCAGTGTTGCTACGGCAAGGTATCTCGCGTGCGATTGGATAGTGCGTCGCTCACATTTACATAGTTCGGCGTTCGGCGATATGCCTCGCAGCGTATCGGAAATGTTTTGTCCACGCATGCATGCTCCATCGTTGTTGCTACAATAGATATCAGTACGCTCAGCCTTTAGTGTAATATACTATGCTCTTTGTTTGGCTTTCTATCCAAGATTTTCTCCCGCAATGTTCGACAACGGAAGTGAAACAAAAAGTGAACCGCAAAACTAGGCAGCACTAACTTAACACGAAAAATAGAAGCGTATCAGAGTGACAAATCGCCATACAAATCGTGCAACATATGATCGTAAACTGACTTTTTAATTGTGCTTGTAGTAAATATGACAGCAGGTTGACTCAAAAAGACAGCAGAAGAGAGAAAAGGAGTGGTCATAAATGACCAGTATTCAAATAATACAGTACACTGTAATAAACGTCAAAAAGTCATGTTTGTTTGTTTGCTTGTCTACTGCACAATGCAACACATTCACGGCTTGAAAAAAAGACAACAGAAAGCATGATCCTTTTCATCTTTCTGCCTTCGAAAGGGTCCCAATGACGAAATTTACAAGACAAATCAACCGCTATGAAAACGTGATTTGTAAAGATGCTGAAAATGCCACCTGCTCCCGTGACGTATACAGACAGGCATAGCGTGTGGATGCCATTGAGTAATACATGCACCATACACACGCAACCAGCAGCTTGTAATTATCGTATCCGCCATCTTGAAAGACGTACTGGTAAACAAACCCGAGCGAAACGCATTGTGCATTCGGCTCCATAAACTGAGTTCCGAGGGAGGTGCCCGGGAAATTTAATTCTCTCAGTGAGCCAATCAAAAGCCACTACAGTTGCTAGAGGCAGAGCTTAATCTCCATTGGCACCATTGTAAGGATGGGTGATTCTTGCCTCGCATCGACGCTTGGCATTGTCTTTGAGCATGAGGGGAATCTTCAAAGCCCGTTTCTCGCAATTTTGTCAGGCTAACAAATCAAAAAGTGCATTATATTTTGCTTTATATGACCACTTACAGTACCAGAGAATACAAGTGCTTTATATCAATGTAAAACTTAGGAAATGGGCAAAGTGATTCAATGAAAAAATGAATTTTCAAAATTCCCGACTTTTGCCTGAAATCGTTGTCGCTGGTCACAATTTCTTTCTTTTTTCTTCGGTTTGGGTGTATCATATTTGCGATGGAGTACGTCAAATTTGGTTAAGCAGTGAGAATTCCACTGGCATCATCAGCTTCAATTCAGAAATATATCTACAACATTCGACAAATCTACCGAATTGCCTTCATTTGATACAACATAGTGCAGATATAAGAAACTCCACTTTAAATAATTCAAATTGTGAAGGATTCATATACTTATGAAAGGGACAAACAAATAAACATATTCCATTGATATCTAATTCCAAAGTAAATTAAACCTTTGATCAAGGTAATTCGACAAAAGTAGTATCTAGTCTCGGATTGCAACAGACATGACTTACGATGAGATGAGAGTGCAGTCAAAAAAGAAGAATTCTTTCTCAACAAAGTTCACTCCGATTTCAGTCGACTTAATAGAGAGTGCCACACCCACATTGTCATCTGTACAGAGGAAGACATTATCAAGAAAGGTGAATTGTTTGACACTATGTCAGAAGATATTGATGAAACATATCATTTTGTTTTTGGTTAAGAATTTAAGCATGTCTTGCAAAGGAATTGTATATTTTGTGTGACACACCTGGTACAGATTATATTCCTAACTTGGGCAGCATTTTCTGGTGGTTAAACAAAGAATGCAAGTTAAACAAACACAAAACCATAGTGAGAGTGATACACTGATTTTTAATCAATCCTTAATGAATTTCAGAACATAAACCTAATATGCAAAAAGAAAAGAAAGCTGACCGTGTCTGATGCCATGGCCCACTCTTCCAGCACTGCAGAACGCTTCTCAAAAAGAACTGGTATGTACAGTATTGCATGGTTTTATCATGAAATGTCTTGTTTTCAAGTTCCAACAAAACATGACAATTGTACCACAAGTAACATATGTTATGCCCTACGGTTTTTGTTACAAAAAAAAAAAAAATCTTGAAGGCAATTTACATCATATGTACCAATGCTATGTAAAACATTACTAGAAAAATCACAAGCACTGCCATTCTTCTAACTTTGAGTGCTCATCAAAATAGAAATTGTGTTATCTGTTATGTGACTTCTGTACACCACATCAATTCTTCCCTGTGACCAAAAACACAAGTGCAGCTAGTTGCAGAACATCAAACCACCAAACCAACATTGCATTACATAGTAAACTAGAAATGTCGCTATGGCGACTGGTATGCCTCCGCCATAATTCATGATTCTCCCAATAGGTCTAGATAGTACATGTGGACAATGTGTAATTACATTTTCACAAAATTGGCAAAATATTAAAATGACAAGTTTGTCACAAATGTGTTGAATGTTCACCTTCCTTGACCGAGGTTTAATTGGATGACTAGGAGAGCATATATTTGGGGATTTAAGGCAGGGCTGCACACTAACCCATTTTTTCTGCCGGTCCAACCTGTCTCTGTCGGACCGGTAAATGCCCCGTTTTACCATTTTTGCCGGTCCGAACAGAAAATTTACCGGTCAACAACAACAACCTAAAAAAACATTGAATGACTTGCAAACTTATTTTCTTGTTTTTTATGGACGAACCCCCCCCCCCCCCCATCCATGTACATTTTACAGATTAATATTTTTTCTTAAACTTGCATTGTTTATTGCACAAAAAAATTTAAAAAAATAGGAAAAAATAGAGTGTTTGTTTGTGAATTACAGTGTAAAATGATATCAAAATGAACAAAATCAGATTGTATCAAATGCATTTGTGACTTTTTCTAAACATCGGCACACGAACTTGCTGAGTAACCTGCTCTTGGTGGTCAGTTGGATTGCGACGATTTAATGAATTATTTTAGCTGCGATATTTTCTGATGCACGCGCTACAAGGGGTTCTTTATTTTTCTCCCGATAATCTATTCGCATTTGTGCATGCGTTCTTGAAAGGTACACTACATGCAGGGCCGAATTCGCGATTCTTTTTGCGCCCATTTCCACCTCAAATATTAGCGGGATTGTGACGATTTCATAAATTACTTCGGCTGTTATATTTTCTGATGCAAGCACCAAAAGAGGTTGAAAATGTGTCCTTTATTTTTTCCCGACAAACTCTTCGAATTTCGTAAGTGCGTTCTTAAAAAGATGCACCACATGGCCGAATTCATGATACTTTTTTTGCCTATTTCTACCTCAAATATCAGCGGGATTGATTACGATTTCATAAATTACTTTGGCTGTAATCTTTTATGATGCACGCGCCAAAAGGAGTTGAAAATGTGTCCTTTATTTTTTCCCAATAAACTCTTCGAATTTCGTAAGTGCGTTCTTACAGATGTTCCACACAGCCGAATTCATGATACTTTTTGTGCCTATTTCTACCTCAAATATCAGCGGAATTGTGGCGATTTCACGTATTACTTCGGATTTAACTTTTTGTGATGCATGCACCGGCAAGAATGGTTGAAAATGCGTTCTTTATTTTTCTCCCCATAATCTCTTCGCATTCCGTACATGCGTTCTACACAGCCGGCCGACACGGCCGACTTCACGATCATTTTTGCGCTTATTTCTACCTCAAATATCAGCGGGATTGCGATGATTTCATGAATAACTTCGGCAGTAATCTTTTATGATAAACGCGCCAAAATGGGTTGAAAAAGTGACCTTTTTTTTTCCCGGATAAACTCTTCGCATTTCGTAATGCGTTCTAAACAGATATGCGACATGGCCAAAAATCATGATTCTTTTTGCGCCTATTGTTTCCTCAAACTTCAACGGGATTGCGATGATTTCATGAATTATTATTCGGCTGTAATCTTTATGATGTACGGGCCAAAAGGGGTTGAAAATGTGTCCTGTATTTTCTCCCAATAATCTCTTCGCATTTCGTACATGCGTAAGATACACGACACGGCCGAATTCACGATCCTTTTATCGCCTATTTCTACATTAAATATCAGACGAATTGTGGCAATTTCATGAATTACTTCAGATGTAATCTTTTGTGATGCACGCACCAGTTAGAATGGTTGAAAATGCGTTCTTTATTTTTCTCCCCATAATCTCTTTGCATTCCGTATACATGCGTTCTTGAAAGGTATACGACATGGCCGAATTCACGATCCTTTTTGCGCCTATTTCTACCTCAATTAATGTCAGCGGGATTGCGATGAGTTCATGTATGACTTCGGATGCAATCTTTTATGATAAACGCGCCAAAAGGGGTTGAAAATGTGTCCTTTATTTTTCCCCGATAAACTCTTAAAAGATACACGACACGGCCAAAAATCATGATTCCTTTGCGCCTATAGTTTCCTCAAACTTCAACGGGATTGAGATGATTTTATGAATTATCACTCGGCTCTATAATCTTTATGATGCACGGGCCAAAAGGGGTTGAAAATGTGTGCTGCATTTTTCACCCAATAATCACTTCGCATTGCGTACACACGGTCCTTTTAGCGCCTATTTTTACATCAAATATCAGCGGGATTGCGATATGTCATTAATTATTTCGGCTGTAATCTTTTGTGATACATTCACCAGAAGGGTTGAAAATGTGTTCTTTATTTTTCTCCCGATAATTTCTTCGTATTTGGCGTTTTCAAAATTATACATTGCATGCAGGGCCGAATTCGATATTCTTTTTGCGCCTATTATTGTTTACTCAAATTCCAAAGGGATTCTTTTCCCATTTCGTACATGCGTTCTTATCTACAAGGTATACGACACGGCCAAATTCACAATCCTTTTTGCGCCTATTTCTACCTCAAATATCAGCGGGATTGTGGCGATTTCTTGAATTACTTCGGATGTAATCTTTTGTAATACACGCACCAGAAGGGTAAAAATGTCTTTTTTATTTTTCTCCCAATAATCTCGTCGCATTTGTGTATGCGTTTTTGATAACCAAGACGACATGCAGGACTGAATTCAAGATCCTTTTTTTGCGCCTATTATTTCCTCAAATTTCAAGGGGATTGCGTTGATTTCATGAATTGTTATTCGGCTGTAATCGTTTATGATGCACTCACCAAAATGTGTCCTTTATTTTTTTTTCTTTTTCTCCTCTATAATCTTTTCGCATTTCGTACATAATCTTTTGGAAGATATACGACGCGGCCGGTCGATCCTTTTTGGGACGATTTCTACCTGAATATGTAAGCGGGACTGCCATGATTTCATGATTTTTTTTCTCCCTATAAGTATTATCTCTTCACATTTTGTGCATGCGTTCTTAAAAAGTACACGGAAGGGCCGATTTCGTGATCCTTTTTGCGCCTATCTTCGTTATGAGAACATTCTGAGCGAATGAAAATATTAATTTGTGAAATGACTGCTCAAAATGAAAATAAACGCAATCAGATCCATTTACTGTATCGCTGAATATCGAGTGTGTTTTTACTTTTTCTAAAAATCGACACAAGTAAATTAGTTCTACATAACTGCCACGCTGCTGCAAAGCCGGGATCGGATCGATCTTGCGTTAAAAAATCATGAGTAAAATGACCCAGAAATCTATGCGTGCGCTTCTTTCAATGCTTCTTGTCTGGCATGACCGCCGATCGCAAGCAAACGAGAAGCAGTTACACTGTACATGCTTTGCATCGTTTGCTTTGCATGTATTGCATTGCATGGCAGTGCGTGAGCAGCGCCAAATGCGCAAGCGAGCGCGAATGTAACTGGTCGACTGCTAGTGCTCAAAACTATGTTTACTGTACAGATTGCACCGCTAGACATAAACGAAAACTTGCGTAAAACTTGTTGAACAGTGCGATATCTTGCATTCTGTTTCTCCCTGATTGGGGCTGCTCTTTTCCTTTCTACTGACCCCACCAATGCTTTTTTTTTTTTTACTGGTCATGTTGGACTGGTAACTTGTGGATTTCCTGAAAAGTTACCGGTCCGACAGTGACTTTTACCGGTCTTTGACCGTCGGACCGGCGCCAGTGTGCAGCCCTGTTTAAGGACTTAAACTTGACATTGACTCATTCATACATTAAATGCATTGAGTAATTTTCAAGGTATGGAGAACAAGTGCAATTTCTGTATTGAAAAGTAAATTGTTACCATTTTCATCTGGCCTTTGACCCTAAAATTCATTAAAGATAATCACTGTCAGGCAGAACATCCATAAATATGTAGTAAGTTTCAAGATAACTTGAGCCACTTCCAAGATATAGAGGAAAAAGTTAGTTCAGCACTTTCATTTAATCTTTGACCTTTTGACCTTTGAGGCAAAGAAAAAAGGAAAAAAAAAAACTTTCCAGAGAATCTCTATTAGGTTATACATGCATACACCAAGTGTAAAAAAAATAATCCTGCTGGCATTGCTTAAACATGAGGGAAATAGTAAAATTTTGAATTGTTGCCCTTGACCCCTGACCTTTGACCCCATGAACCCTAAATTGTCTAGATAATCACTGCCAGTCAGTACATGTATACAATGTTCCATGAAAATACCTTGAACAATTTCCAAGGTATGGAGAAACTAGAAATGTCGCTACGGCGACTGGTGTATGCCTCCGCCATAATACATGGTTCTCCTAATAGGTCTATAGTACAATGTCTTGACAATGTGTGATGACAGTTTCACACAATTGGCAAAATATTAAAATGACAGGTTTGCCACAAATGTGCTGAATGTTCACATTCCTAGAACTAGGTTCAATTGGATGAATGATTAAAACGTCAGAGTGCAGGTATTTGGGGGAACTGATGATTTTCGCTTGACTTTTGACCCTTTTACAAGTTTATGCATTGAGTAATTTTCAAGGTATTGAGAAAAAGTATAATTTCAGTATCAAATGGTAAAATAGTATTATCGAAACCTGGCCTTTGACCTTTGACCCCACAGTTCCAAAGAGAATCACTGTTAGGTAGAACATGCATAAATATGTAAGTTTCATGACAATACCTTGAGTTATTTTTGAGATATGGAGGAAAAAGTGCAATTTAGCACTTTCACTTGACCTTTGACCTTTTGACCTTTGACCTTTTGGCAAGAAACTTCCCACAGAATATATATTGGGTTATACATGCATATGTGACTCTGCACCTCAAAACAAACAAAAAGTCGCCATACATGAATTTGTAGTTAAGACCATATTCTGAAAGAGCAGACGTTAAGCTTTAAAATGATGTATAACTCAAATCAGATGAACTCTCCTAACCTATCTAAATATTGGAAAGAAAGCACAAACTCAGGAAAAGTGTGAACTGAGAAAAGAGGCTCTGAAGTACAGTGTCTATTCAAGCGCTTAATCTTTACCAAACCGTGCTGACTGTGCGATGAATGGGACAAAAAACAGGAAGTACACCACCAGAGTAACAGCAATGAAGGGATTATCAGATTAAACTGAAATTAAGCATGCCTCATTAACACATTCTGTCCATAATTAATGCCAACTTTCCAAGCAGTAGCGCTATCCTTTCAAAAGTTATTAGAGTTGAAAGTGAAGAGTATGGACAAGGTTTTTCAGAAATGAAAAAGGGATTCTAAAGACATACCTAATCACACTATTCTACCAAAAATGTTCGAGATAAACTGCTAAAAACATACATTTTCCTGCCCGTTTTATGATACCAAATTTTAGCATAACATAAAAGAAGACCCGCTCTTTCAGAAAATATGAAAAAGTCAAGTTCGGCTAGGTTGACCCATTTCACTTATTTTCAGTCCTCACGCAAAATCATTGTGTACGACATTATGTTCGTTTTGAGGGGCACGGTCACATATATCAAGTTTTTAAAAAAATCCTTCAGGCATTGCATAAATATAAGAAAAGTAGTTATATTTTGAGGAGTTGACCTTGACCTTTGACCCCTGACCTTTGACCCATGACCTTTGACCCATGACCCCCAACTTCCCTAGATAATCACTGCCCATCGGTACAAGCATATATACTAAGTTCAATGAAGATACCTTGAACCATTTGCGAGATATGGAGAAAAACATGAAATTTAAATTTTTTTTTTCACAAAATAACCTGTGACCTTTGACCTTTGACCCTGTGACCCTAAAATCCACACAAAGTATCATCCCCCAAGGATATACCCTCATACCAAGTTTGATGCAAAACCACCACACGGTTCTTGAGATATCGACAAAAACAAAACGGGACGGACGGACGTACGGACGTACAGACGGACGTACGGACGTACGGACGGACGGACGACCCGAAAACATAAATCCTCCGGCCACTTCGTTGGCGGAGGCATAAAAAGTGAAGTTTTAATATTTTTACTTGACCTTTTGACCTTTGACCTTTGACCTCATGACCCCAAACTTTCACCAGAGAATCTTAACTGGGTAATACATGTATACACTAAGTTTCAAGAAAATATCTTCAGGCATTGCACAGATATGGTGGAAATAGTGAAATTTTACGTATTTGACCTTGACCTTTGACCTTGAGCATGTGCACCCAAAAGTTGATAGGCACAACTTCACCCCCTAATACACTGTACATGCCAAGTTTCATTAGGATACCTCAACAGGTTTTTTAGTTAAGCTGTCCACAAAATTCATTACGGATGGACGGAAGGAAGGACGGAAGGAAGGACGGACGGACGGACGGAAGGACGGACGAAAGGACGAAAGGACGGACGGACAACCCGAAAACATAATGCCTCCGGCACCACTTCGTGGCGGAGGCATAAAAAAAAAAAAAAACTCAACACATTTCTAACTTTATGACATGTTATACAAATGTAGTGCAGTTGTAACATGAATGGAAAGCTTCTTAGGTTTTGTATGTCACAGTATTTTGCAATGAGAATGGATCTATTCTGCCAGGAACCTCAGCAAAATGTCTTTTACATTTTACATCTTAACCCATTGAAGACACATTCCAAGAATACTCGGGCAAGTATCTATGAGAAATGCGTGTTATAGCAAAATCAGTCCGGTCTGATAAACACAGCAGATATATGAATTGTAAAGTACTGTAATTACTACAAACCTCCGTCAGGTATTGGTGGTACAGAGCTTGAAGGTGGAGTAGTACAGTTGACTGTATTTCCAGAAGTAACAGCTGACACTTCATAAGAATCAAACACACACCTGTATTGGTTACTACCTGTCAAAGCAGGCAGCTGCTGTACTGTGATGGATAACTGTAAAAATGGAAGAAGAAAAGATAGAAAGGTTCAATCTGTAACATCAATATATATGCATCATATAAAGCTCAATACAACATGCTCATCACTTATTTTGTCACATATTTTACAATTCATAAATGGAAATCTGCTTTTGTTCAACTGCATGACAAGATGTTTAGGCTTTGTTCTATGATAACATGAGCAAATAATAACAAACTACATGCCTATCAAAGACAAAAAAAAAAAAAGATACAGCTGCATAATACCACAAGATAAAAAAAACAGTTTGCAAGTGTGTATAAGTAAAAGACATCACATGTAATATTGGATAAGCAAAGGAGACAAAAGCAAAAGAGCTTACATGTATGTCAAGTAATGTTGCCAAAGACCTGCAATATCAGTTGACCATGGAGAAATCATGCAGTCTCTTGAATATAAGCAACCAACTGCACATTTAAACCAAAATATGGGACACACAGAGTGACAGATTTGCCCAAGACAAGTATACACCTAGATACATTGTTTCCCCCATATGATAAATGGCCATTTGCCATACATTTCACCATAATTTTATACAATCCATAATATTGCTTGGTTCAACATTCTGGAGGAAATCACATACATATTATGAGAAGTGAGCTACAACAAAGAGAGTTACCATAAATGCAGTTACAAAATGATGTATATACTTACCTTTTGTACAATATGCAAAAATTATTTCACAGAAACTTCTGGTGACCATTTAAAACCACAACATGAGAAACAATTGGATTTTTCATCTTCAATCCAAGCAGAAATTGATCTTAAATTTATACACGATCTCTGCATGACAGATATTCTATTAGTGGATACTGCCACCTACTCCAATACTGCTACTGCATTAAAGGTTATATTATTAATCATGAACATAATGCGCTTATGGAGGGTGCTAAATTTCAGTTTATGATCTAATAATCCCTTCATTGTGGTTATTAGGGAGCTTTAGATTTTAGACGCACGGCCGTTCAGAGGGAAAAAAACATGTTCTGAGCGTGCGTAGAAGCGCGCGTCAAGTCGATCTATTTTTAGCTTGTGTCGCCTGAGTTTTTCACTACGCACTACTGGGCTATTTTTACGTCCACACAGTTTGCAATGTAGAGGACTACTTCATGCACCGATCATATGGGGGGCGCCATTTTATTTTTTATACGTTGCGTCCCAGCGTAATCTAAAGCTTCTTTTCCACACGACGCAGGGGAGAGGAGAACGTCCAGCGCACTTGTTGTCTCAAACGTCTGCGTGTCAAAATCTAAAGCTCCCTATTATGTACTTCCTGTTTTGTTTTGCTTTGTTTTGTTTTTTGTTTTGTTTTTGTCCAATTCACAGCACAGAACACTGCTTGGTGTACACTATCAATAGACCTTTCTTCAGAGCCTCTTTTCTGAATAGTAAACACTTCTCCAGAGTATATCAATGTACATTTTGATTCATCCAGGTAGTATGCTGAAAGCATGTAAATTAAATTTGTTCGAAAGGACTTTCTCTTCTCTCCATGATTTTCACAAGTAAGTCCAGTCGAACAGATTTAATTTACACGCTTTTACTTTTCCTGAGTTTACACTTTCTTTCTGTTACTTTAGGTTAGGAAAGTCCACTTCTATTGAGTCATATGTTATTTTAAAGCTTGGGTTCTGCTCTTTCAGAATCTACCCTAACTAAAAACCCATGTCCAGTGACTTCTTGTTGGTTTTGCCAAGCAGGGTCATTGTATATACAGGGGCGGATCCAGGAATTCTGTAAAGGGGGGGGGGGGGGGGGCGTGACTAATATTTCTTGTGCCACTTCCGGGTTTCATTTCATTTTTTTCTTTTTCTTTTTTTTTTTTTGTTTTTAACAAAAAATAAAGGGGGGGGGGGGCATGCGCCAGTTGCGCCTCCCTCTGGATCCACCACTGTATATAGTTTACTGACAGATGTTGGGACTTACAGGCTGTTCACTCAGGTCATGTCTAATTTTGTCTGAAGGCTGAATGTCAGAGATGCTCACACACTGTACAGCATTGTAGGACAACCACCGAGTGGATTCATCTCTCCGACCACAGTCCATGTATCTTGTACATCTGACAGATAAAATATGAAATAGAAGATAATATTTGTGCTTTGAAAATGATTTTCATTTCACTTATTGTGTGAAAGAGCTAAGAGAGAGAGAGAGAGATGACTATGATAACATGATTGTCAACTGAGATTCAGTGGGCAGGTACAAGTAAAACTAGAAGTACAAATGTATCATTAAAGGTGATTAATACCCAGGCTCCCGCAGCCCTGATTCCTATGAAAAAGAATTTAACCTTGGTTTAATACAAGGTTATGTGTGTGTGTTTGTTTGTCTGTCTGTCTGTCTACCTGTGTGTATACATGTGTGTATAGTACCTTGTGAGTACCTAGTGAGTTTGACTGCTTCACAACTCTGGAAGTAGTTCACTCCACAAGATTTGAAGAAAATATGCAGTTACCATGGCAACACACTGTCAGGTACAAACATGAGTGTCTTTCATAGCTACAGTACATGACCATTGTACACCTATAGATCATTATAGGCCATACATACTGAATTTGATATAAGTTGCTTGAACACTGTATAAGTACTTACTAGTTCGCTCTACAATGTTTTGGGGAAATTGTGGTTACCATGGCAATGCTTTCTCCAACAAAAACAACAAAAAAACATGTCTTGCATATCTACACCTCAATGTCATTATGTACACCAAATTTGAGTTCAATTGCTTCAAAATTATGGAAGTGGTTCATATCATGAGATTTTCCAGAAAATAAACTGTTATCATGGCAACACCTTGTCAGCTACAAACACAAAGTACGTCTTGCATACTAAACTATACAACCGGTACACCTATAGATTATTATACGTGCCAAATTTGAAATAAATTGCATAAATATTGTGGAAGTAATTAACTCCAGAAGGTTTTGGGAAAATTGTGGTTACCATGGCAATGCTTTCTCTAACAAACACAAAAAAAAAATGTGTCTTGCACATCTGCACCTCAATGTCATCATGTAACCCAAGTTTCATCAAAATTGCTTCAGAAACCGCCCAACCACACGCTGATTCCTATATGCCCCTTATACACTTGATGTATGCGGGGGTAAAATAAGTAAACAACATACAGTATTCATCGCATTAACGGGACAGGTTGGGAGTAGCAAACACGGCCCCTTTAAGCTGGGTGCCCGATTTCGCGATGAGCACTCACCATACACTAACGGCATACGACATGTACATGTAGTGCGCACACACACACACACACACACACACACACATGCATACTGACGTACTGTACATGTACATGAATACACAACCACGCTACCCCTCGGCGCGACCCTCTACACTCTACAAATTGTAGCTCTCCCTGCACATGGCTTTGCTTATATGTAGGGGAGAAGAATGTTCGCGAAAGCATGTGTTTCGCAATGCCAATGGCATGGATAAATATTACTTATACACGGCGCTTTCGTGGCTATGCATGTACGTGTACTGGATGGACGGAGGTCAAAACACACCACTCCGAAGCTTGCTTTGTAAGTTCGATGTAAACGACAACTGATACTATAGGGAATCCTTGAAATATTGTTGTGGTATTTTGGTAGATTTTTTTGTGTAAAATATCAACAAAATCAAAGATCACTTGAAGAAAAATTGTCCCGTTTATCAGAGGTCCCCGCCCGATTATCCAGTGAAAATAACATGCATTGGAAATGTTTTTGGAAAGCATATGTCATTTAAGCGAGGTTCCCGATTATCAGATGCCCGATTATGCGATGAATACTGTACCATATACATTTTAAGGAGCATCATATCTGAAAGGTATATAAAAAAAATTAAAAAGTCGATTGTACTTTGCAGGGAAAAATATTTTATCATCCTCCTAGAGGCAAAATGAGTAAAAGGTAAACTGAGATAGTTACATGTAATTACCACATTCAAAAACACACTTCAATTTTTTTTTGTTTTTCATTTCAATAGTGGGAGGCTAGGATCTTAACCCTAACTAGGCTGGGCTATTTAGATCATAGAGCCGTTGAGGGGGCCTCCCAGGCCCCCCCCCCCTCCAAATCTTGCCCGTCGACCGCGCAATCGCGACTAAAATTGGCACACACATTGCCTATGATGTAATCTAAAGTACCACGAAGTTAAATTTTAAGAAAATTATCATTTATGCTGAATTATGCTAATTTATGCATAATGATGCATGAAATCAGATAATTTGGTATAAATCACTAAATAAAGCTCAAAATGGGCACATTTTTTGTGTAAATATTCTTTTTAGTGTTCTGAGCAAATATACAAGAAAAAAAATTGTGCCATCAGAAAAATTTTTAAGTATTTTATTGTTTTTTGAATTTTTCATGTATTTCTTTGTTTTTTAGACTTTATGTTTTTCATTGTTTTTTCGATGAAACTTGTTCGCAACATTGTTCCCAACAAGGAAATATGTTATTTATTGATTTTAATCAATAAAACCCCAAAATAATCATGCTTTTATGAAATTTGCCTGTAACCACAGTTTGCATTGAAATTGTACACAAATTCATATTTTTGAGCAATTTTTGGTCTGACATGCACGTACATATTTATGCGCAACTTCGGAACCGCACGCCCGGGCGTCGCAAATTTGGTGTCAAAAGATGCGGGAGACTCAAAAGAAAAATGTCATGAAACGTCGCGGTGACAGCTTTTCGCGTTAGCGATACATCGCGTGGAACGTCGAGGGGGGGGGCCTCGGAGGCCTCCCCGGCCTACTTAAGGGTTAAAGATAATAAAAAGTTTTGGTACTTCAAAAGCTTCCCTGAATTTCCTTGTCTTGGTTTGTGTTTCGGGTTAAAGTACGTTGTCTGTGAGAATTACTCGCCCCAAAGTGCTCTCATGTCTTAGTAATCATGCAATAATGGTTTCGTACCAGAGCCGACGCTGACCAGCGTCGATAAATATTGTACGAAACCACTGACTGCGACCAGCAGCGTGCAGCCCATTGTACGCATAGCTAACTGCGACCAGCAGCCCCATACGCAGAGCGTAATGGGGCTTCGCATTGTAGCATTCAGGATCATGACAGATCTAGTATCGCGGGTAAATGTCAACTTAAAATCCAAAAATTTCTTCGATTTGAAGATCGACTTACCAATTAATTTGAAGTATTGAAAACAGGCTTCGAACAACGTTTGGTTCTGCCAATAGTCCCTTTCTGTTCGAATTGATGACTGAATGTGACTCGGTCGAGAGGACCTTGGGAGAGCTACATACACTGGATACTATGGCCAGCGCATGCCCACACAAACATCTTATCCGTTCATGGATTTGAAATTTGTGTGCGGACTGCATATGAGGTGTTCGCAGGCACTGGCTGTAGTATTCAGTGTACTGTATGTAGCTCTCCTAAGGTCCTGTCGACCGAGTCACATTCAGTCATCAATTCGAACAGAAAGGGACTATAGGCAGAACCAAACATTGCCCGAAGCCTGTTTTCAATACTTCAACTTAATTGGTAAGTCTTCAAATTGAAGAATTTATGGGATTTGAAGTTGACATTTACCCTGCGATACTAAATCTGTCATGATCCTGAATGCTACAATGCGAAGCCCGATTACGCTATGCGTACGGGACTGCTGGTCGCTATGCGTATGGGGATGCTGGTCGCAGTTAATTGCATGATTACTAAGACATGAGAGCACTTTGGGGCGAGTAAGTCTCACAGTGTTAGTTATATGAAAGGTACTTTAACCTGAAACACAAACTAAGGCAAGGAAATTCAAGGACACTTTTGAGGTACCAAAACTTTTTATTATCTTTAAAACAAGGAAAAGTAGAAATTACGCGGTGCGTAATATATGTCCCCGCCGGAAGTAGCATTTTGTAGCAAATGTACAATACAGGTCAAAAATCAAGGTCAAAGGTCAAAGAAGTCAAAGGTCAAATTTCTGTGTAGAAGTTCTGAAGCCCTCACCTAGTGCCATATCACATAACGCAAACGGAATTGAAATCGGGTTAGAAATGGCAAAGGAGTAGCATTTTGTAGCAAAATGTACAATACAGGTCAAAAATCAAGGTCAAAGGTCAAAATTCTGTGTAGAAGTTTTAAAGCCCTCACTTAATGCCATCACATAGAGCAAACGGAATCGAAATCGGGTTAGAAATGGCGAAGGAGTAGCATTTTGTAGCAAAATGTACAATACACGTCAAAAATCAAGGTCAAAGGTCAAAGAAGTCAAAGGTCAAAATTCTGTGTAGAAGTTCTGAAGCCCTCACCTAGTGCCATCACATAAAGCAAACGGAATCGAAATCGGGTTAGAAATGGCGAAGGAGTAGCATTTTGTAGCCAATGTACAATATAGGTCAGAAATCAAGGTCAAAGGTCAAAGAAGTCAAAGGTCAAAATTCTGTGTAGATGTTTTGAAGCCCTCACCTAGTGCCATCACATAAAGCAAACGGAATCGAAATCGGGTTAGAAATGGCGAAGGAGTAGCATTTTGAAGCAAAATGTACAATATAGGTCAAAGGTCATAACTGAAATTCTGTGTAGAAGTTTCAAAGCTCCCATGTAGTGCTATCATATAAAGCAAACAGAATCAAAATCGGCTCATAAATGACAGAGAAGTAGCAAATTGAACATTTTGATTACACACGGACGCACACACAGACGGACGGGCAGACAGACGGACACACGGACACACACACGTACGGAGCCCGTTTCATAGTCCCCTGCTCGAACTCGTTCGGCGGGGACAATAAAACTTTTTTTCCTCCAGTTCAATTACAACTGTAGCTGTGATCATCTTACAATGTACCTGGCTTCTAGAGTACACCATCCACAGTAAGGATCTCCATCATCACCACCGTTTCCTCCAATGCATTCACCACAGGTCTGGTAATTACTGCAGTTTGCCAGAGTCAGCTTCAATACCTTCATGTTCACAACAGTAGCAAGATCAAACCTTTGAATAATAATCACAATAACTGACAAAACCCCTATTACAACATTCATCATAGTTCAGGTTACAAAACAGTTAGCGCAGTTTGCAGAGGAAAGGTTTACTACGTGGATGTTCACATCGATGAGATCAAACTGAGTTTCTGACAAATCATAACAAAAGGCTTTAAAAATGTAACCATTTGAATGCATTAGGGCTATATATAAGGAAAAGACAATACAGTGTAATGTTCATTTCATGTCAAAAGTATAAGATAGTCAATACTGGCTCAGCATAAAATTGTGTGTTTGTACTATGATTCTCGAAATGTGAGCTCTTTCTTTTTCATATAATTGCTGTCATATTAATTACCTGTGAACCTTCGTCAGAGCCTCTGGCAAGTATAATTTGCTCCTTGTCTTCATCCAGGAACACATCTCGTAGAACAGACCCTTGTCCAAGGGGAACATTTTCATACTGGTATGCGGATGAACTATTCAATATGTGAACCTATGTAATAACAAGAATTTACATGATATAACAAATGCGATGCACAGTTCTGACATTGGATTCAACATCATTGAGTATCATTTTGTCTTATCAGCTAAAAAAATCAAAATCACTCTTTTCAGCATAGACCAACATGATGATCATGTATTATCCATATGAGGAATGATAGGCCTCTTTGTTGTCCTTTGCATAGTCTAGGTTTAATGTCTACAAATGTATGATCACTAATGGACTGCAAAAGGGAAATCTAAGTACTGCATGTTCACTGTGAATTTTATGGCTTGAAGATCAAACAAGCAGGTCAGTTGAACCAAATCACTGTAGAGTGATATACATTGATCACATACAGATGATGAAAGGTGATGAACATTTCATATGTACACTGTACTGTTCCACAGAACTGCACACACATCTTCACACAATTAATTTTTTTTGTCTTGAAAGAATACTGATTATAAGCCATACCCTTCATATCAAATTGCCATGCAGTTGTAATTACAAAGTACATGTAATGATGAGTCTTAATTAGGAGAGGGTGTATTTTGAAATAATGATAAATATAATATGACATTATAATCCCATCATTTGCATCTTGTAACCCTTATCACCGCCACAAAAATATTGAACCTCAAATTCACAATTCACAAAATTAATCTCCAAATTTTACAAAACTACAACCATAATTTGATTTTAATCTGCATCAAGGTTCCTCTTCATATCGAGTGGCACTTCATTTCAAATTACATTATGGGACTGTACTAGCATTAATATGCATTGTAAGTCATTGCATCTTGTAAACATATCACTATTAATGTCACAATGCACATGATCATACACATGTAGGCAGGTAGAGTACCTTCAGTAAGTCTCCCTCACTACTTCCAATGAAAGCCACAGTATAGTTTCTCTCAGTAGTAGTGATGATGGACGTAGGCTCCACATCAGAGAAGGTGAGTATTGGTGAAGCAGTCACAGGGTTCACTCCATTGGCATAGGCGTAGTATAAATCACTCTGTCCAGGTCTAGTTTCCTCAGTAGCTTGGCACTGTCTATTTCCTGGATTTGTTGCGTGAGGGAACTAGTGGGGTGTACATAGCACAATCCACATAAAAAGAAACAACCAAGTCAAATTTGGAAGACATATACCTCTTTCTCCCCTCTTGGAGCATTTTGCATAATGAATGTGCCTCCACCAGCCTGTATCATAATCAGTTTTGAAATGGTCAATACCACCACTGAACATTTGTAGGGTTCATCACTTTGAAATCATTCCAACAGCAATGGAAGAATGAGAGTTACTTTACATTTCAAATGGTACACTGATTAACTGAATATGATTTAGTAGTCTGCTCTAATTTCTGAGAAAATGGGGATCAGGTAGAGATTCTGATTAGTCTTCAGAATTTGCATTCCCCCCCCCAAAAAAAAAAAAAAAACAAACAAACAAACAAACAAACAAACAACAACCAAAACAAAACAAAACTGGTATACGGTGAAAAGAACTTGAAAAGACTGAAAAGCAATTTTTGAAATCTTACCACACTTGTATGCAACTTGAATCATGATGGCATAGAATTTTTTTTTTCTATAGTCTTTTTTTTTTAGCTTTAAATCTGACAAACTTTATCATCTTTCACACCTAGAAATTGAACCTTTACCTTTTTTTAAAGGGGGTGTACAGTTCTAGTTGAGGTGAGGATTTAGCTTTGAACGTTTTGGGAGATATCAAGAAACCACTCTATGAAATGTCAAAGAGCATGCAATTCTAAGAGGTATCAAAAGTTTATTTGATTAAAATCGGATTTGGAATGGCTGAGATATCCAAAAACAAGGTGAAACAAAGAGATCCTAATAAAAGGCGTGGCCTGTCGGCTTTCACTATTATCACTTTTTTGGATATCTCAGCCATTTGAAAACCAATTTTCATCAAATAAACTTTGAATCCTTCTTAAAATTACATGGTATCTCATATTTCATAAGAGGTACGTTTCTCATTATCTCACTTAAGAATGTTATAAACCTGAATCCTCACCTCAACCAGTACTGTACAGTCCCTTTATCATCGATTGAAAATCTTACTACATAGTCCTAAGTTTTATTCACGGAGTGAAAAACACACATCACATCACTGGGGTATTAGTGAGAGAAATACACAGATTTTTTATTCATTCTGAATATCAAAATTTCATTTTTATCTTCAAAATTCATCCTATTACTTCAAAAATAATAGGATTAACTACTGTTTATGCAATATCACACTCTTACACATCAGGGTAGCATAAAACTAAACAAACATACCTAGATCTTCAAACCTATGTTTTTTAAAGCATATCTTGAACAAAAGATTAATTCTTCATGGTCTATATATTCAAGTAATCTTTGAAGGCGTGAAGCTGGAAGAGCAAAGGTGTCTTAACCCGTTGAGGACGGGCTGATTTTGCTACAACACGCATTTCCTGTAAACCCCTGCACGAGTATACTCGGGACTCGTCCTCAACGGGTTAAGGGAGCACAAAATACGTACCACTGGTACACAGCTTATAAATCTGCTATGAAAAATACATTTTGTTACTGTACGAACTGAAATTTTCGCGTACAGATATTTTCGCGAATTGCTACTTGGAGGACATTTGCGCGTGTTGTTAATTTCGCGGTTGCGACGGTCTAACTGAACGCAAGTATATTTTCGCGGTTCAAAGGTGATTCGCGAAATTCGCGAAAATAAAACCAACGTGAAAATTTCAGCTCGTACAGTATTAAAAAGCAATGCATTTTCACACTCACAGTCTCTGAAGGGCCCTGTGATGTGTGTTCAGTACCATAAATTGCATGCCATAAAATAATATGTTGCACTTACACGTCCACAAATGCCTTGCAAGTAGTCAATTGATCTTGCATCACAGTCATCTGTTTCTGAACATGTGATGCACTCAGCTACAGCATCTGTAAATCTCTGCTGGATATCACTCATCTTGTAGAGACACAGAGCAGTCTGTATAGGTGATGAGTTCTCCTTGGTAAACACAGCATACATGACATCATCAGTACTATTGATACTCAAGGAGTCGGCTAGCTGGGATCCTGCAGGACCAATGTGAGCTGCTTGGATCATGTTGTAGTTTGATCCAGTCTGGTCTGTGCATTCAAGTTGAATTTGTGTGTAGGATTCAAGGTTGGGGTCAATTGTGTCTAGGCAAAGGCGACCTACTGCAGCTGTTGCAGGACTTGATGTTTTACATTGAATTGTGTAATAAATGTGCCGAGACTTAACAATTGCTTGCTTGTAATAAACAATCCCCTGTGATAGACTTGTTTGATCTATTCCTTGTTCAATTAACAATGTAGTAATGTTGAACTTTGAAACAGGGTTTGAAACTATCCCAGTGATACTTACACCTGTAAAGAGATACTGAGACCTCTGGATGTCAATTACAGCTACCACTCCAATTGAGGATACATCCTCTCTTTTCACTACTACTTGCTCCATTCCATTATCATAGTATGTTTCTGCATCAGTTATATTAGATAAGTTCCTCGTTTCACAATAACCATCACATCTTCCACATGTAATGAGTCTCTCTGTAGGTGCAGGTGCGATGACAAGCAGTCTGTTCTTGTCCTGTTCACCAAAATACAAGGATCCTTGTATATTGCATAACCCGACCTTAACAGTCTCCTTCCTGATGAAATCTGACCCAATGTGATAAATCTCCTCCTCAGCTCCAATGTAGACATCACCAGTAGTGTTATCTACAGCCATGAGTCTAAAAGGCAGCCTGGGATCGGGACTGGAGAAGGATGACACCTCATAGGAGGAGAGGGGAGCTGAATGCACCACCTGGAGCATAAGTGTAAGGATAGCCAAGTGGCAGAGGAGCCATCTCACTGTCACCTCTGATGAATGTTGTTTCATCTCCATCCTATCTCCTGCTCTGAATCTGATGAAAGCTCTAGAAAGACAAAGAGAGAAAAAGTAGAATATGTACTACACTGAATCATTCCTGATCAATTACAGTTATTAACAACTATACACTGGGAATGAGTTATCATTCATACTGTCTGTGATGATATGTTTTCTTTGATTTGGCACACCTTCTAACATGGAGAAGAGTCAGACTTGCATAAAGTAGTCATTTATTGAAAACATGAAATGTGGGCTCTGTAAACAAATGAGTGCTATGGATAGGTTGGCAGCCAATACGATACGAGATATAATACATACAGTTCGACCTCGATTATCCGGCCTCCTTTTATCCGGAAATCTCTATTATCCGGACGCGTTCACGCAGTGAAGGACTTTTTTTTTTTTTCCATCCAAAAATTGAGAAAAAAACAGTGACTTTCGTGGATCTATTTCACTAATTTCATAAGATGTGCACGATAGGTTTCTCAATATCTAATGAGGTAAAACATGTATGATTTTCACATAAAATTAATACTTTATTTTTGTGAAGAAGGGACTATAATTTTGCGCAGGCTAGCATACTGTAGATTACCCCACCGTTGCGGGGTACGTTACCTGCCTAGCTGCCAAGGCACTGGGACGGCAACTTGGACGGCAGCTATATACATTAACATTGTGTCTCCCATATCTGGCTAATTCGCTTATCTGGATGAGCGCCGGTCCCGACATGGCTGGATAATCGAGGTCGAACTGTACATGTATGTTAAAACATGATGTTATTGCCATTTAAGATCTTTGGATGCAACACTGATTGCATTTCAGAAAGACATGTAAATAAGTGTGAAAAAAAGAGGTTAATTTGCAACTTTTTTTTTTTACTCTGATAGTAAATTTGGTTGGTGCTCAAAAGGCTACCAAAACTAAAAAAGCAAAAAAACAAAACACAAAAACAAGAACAAACACAAAAACAAAACAAAACAAAGGAACAAACAAGCCGGAAACTTTCAGAAAATATTAGTGTCAGAGTAAACCATCCATACA
Source organism: Diadema setosum (assembly GCA_033980235.1). Classification (NCBI taxonomy): domain Eukaryota; kingdom Metazoa; phylum Echinodermata; class Echinoidea; order Diadematoida; family Diadematidae; genus Diadema; species Diadema setosum. Next base: position 44,169,127 of record CM067060.1, read on the forward strand.
GCTTGTGGTCTGGTACACAATGAGCACTCTATGAGTATATAAACATACATTTCCAGTCATTGTGAACAATGTTTTTATTCATACAAATGCCCATGATACTGTACACGGAAAATGTGGCCACTGTATGCAGTCTTTAACCAATGATTCTTCTGCAGGGAAGTTTGTAGTCAATTCAAATTGCCAATAAAACATTGTAGAATTATATGGCTGTGATAGCTTGACTTGCACATATGTATGTATTGTGAGTCATGGAAACAAACAAAAATAAACAAAATTTCAACAGGCACTGGGGTATTAGCACGCTCAAGCAAATTAAACACCCTATAAATCTGATATGAGAATAAATGGTTTGAAGCAAAAATAAGACTGCTCATTTGTTATCTGATGAAGAAGAGCAAATGTTTTAATGGGAAGTTCATTGAAGACTGCATGGCAAAAAACTCAGTGCGGAACAGGGAGACTGATTTTATATTCCAGATGTGGCTGCAATTCTGAGACGCTTTAATATATAATGTACCCATATGATAAATTAAGTGTGCTTGAGAGTGTAGAATATTGGTACATATTATGTACATATTATTTTTGTACATGGCTCCATCTACACTTTGTACATTTAAGCTGTGGCTCTATGGTCAGGTCACTAAAATTTACGTTTGGTCTCTGATCATACCAAACTTCCAAAAAGGTTGTCTTTAAGTGGCTAGAATATACTGAGATTAAGTTTGTTTGTTTGTCTGTTTTAATGCTGAGTCATTTTATTTCGGCCCACCAAAATTTCCAAAGTTAGAACCCAGGGGCTGAATAGACCACATGAACTGTCTAGAGAGAGAGAAAAAAAGTTTCTGTTGAGCTTGATATGAATCATACAGATAACAATATTTAAAGGTTCATATTTGCTTTGTTGTTCTATTATTCCTCTGCTAAATGACAGACATATGGTCAGGCATATTATACAATATATGTAGACACTACTCTGCATAGGTGGCACTTCTGAGTCATCAGGTCTTTGACACTATTTATTTTAACTGATTGACAAATTGCCCTATATGACTGTAAATATGTAAGCACTGAATTGATCAGTGACTTAGTAGCCATGCATACTGAATTGATCAGTGACTTAGTAGCCATGCATGACAAAATAAATCATACCAGGTATATACATTTGTACATTATTGAATCAAGCCTCATTCTTTAGTCATGCACATGGCTACCAAGTACTGAAAAAAGGGGATTCAGTTCAGTAACTACTAGTACTACTACTACTTTACATCGATGCATGTAGTACAAATCATTAATCAGTTGTAATAAAAAAAAAAAACTCGACAAGGGAATTTCATTAACTGAATACCTATCATAATTATAATCTTACCAATTAGTATTCTTCATTACACTTCAAGCAAACCATAAGTTACTAATCTTTTTTTAGTACAGCTTAGTGTATTTGTATTGGAATTCCACACTGCTGCAAGATAGATTTTGTAAAGCGGGAACACTCTGTTTACTAAAGCAGCAAATGTGTTGTGAATGGAGCACATATTTCAGCACATGTTGGTTGCCCTCATAGTCATATTATTAGTAGATGAGGATCGAAAGTTTGGTATACATCTCTGCTTCAAGAAAGTACACGTCATAACCTGGCAATGTCCATACATGTAGTTAGCCACTAAAAAAGTTTCCTAAATTTTGTATAACAACAAGGTATAATGATAGGGTGACTATACCAGTAACAATGAGGTACAGTAGCTAACAATATACATGATCGAGGTAAATGTCCTCCTATAGTGCTTAGTGGTATTGTGTATCATCATCATAACTTAAGGAATTAAGGATGTGTGACAAGTACGTGGCCTACAGTACCTTAAATTCTAACTATACACAGCCCAGTCGCTGTGTACATGGTACGTCGCATAGCGTAACAGTGTCTGGTCGGGCTACTTAAATTCCTGACTGACCGTGGCCCAGCCAGCACTTAAAGGTCCCGTTTACCTTTCGGAGCAGTGATTTCAAAATTGTCAAGATATCACATTAGATGCATTATAGTATGTGTACCAGTGTAGGTCTGTTGAATCACAAAACATCCTACCAGACAAAATTTTCACAATAAACCATAACTGTAGAGGGTTTAGTCTGGAAACATTAACTATTGTTCACATTTTGCATATTTAGCAACACTGTTAACATCGGCACACAGGGGGTTTGTTGTACACCAAAGTTTTATGCCAATGGCTGGACATGAACCACTCGTACTCGTGCAGTGTGTGTGACACTGACACTGACTTTACCAGCGCCAGCCGCATCATCGCCTGAACTTGAGCCTGAGCTCCTAGCTGATCCCTCACCAGTCACGCCCACAACACGCGGGAAGGCTCGGGGAAGCTCGGAGCAGAATGTTGGTGCGTTAGGGATAAGAAATTACGGGGGCACATTCTGCCCAGCCTTTTTTGATTTCGCTGTCAAAACTTACGTATTTATACATTCACGGTCTGGGATGATAACAAGGAAATAATCCCGTAGTTTCCACCAGCAGGAGGTTCAGTGTGAGTTACTTAGGAAAAGTCGTCTGCTTGTGTGCTTGCATAATTACTGTGGCCGCCCTACCTCGCCTTGCTCGTACGCGTATCATCGTAGTGCTGAGCGAGCCAAGACGCGTACCATCGGAGTGCTGAGCGAGCCGAGACTCTTGAGAGCTGCAGCTGCGAGATGGTTCGTTATGTTTGGATCGCTAAAATTGTCGTTGGTCACGTTGGTAGTCTGATGGTCTTCGCGTTTATAAAAGCAGTGCGTCGAAATTGAGTTAACAACATTCAGACATGGGGAACTTTCGTAGACAAGCTCAAGTCGTCTTTTTCCAAATCGCATTTCCCAGTTCCAGTTTTCCTCACGCACTCAATTTATGGTCATGGATACAGATAACCCCACTGGCAAGTCCACATTATATCATATCAGGGCCGGCCGGGGATTATGCCGTGTGGAAGAGGGTGTAAAAAGTTAGCACTTCCTTGTTTGGGCGCATCGATTCGCGACAAGGGGTGGTCTCCGAGAGAGGCGCTTGTGGATACTGTCATCATTTTTCCATGAATTATCTCCATGACATGTGATAAAAATTAACTAATGCGACAGTCTTCTGTAATTTATGATTATTCTGTATCAGAGTCAGGTAAATTGTTATTTGCATCTTAAAGAGATGTTCACCTCAACCCTCATATAATGAAATAGTCCGCAAACAATTTTGGGAAGTGAAGACGGACCACAAGCAGCAAGCTAGCTGAACAAGTTGACAAAAATGGTCGATAAACGCAGTACCAAGTTAGGCCTGCAGTCGGCATGGCACATACCGTGTACAACGTACCTATGGTCATGTTACAGTTAATCTACTGTACAAGTATTTCGCCTTAGGCCTAAAAAATTATTTTAGTCTGTATTTTGCGGCTTCAACAACTTGAAAATTCATTCCACTCTCACATTATAGCAGAGCAGCAAAGCAGAAAAGTGTGTGATTTGGGGGATTTTTTTTTTTTGGGGGGGGGGGGGGTGGGGGTGGGAGAAGGGGTTCCCCCTATACGGTAAGGAGCTATATATAGCTCCAAGCTGTATTTCTGGCGATACATTATATTGTTTTTCGCCTTACTATATAACTGGATTTCACCTTAGGCCTGCACATTCATTTTTGTCTGTTATTGTGGCTTTATTTGAAAATTCATTTCACTCTCACATTATAGCAGAGTAGCAAAGCAGAAAAGTGTGTGATTCGGGGGGATTTTTTTTGGGGGGGGGGTGGGAGACGGGGATTCCCCCTATATGGTAAGGAGCTATATATAGCTCCAAGCTGTAAATCTCGTGATACCTTATATTTTTTTTTTGACCTTCTCTGACTTCCTAAAAATCATCCCAAAATGTATAAATTGTCAATTCTAAACAAGATGAAGTCCTTCTTGGAGCTCTGATAATAACAAATGAGCTATTTCTACCTGTTTGCACCCTAGTTAATCACTCCATCCCCTCCCTTGGACCAAAAGAAACCACTAATCGGAACATTTTCTGTTAATCACTCATTACCCATAGAATCATAGAGCTAGAGAAATGAAGGGGTCTGTGCATTATAGTGCTAACCCACACAATGTTCATTTTGAGAAAATCGCATTTGAAAGTTTGAAAAAATCCATAAATCAGGTTAATGACTCGAGAATGCCAATTGTTTCGTATATAAACCTTTACATACTCAAGATTGTATAGTGTCTTGGGGAAATTTACTACACTGATATTTTGGTGGATTCAAGAGGATTTTTCAAGTCACATTTTGAATTTGTGGCTTAGCACTTTATTGCAGCCAAATCCGTCGTGTATATAAATACTCTTTATATTTTGAAAACTCACAAAATATCAGTATCTCATCGCTAAAAATGGAAAAATTAATGTAATATTTGAGTTCCCCTCCTTTGTGACGTGAAATCCAAATAAGATATACTTGTTTTTAACTGTCTGTATTGTATAATCTGTGTGAATTATGAAGACAAACTTTCCATATATTTCAGACGCACACACGCGCACAGAATCAATCATATACGCATAAAGACATCTTGAAATGTGGATATTAAACAATTTCAACAATTCAAGTTTTAAAAGACAAAGCATTCAGTGTCATACAAATAATATGATTTGTTGGGGGGGGGGGGGGAGGGGTTATATCTCATTGAGGATTTTACATCTTCCGTGTACCTAAAAACATGGAAAGAGTCCCTTCTTCAGCATTATGCATATAATGCATTTTAAATTTAGAGTATCTAGATCAGAGAAAATAAAGTAAAATGGTACACACAACATTATTCCAGAGATTATCATGTCTTTTGTTAAAGGGAATAAAATACCATACAGTAGACATTAAGGCCTTGTTTAGCTAGATTGGTTTTCCTGTTTAGGGTATCAAAATCACCAATAGTACTCTAAAATCCTTCTTTGTATGACAACGAATTTACCAAAAAAAAATAATGTTGCATGAGAATTATGAGTGTACATGCCTCAATGAATCCTCCTCCTCCATGTTCGTGGTAAATGCAGGCTGTGTGAAATTATGCAGGAAATTTCTTATCAAAAAATGAATGACTAACTCTTGATGGCCAAAAATCCATGAAATGAACATTTTTTAAAATTGGGAAAAAATCTCTTTGGAAGTCTGAACACTTATAGATTTCGTATATTCGGACAGACCATACATGCTGAAATACAATGTGCTGAATAAGACCAAAACAGTCTACGTATTATACCAAGTTGGTGTGTTTATACACATACATTTTTATCCATATGCACATTTTCAGACTACATTTGGATCGTGAAGATCATTTAGGAACAAGGAAAAAATGTTCTCATGTGAAAGCTGTTACGGTGACAAAAACATACACGAAAACGTGAAAAGTCTATATGCTTTCCATAGATTTATCCACAATCACAAATCTCAAAATTAATTTGAAGGAAACTTTCTTTTTTGTAAATTAATCTTGAAAACAACCCTGTGAAAAAATAAAAACTCTGAAATTTGTAACAGAATACAGCAAATACATGTTCTTTCCAACATGGAGACTTCTTCATAAAAATGCATGATAAATACCGAGTTTAAAGGGTATATTCAGTAGTGGAAAAAAGGGAGCTACTGACTCAAAATTTAATTACATTAAAAAGACACTATACTATATCAGCATTGATGCTTTAAATTCCACTTTGATTGCTTTCAACGTTTATTGATTAAACTGAGAAACCGTATAGAGGTATCAACAACGTGGAACTATGAATTCTATACGACAGCATTAGATTTGAAAAATAATGTTTGCAGTTATATCATAAATGTAACATCCTTTCAAAGGATGTTAAACATGTAAGTATCGTGTCTCGGTTATGTAATAAGAAGCTACAGGGAAGCACAGCTGTATTGACAGCGGCAGGATTTTTTTTTTTGAAAATTTGAGGTAAATTAATCGATATTAGAAATGCATTTTGTTTTCATCCATGTTCTACTGTCTATAGCTAATCCCCCTAAATATGGTTGTGAAAGCAAAGCAAAATTGCATTTTATTCAAAAGAAGTTACAAATTAATCAATGACAGATTCAAATGTGGTTTCACTAGTGATCTAACTCTGTAAGAATTACTAACAGATAAGGCACATGTCCAAACATCCAGCTATCCGTACATTTTTTTTACCCATATGAACGTTTTCAGATCACACTTGCATCTGGAAAAAAATATAATAAATTTAGAGACAATACACTTATTACAATAAGCCATTTCAATGAAAAAACACACATAACAAATGAAGATTTATATTTTGAATATATTTCATCAGTTATTCAACTACTGATTAATTTTGAGGAAGCTTTCCTTTTGAAGCGAAATGTCAGCATGAATAAAGTGCTAACCCACTAATGAAACTTTAAGGTGCTGGGACAGACCATGAACGTTGATTAGTTTTCTTATAGGTCATAATGCACAATGCTAAAATACTCCTAAAATCAGTGATTGTGGTATTTTCCTGATAAGTTCAACAAAAATAAAAAACTGGTGAAAAATGTCATGATCAGTAGAATTAGCATGAAAATAGTGCTAACCCCAACAGTACAAAAAAATAACAAAAATACTCATTAAATGCTTAAAATTTCATTAATGTTTATCTCATCTCCATTTTCATAACTGGCAGAAGAGTACAAGTTATGTTATGAATCAGAATCACTCATTTTCATAGATGAAAAAGGTTCCTCACTGTTCAGATTTTTATGACACCCTTCTGTCTGCTACCATGGAGGTCGCCATCTTGAAAAGTGTGGTTTAGCATTATATTCCTGCCTATAAGATGTGATTAATTTTCGGGGCAAAAAGATGCCTGCATTAAAAACCCATTTATTGCTTAAATTTCAAGATGACATTTTTAGGGATTATAGAGCAGTGATTCAGGATGGTGTAAATGCATGTAACTCATTTTTCACCAAAGTGTGGGTTAACACTATAATGCAGCGACCCCTTCATGTATTGGCTATGAATTGAAAGCATAGGGAGATTTTGGTTCATGCTTGTTTATGAGTTTGTTTTTTGTTCTTCTGGCTTGAGTTTTATTTTCTTACTGTTTGTTACAATATTGGAGAAGGGTAGTTGAGTTGTGAGACATTAATTTGCAATCCTGGGTCAGTTAAGGGCCATTATAAAAATTCCACTGCCCTACATGGCACACCAACACCTCCCAAAGACTAGCCTTTATCTTTCCAAAGCATGATTCACTCATGGTTAAATAAAACCTACTTTGGGACTTTGCGAGAAAGAGGGGAAAATATGACCGAAAATCCACAAGATGAGCCTTTGATAATGGAAGCTGCAAGTATGTATTTGACAATATAAATCTGTACCTTCAAGTCTAATCATTCAATACTCTTTTGAAGTTCAATCCTTGCCTTGATCCCCTTTTCCACACCTTCAACTACCGATCCTATGCAGTGCCTTATATCAACAAGTCAAATATTTTTAGAGCCATAACATGACCCTCACCCCTCTCACCAGGCAAGAATAAATTGCAATGAATTTCAGACCATTTTTGGGCATACAATCTTGGTTCCATTTCTGTACAAAATACAACCTATAACAAAGCTATCACACATGTGATTTGGTGAGCAAGGCACTCATCATGAAAGATGACAGTTCAAGCCATGGGAAATACTGTATGTCTAGTTGGCTATGACAAAAAGTTGATTTTAGTGAGAGTGGTTTTGTAAAAGCTCTTTACTTTTTGGAAGTGGTACTTATTACTGTGTATATGGTCTAATGCACATATGTGGGTAAATGGATAGATAGACAGATAGATAGATAGATAGAGATAGAAAGATAGATTTAGTAAATAGGTGAAATCTATCCCCAGATACACAGTAATGTACGATGGAATTATTTCTTTCAAAGACATTTCTGGCCACTGAAAAAATAAATAGAATTAATAAATCAAGTAAATGTCAAGAGTTGAAAACATTACAAACAAATATTTAGGTGAATATATGACTCATAGTTACTGATTACTTTATTGGAACCTTGTGGGTACTTCAAAGTCTATGGAGATCTCACACTCTTGTAGGGAACTGGTCAAGGTAATCATCTAAAACATGTGGCTGTAATATAATTCTGTAAAGACTTATTTTACTCATGCAATAACTTAATTGGTATGCATTTCATTAATATACTAAAAACAAAAGCATGATAAGGGTATTGATTTTTTTACTATTTCACTTGAGAAATTCATGTAATCATAACTTCAAAATACTTATTTCCTGAAGTATGTCTTTTTAAAACAAAGGGATATTTTGTAGCTTCATCTTACATGATAATACACTATCATATAAATCACCCACAAGTCAGCAATCAAACAACCTCTTAATCTCATATTCATGACCACAAATACAATTTTTGTTCCTCGTGGTATCATTTATTCTCTAATATGAGTTCATGTCATCATGATAACAAGGGCCTGCCTGTTTTCAACATCCACTTTCACAACTCATCTCTTACATTGTATATATCTATGTATTTTGTGCAATCATTTGATTAAATGTATAAACAATTTCATGAATGCACAAGATTTATCAAATTTACCTACAATAAAAATCAAGCATCTTCAAGTTGAAAATTGCATTAGAATAGAACTCATACAAAAGTGGTGCAATTTTTTTTCAAAATTAATTTTACTTTGGTCGCATAGTGGAGTTGATAGTACAGAAAAGTATTCTGAATAATAATGTTCCCCTCAAATGAAATGAGGATCAAACTATGACAATTTTAAAATGTACAGAGAGCATTTTGGACTTGATATACAAAATTTAAGATTTTTGGAATCATAAAAAAAAAATAAGGCATAATTTACCATATCCAGATGAAACAAAAACCCAGCTTTAGTGCTTCAAAATAGTTCTAAATGTGAGTTAGGGATGGAAACAACTAATGTAAAAATGTCAATCAGTATGGTTAATGTTAAGTATTGTTAAATATACAAATGTGAACAACAGTTATAATAAATTGTTCTATAATTAACTACAGTTATGGTTCATTAAGAAAAAATAGTGGTATCTCATTTTATTTTAGACTTCATTGAAAATTTATACATGTATATCATGGTAGGATGTTTTGTGATACAACTGACCTATACATATGCATCAAATGTAATGACTTGAACATTTTTTAAATCTTCCAGTGGTAAACAATACCTCAAATAACACTAAAAACTAACAGAATAATTTCAATAAATTGCTGTCCTGTCATGGTAACATAAAACCACGTTAAAGGGATGCACAATTTTGGTTGAGATGGGAATTTGGAGTCCAACTTTTTGTTGTGAGATAAGGAGAAACTTCAGAGGAAATATGAAAGAGCATATATGTCTAAGAGGAATTCAAAGTTTATTTGATGAAAACTGATTTTTGAAATGGCTGAGATACCCAAAACAAAGCAATTCTAATATAAGGTATGACCCACCTTTTATTAGAATCGCTTTGTTTTACTCTTTTCTTCCCATCTTTTATTAGAATCACTTTGTTTTACTCTTTTCTTCCCATCTTTTATTAGAATTGCTCTGATTTACTCTCTTCTTCTTTTTGTGATATCTCAGCGATTTCAAAACCGATTTTCATCGATTAGACTTCAAATTCCTTTTACAATTGTATCATCTTTAACCTCTAACAGAGTGGTTTATAGGCACCTCACCTCAGCCAATACAATTCCATCCCTTAGACTAATGAAAAAAGTAATGTAAACTATGTTCCTTTGTCTGCATGACATGACTGCACAAATAAGCTACAACATACACAATATGGTAGGCTACAGACAGAAATATAATGCTGGAAAGTCAACAGTCGTCATTCTCTTTCCTTTTTTTTTTTTTCTTTTTCTTTTCCAATCAATTGCATTCATTACAATAATTCTAACTTACTTCAGTATATCTATTCACAAAAAAAAAGAAAATTCCGCAATAGTACTAGTGTCTTATTTATTCTTGTCCAATATGTAAGTGTACCTTCACATACCAAGCTACGTAAATTTCACACATTTTCAAGTGTGGTGGGGGGGGGGGGAGACTATGTCAGTATTTCTGAACTGTTTATCTGCAACTGATTTTCTTAGGTGGTTTGATGAAGTTTGATGTTACAAATCTAAGTGCAAGGTCAATTCAGGCTGAAATTGAATTTGTTCATATTTCTAAATATACAGAGTGATAGGAGTCTGATCTGACTTTATACAAGAAAGTTTGAAGTTTCACATTTTCATAAAGTTTGAATATATGCACGTACAAAGTTGCAGCTTTGAACCACGATAATGCAAATCACATGAGGTGATGATGATATTGTCTCAAAGTTTCTGAGGTTAGTGTACGAAATTATCACAATTATTTTGTTTCTATTCACTGATTCTTCTTCTCCAGCCCCTATCCCTCCCCCCCCCCCAAAAAAAAGAATCATGAATTGCTAAGTTATCATAACACTTCAATCATTTGATGTGAAGGATACAGGATATCATTCCATCCTTTCATTTAAAAAATGGGAATGAAGGCAAGACCTGCATGCAATTCAATATGTGACTTGTGAGATCAGGACATCACCTAATGTCAAAAACTGTTGAGATTTAAATTGCTACTTCATGAAAATATATGAAAGTGTACAGCCCATATATTATAATGTTCAACTATAAATTGGTTTCTTATTCTATTTTATATTATTCTATCTAAAATGTTTATCTGAGTCAATATGTCATTGCACTCTACCCAGATTCTGCTTGATACAATGTAGCTGTCAGTATGTAAACAATGAAATCTTTCAAAGTGAATGTGCTACTCGCTGGACCTTTGATGATTTAAAAAAACAACAACAACAACTTATCATGTCATTTTCCCATCAAACTATACCTCAGTTACATTGATGAAAACATGAATGTCCCTTATAGTACCGTACTTTTGTATTTGAGTCCCTGTATGAACAAGAATTTCAAACCCACAGATGTACAGATAGAAGACCAATATAAAAGAATAGTGGTGGCCTTACTTGGAGTAGAGCCAGAGCAATCAAATGATATCAAACAGAACCAAAGGTCACTGCCATCAAATTACAAAAATGCAAGATGTGCCTGTTGCACATTTACAGTTGCTCAATGTGTGAGGCAGTTATAATGAACTATCATGTTGTATTAAAGTCCATCATAATTATGACTGCAAAGAAGTGAGATGCTTATTTTCCTTCTCTTGACTTTTCTTTTGTCAGCCAAAGTATTATGTCACTTTAAGTTGTCACCATGGCTGGCAACTATCAGCCTAATCAGCTGCTTTTCTTCATCTCCCTTTCCAGTTTCACAGCTCATACAGCCTTTCCTCCACTAGAAGACTTGTCACAGGTTCAAGCTGAAAGACAAAACAAAAAACAAAAAAAAAACACAGAAATAACTCAAAGATAGTGTTATGGGGAAAATGTATGCCAATACACAGTGTGGGAAACATGTCAACAATTTTCATGTTTTCAAAGAGTAACAAAATAATGATCCCATTGTGTAACAACTTAGTGGCTTGACAAGTTTCACATTACCCTGCATATTGATAGTCACTAAATTTCTGCTTGCCATAAAATCAAAGAGAAAAACAAGTATCCTTCACATACATACTTTGTTACATAGCAATGATTATCAATGATTTTCAGGATGAAAAAGGATTGCAATGTGTAGTTGCTATGTCAATGACCAACAGCATGCATTGTGTGGTGTAGTTTTACATAAACCAACTGGAGAGTTGCGTGTTGGTCACATAATCACCTATTCAAAAGCCACTTGGCATATGGTTGCAACCTATAATGCTTCACTGTGTCTGTAAAGACATGTGAAACCTGAAATAATCCATAATATTTCAAGCTGTCATAAAACATCTACCATTTTGTTGGCCTGGTATTTTTGTTTTTATTTTAGTCCAATTGAGCATAATACGGCAACGCTGCACACTGGCACTGGTCCGACGGTCCCTGACCAGTAAAAATCACTGTCAGACCAGAAACTTTTACAGGAATAGACCATTAAATCATGAAAAAACTGGGTACCTACTGGTCCGACAAACGGGTTGGACCAGTAGAAATAATGAGTTAGTTTGCAGCCCTGATATGGTAAGGAATTGAGATTTTAATCAGAACAAACAAATGCAAGATTAGTGCAATGAAAAGCACAACAACATTCCAAGCAAATGAAATATGTATCCACTTCCAAATTAATGATCTGAAATGCTTTAGTGTTCTTTCATGTAAATTTATAGGGAAAATGACAAAAATGAAGTACATTCAATTGCACAGTTCATTCTTCCTAGAACTGATTACGCCCACATTACAGAGTGGATTTTCACTGAATGAAGCAGGAAGTCAACCATGAAATACAATATCAGAATGTATATGTACATATCCTGCTTATTGAATATTATTAGAAACCAGCCAGACATTACAAGGAAGATTTTTGTTGCTGCACATGTGTTAAGCTACAATTCGCATATTTAATTTGCAGTACAAACATGTAATCAGGATTTAATTTTTTTATGTTCCACATAGACATTGAAAGTGACTAGGCATTCTAATCAAAATAGATCAAGGCAAAAAAAAAAAAAAAAAAATCAAAAAGAATAGACAGAGGGGTATATCAAATCTTCATTCTATAACTTTATCAAATTCCAGCATAACATTTACCTCACTGCTTGCAGACACATTCTCAGTTTCAACAATTACCCTCAGGCTATACGTACAATGCACATTACTGTTTGTGACTCATTTGAAGTAAGAGAAATCCTATTCAAATGTAAGAGGAAGTCATCAATCAAAAAAACACTCTGATGCTATTCACACCAGTTCATTGGAGCTATTCAGCACCTAGAATTATTACTGCAAGACCTAACACCTATTAATTTGCACCCCTATTTTCTACCTGAAAAAAAAAAAAAAAGGAATGGAATAAACAGCCAGAGAGAGAGAGAGAGAAAGAGAGTCGGGTGGGTGTGAACCACACCATTTCTAATTAAATGCTGCATGTACTGCTTGATGAAACTACAGTACAGTGTACTTCATGCACTCTTTGGTTTATATCATTCACCTGTGGAGAGTAAAAATTAGAGTACCCTGATCAATGGCTATACTGGTACTGTACAGCAAAATTCTGAGCCTGATATCAAACTTAAGGCATGTTCTAAAGCTGTTGTGAATACATGTTGGTATGAATAACAAAGTGTCACATGATCATGTTTTACTGACATGCAGACATTAAAGCCTGCCACACACTATACGACTCACGACAATACAAATGACAGAGTTTGGATCCGAAATAAATCACAATAGCCTCAGAATAAACATGCTTGTTTATTTCAGATCCAAAGTCTGTCAGTCGCATAGTTGTGAGTCTTACAGTGTGTGGCGGGCTTTAAAGGGTCTGCTAGCTGTTTAAAGGGGTGTAAAGATTTTATCCATGTTTAGATGATACAAGAAATTTCGAAAATATACTAAAACATTTAACCTGCTATAACATATACGTTTGTACAACCTAAATAACATATTACATATATCAGTATTTTTGTTTCAAACTGAATTTTCTCCAGTCTGTTGATTCACAGCCATCTGTATCCTACTCAATGCAAAGATAAGTTTTGTAATTCGTCATGTGCTCTCTACATTAATCATAACAGTTTTCCATGCCTGATTGTGTAGAGATTAGTATTTGAGCTAGACAGTCAGGTAGTCACCTAATGTGCATCATGCAAAATAATCTTTTTTTTTCACACTGCATAGTATAAATTTGAGGAAGTATGCTGCAGACTCCATGTAGCATAGAAAATGAATATAAATCCAACCTTACATTACAGTCAGCTTGAGTAGCAGCAGCTTACAAGTGAATCAATATAGTGCGGTGCAAAGGACAGGACCATTACAGTTAAAGGGAAATCCCCTAGATAGTAGAAAACAAAGAGCAGAGTCACACAATGTAGTCATTCAAACAAATCCTGTTCAGACAAGGTATGCATTCTAAAACTGGATTATAGCTGATATCCATTCTGTACTTTGGAATGGGCAGGATAAGCTTCCTATTGTTGTTGATGTTGATGTTGTTTGGGGTCTATGATCAATTTTCTCCTGTTTTGTGGTATTGGTGTGTTTTTGTAGGAAACAAAGAAAACAATGAACTGGCTGCTTTGAGTGCTTTGCAACATTCAACTACTGTAAAACACAATAAAATGGCAGCATGAAAATTTCACGAATTAGAGCTGAATTTTCACGACTTGCTTGCCACTGGCATCTGATGCATATTGTGCAGGCAAGAACTTTCATGTGCATTTTAATTTTGCAAATGTTGCCGCTCGCAAAATTCGTGAAATTAAAATGCATGCGAACATTCGTTTTATAGTATCCAAACACAGTGGGTAGCAGCTAATCAGTTGTTGGTATTCATACAGTGTACAAACATCTACTCATAATCATTGTATGGCAGAGTAATGGCCCTCAATGTGGGTGCCTTTACAATGTAGGAAGGATTTTGCAGGAGATGAGTAGGGCCTAATTAGTGACTGAAAGTAATGGCTAAGATGTTGGAATCTGGGCAACACTCAAATCATGTTTCCATGTTCATATTTACTTCATGAAGTAGACTCAGCTACCTCTTTAGAAGATAAAGAAAGGACATTTTGGCATAGTCATAAGAAGTCACGTGATTCACAGATTTATCAGTAAAGAGTGTTTGTAGCTTCAGAAACATACATATCTGTAGCATATCTTTTTTTTCTTTTTTTTACACAAATGTCATTTACATATTAAAATTTAGAAATGAAGAGGGGAGTTGCAAACATGGCTAGTCCTTTCTATCATCGAAGAACATTAATCACAAGATCTCATAGCTTAGCAAATGCATTAAAACATACATGTACCTAGCATGATATTGATATAAAGTTACTTAATCAAAATACAGCATTTGGTAGTAAACTTTAGTTCTAACATTTAGCACTTTATTTTTATACTTCACTTTATAGTAATGTTCATATCAATGGCATACCTGTATGTAGTAGAAAAATAAAAATCCCCATTTGACACCCTAAGTTAAGTTTTTTTTTATCCTTTTATTCTTCCTGTTGATACAATCTGCAAAACAAAGTATCATATATCCTCAAATAATTTGAAGGTCTCCTCTTCCTGATCCTGAGCTAAAAATAACATCCTGTTTGCCTTATCTCCTGACCGCTCAATCTAGTCAATGTTTGAAAGTCTCTTGATGATTTTGGCGAGCTACTCTCATAATGATCTTTGCACTCAGTCACATGATATTAACCTCAAGATGATATATTAAAAAAAAAATGCAAATGAATATATATGCAAATTTCAGTTATTTTCCTTGTTTTGTCATCCTTTTCCTCTTATGGGCAATACTCATGAATCTGCATTTTGATAGCCACACAACCACCCAAACCAGGAAGTTTCCTTTCAGGCTCTTCAAAGTATATTGCAGTACAATGACTAAAAAGATCAAAATATTATCATACTACTGTATTAAAAGCAAGAAATTTTCGCGAATTGGAGCCATTTTTTTTTTCTCAGCATGAAAATTTTCGCTAACTGCTAGTGGCATTTAATGCATAGTTTATAATGTAGACAAGAATGTTGGATTTTAATTTTGCAAATCTTGACTCTCATGAAATTTGCCAAATTAAAAGGAATGTGAACATTTGCTTTGACCACATGAAGCCCTGGAGCAGATCTGCTGCAGATTTCCTCCTCTTTTAATCATTAAACTGGCATCTCTATGAGTTTCATAGCATATTATGTACAGTGCACTCCATTATATATATCACAAAATTTCACTGTACAACTAGAGAAGCACTCTGGGAGCACAGACCTCTGCCAAGCAGCTCATTTTCACCACTGATCTTGTTCTTCCATAGAGATCAGTGATTTCCACCCATATGTAATGCATGCTGAAAATTGGCCAATTTCCCAATATAGAAGCCTTTTGATACGTCATCAACTTCCAGCTGCATGGTGCACATCGCCCTAGCAGAAACTAGAGCATGTTCTTTTAACCTCCTCCCTTGGAGTAATAAAGTATAATTCAGGTCCCAAAATCATAATCTACATCTTTTATATATCATACCTTATTACTTCCGCCAAGGGAGGAGGTTATGTTTTCGTTACCGTGGGTTTGTTTGTTTGTTTGTTTGTTTGTTTGTTTGTTAGTTTGTCTGTGTGCAAAATAACTCAAAAAGAAGTTAACAGAGTTGGACAAAACTTGCAGGAAAGGTTTAGAATGATACAAGTAACAGATGATTAAATTTTGGTAGTGATCCAAGAATTTTGGGGGAATTTATGAAGGATTTTTGATATTTTGGCAGGAAGGGTCAATGAACCTGGGAGTTCAGGCTGCACGTATTTGAGGTTTGCATGCGCGCACTAAAGTGCGTGCTCTAGTTTCTGCTAGGGCGAGGCGCGCCGTGCATCAGAGGGTCTATGACATAACAAAGGCTTCTATATTGGGAAATCGGGCAACTTTCAGCACACTACTAGTATGCTATAAGTACGTGTGGGTGGAAATCACTGATATCTCTATGGAAGAACAAGATCAGTGGAGGAAATGAGCTGTATGCTTGGCAGAGGTCTGCGCTCTCAGAGTGCTTCTCTAGTTTGTTTTGCTACAATTAACTTCACTGTTCTAATGAGAGTTGGCTGTATTACAAACAAATCAGATAGAATGGCTATTAATTACTTCCTTCAATCTGCACGATGTGAGAAAGGGATTTTACAATTACCCGATTTGAGAGCAAGTAGCTTTGATGATCCCAAACTGCCAATTTAAGGGGAAAAAAAAAAACACTTTCTAAAGAATCTGTTCTATGAAACTCACAAATACAAAATACACTTGCAATCATACAATGATTTCAAGTTCTGTCAGCCATATGGGCTTGATTGTGATTCTAATTTATTTATACATCATGAAATATGTTACTTTGTTAGTGATTGTACATGTAAAAAAATGATCGATGATCAATGCAACAATGTATACTGCAGAGCGTAACATTTAAAGGGAAGGTAAACCCAAAGAGCAATGTGGATTGAGTGAAAGCAGCAACATTAGTAGAACACATCAGTGAAAGTTTGAGAAAAATCGGACAGTCGATGGAAAAGTTATGAATTTTTAAAGTTTTGGTGTTGGAACCGCTGGATGAGGAGACTACTAGAGGATATGACGTATGAGTGGACAACAATACAAAGAAAATATAAAGGATATTCAACAAAAATTCACTTTTCTAGAAGTATGAAAGAGCAGTGGACCAACCGCTTTCAGAAAGCAGGGGGAATAATTACTACCCTTAACATATGTCAATATCAAGTTGATGGAATTTGTAATTTTCATGAAAAATGGATTTTTGTAGTATTTTCTTTATATTTTCTTGATATTGTAGTCCACTCATACGTCATAACCTCTAGTAGTCTCCTCATCCAGCGGTTCCAACACCAAAACTTTAAAAATTCATAACTTTTGCATCGATTGTCCGATTTTCTTCAAACTTTCACTGATGTGCTCTACTAATGTTGCTGCTTTCACTCAATCCACATTGTTCTTGGGGTTTATCTTCCCTTTAAAACAGACAGAATGTACATTGTACAGTTGAACCTCTCTTATCCGGCCTCCCTTTATCCGGATCTCTCTATTATACGGACGCAATCTCGTCGTGATTTTTTTTAATAATTACGGGAGGAAAGGGGGATTCCCAACTCCTTGAGAACTCCTACACAAACACACATGAATTACATATTACTTCCAACATGATTAATATACATTACACCAAATTTCCTTCCAAATTGCTTACCTTCAGACATTTTAACATCCCCAAACATCCCCAAATGTAACAATGAAAAGGTTGTCAGTATACATATTACTACAAGTGGTACTACAATGGGCTACATCGGTACATGTGTATGTATATGTACATATAAAAAAGCACCGAGTCTCCCGTATCCGGCCAAATCCCTTATCCGGATGAGCCCCGGTCCCGACTTCTCCGGATACGAGAGGTTCAACTGTATTCATCATTATCATGTTACATGTAGCTCTTATGAATGGTAAAAATATGCAGTGTAAAACAAAAATCATGCTAAAAAGTATGATAATAAGATTTCATCATCTTAATCCAAGAACTAGAGTAGGGTTTATTCATTTATTTATTCATTTTTTTTAATTTTTTTTTTTTGTCATTCAAACACAATATTTTAGTCTGCCTTTGGCATTGAGGCACCACACAAACTTTATAGCATAGTAATTTCTCAAATAGCATTATGCAGTGGTATTCTGGCAAAGATTATTATCCCATTGAGGACAGACTGATTTTGTTACAAAACGTATTTCCCATAGACACCTGCCCGAGTATACTCGGAACTCATCCTTGACAGGTTAAGGCATACTATGTACAATGTCAAGTTGTTAAACATGCACAAAAGTTTGTGTATGCACTCTGAAATAAGTATGCCAGGTCTGTCACCAATCCAAACAATAACAATGATTCTAAGGTCATTAATTGAGCACAATCAGTATCATCGCACTAACTTGAAAATGTGCCATGAAGTACAACTGTACTGCCCAGGGTCAAACTCCTACATTCTTATAACCTTCAAAACGTATCCACAACAAATACTTCCTATGCTTAAGGCAACATGAAGATTCCAAAATGCTATAGTGAGAGCGGAAAAAAAAAAAGTAATTGCCCTTGAACAGCTTTGGGTTGAAGAAGAGGAATGTTGAAGCAAAGAGTTCAGTTGAATCTGTATGTTTTCCTCAATGATTTGTGAAGATTTCTATGGTATGTTTTTCTTGTGATATGCTGAGTGCAGGAATGAGCTCTTTTTTTCTTACAAGCCCTCCCCCACAAATTCCTTGCAATTTACACTGTGGAAATTGGTTTATATAAGCAGCATGTGCCATTTTCAGGGCAAACTAATGAATGAGCTTTACACAATTGTATTGTGTAGGCTGCTGGCAGCAACATGCTAAGTTTTCTTGCCTTTTCTGTTTTCAATTTGACAGAAGTCCTAAATATTCATCTGGTACACGTACAATAGGTGAGTTCAAATGGTATGATATGATCACATTACAAACAATGCGATTTGCCTTAGTTATCAAAATATCATATCCAACAATTTGCTTAGGCAAAATACCTTTATGTCCTGCCACTGCAATAGAAAATTGATGCACTATCACTTACTGCAAAAGTGGAAATTTTCATGCATTTTTGTGCAACATGAAACAGCATGAAAAATAAAAGCACACAAATTTTGTGCTTGTTATATATTCAATGGTAATCTTTTTCTTGATTTTCCTTTAAAATAAAAGAACATGCAAAAATTCATCTTCATCAAAATTACTTGCAATAAAATCCCACTTTTACAGTACCACACTGTGCAGCTGCATTGGATCAATTACAAATTACTTTAAATCTTATCTTATTTTATCTTTCTTCCTTTGCCTTCCGCCTTCCTGGCTCGATGATTTAAAAGTAAACAAGCTTTTCACCATAGAAAACCCTGCACTTGGTAAAGAGAAACACGTCTGGTCTTGTAATATGCAACCGCCCTATCCATCCCATATTGCTTTCCCTTTTAACCCTTAGCATACCAAGCTCTGGCATTGAACGATGCCTGCCAAGCTGATTGTGTTCATTTGACCAAAATAATGCACGAGGTACTTTCTCCCTCAATCATCACAGCTATCCTAGTGGATTGGCGACTGTGCAGACAACATTTCCCAAGCATTGCTTTCTCACTTGAGCTTATAAACTCTTACAAAAATCTATAAATGAAGGTAATGAACAAAAAACCTTTAGTCCATTCTATGTTGACTTTGATATGATTATACTAACAGCAGCATTAAATCACCCATCACAGAGTGAAAATTTCATTCAAAACCAGATGAACAGAAATAGAACATCACTGAATTTGAAAATTCACAACTTTTCTCTGGTTTTTATTGGTCAGAATCACATGTAGGTATACAGCGTATGCAAACTTGATTCTTTCATGTAGATGTGGAGAATAATGCTCACCACATTGAGCTTGATTCTACAAGGAAATAACCAGAGGAGAATTACACCGATTTTAGAAACTACATGTCGTCCCTGTATAAAAACACAGGACTGGTAGAAATTTAAAGGAACAAAGAAAACTTGGCAAAGAGAGTTATGACCATTTCAAATTCTGTAAACACCCCCTATGTTTGACAATCAATATTTGTTAAATACACACTGCAACTGCACATACCTGAAAGCACAACCAGGAAAAGTAGAAATTACACGGTGCATAATATACTGTATGTCCCCGCCAGAAGTAGCATTTTGTAGCAAAATGTACAATAGGTCAAAAATCAAGGTCATAGGTCAAAGAAGTCAAAGGTCAAAATTCTGTGTAGAAGTTTTGAAGCCCTCACCTAGTGCCATCACATAAAGCAAACGGAATCGAAATTGGTTAGAAATGGCGAAGGTGTAGCATTTTGTAGCAAAATGTACAATACAGGTCAAAAATCAAGGTCAAAGGTCAAAGAAGTCAAAGGTTAAAATTCTGTTTAGAAGTTTTAAAGCCCTCACCTAGTGCCATCATATAAAGCAAACGGAATCGAAATCGGGTTAGAAATGGCGAAGGAGTAGCATTTTGTAGCAAAATGTACAATACAGGTCAAAGGTCAAGGTCAAAGGTCACAACTGAAATTCTGTGTAGAAGTTTCAACGCTCCCATGTAGTGCTATCATATAAAGCAAACAGAATCAAAATTGGCTCATAAATGACAGAGAAGTAGCAAATTGAACATTTTGATCACACATGGACGCACACACATACACACGGACACACACACATACACTGTATGGAGCCTGTTTCATAGTCCCCTGCTCGAACTCATTCAGCGGGGACAAAAATACATGTAATGTTCCATATCACTCACAGTCATCTCACAGTACAATAACGATGCCTACTTTAACAGAAGATTGAAATCTGTGTACTCGTGCCTTGTTTTTTATTAAAGTAGACTCTACACACATCATTAATATCTGAAAAGGCAAGTCTGGACTGGTAAAAATGTTGAAAACATTGCATGAATACCTGAGAAATGTCAATCTTTACTTTGGTTTTATATATTATATTATAAACACATAGCTTTGCTATGTGTTTGCATAATGCACAGTCATAAAGAATGTTATGTTTTGTGATGTTTACCAAAAACAAAAGTAAATCACAGAATCTCCCTTGCAGGTTTTAAACAAGGAAAAGTAGAAATTACGCGGTGCGTAAAATATGTCCCCGCCGGAAGTAGCATTTAGTAGCAAAATGTACAATATCGGTAAAAAATCAAGGTCAAAGGTCAAAGAAGTCAAAGGTCAAAATTCTGTGTAGAAGTTTTGAAGCCCTCACCTAGTGCCATCACAAAAAGCAAACGGAATCAAAATCGGGTTAGAAATGGCGAAGGAGTAGCATTTTGTAGCAAAATGTACAATACAGGTCAAAAATCAAGGTCAAAGGTCAAAGAAGTCAAAGGTCAAAATTCTGTGTAGAAGTTTTGAAGCCCTCACCTAGTGCCATCATATAAAGCAAACGGAATCGAAATCGGGTTAGAAATGGCGAAGGAGTAGCATTTTGTAGCAAAATGTACAATATAGGTCAAAGGTCAAGGTCAAAGGTCACGACTGAAATTCTGTGTAGAAGTTTCAAAGCTCCCATGTAGTGCTATCATATAAAGCAAACAGAATCAAAATTGGCTCATAAATGACAGAGAAGTAGCAAATTGAAGATTTTGATCACACACGGACGCACACACGGACGGACGGACGCACGGATGCACGGACACACGGACACACACACGTACGGAGCCCGTTTCATAGTCCCCTGCTCGAACTCGTTCGGCGGGGACAAAAATGGTGTTACAAGAGGTCTAAAAAGAAACATTTTGGTGCCATAATGCACTGCTAACATGGCAAAGCATTCATGCTACCCTTAAAAATTTGTCCTACCCAACATATCACAGTCCTTATGTGTACCACATTTCAGAAGAACAGCAATTCTCATGCCTTTTATGTAATTTGAGGGTCATTATATTCTGCTACCATGGCAATGCACGTTCCATTACTGCTGAAAAAAGTGTCATGCACAACTTCATATTGAGATCAACATAAGGTGTGCCAAATATTGTTTTAATCATGTGAAAACTAGAGATACTGGTAGTTGGATCCACAAATATTTGTCACAGACTGAGCACTTGCCTGATCATGTGCTGATTCCAACATATCCCCCTTCAACCTTTTTTTTTTTTTTTTTTTTTTGGGGGGGGGGGGGGAGGGGGTGTAAATAATAAAAGAAGGGAGAAGTAATAGTTTGAATAGGTAGCAATTGTAGTCTGAGCAGTAACCCAAGTAGACGAACTAGAATTTTCAATGAACTATGACAAGCGGATATTAGAAGGCCGATAAAGGAGGGTTACTTCTTGAAGGTATCAAATCTAAAAAGATCAAAGAGCAACATCTAGCTCCTCGTCAATCTCTGCTTGAGCTCTCATACCCTCTACTGACTCACATGCTGTGCTTACACCATGTTCCCTGGTAGCCGAGGCAGTCACATTTCAGGCCATCATGGACAAAATGGGATGGATGTGAGATAACGTGGTGAGACAGGATTTTAAAACTGTCAAAAGATTTGCCACAGCAGTCCAGGAGCTAATGAGAAACCTTGTATGCCACGGTAACATGGAGTGAACGCAATCAAATATGACAGTACGTAATAGGCCATAACAAAACTTGGAGGCGGTATGTCGCGGGCCGTGACGTATATTGATAGTCTAGTCTGACCATATACCATGAGAACAGCAGGGACTGAACAAACAAGACTAAAATACGAAGAGGGGATAACAGGAGAATGTCCCATCTACTCATGGTGCATCACGTTTTGGGCAAACGGGACTGCAGTGGCCGCCGGGAACATGGTGTAAACACAGCAATAAACTAGAAATGGTTATACCCCCGCCAAACAACATTTCATAAGCTTTGGTCAAAACAACATTTCATAAGCTTTGGTCAAAAAACTGAGGAAGTAGTTAAATCCGCAAGATCTTTCCTTGATCTTCTGCCATTAATATGCCGTTACCATGGCAACGTACTTTCGGGTACTGTCGAAAAATGCGTCTTGCACATCTACAACCAAAGGCACACATCTGTACCAAGTTTCATTGAAATTGGGCAAAAACTGAGGAAGTAGTTTGCAACACAAAATTTTCCATCATTTTGGCTCATAATATGTGAGCTGTTACCATGGCAACATACTTTTTGTCACTGTCAAGAAATGTGTCATGCTGACCTATATCCTAAGACAAACATTCAATATGAATCCATGAGAATTGGAAGAACACTGATGAAGCAGTTTTGCCATGAAGCATTTTGCCCTATATTTTACCTATTACATGCCGTTACCATGGCAACGCACTTTTTGCCACTGCGGAAATATGTGTCTTGCACATTAACATATTTAGATGAACATCTGTACCTAATTTCATAAAAATTGATCAAAAACTGTGGGAGGAGTTCGCGACGCAAGATTTGTACCCATTTTTGCCCAT
The DNA here is from genome assembly GCA_033980235.1 of Diadema setosum. Taxonomy (NCBI): domain Eukaryota; kingdom Metazoa; phylum Echinodermata; class Echinoidea; order Diadematoida; family Diadematidae; genus Diadema; species Diadema setosum. The sequence continues at coordinate 44,192,762 of CM067060.1, forward strand.
AATATGCCGTTACCATAGCAACGTACTTTTGGGTACTGTCAAAAAATATGTCTTACACATCTACAACCCAAAGCACACATCTGTGCCAAGTTTTATGGGAATCGGTTGAAAACTGAGATAGTAGTTCGCGACGTAAGATTTGCAACGGACCAACCGCCCGCCCGACCGCCCGACCGCCCGACCGCCCGACGGCCCGACCGTCCGCTGATTCCTATATACCCCCTTCAAACTTCGTTTGGTGGGGGTATAAAAACACAACAGAGCTAGTAATGACTCACACCTCAATGCACTCAAACAATGCAAAGAAATTAAGAAGTGTGGGCAATGCACTTTGAAACAGTAATATTCATGAGTAAGATACTCTCTCAGGGGGCATGTGAATAAAAGCTACAAAGCTCTAGAGCTGAGCGGTTCAGCTGTTGCATCCACAATATTAAAAAAAAAAATACAAAAATAGATTATGAAAAATCTGCAATCCAGTGAATAAATACACATACAAGTATTAATCAAAACATGAGTACATGAACAAAGAAAGAATATGCATGAAGGCCAAAGTCCATGAACTAAAATCTTTGTGGCTATGTTGTGGATAAGTTATCAAATTTCCATTCTCTTCATGTGTATGATGAATTAGCACTCTGGCTTTACCTGTAAAGTCACAGGAACAAGGAAATGACCTTTTGATTCACATCACTGAAATGACAATATTGAAGTAATAGTCAACAGCTGAACGTAATATCACACACAGTTCCTTGTACAGGTAACTGCCCCACAAATTTCCACTAGTGGTGGAGGTTGTATACATGGACTTTGGACAAAAACTCTGTACAACATTGTACAGCATGATCTGCATTACGGAAGGATTCAAACAAATTCCTATAAGATTCTTTTTAAAGATAATAAAAAGTTTTGGTACCTCAAAAGCTTCGCTGAATTTCTTTGTCTTGGTTTGTGTTTCAGGTTAAAGTACGTTGTCTGTGAGAATTACTCGCCCCAAAGTGCTCTCATGTCTTAGTAATCATGCAATAATGGTTTCGTACCAGAGCCGACGCTGTACAGCGTCGATAAATATTGTACGAAACCACTGACTGCGATCAGCAGCGTGCAGCCCATTGTACGCATAGCTAACTGCGACCAGCAGCCCCATACGCATAGCGTAATGGGGCTTCGCATTGTAGCATTCAGGATCGTGACAGAATTAGTATCGCGGGTAAATGTCAACTTAAAATCCAAAAATTTCTTCGATTTGAAGACTTACCAATTAAGTTGAAGTATTGAAAACAGGCTTCGAACAACGTTTGGTTCTGCCAATAGTCCCTTTCTGTTCGAATTGATGACTGAATGTGACTCGGTCGAGAGGACCTTGGGAGAGTTACATACACTGGATACCATGGCCAGCGCATGCGCACACAAACATCTTATCTGTTCATGGATTTGAAATTTGTGTGCATGCGATGTGTTCGCATGCACTGGCTGTAGTATTCAGTGTACTGTATGTAGCTCTCCTGAGGTCCTGTCGACCGAGTCACATTCAGTCATCAATTCGAACAGAAAGGGACTATAGGCAGAACCAAACGTTGCCCGAAGCCTGTTTTCAATACTTCAACTTAATTGGTAAGTCTTCAAATTGAAGAATTTATGGGATTTTAAGTTGACATTTACCCTGCGATACTAAATCTGTCATGATCCTGAATGCTACAATGCGAAGCCCGATTACGCTATGCGTATGGGACTACTGGTCGCTATGCGTATGGGGCTGCTGGTCGCAGTTAATTGCATGATTACTAAGACATGAGAGCACTTTGGGGCGAGTAAGTCTCACAGTGTTAGTTATATGAAAGGTACTTTAACCTGAAACACAAACTAAGACAAGGAAATTCAAGGACACTTTTGAGGAACCAAAACTTTTTATTATCTTTAATAGCCACACTACCATTTTTTTAGATGAAAGAGAACTGCTGAGAAAAAAATGCTACCACTCACAAATAGAAGTCTTAATACAGTCTCCACCAACAGCATGTATTATTTTCAGAGGATATAGTGCAATTGCTTGCTCGACACCAAGTATTTTTAGTACAATATATTTTCTATATCCCTCATATAAAGTTTCTTGCAATATGATTATACAGAGCACGAAAAGGGGTAGGTTTACTAGAAACCTACGAGCAGCTGTAAGAATGCGGTGCAAAGACTTACTATCTAGCATGATATAGTGCGTTTGGGAATCCACGATCTGCACACAATCGTGACTCGATCTGCAATCGATATCTATCCACGGCCTAGAACTAACGTTAAGCCTACATGTTTCCAAAAGGGAACTTTGTCATCACTCTAGTAAAATGCTTGAGAGGGATATAAAACAAATATCGCCTGCTTTCTTTCAGGTCATGGTAAAACTATTAATTTGCCATCAGTGATTTCTCAACAGTACCATGTCCCTCGACCTCGTCTCGGGGCATAGCACTGCTGAGAAATCACCTCCGTGCAAATAGTTTTACCATCCCCCTCTGAAGCAGTTGATAATTTGTATATTACTGACTCAAGCCAGACAGCCTGAATGCAAATGGCATGACATAAGTTCTATTTTTAGAACATGAGGGAAAGCAAGCTGGACACACGCTTACACCCAGAACCCAACCCCCCACCACCACCATCACCATTGTTCTATTCATAGATGTTGAACTGTTCATGTGTGCAGAAATTGCCCTTAATGTGCAATAAACATTAAAGGGGAAAGGAGGCCAAAAAATACCTAGAAAGGGATCCCAAGTCACATGCAAAGTTAAAAGTAGCTTCATCTCTAGTTTCATGATATTGTGCTATTGTGTACAAACCTTGTTTTGAAACCAATATATCAAAAGGGCCCTCACAAAAGAATATTTTTCTGCATGGAGAAGCAATCACACTTCACACAGTTTAAAGTTTATATATATATATTCATCATTAGTTTCATATAAATACTTGCAATTTTTTCCAGGGTTCAAGTGATCTTTTACGTATACAAGAAAATGGGGGATCTTTTTAGTTTTCTTTTTTTTTCTACTTTAGAATATAAAACTTGACACATGACATCATCCTTATTTTTCACTTGGTGCTCATCATGACATACAGTATAATTAGGCATGCGTGATTCCTCTGCTTGTTATGATACAGCATGGTCATGGTTCAGGATATCATACTTCCCTATGAGAACATCAACAGAAATTGTTAGGCATGAAAACATTATCTAGTATTAGTAATACATCGTAATGCACTTTCATACCATTGCTTTTCAACCAACCCTGCTCAACTCAACACCATTTAAGTCTTTATGAAACATACATGTACAACAATACAGAGCTTGAAGGTCACAGGACTACCAGAAGAAGATGACAATATAATGTGAAGAAACATTTAACACAAGCATACAGACACACACACACACACACACGCACACACACATTTAGCATGATCACACACTCAAACACATGCATGTACAATTGTACTGTGTGCCCACACACAATGGCTCACTTCACTTACAAGATGACATTGCAGGGTACGAAAACAGTTCAAAGAGTGTGTTTGTTTTCTCCTTTATAACAGCCAAAATATCTTGGGACTTTTCTTGGACAATTAAAAATATTTTCTTCTCTTGGGACCGCTACATCATGTCAACATTAAAGAATTTTGTAACACAGGAAATGCGTCAATAAGGAAATATACCTCCTGTTCAGCAGCAAACCAGTCTATACCAAAACTCGATAAAGGAACAATGTACAAATAATTATATTGCCGACAGACGGTTAAGACACTAATCTGACTTTTCTGGAAAACATCATATAGATGCGCAGTTTCCCTCTGCGCATTGTTATGGTTATGACGCTGCTGCTACTGAGAGGTACATGTATAGGGTCGTGCATGCTCACATTAAGCCTACCCCCCCCCCCAACCAGTTTTACCATTCTATGTCGCCATGCATTCAAATTTAATGCACATGGACATGATAGAATGCTGATTCGTTATAGAGTTTTAGTTCAGAACAATGCTCTGACCATTGTTTCATTATACATCATTTCATTAAACATTGCTTCATTGGTCACCGTTCAGACATATAAATTCATCGTATAATGTACAGTGTATATCTATATCGTTTTGGTAAAGCTACACCGTTTTAGTGTCATTACCTCCGCCAAGGGAGGAGGTTATGTTTTCGTTACCGTTGGTTTGTTTGTTTGTTCGTTCGTTCGTTAGTGTGTAGTTAGTTAGTTAGTTTGTCCGTGTGCAAAATAACTCAAAAAGTAGTTAATGGTTTGGGATGAAACTTGCAGGAAAGGTTGAGAATGACACAAGTAACAAATGATTAATTTTTGGTAGTGAACCGAGAATTTTGGGGGAATTTATGAAGGATTTTTGATATTTTGGCAGGTAGGTACAATGAACTTGGGAGTTCAGGCTGCGCGTATTTGAGGTTTGCCTGCGTGCTCTAGTTTCTGCTGGGGTGAGGCGCGCCTCAAGGGCTTCTATATTGGGAAATCAGGTGATTTTCAGCACACAATGCCAAAAGTACGTATGGGTAAAAATCACTGATATCTCTATGGAAGAACAAGATCAGTGGTGAAAATGCTTTGCATGCTTGGCGGAGGTCTGCACTCTCAGAGTGCTTCTCTAGTTTGTTTGGTTTTTTTTTTTTTTTTTGCGTCTTGAACACCCTGAAAGAAACTGGGACTTTTTGATTCTGTAAATATAGCAATGTGTCAACTTTACTTCTGTCCATATTTACTCTGTAAGAATTTTGCTTTGTTCCCCATGAATTGTGAGACTGTTTAATATGTGATTTGGGGGCCATTATGTTTCTGCCACCATGGCAATGCACTTTCCATTACTGCTGAAAAATGTGTCACGCACAACTTCACATTGAGCTCAACATGTGTGCCAAATATTGTTTTATTCATTTGAAAACTGGAGAATTACACTGGTAGTTGGATCCACAAAGATTTGTAACTGAACACCTGCCTGATCACATGCTGATTCCAACATACTGCCTTCAACCTTTGTTGGGGGGGGGGGGGAGGGGAGGTTTTCCAGCACAAAATGTACTCCAGTGCAAGATAACCATTTTTCTACAGCAATACATGTTAATTAATAGCAAGCTACCAGGGTAGTTCAATAATCATTAGTATTCACAACTACACAGCATCTAGAAGAAGGAGGGAGTATTTGCTTTCCTCCTGATGTGTTTCATGCACTGCCTGTACAGTGTAAGTACGAAGTCCAAGAATTTCCTTTGTATACTGTGTAACATCAGACAACTGAATGTAAACCAAAACATTTATAGACTCTTTATACACTAGTGTTTGCCTTTTGCCTCCTAATGCCTATCAAGGTCACAGGGTCATTATTTTCTATGTGACATTTCCGCGCCCCATTTCATAATGATCTTGAGATATGGGGGAGCTGCAATATTGCAGTTACCCTATCAATAACTTCACCCATTGCTTACAAGAAACTGAGTCTGTCAAGTGTCAAAGATCTTAAAAGAAATTACAACACCCTAGGGCCAAAAAATACAACTTGCACTGTCAATTGAGTATTCCACACATCCCTCAGAGTTCCATGTCCATGGAAAATAGGAAGTCACTTTGGCAATATATGATGAGATATGAAACTGTTGACTTGTATGCCTTGTGAGAATACAACATTCTAAACCACTTGAAGCCTTGATCAACTTAACACCTGTCCCACACATTGTGTGCCTTCCTCCCCCATTTCCCCCTTTCTATCCTATCCCAGCTCTCCCTGTTTTTTTTTCTTTTATTATATAAATTTATGTGTTCACAATACTTAATGACCTTGTTCTTTAAGCTACATGTATGCTTTATCTATAAGTAAAGGTCCCTCTAATACCACGTTCAACCCATAAACCTGTTGCAATCTGAAAACTGATATGCAAATGTTCAGGCCTACAAGTACATAACTATAGCCGTTGATTTTATGTATTTGTGGAAATGGACTACATTATGTCCTCTTTTTAGTAAACAAACAAACAAACAAACAAAACACACACACACATGCCCAGTGTGGAGTGGTTTCCTGGTTGCTTCCTGGCTGAGAATGTTACCATATCAACTGCAACACTAACAATTCTCCCTATCACATATAAGTGTAAACACGTCGTTGCTGGCGGTCGGGTCTGTATGCTGACAATATATGCTACATGCAAATGAATGCTGTGATCTTGCGCACCCATGTGCAACAAGCAGAGATCAAGCAGAGTGACATTTTTAGTGTTTACATGTGCACTCTCTGCAATGTGGATTTCTGTACAGCAGACACGCGTAGAGCAAAAACACGCATGTGTGCAGTAATCACATTTTTTTTTTTTTTTTAAATCATGACTAACACACTATTTCTTCACGATTGAAATGCATTTTCAGCGCTTACAGTTAATACTCCTTTCCCAGTACATCTACTTAGGAATTGCTGAGAAAATCTACAATAGTACAAGGTACTTAATCTAGTAGTTGGGAGATGGATAAAGTGCTCGATACTTTTCGTGTACGAGGCAGCAGCATTGTCAACACATCATCAAAGAAATTAAAAAGAGCCACCGCTGTAGGGATTTACACATTTACATGCGATAGCATGAATTATCAATATTTGCCAACTTTGGTGTGATATGATCTCCTGTAACGAGAGCAAAATTCCTGTACATTATAAAGATTTCAGCCACATGGTTGCTTATGACGGTATTTTTTATCCCATTGTGTACCATATGCGCCATTTGGCACAAAAAAAAAAAAAAAATTATATATATATATATATATATATAAATGAATAAAACATTGTAGCATTGTCCACACTGTCCAAAGTCCCTGGCACAGAAAGGGCTGAACAGATTGGACAGAATTGATGAGTGGTAAAGCATCTCATTTAAAACCTAATGTTATATCTGCACTTAATTCACAGACTTGAGTTTAGCTTGAAGATAAAATGTTATCACCTCACAGCGACTGAAACCTCATCTGAATGAAAACAATATGACCACTTGCACCAACCCATACCCCACTTATGGTAGTACCAAGTGGATACACCGAGAAATCGCTATTCAAAAACTTCTACAGATTCTCTTTGTACGCACAAAACCTGTGAGGCTGTTCAAAGCTAGAGAAAGAACTTGTGCGGAAATGATTTCAGTCAGTACATCGTGCACACAATCAAGTACACAATGGTAAAGTAAAGTAAAAAAAAAAAAAAAAAAAAAAAAGCAAAACAAAACATAACATAAATGGATCCACAGCTATACTCATAATGCATATAATACTGATAACAGATACAGTGTATCAAATGTAAGACAGTTGTTGATAATCAGGAAGAGAATCTATGTTTATTCAGTTAACAAAATTAAGTTTTAGATGGTCTGAAGGAGTAAAGTTCATATTTTTCCAAGTGTAGCATATTCCCTCTACACTTTGGAAAGTAAGATGACACAATGTATGTACTATACTGATATTATCAGTAAATCCACCTGCACATGAACTTCCATTTTTACTGCATACTAAATAAGTAATGGTATACTTGGTGTACATACCATAAGCTAATTTACACACATGAATCTGATTTTTACTGCATACTTGAATTCATACATTTCAAATGCTTGATCTTGTGTTGTTATTTGAACGGGGTCAAAACAATTAATGACTTTGATGACAATGCATACACGGCATGACTTTAAAAACAGGACAAACAATTGAACAAAGAGTTTTCTGAGTACTTGGGACTGGTCATTCTTATACAGGTAAGCAATTCAACAGATCACCGTTGTAAAAACATATCTACAAAAACTTCCTCCACAACCACTAGCACTGAGTGAGAGTATCGAAAGCACCGCAGTAATAATTGCTAACAGGAAACACGGAGTGCCAATTATACTTCCTAACTTCCCTCTTTCTGCAATGGACTTGAGGAAACCAGCATATTTTTACATGTCTACACTGTCATTAGTATGATGGTCAAGTACAATTTTTGTATATTTCAGGCAGGGTGCAAATAGCAATGTCTGGATTTGGATTTCATGTGTTTTGCTTTCTTTTGTTTTAAGGAACTTCAAAGTTTCATATATTTTCATGAAATAGTGATATTGGTAGCAAACCACACATTTAAAGGTCCTGTTTACCTTTGGGAATAGTGATTTAACCCTAACTAGGCCGGGGGGGGGGGGGGGCCTCCCCCTTGACGTTCCGCATGATGTGCCTGTTTTTGAGCTTTATTTAGTGATTTATACCAAATTGTCTGATTTCATGCATCATTATGCATAAATTAGCATAATTTACACATTTTTACAAATCAACTTTATAATACTTTAGATTACGTTATAGGCGATGTGTGTGCCAATTTTCGTCGCGATCGCGCAGTCGACGGCCGAGATCTGGAGGGGGGCCTGGGAGGCCCCCCCCCCTCCAAGGTGCAAAATACTGCCAAGAAAGTACCAGGTGGCATTCCTATGTCATGGCCACACACAGTAGTTTCCAATTGACCTGTATATAAATCTCCACTTTGTACATGTTGTAATTCCCTTTTGGATATGAGTAGAATAATATAGAAACTAAAAACCTTCACACAGGAAATGTTGACTCTGTTGTAATGTCCCAGAATTTATTACCTTATAGGGGCACAAGGGTTGTAGCAGCTAGATCATCTACCAAGAATGTAACCTCTCTGATATTTTTAGACAAAAACCACTGGCAAAGTCATCAGCTGATGACATCATTACTTAAAAGCTAATACACATTTGTGATTGCAGCCAGTATCACTCTTTAGCAAAAACATGTATGACAATTCAAAATTCAATAACTTTGATATCTATGTCCAATATTGATAGAAATTCTGCCATTTTCACTCTACTTTATTCATTCAAATTAACTTGAATGCTCTGTAGACTACATTATAAAATGGGTTCAAGAATGTAGCCAATTGGAAGCGCTGAAATGAGTCACGTGTGCGTGCATTAATTTCTTAGTAAATGCACTAAGAAGAGTCTCTCTTCCACCTCCCTGGCCTGACGTACGTCACAATGTTTACACAAGCAGTGCGCACTCAATCAGTTGATACAAGTGCGTCATGCGCTACTATACGCGCTGTCAATCCTGTAAACAACTTCTAGTTCGGGCCGCGGGCTGCCACAACAGCCGGCGGCCTTTCTTGTGCATAACACGTGGCGTACGTATACTCTTATACGTACGTACAGTACTTATTTGCGGGATTTCCGAGTGCGACGTGCGTAAATGTTTGGGACGAACATCTTCAGACATCTTGACTTTTGAGCGAGTGCTACATGTAGCTGACTGGTATTGACCCACAAAGATATGTGAATAATGCTGTTAGTTTTCGACTCATTTTATAAAACAAATGATGCACAGGATTAACGGTTGCAAAGATGCACTCGGCTGCGCCTCGTGCATGTCGCACCATTGTCAATACTCTCAAGCACGCCGCACCTTCACTAACACACTCTATCCTGTGCGTCATTTGTATATTACAAGGGTAACCACTTCCCACTGAGTACTGAAACCACTTGGGAGTAGAGAGGGACTTTGGATAAAGTGTGTGGCACATTTTAACCCACTGAAGACTAGTCCCGAGTATACTCCAGCAGGTGTCTATGGGAAATGCGTGTCATATGGCAAAATCAGCCAGTCCACAATGGGTTAAAGGGGAAGGCTAGTAACTGATCAGTGGGAATCAGTGGAAATGCTGGGAGATGATTGTTCCAATCCTTATGGGATTCATTCAAGAGTTCATTGTATATCTATTGTTGTGTGAAAATGATTTGCTTCAGAACGGTCTCATATTCAAGTAATGTGCAGATTAATGCTCCGTCACTGACCAGGGACGCTAACCTGGAAGCATTAAACTGCACATTACTTGAATATATATGAGACCATTCTGAAGCAAATCATTTTCACACAACAATAGATATACAATGAACTCTTGAATGAATCCCATAAGGATTGGAACAATCATCTCCCAGCATTTCCACTGATTCCCACTGATCAGTTACTAGCCTTCCCCTTTAAGTGTGATTATCCATATCTTTCAAGCATACACTTTTGACGAATACTGCCACGATGCAACAATACTAATGATTCCACGCTTGATTAAGCTTGCGATGTTGTGATTACCTGTGAATGCTTATGAATCTGACTATTGTGCACTTCAAAAAAAAAAAAGTTAGAGTACGTGTGACAATGGTTTACAGCACAAGCATCACTCACCAGATCTTGCATGTCCGGCTTGGCAAAGTCATACAACTCTTTCAGAGTGGCAGAACGACTGCAGAGTCCACTAAATTCCTGTTGGTTGACAAAAGTAGCAACAACAAAAAATAATGGTCACACCATCTGATACAAAAATATAAGAACTCAATTCGACTCTGGTAGCATATCGAAGCTACAAAATAATGCATATTACCATACAATCCTTGTCATGTATGTATATTTATGGTAAGAGAACTAAATTGTTGGAGTGGACATACAGAAAACAGTCTTTGCAGAAAAAAAAAAAAAAATATATATATATAGTAGAGTGCTTGTGGCTCAGTGGATATGACCATAAATCATAATGCCTATGGTTCAAATCTCCTGGCTGACTGAAAGATTCATCTGATAGGGACTTGTTGTTGCTTGCTTTTGAAGTATTCAATTCTTTTTTAATTGCAGTCTTGTGAAAAATATCTTATTAAATTAAATCAAATCAATCCATCAAATACATGTGTTGTTTTTTTTACTTTCTAAGCTCAGATTCTTGAGTTTCTTATCTATTTTTGGTGTGTGTTCCATAGAAAGTACTAACTGCCAAACATAAAGCAGATTACTTTCAATTGGTAGTTTTGGTGTTGTGTTATCAGACAAAACAATCGACTGAATTGGGCTGACGACATCTAGTTTTAACATTAAACTCACTACAGGCACCCAGGTTTTCAGGGCTATATTACAGAACGATTAAAAAAAAAATAAATAAAAAATAAAAAAAAATCTCCACAGGCCATTACTATACACTATCGGACTTGTCAACAAAATCTGCCATTACGCCGTTATCCCACATAGCTACAGATATAATGCATGGGATATGTATTATAGGCACTGTGGCCGGCTCCTAGGAGAGGTCTAGGGCAATTACCCCCTGGGCAATTACCCCAGACCCTTCCCCTGACCCTAACCCTAATCCTAATCCTAACCCTAAACCTAACCCTAACCTAAACTCCAACCCTAACCCTAAACCTAACCCTAACCTACACTCCAACCCTAACCTAACCCTAATCTTTGCTCTAACCTTATTACTAACCACTATTTAGCCAGGGGAAAATTGCCCTCGGGGGGTAATTGCCCTGATACAGTTGACACCACAGTCACACATAAATAGATCCTTGGACATCTGAACTCACCTGCTGTATCTTTCCAAACTCTTCATGTAGACTCTGGCCAAGAGATACCCCGGGCTGGGTGGCGATGTCATCGTAGAAAGCCTCAATCAGTTTGATGTAGCCAGGAAGATCCTTCAGGTATACTAACCTATTCAGAGAAGGATCCTGGAATGCAAAGTATGTTTCATGGTCAATATAAATTCTGATTTCTGTTTCACCTTCCAGTCGATCAAACAATATTTGCTTATCGCTTTCTTCAATACACGTTCCGCCTAGTATACTACTCACGAAAATGTGGTATTCCAACATCAATATGGAAGCAAAAATTATTATCAGTGTTGGGCTCTACAAATACATTCAATCATGAATACAATTATTACAGTGATCTCCCTACTTCTAATTCCATCTCTCACATATTTCATTTAAAAAATGTTATTTCTGTCAAGATTCTGAGTGGCAATGGAGAATTTCCACCAGGTTTTTAAGTATATACAGACAAACTTTACTTGCATATCAAGGGGCATAGAAATTGTACATGTACATTTCGTTGGGAAACTGTTATTATGAGCCTGCTACATCATGCTGACACAGCACTGTGAGTACATCATAGGTATTAACTTGAAAACAGCAATCTGGTTCTATTCAGATTTTGATTGCAGATGCCTTCATGGCATTTTTTTTTTCCCCCCAAGATTGAGATAAATCTTTAATTTGTTGTACAATAAAATTTTACACCAGGTCTTTTGCCTCCAAAGACAATGAAATAATTTCAGAGCTCTACTTGGGTGCAATTCTGCGATCAGACAATCTTATAAGAAGTCTGTGTGTGTACCCATATAGATCTCTTCACCTGATTCTTTTCTGGGATGACCTTCTTGCAGGCATCGTCCAACACGTTGGTGATGACTGTGATGCACTGGTCAGCTGGCCGACATTGTCTCATGGTGAAGATGTACGACGGGTGCGAGAGGGCGGTCACCCAGAAACGCTGTGAAAGACTTTAAGGTGGACAAATAACATCACTTCATACATATGGTTACCTCTCATTGCACTCTATTAAAGTCTAAAATATATTTTTACAAATTAATGTTGAGTGTGGTGTGGTATTCATAGATATACAAACACTACATCTCATCAAATAAATAATGCAAGACCTTTTAATTATCTACTGATCGAGAGTCCACATTTAGTCACTCTATACACATCATTCCACTGCAAAAAGAAAAACATTTGCAAGTGATCATTCAGAAGCACAGTTTGCCTGCAAACCACTTAACTGCTTTGGGATGGCATTCATAAGTATCATGGTTGCTGCATACAAAAAGTAACAACAGAAAGAAAGTGAAATATTTTTTCTCCAAGATAAAGAGGAAATGTACACTTGTAACTAGGAAAACTAGATTGATAAGTCAAATGATTAAATTTTGATTAAAGACAAAATTTCACTTTGAAGTACTTTAGCAGTTGAATCTGGATTTCTGTATCAAAAGGATCACAACCTTCTCACAGATTTTGCTGATTGCTTTGTATGAAATTGTCTTGGAAATTACTTTATCGGTAGATGCTTGTGAACAATGATACATGTACTCCAATATTGTGCTCCATTTGGCAGAATAGTTGTGACTACTGTACAAATACTGATCTCCTGAAGCTCTGTTTTGTCTCTTGTATGATTCTTTGGAATATTTGAAAGAAATAATTTCCATACCAACAGGAACTGGAACGGAAAGACATCTTGATAGGAAGTTGTGTTTTATATACATATGTGTATGCTGCGACTCCACCTCCCTTTCTGAACTGTATTGATTTCATTACACTTCACCACCTGCCCATATAGCAGGTTGGTATAACATGCATTATCACTCTGTGTGTGTTTTGAGCACTGATTAGCACAGAGATAGCATAGCATTATACACTCTGTCCAAAATCCCTAGCACAAAAAGGGTTTAATCGACAGGAATTCATCAATCACATGATGAAGGCAATGGGTTGACAGCAAACACTGTGTTCAACAATGGCACATGACATCTCTTCTGGGTCAACACTTGAAAAGGATTACTGTATATGCCATATATTTAGCGAGTCTAAATTTTTGCGATTCGAGACTTCCTCAACGATTTCGCGAGTGGTTAAATCCACGATTGTGGAGTGCTGTACTGAACAGAGAAATGTATACGTGTCCGTCACATTCATATTGGATTCAGAGTCATCATTTTTGTGTGTCTTTAATTTCATGAACAGCACCTGACTCATGAAATTTGCGAAAATAAAAATCTTGTGAAATATTCAGCATATATAGTATTTGCTTTTGAAATAAATGTTTCCAATGATGGGCAGTCCGTCACACATCTGACTTGGTATCAAAATTGACCTTCACCATACATGTACATGTACATTAAAGTAGATGCTTTACAGAATTACAGCCATTAACATTGTCCTGAGAACATTAAGGATTTTCAAAACTCTCACTACACACCGTGCTATGGCACCAAATCACTTTTGATTTTGATGATTAATAGTTTCCTCGAACGATAAGTCAATAAAATACTGTCAATAAACATTCGTTGGCACCCTCATATATAGTAATCACTTGACAATTAAGTGGGAATTAAGTACCACTAAAGGGCAATCTGTAATACATTAATTATCAACATAACTGTTATGACATGTCAAGTGACACATTGGTACAGCTTACAAATTAGCCTGTTGTTTGCTTCTAATACATGTACAGATGAATATCAAAACATTTAAATAGCACAAAATGCATATGTGTATTGAGTAATAAAAGCTAATACTTCTAGAGTTTCGGTGGGTCAAATCCAAACTCTGTCATCTTTCATAAAGTCTGTAATTAATCAGAGATCACATATATGGTGCATCGTCACGTTACCCGTAAAAAGTTGGAGATCATAACAGGAAGAAAAATGCACGTTAAGGCGACTTGGTAATATAACATTTACAGTTTTCACAGTTTAAACGTTATTTTCATTGTAATGAAACTGGGCAATTAAATATAAATTCAAAACTTAGCATCTGGCAAATTCATGTCTGCCAAAATTAAAAAATTATTTTCCTGATATTTTATGGCTTTGGTGATGATGCATAATATACTTCAATATGACCTGTAACTGCAGTCACACATGCATCATAATCAAACAGCACCTCCCACCATAATTGTACCTGTTACTCTTCCATCGGCTGGCCACAACTTTCTCATCATCTCCACAGTGCTCACCAGCGAGGGAGTCAAAAAAGTCAAATAGATATTTGATGGTGACGGGAGTGTCACTTGGTTTCCGGAAGACTGTGTCCAAGAAGTCATCAAGGAATCTGCTTATGGTAGACTAACAAATAGAATAGGAAAAGAACCAGAATGTCAATCATGACAGTCTGACTAGTCGGGAATGAAAAGCTCACACAGTGTAATCGATATACAGTAAGAGATTGATTGACATCTGGCTCAGCATTCTGTATTAAACTCCAAGTAAAATGTTTTTAAAACAGTTTTTAATTTTCTCTCCTTACAAGGTTTGGCCATTTTCTTTTTTGTTCATGCCAAATTTCCACAACACCTGAAATATTGCATTTATCAAAATGATATCCCTACAAAATGGGCAATATATCCTTGCAAAATATGTATGCATGCACATAATTTGATAATATAATCTAATAATACTTTAGGTAAAGAGTGCCTGCTCTGGCTTTATATTTTCTCTCAAAATTTGGGACTAAGCTATCAAGCTACACGGTAAAAAGGAGATTCAATGGCAGTGAAACAATGCATAATATATATTGCTATGCTTGTAAAAGAGTTGTTAAAGGAAACCAAAACCCAAAGAGAAATGTGGACTGAGTGAAAGCAGCAACATTAACAGTTAAACACATCAGTGAAAGTTTGAGGAAAGTCGGACAATCAATCCAAAAGTTATGAATTTTTAAAGTTTTAGTGTTGGAATTGCTGGATAAGGAGACTACTTGAGTTTATGACATCACGTTTGGACTACAATATAAAGAAAATATAAAGAAAATTCAACATGCTTTCATTTTTCTAGCATAATGAAAGAGCACTTGACTAATCGATTTCAGAAAGCAGGGGGAATAATTACTACCATTAACATATGTCAGTATCCACATATGTCGGAACTAGGGTTGGGTATTGGTATAGCAGAAAGTAGATTGGTGGACTGATAAGAAGATATGCTTTCAAGTTTCCGACAAAGTGCTTTGAGTACACCGCATTAGTTTGCATCCTGGTTCTTTGTTCTTGTTCAATTATGGCACAATAATTTTGAGTTGAGTGGGCATTTAAATGACTATGAAATTTCATGACAATGATAATTGGGCCAAAGGTACAGAGAGCTGAATTGCATTGGTGAAGTTCCATCCTGATATTGCTAGAAAGTGAAAGGTAATAATATATCTCTTGTGGAAAAGAGTTTAATATAATCAAATGCCAATGAGAAATCTCCTGTCTTTGGTGTCATGTCATAGATGCTGTCATTTTTTATGCTGTCTAAGAAAAGCATGTATGCTCTGAATGAGCACTTTACATGAGACGTGCACAGTTCGTTGGTTGCCCTGCAGAAGGGCCTTAGCTTAGGTAAATGTTCCTGGCAGAAGGGTCTGAGCATAAAAGTGAGTGTAGCGTAAAAATTATCATAAGATTATTGATTCAAATTCTGAAGAACAGTGTACAATAATATTGACTAAATGGAGATAAATTTGTAGCCCAGAAAATTAAGAACTCTATTTTACAGAGACATTCGAACATCAAAAATAAGATTATCTAAAAAAAGTACTTTTTTGTGTGTATAACGCATCAGGTAAGGCCCTTCTGCAGGGCAATTGACGAGTTGTATGCCAGAATCATGCAATTATAAAAGTGAACAAATTGAATTTAAATTGAGGTACTGGCTTCAAATGAATGTATGTTATGAGTGCACAAGATGAATGTTGCAGTGGACTTTGAGGTAGAGTGAAACTTGCTATGATGTAGTTCAAAATTACACAGAATGTGGGAATGTTTTGTTTCGACAACATGAAAATTGGAAACATGGGGACGACTATGTTCCTGGTTGTTTGGAGGTGAGAGGATGCATTACCTAAGGGAAATGCACCCTCTCACCTACTGACTTCAAATTTGAAATGATTGGTTTTTTGCAAATGTGTACATGAGCATTGTAAATGCTGCCCAAAAGAAATACATCCTCTCACCTACTGACTTGAAACTTGATATTATTGGAAACAGTAAAACTGCGATTATAGGCAGATGTGGACACATTTTTCTTTAGGGTATTTTTTAAGAGTTACCAGATTCTGGTAAAAAATAATACAGCAACAGCACAAATTACTTTTGTGGGAGCCACCCAGAAATATTCTTAAGTTCAATGTGAAATTCTAATGTGGGGATGATTAGAATATAGTGTGGACGAGAGGGATGAGTTTGAAGGGACCTGAATATCCATTTAACATTTTTGAGCAGCAAAGAAGGCTCCCGCATAAAGAACTCATTAAAAAAAAAACACCTTTTTCGTATTCATACCTATCATGTTTTTGATTAGAAATAGTGTATTC